>OZ018396.1:21367615-22630074 GCA_963969525.1 Ontholestes murinus
AAAGAATTGATAATAATGTTTCACCTAGAGATAATTGAGAAAATTATTTGAGAATGATTCTTGTTGAATTAAACGAAAATTGACATGACTTTAATAGAATGTTATCTTTTATAAAAAACAGATTGAAAAAAATATATTTGGAATATCAGTACATATTGCTATTTATTATATAATCCATATGCCAAAGTTAATCCACGTTTTTGGAAAATGGCTATTAGGGAAATTTATGCTCTAAAAATATATTATATGCCACATACGTACATTTTATAAGTCTTATTAAGACTGCAAAACAAATAAAAATAGTCAGGAAGTAGTTTCCTCCAACAAGTGGTTTATTCTGTAGTCTTAGTGAGTCTAATTTTTGTTTAGGATATTTTATAATTCAAAAACCTATTTTAGGATTTATTATTTTGCTTTGAACTTTAGAGACGAAATATTGGTGACAGTTAAAATGGATTCAGCAAGTATATGTGGAGAGATTTTAATTTTCTGGTAGAGAAAGGGAGTAAAATGGTTGATATTACAGATATCAATAGTATAAATACTTGACATCATTTTTAATTTGAGAAAGAGGAAAACGTTATGAATAAATTAAAAACTTATCTTCTGCGTTTTGATCTTAAGGTTTGCTTTAAATTGAAATCACAACCCATTTAGATCATGATATTTAGACTTATAGCGAACTAATGATTTATTTTATTATGATTTTTATGAACTCTGTTATCAAATTACTCATTTCAAAGTGATATTTTAAACGACAAACATCTATTATTAACTTAAAGCGTTTTTGAATATAACTATATAATATTTCATAGTCGACCCTCTAGAATTTTTTTGGGCATTAAATTAATATCAGATTGTACGATATTAACTTACCTGTTTGGCAATTTCTTACAAAAACATCGAAATCCCGCCTGACATGACATAACAATTATACATAACTTCTCTGTACAATGGGGGAAACAGCAAGTTGATTTTTTTTTGGTATCGTTACCTAACCTATGGGCTTTATAGGGCTCAATCCTTACGTGTTAATATAAATATAGTATATACAGTGTCCAAGAATAGTCCGTTCCTCCATCCAGCGTCACGTGTTCGTGTGACGCGTGGAAAAAACCGGTATAAAAAGGTATAAGTTTAGATATTTTAGAAGAGTGTAGTAACGCGTTAAAGCTGAAAGCGTGACGTCTTGATTTAAAGGAATCTATACAATCACAATGAAAATACACTCGAATCACGTGAAAAAATTTCATAGTGATTTAGTAGAAGTCAGTTTCACATCTTCCTTCATTTGATTACCGAAATGAACATTTTCGACTAACTATCCATGTACACAGTTTCTTCGATGTCTACAGTTTTATACAGCTATTGGGAATAAATAGTTTACAGTTTGGTCAGTTCTTTCCGTGATTTGTCTGGTATTTGCAATTAATAATGTACTCTGTCTATTATCATTTATTGTTTCGAATTGCTCACAAACTGCAGATCGTAATAGTGCTATTACTCTTATCGATACGAGAGTTAAGAAAACGGCAATACATTTAATATTTCACTTTGTTTATTTATTTCTTTTACTACGGAAAACACATTTCACGTCTCACTGTTATGTAACACGATCGTGGCACTTTTAATTTCGGAAATGCGTTTCTTCGCGATGGTCGAACAAACTGTGTGTTAGATTGCAGGATGGAATACTGGTAGGCGATGGAAAGATAATGTAATTAATGATTATTTCAAGTAGAAGAACGCCAGTTTGTAATGTATAGTTTAGTGCACATAACTTACGAATTAATATTTTTTTTTAAATTATACATAACCTCACATAAATATTAGAAAGTATTAGCAAGATGATTTTGATAATATTTAATACCTCCACCCGTAATTTTTGATGTTTAATAAATAAAATTCAAATTTAAAGGCTTTGAATAATAATTTTAGACACCTTTTGCACGATTAATTGATTTTTTTATTACAGTTCAATTAGTAATTCTAAGAACGCCTGCAAAAATCAGTTATTATTTGGAATCTATTTAATAGTGTTATTTGAATAATTAAAAAAACGATGTTACGTTCTCAAAATCATATTGAAAAATATAGAAGTATAATTGTATTGCAAATATGATTTAGAGTAGACCTTGATCAAATAATAATTATATAACCTCTGATCTACTGTCGCAATTTAAAATCTTGTTGTAGTCAATGCTTATTTTAAATATATACAGAGTTCTTCGAAGGATCTTCCACTCAAACCCATAAATATAGATCATCAATGCACTTTCAAAATGCTGTTACAGGTATCCATTTATATATTTTTTGCTTATATAAAGCATATTTTAGTCTTCAAATAGACATTTTTGGTGACATATTAAGATGATCCAAATATTTTGGTATCCCATAATGTAAAAATATATAAAAGGCAAATAATTTTTGTCAAATTATTTTTAGCTCTTCCAAATTAAAAGAAAAAACTTTTCGGGTTTGGAAGACTGATGATAGATTGGTAGATATGTAAGTAGGAATGGCAGAATTTATTTATTAAATATACTATAAAGGGCTAAATAAAACACAGTAAATAAAAGAAGATAATTTAGACCATTAATAGCATTATGCTATAAATTTGACTCCATTGAATTAATTTTAAATGGGATAAAATGGATATTATTAGAATTAAAACTTAATTTGTGTTATTATATGCACTCAACTATTACTTTCTAACTTCAAGTTCTTACTCTTATTTTGTCTTATCTTACGATTTCGCCTAGTATACCAATATTCTGGAACATACTCAAACTGAGAGTGTATAGATCCCTTAACACGCACGTTTCTGAATGTGAATATATACGTGACGGATGAGTTCCCTTTACATTTCCGTGTTCTCTTCGTTCTCCGGTTCTTCCGGCAGCGTGTAGACCCCGGTGAGTACTGGACCCTCGAGCACTTCTGGCATCTTGGAATTGACAGGGACCAGCTCGTGCCCGATGTCTACTACGGAGGTGGGCGTCCCAGAGCTTAGCAAAGTCTCCTCAGTCATGTTCCTGTGGTAAAGGTTGCTCGACTTGCTCTGGGGCATGTTAAACTGTCATGAAGCCAGGTTGAACGGATCCGCGACGTTTAGATCGTCGGGAAAACTGGCGGACGCCACCTTTCTGATCGACTTCTCCTCGTGTTTGAGCCGGTGCACGATCTCGTCGTGCACCACGTTGAAGCACATCGCGGTCAACGCCATCCCCGACATGATGTAAAGCGAGCAGAACCAGATGGTCGTGCTTGATTCGTAGTGTGTGTAATGGTCGCTACCCGGAAGCATATTTCCAAAACCTATCGTGGTCAGGCTCATGAAGCAGAAGTAGAATCCGTCCAGCAAGCTCCAACTCTCAAGCTTGTACAACACAAACGTACCTATGCATATGTAGATGAACATAATGCATAAGCACAATAGAATAGGAGCTAGGATGGCCAATCCGTGTATCGACGCTTTAGACTCATTATCCGTTCCACTGATGCTATCGATATCCTTTATTGGTGAATGCAGATTATTCGCGGTGCTGGAACTAAACCCGGAATTGGACCTGACGTAGAAGGGTTCTTGTAGTGCTAACTGCTGCTGAAGTTCCAGTTGCTGGCGTTTTTTCTTCATGCGGCGCTCCTTTTCAGCCATGCGCTTCTCGTCGTAGCAGCAGTAGCCGCAGTTTGAGCAGAGGCAACAACACAGAGCTCTAGAGAATACACCTCTTGCAATTCGACTCAGAATCGAACCTACGCTACTTAAGTACAGGAGCGTGAGGGGAATTCCGAAGATGGCGTAACCCATTGTTACCGCTTTTCCTAAAGTTGTCTTCGGTGCTATGCTACCATAACCTGAAATTTAAAAAAAAAGTTATAATATCAATACTATTAATTAACTATTTTTCTATACATTGAAAATTAATTTTTTTTCTTTATAAACAAATGTGTAAGATATTAAAACACTGGTTAGTTATATCGTTTCACTAATACATGCTTAAAAAGCCTGTTGTGAATCCAAGGCGTTTACTGACTAGAATTGAACCTGAGTTCTTCCACTCTTTACTCATAGAGCTATGACAGAACCATAAATTAAATTCACTGCTGTTTTTTGTAATTATAAAAAACTGCTTATGTTTATAAAACTAACGACTAATCTAATGTACTGTATGGTAATAAACTTATTTAGATAGATATTAATATCAAATAATCATATCTTATGTTGTTAGACATATTGTTTTTCTCAGTGATAAATGCTTTGCTCAAATTTAATGTATTTTAATACTGCGAATATTTCTGTTCGGAATTAACATAATCGGGTTGGATGAAATGATTTTTTTTCTCTTACGCCACAAAAACGTACGTATCTGGTGTTAGAACAGCTGTGCCCAAATCTATATTACCCTTATCGATTTAGTATTAAGAACGTGACAATGGCCTTTCGCATATGTAGCTCTGGTTGCCCACAGGTCTATAAAAGTATACGTAAAGTATCGGGCCGTGTTTCTGGCCTTTTGTCGATTCAAATAAAAATAAAATCGGGTTGTTGGTTCTCGAATGTCGTGTGTTATTTTAAAACTATTTTTTATTTAATAGCAGCTCACAATGAAAAATGATAAAGCACATATGCTGGTTTACATGTACACTGGATTCTGGTATTTCGATATTTTGTAAGAATATATAGGATTTAAAGAACATTTAACATTTTTATTACGTAAAATAGAAAAAAAAACAAATGAATACAAAATATAGTTAGATATAAATACGATATAATTTTTTTTAACGTATATATGCGAAGGAGGCTACGAGTGATATCTTTTATATTTTGGGAATGGACGATCCAGATGCTGCTAACTGACAACCGACATTCCTAATATCTTTTTGTCAGTAGAGTTACTAAAAATGTTTTGATGACCATTTGTGTGGCATGAAAGATTAATGTCGTTTTATAAATGAAATCAAGTTGTGAAATTTTCCATGCGATTATTAGACAGGGATTATCTCAATAAAATAGTTTTATATCGATGGTATACGGAAATTAATAATGCCCGTAGTTCGCTTAGTGATAAATCCCATGAAGGTCATCCAAAATCGATTGTTGTTCCAGAAAACGGTGATGCATGAATTGCAAGATCGCCATTATCGTCAGATTGGGGCATCTTTGGTCATTTGTGGGACCATTGACATTTAGGTGACAAATTTTTTTTTCGCGTTGGATTCTAAATAATTTAACAATTATTCAAAAAAAGCTCATGTCGAAAGAAATACTCAAAACATACGATTGCAGTATTTTAATGACGTAACAGGTGAAAAATCATGAATATATGCATATGAGCCTGAAAGTTAATTGCAGTCGACTGTATGAGTCTTTCAAGATAAGCTAAATCTAAGTTATTCGCGCAAGAAGAACTTCGAAGCAAATGGTTGCCTATTTTTTCGAAAAAAAAAAACGGACATGATGCCACTGTATAATTAGTGCAATGTCAACTCTGAATGGTACACAGCCATTTGTTTGTCAGAAGTTTTTGGAAAAATTGGGGAAACCAAACACCGAAGATGCATCATTCTCTACCAGCTCACACCTGATTTGACATCCAATGACTTCTTTTTATCGCGCTCGAAGAGGTGCATGATGCATTCAAAATGCGTGTTGAGGTACCTTCATCAATCAATTGGTTCAAGTGCTTGCAAAAATGTATTAATCTTTATGGAGAATATTTACAAAAATAACAAACCTTTCTCTTTCCTCAAAATAGAATATGTCAATACGAGGGTTGTATTGACATATCTATAGTCTTGGAAGTTAAAATCTATCTACACTGACAAATCTGTAACTGCGACGGAACTTTGTAACTAAAAATGTTTATAACCATTAGAGATCCCAAAGTATTATCAATATTTCAATTACCAGTATGTATTGAGATATAGAGGCTGACGTAGTACCATATGGTATAACTTATCCCACATTGATAGATGCAAAGAATTCTAAATAGGAAACAGTTACAATGTATCTTGATTCCATGGAGAAAGTTAGAAATAATAAATTGTTATTCCCCGAAGATACTTCATAGCAAAGTGCAATATATGCAATGTGGTAGAGTACATTTATTGCTTATTAAAAAATCTTCAGCAGTTTTCTGGCAATGTGGCAATTATTTATAGAGAATCACTACTTGAAGTTTTCTTATCTTCCTTTACATAGATTGTTTATTTGTGTTTAAACAAAGTACCTACAAGTGTTGAATAATTTTGTAGAAAAAAGTAGTTACTATAACATTAGACGTATTGGGTCAATAATATAAGCAATATACGACAAAATTGTTCGCTTACTTCAGAACTTGTTCGTTGAAATAACCTTAAAGAAAAGTCGTCTAAATGTGGTTATCAATGAAGTACTACATTGATCAAAGATTTTAATTGTCATCTAACGAGAATATTAAAGCATGTGATTAATTTCAAATATTGGTAAATAAGGCTATACTTTTTTAACTGAAAACTACCTAATATTAACAAATTAGTACAGAAGACATCATTTCCAAAATTGATGAACTTGTATTTCAGCTAAATTGAAACCAGATCAATCGTTCTTCATGGTAAAATTGTAATATACGCTGTTGGGTAATTATGAAAGTTTATTACAAGTCTGGTGAACTAGATCCGAAAATTAAAGAATACTAGACAATCTGGTAAGTGTCTAAGTAGCCAAGTACGAGGAATTGATAATTCTAGAAACTAGCAAAATATATGTTAAAAAGATTTACATATAAATACATCTCCATAAGTAGCTGAAAAAAGGTACAGAGAAGAAACCGCCATTCTTATACTATAATTAATGGAATTTTTGTCACACCTATTGCAAGCAAAGACAGCTACACGGACCAGTTATACTCATTAGTGAGGTTCTGAATGTGGAGCTGAATAACAACTTGTGGATCATTGATTCAGGGATTACGAACTAGTTGAGATGATTATTGAGATTGGTTTTCATCATATAAGCGGTTAATCACGCTACGCTAATGAAAATCTCCATCAAAAATAAGTTTTTCATAAATGTTGAACAATACAGTATTGTATTATATTTCCTTATGCTGACAAAAACTATCAAAAATTTCCTTCTAAAAAGTGGAAAATAAACCGATATAAAAGAAAATATAGAAAGTTCCAAATCCTGAAGAGGTATCTACTTTCCAAAATTATGGTACAGGATGGGTTTAAGTGGAAGAACATATTCATTGTGAATTCCTCCCGTGCCTGCAGTCTAAAATTTTTTAAAGAAAGGAGATCAAAAATTTAAATAAATAAATAGATTTTGAGGTAGATACGATTAATTAACTTCTTACTTAACCCGTGGTGAAACATTTTTATGTTAATTAAAGGATTAATTAAGCACTTGGTTATGTTTAAATGGTCTGCGAAGACTAATAGTCAAACATAACCAAGTGCTTAATTAATCCTTTTATTTGAGGTAGATGTAAAGTTCCAAGTGCTCACATGAAAAAAATCTGTCATCAGCACTCTTCTGGATACAAGATAGGTAAATCAGCTTGCTCAGCGTATTCAGAAAACAAGTTGAGAGGATTTTACTGCCTCGTATTTTATTTTTCCTTAAAGACCGAGTTTTTGCTCTAGTATCTTTATTACCTTTCAAGAATAGAGTTAATCTCGCAAAGCTTCTTGATTAAACGTGACACTGCTATAGTTTTTCTCGAAATTTAGAAGGCACGGTGGGCCATTTATAAAATTATCCATTTTAACTTGAAAAGAGAGAAATCCGCAGAGAAGCGAGCGATTATCGCCCAGTCTGCTTCATGGACGGGGAAGGGAAGGTATTCAAGAGGCTGCTGGCGACGAGGACAACGGCGGTGATCGAAGAAAATTAAGGGCAATCGGCCAGGCAGTATAGGTTTAGGAAGTGTAGGTCGCCAGTCGACGCACTCCTGGAAGTCAAGAGGTTAGAACAAGGAGATACTTAAACTCGTGCTACGGCATCTAGAGACTCTAGTACGATGGGGAATGTCAGAGACCCTGCTCCATATGTTCAGGAGAATAGGACTCTGAAGTATGAAGGGGACAAGGACAGACAGAAAGTGGAGGAACTGACAGAGGCATAGCGCAATGGTAGTTGTTGGGGCCACTATTGTAAAATCACGTACGGCGAAGTCTTTCGCCTACCACCTACCATTCCCGAAGGGGCGGTCGACCTGATAGGTTTCGTAGGTGACCTCCTCATATTGGTTAGGAGATGGAAGATCAAGAATGTAAGGGTCGCGGCCATGGCGCACAGTGCTTAAGAAAGCGAAAAATGCGATTAAAATTGTTTACTCTATAGTTTTAACATTAAACGTTGAGTAAGTATATGTTTTTGGGTATGCTGAATCTGAAATTATGCATCAAAAACCCGTATTTGTCAAACCTAACCAAAAATATAACCCTTAAATGCAAAAAATTGATATCACTTAATAAAAGGACGAAGAATATTTTTTATACAAATTATACAGTTTAGTTTGCAAATTCGAAGTATTTGTTTGTCAAAAGTACCCCTTAATGCATTGACTTTAATATGTTTAGTAGTATGTACTGGGTTAATAAAAAAATAACCTTCAAAACATCCTCACATTATATTGTAGATATTTTTGTCCAAAATACAAACTTAAGCTTTTTTGCTCCAGTAAAATGTTTTTATACTATACATGAACAGCAACACCATAGTCAAAACAAAAATTTAAAAGAAACAATTACATTTTATATTTTTTGAATAATTAATCAGAATCGAAAACATATTCAGACGATATATCTAGTGCAGTATCATCCCCAATAGCATTTACTCATTCTGAAATATCCAAATGAAATTGACGCTTTCTAGAATCAGTCAAATGTTAACTTGAATATCGATCAGAACAGAATATTATTCGACAAAATAATGATGATTTTCTCATAAAATGTGTACGAAATTTTTTCACATCTTTGTTTTTTACTTCCTGTGCTTCTTCTGACAATTCACCAATGGGTAAAATTGCGTTATTAATGATCGAAGCTCAATGAAACAAAATTTTATGTACTGGAGTAGGCATCAATTGTATAATTCAACGTATTTGTGTGCGGTATCTAAACAATATTTTCGAAAATTATTTAGATTAATGTCAAGACTACTATTTATTGTTTTTAAAATTATTCCAAATTTATGAATTAAATCTTGATTGACTCCAGTTATTTCAGATGACAATTTAGTATTTGCAAAAAATCGTCTAGCTGTATTGCCATCATTTCCAAATCCTGGTGTAGGAATATCAACAATAAGCCCCATTTTTTCGCGAAAAGAGTTTTGGATAGTTAGTTTCCCAGTTTCTAGTTTGCATTTGTAATCCATAGGCTAAATGTAACAAGCACTCGAAAAATCTTATGCACGCATGTAAGACAGATGAGTCAAACTTAAATATTTCTGATTGTTCAGGAATATTTTGTATGTATTCCAAATTGTTTATTTGTGATATTGTTGCACCGCATATATAACATCTCATTCTAGAGAAATCAGCAAGAGCATTACATATTTTTCTATCAACCATAGTTAATTCTAGCAAAAATTTTATTGTGCATTTATCAGACACAAAAGGATCTAATAAATCGATTTGGTCAGATATATGTATATATTTATAATTTTTCATTTTTACCGATGTCTTCAGTTTCACGTATCACCTGCATTCTTAAAGGTCTGCAAAATTTAACAAAAAATGGCCGAGGATTTTGCCATAATACACGATTTTCATTGTCAATTATGCTGTCATTTTTTACGCCTTCACTTTCAAATTTATTTTTAATAAATTTAAAAATACGAAAACATTTCGTGAATCTACAAAAATCTACAATGTTGTAGATTCACGAAATGTTTTCGTATTTTTAAATTTATTAATTAATTTTCTACAACGAACTAAAGGATTTTAATACATTTTATTAAATTTATTTTTGTTTATATGGGGAAACCCCATAACTTCCACCAAAGCCCCTCTTGCAAATCAAGGTTAAGTTTGCATTTTCAGTTTCCACCACTTTTAAAAGACTTTCACAAGTTTTATTTAGTGAATAAAACGCACTTCACATGTTTGCTCAGATATTGTAATATTTTCAAGATAAAACATCATTTTTGCTTGTAGAATAGCATGGTAACTTGGATATAATTTAAAACTGTTGCTCTAATAAGCATATATTGCTGCTTCTTAAACCTCGAGATAATAAATGACAAAGCCTCTTCAGGTGTCATGGCATTTTGTTCTTGTTCGAGACACCTCCATTTTTCTATTATACGTTTGCCTCTTCTTGGTGTAGGTGAATTACTTTCAATTATCAAATCGGCCGTATTCATATCTCCACTTTCTCGTACTGTCATTGCAGTAGCATGCACAAGTTCTTCCATGGAATTACTTTTTCTGAGCTCCTGGGGTTTACGCCTATTTATAACCTCAGAACTTTCAGCAAAACTCTTTGAAGGAAGAAGTTGATGGTCGATCGCAGTAAACGAAGTTGGGAAAAATAATATTTTCTTGTAGGCAAATATTCTGCTTTTTCATCAAAATACTTGAGGTTCTATAGGACGATTTGCAATATGGAAAAAACATTTGTTCAAGCCAATACAAAATATTTTTACTTGATTTATCTTCTTCCGCAAGCCCATATGTGTCAAGTATAAATCGATACATTGCTCGTTTCTTACTTTCTGTCGATTTATCATCATTCTTCATAGCGACTTCCTGTAATACCAATCGACTTATTTTCTTTACAACTTTTCGAAAAAACTACTGCAATAAAAACACAATCTTTTACAACGTCACCAATTTTGAAAATAGCATATAGGTTCGTCTCAAAGTTGAGTTTCAACTGATCGGGTACCAAGCTGAATTTATTTATATTTTCTGAATAGGCAAATAGTGGCAGCTAATTTTCTTGAATTTACAAAGCCAAATAGCTAATTTAAGCATAAATGAGGTAATTAACGTGAATGGTTGTGTAGAACTAAACGCAAACCTCTACTTAAGGCAAATTTTTATAATCCAATTACTTTACAAGCAATTAACTTTCTTGTAGCAGGTAAACATTATGCAATAATAAGTATTGCTGCTTAATAATACACTTAGCAATGTATAACAATAATATAATGGCATCAATAAATAAGCGCATTTGCTTGTAGTACAGTCTATTTAATTACAACCTAATTTCTATTCGGTAAATACTTTGCTCACTGCACTCTTGATGAAACGAAAATAGAATATTGTCTGATTTTAAAATAAGACAGTTGTTTGGTTTCATATTGGTATATTCAGTTTCCTGACACGTGTTAAATGCAAATATATAAAAACTTATGTAAATAAGATGCATATTATTAACATCATCAAATAGAGCAACTATTCAAGATTAAATTACTGCAATTTTAACTTTGTACAAAGAAGTTGAAAATATGATTCTCGATCGCGTTTCTTGCTTTTTTTCCTGAATCACAGTCGGGCGGTGGCAGAAAAGGTAAATAGGCATTCAGGTGGTGGTATATAAGACGGTGGTGATGTCTGTCCAGAAGAAGAGCCGGTTGGATAAAAGGAGAGAAAATAGGACTTCTGGGACAGGAGAGCGAGGTGACGACGAGGATGTAATGCCTCTGGGGTATTGTTGAAGCGAATTCTCTATGCAGCTCCAAGGTGGTAGAGGCGGCAATGAGAGGCCAAAACGATAAATGCGGTGGCCAGACTGATAACCAACGGGAGGTAACCAGGAGGGTCTATCTAGCAGCGGCGTAAACCAGACTGTTATACGCAGCACCAGCATGAGCAGAGTGTTATGGTTCCAGGAGCAATGCCGAGAGGCATTGGGGTGTCTAAAGTGTATAAAACCACTTCTACCGAGGCCGTGGAGGTGCTGGCGTCAACCCCCTGCCAAATCTACTGTTTGAGGACCTGGCTCATAGTTTCAAGTGCGGGGTGCCCACGACACGGGTCAAGGAGGAGTGTAAGGTATATTTGGAAACAGGATGGCAAGAAAGGTGGAGTGAGAATAGTAAAGGAGCCTGGACCCGAGAGCTCATCCCGGTTCTGGAGCCCTGGATTAAAAGGCTGCACGGCGAGTCAGAATACCACTTGATGTAGATCATGACCGGGCATGGTAGCTACCTGCGGTGGATCGGGAAAGCGGTGAACCATAGTTGCCCAGATATTAAGAACGATGCGCGGTAGATGATTTTCGTGTATAAACGATGGAGCATGGAAAGAGACGCAATGGTACGGGTTGTGGGAGCTCCAGTAACACCGAACATACTAGTATTAGCCATGTTACATGACAACCAGAAATGGAAGGCGGTGGCCCAGACTGCGATGGCGATCTTAAGCGAGAAGATGCTCATTTGACTACCCTAGTCGCATCCGGTGTGGCACTGTAGTGATAGTGGTATAATCTGCTGTTAATGTAGAATTTGTTTATATTTTTGTCACTATTGTACATTATTTATCGTTATTGCTATTGATGAATATTAATTATTATATTGTATGACGTGTTTTGCCCTAGTGCCAGGAAGTTTGTCATAGTTGTGCTGGTGTCCTTGGAATTCAGAGAGGCCCCAGGAAAAAAAAACTTGATTACTTTGTTAAACTCTTATGTGACTTTCTTCGTGATAGAAAGTTTTGTCGTAAATTTAGTAGAAGGTTATCTAGCAAACGTAAGATATGTGTGGACGTTCATCAGAGCTCACTATACAACATCTACATCTGTGTCATTTTAAATGTAGCTTAGGTAAGGATCACTCAATATGCTAACGATATATCCCTTTTTTGTAGAAGAGGCACCACAAGTCATACAAGCCACTCTGAAACTTACATGTTGTACTTACTTAGTGTTTTCAAGCAAACCATATCCCAAAAAAAAAAAAAAAACAAATATGGGGAATCTATCTATACTCATTTCTCTTTCGACATTAAAATAATTCCAATTAAAGACGAGATTAAATATCTTGGTATAATTTTCGATCTAGTCAAAAATTTTCGCATGTACAAAAGGTTAGTGGTTTGTTAAATAAGGGTTCTAAGATCTAATCTACAGTGTGGAAACTTCAACTGGAATTGGTGCCCAACCACCTCCGACCGATTTTTTCAAATGGAAAGGTATGTCAAGTAACATATCGTTTGAAAGATTACTTCACGTGATAAAAAAAACAAATTTTATAACTTGAATACTATTTATTGCAACAAATGTTCAAAATGGGCACCGTTTCTTTCTTGGAAAAGTGTAAATTGATGATAACATGCATCTCTAATGTTTTTTAACATTTTTGGTTTGACTTGCCGCATGACTAATACGTTGCTTAAGGTCCTCAATGTCATTCAGTTTTGTTACATAGAACTTACTCTTGAGGCATCCTCACAAAAAAAAGTCACGGGGACTAAGATCTGGAGATCTCGCCGGCCATTCAATGTGTTTTTCCAATCCATCTATTGGGAAAAACTTCGTTTTAATATCTACGAACGATCACAGCATAATGGGGTGGAGCTCCGTCCTATTGGTACCATATTCGTCCATCAGGTAAATCCGGATCTAACGGATTTTGAAAATAAAGTGGTTAATGTTGGCATGAGGTCTTCTAAAGGGTCGTAAAATATGTTATTGGTCCTACAATCTGATCATTTATTATTCCAGACCATACATTGAACTTTTATGAGTTTTTCGCATTTAATAAGGGTTATATAAGGTGATCCCAAAAACGACAGTTTTGACGATTAACTTCACCATGTAAGGTAAAAGTACTTTCATCGGAAAAAAGATTTGATGCAAATGAAATCTTGTTATTGTCGATCATGTTCATCATTTGCTCGGAAAATTCGATTCGACGGTCCGGGCCATCCTCCGTTAATTCTTGGAGTGGCTGCATCAGCTTGGCTGATCTAAACATTTTTAGGACAGTAGTATGACTAATCTCGTTGTCACGGACCAGTTGCCATGAAGAGTTAAAAATACGTTTAGCTTGGATCTGATTCAATAGTAGGATTTCGCTGTCTGGGCAGAACCCTGACATGACCCGAATTGTTGTATTGTCTCTCAATTTTGCTTATGGTAGATACCTTGGCTAATGGGTGGTATATACGGATGCTGTTCTTGAAATAACTGAGCAACCTCAAGTTGACTTCGGCTTCTGTTACCATAACCGATCGTCATCAGAATCTCGATACGGAGATTTTCGGTTAAATGCAGCATTTTATAAACTACTTTGACAACTTAACGAGCGTATGTGACTGCTTTGGTGACTATTATTATCACTAGTAACTAAGCAACGTGGTTCGAAAGCATCAAAAAACATGCTAAAAACATACAAACGTATTCAACCTAAAATTGGTTTTCTTTTTTTTATCACGTGGGCTTTGAATATAAACAATACCAATCGTGTTTCGGGATTTTTTGCAAAACTTGCTTATGTTGAAGTTATTAATTTTATTCCAGTTAAAGTTACCAAAAAAAGTATATGTGAGAGAGTAAAGCTTTTTGTTACTTTTTGGAATGACGATTAGGCCGCAACTAACTTATACAACACCTGGGGCTACTGTAGACCCTTACAGAATAGATAGATTCACCAAGATTTCTCATTTTCAGCAGTTGAGAAAAGAGCTTGCTGTAAACTTTTACAGTAAAAATGATGTAGTCTTCCTTCGGGAATAAAAATGCCCAAAATGTGGTGTCATTGCTAACAGCAAACATCTTCAGGCCTTGTAAGATTAATTAGCATGCTTAAGCCCCCGAAATCTGCTCCGTTTCGGGGAGATAGATACGTCGTCCCTGAATCCCAAAAATCTTGGCGAAAATTTAATAGAATAGATTTATAGTTCTCGAATTCAGAATTTAATTGGTCGAAGTCTGAAATTACCATTTCCTGATGACACGTTTCATTTCTAATCCTTTCAATAAATTAAGTTAAGTAAGATCTTGTAGTTATGCAGTGGTCCGCAAGGATGATGAGTTTTGTGAAGCATATTTCGAGAGTAAGCAGCAGAGAGCAACTTTCCAATCTATATAACAGCGAGCTACAGGTGTGTAGAAGCACACTGTGGCCAATTTTATTAATTTCAATTTGTTTATTTCATTTTTCTTTACCAAAATTACATATCTGGTTTCATCAAGGTGGTAGCTCAACAACTATCAACTATGTTTATTTTAACTAATCATGTGATACCATTAAATAATTCTTGCTGTTGGTTTAGCTTTTTTTAAAGGTAAGAGAGTTCAGTCAGACTAATTTTTAAAACTAACTAACTTTGATCTAAACTTTAAAAAGGTTTCTTATAGGATTAAGAAATGGACTTTCGTATCCATAGTTGTTTAATCTGTTTGAGAAAGATAATGTTGCTATGCTAACTTTGTTATATTAATCAATGCCTTAATTTTCCATTTGTACTCTATTCTATTGATTTATAAATGCCGATTGATTGATTGAAGGATGTAATTAAGAAATATTCAGTTTACCAATGCAACCGAACTTACTTGCGTACTAAACTTCGGCATGCAAATAAATTTACACATATACATCTACCCGTGCCCCCGAACAGCATTTCCTAGTTGGTGTTTGAGTATGCAACCAATGTTAGGAAGTTGCAGGTTTAATTCGTGCACCGAGTCAACAATCAACGTATCGGCGGTGTATGCTCAAAAATTAGTTCTTCGCGGAGTGACATGTAAACATTTGAACGTTTGAGGGAGAGACGGCGTGTTTGCTACGGATGTTGAGGTTTGCATTTCACGGTGTTTGTGCGTTATTAATTCGGACGCCCTTTGTGTGCATGACGTGTTTAATTATATTAATTTGTCCGTAAAATTACACACCTGGAAATGCATTGTTTCTTACTCTAGCTAATTAGCCAGGGATTCAATTATACGGGCAGAGGTCGTCGTATATATACAGAAGTGTTCTTCGAGATATTATTTAAATTCTCTGCTTATCATCAATTAATAAAATCGCATGGCTAATAATACAGTATGAGTTCATTGTAATTCCAAAATTGAACTAATTATATTTTTGCTAACCATAATAATACACTAGTTTGCTTTTATAATCATAAACCGGTTTATGAGTTTAGTTGCAATGTTCGCAAACGGTCCGGTAGTTAAACAATCGTCCTTTCACGTTTAATAATAATTTAATCGTTCTATTGTAGATCGTTAACGAACTCTCCGCGGTGGTGGGATGTTCAGCCCTGTTTGTTTGGTAATATCGCGCGGTCGTTTATCTCCGCTCGCCTAATTATTTTCCATTGTAATAGCGATTTTATCTAAAACCAATATTGCACCCCCGGTGCACGGGTCCGCAATATCGTCGCTGCATTCAATTTGCACCTGCACGAAATATTGATGGCAAAAAAAATTGTTTCGCGGTGAAATGATTTATTTATTTGACAGAAACAGGATTAGAGCGTAATAGGAAAGGGTAAATTTCAAACACATTTTTCATTACTGACTTTATTCAGTTTTTAAAGTTTTTGAGGTTTTCGAATAAACGAATAATGTCGTCTTTTGTCCTCTATTGTTTCTTTTAATTTTTCTTGCAGGATTTAAAATTGAATATAATGTCATGTTAGAATACTTTAACAGAAAAATATTAAACTTTTTTTTTTTCTAATTAATTTTGTTGCGTTTCCGTTTATTCTTCTTTTCTGTATAATAATAAAGCTCATTATTATAAAAGCGTCTGAAAACAACACAGGGGTATAAAATAAAGTAATAAATATAAGAATCTTATGGTGTCTGCAATAAGAAAGTTCGGTTTTTCAGGATTTCGTTTCAAAACCTCATGAAATTTATAATCTGCCAGGATGGAGCATACCTCTTCCCGCGAAAAGAAACAAATTCCCTTTACAAATAGACGGGACATTAATTCACCCCTTTGGCTTGGTCGTGTCGTAGAAGAGGCGACGGAATGTAACATGTGTCGCCGCGACGGCGCTTCACTTTTTGCCGACCCCGTGCTCGGGGGCACGTTCTTGCGTTCCGCCGCCGGCGACGTCGACAATTTTGCGCCCCTCTCGATGAATGACGCTAATTTTCCGCATTCTTTCATCTCTCGCGCACCCCCACCCAAGTATGTAATTTACTTTGAAAAGAAGTCGCGGAGTGCACTCTTTGTCGCCCGCATTCCGGCTCGTACTAAGCCAGATGAAGACGATTTATAATACATGCGAGGCATTATTACCAGCATCACATAATGGAATAACGGTGGTGAGCAAATGTTTGGATAAAACGGCTAATTTATTAGCTGTTGGTCATCCGTGTTTGAGTTAGGTATTACGTTGGCGCCGGGGTTTTATTTTAGATGAATGATGGAAATACGGAGGAATAAATGGAGAACTTCAAGAAGTTAAGGAAAAGTTTGTTGTAGATATGTGAATAAAATGGTGATGTGGCCATCATAGTACTTTCCCTATATTTTTTTCGAAGACTATGAGGTTTGTGCAAAAGGGCTCAATTTTGAATTTTTTCCAATTATTTGTTATATAAATTGCATTTAACTCCTATAGTTTATTAAAAAAAATGGAAATTTCTAGGAATCTGATAAAAAAAATTGCTGGACAATCTGAAATACTTGAAGAAAATCCTAGCAAATTAGAAGACATATTCTTAGATTTCTAACAAGTTTTTGGATCTGTAAAAGAAATTGTTAAAATAATTTAAAAATCTGGAAAAAGGAAAATATTAGAAATCTTTATTAAATGATTGCTGGAAAATTTAGGAATGATCGAAGAAATGTTTAAATTTTCAAGGAAATTCTTGAAGAACGGAAAAAAGTAGTTGTAAAATCCTGGATTTTTAGAAATAAATTTCCGAAACAGTTACAAATAAATATTCACACTCGTCATAACAAATATAGTTTTAAAGTATAACACACATCCTAGCAAGTGTAACTTCAGAATTTCAATATGAAATTGACATTTGTTTTATAAGCCTAAAGTAAATTTGGGAATGATGAAACAAAATGAAAGGTTCTAGGAATCTAAAAAGATACTGCTATAAATTTTCTTTAAAAAATTCAGAAAGGAGAGCTTTCTGAGAGTGGAAGAAATGATGCTGAAATATTATGAAAATCTGACAAATTTAGAAAGACGGAAATATTTTCAAACCTTAGAGCTAGAGCCTATGAATATATAAATCTAAGTCTAAAAATAATCTTGTAATTTCATGAATCTATAAAAAAAATATTTGAAAACACTGAACGCATAGAAAATTTTAGAAATTTGGTGACTAAAAAATTCTTAAAATTTTGAAAATAAATTGCTGGAAAACCTTCGAAAACAAATTTGGAAATTTGGTAGAGAAATGTTTGGTAATTCTAGTAATCTAAATAAAATTATATTAAAATATTTTGGCCCCTCGAAGATTTTCTAGAAATTTGGAAGGGAAATTTCTGGAGGCATAAGAAAGAAAATTCTAGAATTCGAAAATGTTTGAAATATTGAAAATGAATTGATGAAAAATTTACAATTACCTCGAAACAAATTTAAAAAATATTGGAAAGCATTTTTGAATTAATAAAAAAAATTTGGAACTCCTCAAAACAAGAAATTAAATTTGTAATAGAAATTGGAGATTGTAATTAATTAGACTCTGGTATGTTCGTGGCCGCGTTGTTTTTTGATCTATCACTTGCATTCTATACAGTTGAAGTTAGTTTTGTGAAATCAAAATTTGATTGTCTTGGTGTTCGCGGGAAAATGCTGGAATTGATAGTCTCATTTCTAACAGATCGAAAAATGTATGTTCAAGTGAATCAGGAAAGGTCTGCAACATATGATATGAACAAAGGCGTAGCGCAAGGATCAACACTTGGCCCTTTATTTTTTGTTTTGTTTATAAACGATCTTCTATGCGTATGATACCACTATTGTAGTTTCGTCTAAAACACAAAAATTCAGAAAGCACAAGCAGAATTTACTGTATGGTGCAACAAAAATAATTTATTGTTAAATTGTGATAACTGTATCTGTGCAGTATTATAATAGGCAACGACCGGGAATACTATTAGAAAATACTACAGTAAGCACCAAATTTCTGGGAACGTTGGTTGATAAGACGTTATCCTGGAAAGAGCAGGTTAATTACATATCGTCCAAGTTAAGTTCTGCGTATTTCGCTATATTAAAGTTAGGAAGCTGTTTGTCTAGAGATTCTTTAATAAATATTTATTACGCTCTTACTTATTCCCACATATCGTACAATATTCTGGTTTGGAAAAATGTATTTAGAGATAATAACATTCTGACTCTAGCTTGTATTTATAAATGCGCGGCACCACACATTCTCACTATACCAAGCACTCGAAAGATTTAAGAATATGCGCACATAATACCGCCCTTTATGAAAAGCCTGCTATTTATTCATCTGTTTTAATATTTAATAAATTACCTCAACATGTTAAAACCACTGTGCAATTAACCAATTTTGAACGACAGTTGCGGTTATTCCTTATAAATAAATGCTACTATTCGATAAATGAATACCTACAAGATAGATTTTAAATATATATATTCAATGACCCTTTCTACCCAGATGGGTGTAGGGTTTTGTATTTGATCTTATTTCTTTATGTAATCCTTCCAAGTCTTTCGCCTTTTGACATTTTAATTGCTTCATGTCTTGAGATGCCTCTTTTCTCTAGAATGTTATTTATTGTCTCTTCCCATGTCTTTCTTGGTCGTCCTCTTTTCTTTTTTCCTTGTAATCTTGCTTCCCATACTTTTCTGGCTTGAGTGTTATTGTTCATTCTCTGTACATGTCCCCACCATCCTAGTTGTCTCTCTTCTATGTATTTTTCTATGCTCTTTACTTGTAGTTTTTCTCTTATTCTTTCATTCCTCATTTTGTCCATTAGTGTGACGCCGTACGCTCTTCTTAAATATCTCATTTCTACAGCTCTTATTCTGCTTTTTTGTCTTTCATTAAGTATCCATGTTTCACATCCAAATGTTAAAACTGGTCTGTATATGGCTTTATATATTTTTATTTTTGTGCTCATCATAATTTCTCTTTTACTTGTTATGTATTTATTCAGTGTGTAGTACAACTTGTTCGTATTGTTTATTCTATTTTTTATATCTGCTTCTTGCTGTCCTGAGTCTTGTATGATCACTCCTAAGTATTTGTATTGTTTCACTTGCTCTATTTCTTTGTTCTCTACTTTTATGTTCATTTTCATTTCTTGTCCTGTTATTGTCATTACTTTAGTTTTGTTGATATTCAATTTCATGCCATATTTTTTCAGTATCTTGTTCCATATTACTAGTTTTTCTTGGAGTTCTTCTTGCCTATTTGCTAATATGGCGATGTCATCTGCAAATGCACATTGTTGTATTTCTACTTTTTTCATATCTCTGTATCCTACAACTAGAGGTCTTGTTTCGTTGTTTACTTCGTTTATTATTTGGTCCATGTATATGACAAATAACAGCGGGCTTAGGCTTCCTCCCTGTCTCACTCCTTGTTTGGTAGTAAATTCCTCAGAAATCTTGTTTTTAGCTATTATTATATTTCTTGTTTCTTTATATATAGATTTTAAAACATGTATTTATTTTTATTTTTATTGTACAAATAATTTAGATGACTATAGGTAGTAATATATGACTATAAATGTTATAAACTATTGTTTTATATTGTCTTCTTGTTATTTGACGCTAACATCCACCAATGTACCAATGCCTATTTTTCATTGTATATATGTATATGTGGCTAAAGTGAATAAAGGATATGAATATGAAAGAGAAATTACTGGACAATTTTAGACATCTGAAAAGTTTAGAAAGGAGAGCAAAGATGTAATAAAATAAATAAATAAATAAAAATAAAGTTTTCAACATTTACCATTAATTCTAGAAATCTGAAAAATAAAATCTTTAAAGTTTAGAATGTTAAAATTCTGGAATTATCAAAAATTTTACAGATTTGGATTTTATAATGATAAAAAATAAAGAAGTGAGTAAAAAGTTCTAAAAATCTAAATTTAAATTCTGAAAATCTGGTAGAAAAAAAATTTTTAGGAATCTGAAGAAAAATTGATAGACAATTTGAAATAATTAAACGACATTCTAAGAATTTGGAAGAGATATTCCTTGGAAGAGATATTCCTAGATTTCTAGCAAGTTTTTGTAAGTCCAGAGAAGAAATTGTCAGAAAAGTCGAGAAGCAAATCTTTAAAAAATAAATTTTGCAAGGGAATTTGATAAAAAATTTTGCAAATAAATTCCTGAAGACTGGAATAAAAGAAGCTGTAAAATTCAATAAATGTAGAAAACTTTAGAAACCTGGAAAATAAATTACCAACATAGTTTATAAGTCTAAAGCTGATTGAAACATTCTGGTGGAAATTTTTCTTCGAGAATTACAGATAATTGAAAAGATTTGAAAATTAAGGAATAGAAAATTCTAGAAATTTGCTGAATAATTTTTAATATTTGAGAAATAAATTGCTGATAGAAAAATCTGCAAATTTGTTAAAAGAATTCTTGGTATTTCTAGGAATAAAAAACAAATTATTAGAAAATTTTGAGAACACTTAAAGAAAATTCTAGAAATTTGGAAGTACATGAAAAAAATTCATAAAATTAGAAAATTGTGGAAATGTTAAAAATATATTGCTGAAAAATTTACAACTTAATATAAACAATATCCAAAAATATTGTAAAATATTTTTGAAATTTTTTAAAAATTATAAATAATTAATTAGAAAATTCTCAAACCCCTGAGGAAAATTATATATTTTAAATTAATAAAAAATATATACATGATTCGTGGAAAGGTATTAAATCAAGCCTAAATGTGGTTAACTATAGAAAATCATTTATATTTAAACTTTAATTTGGATTATGCAGGTTTTACTGTTTTTTGTAGCAAAATCATCAACATTTAGTACTTAAAGTTATCATGGATATGTAAAGTGGGCGGGTGGCCTCTAATCCACCCTCCAATCAGTAAATAATAAGCGAGTGTTTTAATTAAAAGTTGTAAAATGCAAAGAAAAAAAATTATGATCACAGTAATTTCCTTACATTTTTCTCACAAAGAGGCTATAATTGTTATATATGTAAATTTCACGTGACTCCTATAGTTTATTAGCAATAGGCAAAAAATATCAAAATATATAATTTTTAATTTTTTTCTCACAAATTAAGAACTTTACGAAAAACATGTTTAAATAAAACTTTTTCAGTTTCTTGTTTCCTTTAACTTTTATTTGAAAAGTTATGTTATATTTTTCAAATTTAGAAAAATATCAAGAAAAATCATAAAACGTTTCGAGTAAACATCCACTTATGAATGTTTACCAAAAGCTTTTCAGTTCCAGTTTTTAACGATAAAACTTTAAGTTTAAAGTTTCATCTCAAACGGATCATTCGTTTTCGAGATACAGCGCCCACAGACATACTCAGTCACGAAAACAATACTTCCCCTATATATTCTATATAGGGAATCTTAACTTTATTCTCCTTCTTCTTTTATTTTTTTGATTTCAGAAATGTTATAAATTTGTTGAAGCCATAAGGTCTTTTATAATACCAGTCCATCCATATTACACCTACTATGTTTAATCGTGTTGACTAGTACTTCCGATTTAGATACATTAATATAAACGCCTTCATAATCAAATACTTAAAAAAATGAAGATTGTAAACATATAATCTTGGAAAGTAAATCATTCAGAAAAAAAGTACCGACCGATGTAAAATTGTCGTAAAAACAAACTAGTGCAAGGTAATCAGCGTAATTAATTAAACACAAGGGTAAATAACCATTACTTCCTTTACGGTGCATACGAGAGCAATACATAATATACGCAAGAATAAATAGAAAACAATTCTGCGCGCAGCGCACACAGAAACAAATACATTACGCCGTACCTCAATGTTGAATAAATTGTTCTTGAAATTGCTAAACACTTAACATTTCATTTTATGTGTATAAATGCACACACAATAACTGTTTGTGCAGATTTTGTGCATGGACTGCAGTTCCATTAGCGGAAACAAACAAATACCGCAACCCCTCTTGACGATATTTCCGCGTTGTGTTTGGGGCTCGTTCCAGGTCGCGGTTTCAATTAATCCGGCGACGGGACGCTATTAAACGGCACATAATTAACAATTACGGATGCATTACGGGCCCCAATTGTCTACCCCGATAATGGTCCGAGTCGAACTATGACACGCTGATAAAATCGCGGTATCTCCTGCAACGAGATAATTCCGAAACACGCAAACGAATCAGTGGTGATATTCAGTTGATTTACGCCGAGCTCATTGTATAATAACGGAATTATCCAGAACTTTTGTTTTCAAATTATATCTAATCATCAATTTATAATCGTCAACCTGATAACTATTATCGTAACCGCATTTCGTGTGTTTGAACTACATCTATTTGTATGGAAATGTTGCCTCTGTTTTATCTGAGTTGTATTAATATTTGTAGAATATTCCCCCCTTCGCATGGAACACTTTTAATGGAGTTTATTTTTATTGCTATTATTCTCTACTTAAAAAGATTTAATATTATTGCATTTCCCTGTTATTAAAAGTACTTCTTTATATAACTTAAACGATTATTGCTTTCATTTAAATTTACAACTTATAACACTTCATATTTCTCAAATCACTCGATGAAACATTTTAAACTATTATTGATGAAGATTTAAATTAAATTCCACAAGAAGCTTTCACCCCACCCCCAAATCCGGAGATGGAACCACTGGTGGAGTATATCAGCGTACAAGAAAGCATGCCCTTTAAAAACCAGAGAAGATGAGGGACCCATAAGTACGTGGTGGTGCACTGAACTTGAGGTGTTCAAAAGCCAAGCAAGAAAGACAAACAACAAAGCCGTGAATATACAACATGATTCCGAATGGAATAACTATAAAATAGTACAGCGCGACTATAATACAAAAACTGGTAAGACAAAGAAAAATAGAAGTGGAAAACGCTTCGGAAACCTCGCGGCTAAAATAGGCCCTTTCCAAAAAATCCTTACCAAAACACTCTAGCCTTAAATGAACGAATGGAAGTAAATTTAAGTTATTCTATAAAGCTTCCATATCTTGATATATTCCATATCTTGATATATTCACTTGCATGAAATCTAAATATCATCTGCATAGGCAATAACTGGGCAATTAAGCGTAGAATGTAGATCATTTATGAAGATAACAAACATTAGTGGACCAAGATTCCTGCGGTACCCCCGAAGAAGCAACATACTCATATGATCTGTAGCCATTGTATGAGACATAACACAGTTTATTACTTAAGTAAGACTCAATAAACTTGATACCAGAGGGACACAAACCTATAACGTCAAGTCTTTTCAGCAGCATGTTATGATTGAGCGTATCAAATGCGCGAGATAGATCTGTGTATAATACATCCACCTGCCCACGAGTATCTAATATTTCATATGCTTGTTTCTCATTAATCACTTGGTTAAACATTGCATTAATGTAGGTCTTAGGTTAAATTCAATTCACTTGGCTTGATTCACAAATTAATAATTTATTTGACTAGTAAATTTAATTTAACCTAAAACCTACATCTAACATTTCACATATATATTGGGTGATTGAGGCCAAATTGGTAACTGTGGATCTTCCTGGTATAAATCCATGTTGGTAAGTACATATGTAAGGGCATATGTTAGAATAAATGTTTAGATATAGCACTTGCTCAAACACTTTTGCAACGTTAGATAGAATAGAAATACCCCGGTAGTGGGATAAATCTGACTTGTCACCTTTCTTGTAAACCGGACATCGCTACCTTCCAAGCCACTGGAAAAACACCCATGCTTATAGCTCTATTAATTATTATCGATAAAGGTTTTGACAGTATGAACCTGCAATCACGAACAAGAAAACTGGGTATTAAATAATCACCTACAGTAAATTTGTTAGAAAACCGAGACCTAATTTTTACCAATTCATCTTCAGTGATGATGATCTGGAATGATGAATTATGATTTTGAAATTCTCTATCATGCTCCCAATTAACATTTGATAAAGTGGAGGAAAAGTTATCTGCGAAAACCCTAGCAAATCCAATGACAATCATCTGTGGATCAGAGTATTCAAATAATTTAGTTGGAATTCTCGATTGCCCTTTTATACGATTTAGGAACTTCCATAATTGTCTTTAATACTGATTTCAACGTCAGATAGATATCTTTTGTACGCCTCTTTAATTAGAAATTTTGACAAAGATCTTAGTCGTTTGAATTCATTTATATAAAATATATTTTTGGTTTTGAGCCAATTTTTCTTCAAATATACTTTATTTTTGAGATGTATTTTTATCTCGGATGTAAACCATACCAGATAGTTGGATTTTCTATTAACTTTCCTCGGAGTGTGTAAGTTAATAACAGTAAATATGGCATCATTAAATGAGCTTATTGTATATGTTCTAAAAATGACCAGTCAAGTCATGGTATAATAGCATATTATTTTTCTTTGCGAAAATCATAGCGAATATTATTATTATTACAATTATTATTGTTCGCTTGTGATACAGTTGTTATATGAAAAGAGATTTCTAGCAAAGGATGGAATAAATCTTCAGGAATAATAGACACTTCCGAGCTGTCAACTTCAACATTAGATATAGTATTAGAAAGAACTAAACCTAATGGTCTATCATTGACATTAGTAACGGTGTTAAGCTGTTTTATATCAAGTGTATTCATAAAGCTTATAAGGGTACATAATTTAGTGAAGGGTAAATTGTCAGCAAAGTTTGGCACATTAAAATCACCAAAGATGAAAAAAGCCTGGTTTAGTAGTAAAACTTCTAGAGCACCCGTAAATTGTTCAAGGTCATAATTTTGCAAATATGGAGGTATATAGAAGACGCCAATTATAACACATCTTGATGCAATTATGCAATTACACAGTAATAAATCTATTAAATAGTTCTAGTTACATGCGATGTATCTATGACGCTATATACAATTGACTCGTCAAGAGCCATCAGTACACCATCGCCCCTTGACCGTCTTATAGACGAAAACTGCCGATCACTACGTAACACTGTAATATGGAGAAAAAGCTCATTATTTAAGACAGAATCATTTAACCAAGTTTAAGTAATTGAAATTATATTATATGATAAATCACAACAATTCGTATAAAATGTAAGAGTTTTGGAATTCGTTCAGTGATAATTCTGATAATACAAATTAAGGGTCATATCCAGGGGTTTACCTAAGCCGTTGGAGCAATCTAGTTTTCCGAAGTTAAGAAATTGTAGAAAGATCATTTATATATTTTATTTTTAATTTAGATTCACCTTTAAGTAGACGCTCATTTAGTTCATTTTTTACGGATTTGTACATATCTATTTGCACTGGTGTTTTATTGTATGATACAGAAAGAGAAGACCATTTTCTACCAGTTTTATTTTTAACAAAACCTTTAATAAAGTTTCTAACATCTTGGCTAGATGGTAGTTGAACACGAATTGGACGCTTACGTGTTTTATTGGAGGGATCGAATCTTCCCAAACGAGTAGGTCTGGCTACTTGGTTTGTTAACTTGAATTCGGATGATATGCCAGTTACGGTATCTACATCCAATCGATGTTGTTCCTCTTTGGATTTCACCAATTCCACGGACCCATAAATACTAACATTGCAAGAACGTTTATTACGTTCATAAATCTTGTTAATTACAGCTTCAGTATTAAATGTTGTGGTAGTGATGGTGGAGCCTGCAGTAACGTTTTCTCCAACGTTTGTTGATCGCCCTTACTTAAATTTACGCATATCTTCCTTTAATTCTTTAATCATTGAAATCAATTTTGGTATTTGATGGACACCCTGTTCACAATTGATATATTATACACCCCATGTGTGGAGGGAAACTAAAGTTATTTTTATACCAAAACCAGGACGCTTGGATTACACCACAGCGAAAGCATACCGTCCAATAAGCCTCACATCCTTTCTCCTAAAGATATTTGAGAGGCTATTCGACGGGTACATTAAAAAAACATAATGGTAAAATATCCTCTACATCCCAATCAAAATGCATACTGTGAGGGCAGATCGACGGACTCGGCCCTGCACACTGTGATGAGCAGAATTGGTCGACCCTTCGATTCTTTGAGCAAAAAGGTTTCATCCTTGAGACTTTCATGGATATAAAAGGAGCCTTTGATAAAACCTTCTTCCCAAAGATAACAGCTGCACTTCAACATAAGGGAGTTCCGATGGCCTTAAGTCAATGACTTTCAATATGCTGTAATGAAGAACAGACAATATTATAATAGGTGACACGAGACTTATTATGTTGTTCACAGAGGGGAGTACTCTCCTCTTTACTAAGGAATCTAGTCGTCGATGGACTACTGGAACCACTGAATAGGCAGGGCTTTTACACAGTACGTTACGCCGAAGATTTCAAGATCATGCACTCCGGCAACTCGGAAAGTATGTTAACGAAACGTATGTCGCATGCTTTTGATATAGTAAACAAATGGTGCATAGACCAAGGACTATCCGTAAATCCAACAAAACGGAACTGGTACTGTTCAAAAGAAGGAGAAAAATCAAGGATTTATTGCAAAAACCTGTCCCTGAAAAAAAGTACTGCACTAGGTAAGACAATGAGCACATCCACAAAGGTGGAACTTGTGGGTATACTATACGCAGGAAAGATAATCTCTGACAAGAAGATCAAGGAAATAAAACAAACACATCATAACAGACAGCAGAGCAGCAATTTGTCAATTGCTAGCTGTAAAATTACAGTTAAAACGCTGGAATATTGCGAAGCCTTGGAAGAGCTGGCTCGTGACAATAAGGTGACCCTATGCTGGGTGAAAAAGCACAATAATAGCAGAGGTAACAGTATAGCAGATTGTTTGGCGAGGAAAGCATCCGGAAGAACCATATGCGGGCCGGATCTGTCGCCCTGCCTGCAAGACTTGATTACGCTACTGAAAATACATTAACCAGATGCCACAAGCAGCGATGGGATGACATATCTGGTTGTAGAGTCTAAAAACTTCGATGAACAATAAAACGGCCAGATACTGTATGTAACTGTCCAGAGAAAACCTATCGGTTGTAGAGGCTGCTAATAGGACACTGCAATCTAAGATCGCACTTGAATACACTCTAGTTCAAGGTGAAGAGGGTGCGAAGAGGAAGAGGAAACCGCCGAGAATGTGCTTCTACGCTGCCCTGTTTTATCCAACTTACGTGAATCCACAATGAGAGAGGGATGTCTATAATCATCAGACATCCTAAAAGCCCCTCTTGCTGGACTCCTGGCGTTTGCCAATGCCTGGGGTTGGCTCGACCGTATCAAGGAATGAGGACTCAGATGGGATGACGTATAAAGGGCCCACTGGGGTTTACGTGCAGCGGACCTCTCTGCCCTCCTATCATACAAATTCAGATCCAGATCCAGATCCAAGTCCTCGACAATCAGGATGTTTGTATATAGTTCTGGAGACGAAGGTAATAGTCCGAAAAGGTCAAATGAAATTGATTCGAGTGAGGTTTGCGTCAGACAGGCAGGTTTCGGATTGCTGGGTTTATATCTTTTACACTCAACACAGTTTTTATTTTGCTATGTCATCATGCATCGTTTACCAAAAGTAAAGATGGGAAAGACGGAGATAGGTGTATTGGAATACACAATGACCGACGGTGAGGCTATCATGAAACTTCGGAACCTCACATTATGGGGTGCATTGCCGGCGGTTTTCTTAAAATGTTTTGTTATAGGTTTGCTTTCCGGAAGCACGCCTATATGCATGAGATGGCCTCCTTGTGGTCCAAGAGGCAATTGTTTGTACTCGTCCTGGATTTGTAGTGATACTTTTCTGCGTTATAATGATATTTAACACGTTCTGGGTAAAACGTGTTTTTTTCCCTATTTGCGGCGATGAACTCCTTGCTGAGAAGGCTAAAATTACAGTTCCTTCACATAGTGCAGGTATGGCATGAAATTTTTTGAGAGCATGATAATATCGTCTAGGTATGTAAGCATTCGAATATATAGAATCTCCTTGCTTGCAGAAGGTTCATTGTTCGCTGGAACGTAGTCGAAATATTGCGCAGCCCAAAGAACATTTATTTGAATTCGTATAGGTCAAACGGGTAATTAAACGCTGTTTTTTCTATGTCAGTCGCTGCTATGGGAATCTGCTAATATCCGCTGTGCAAATCGATAGTGGATGTGAACTTTCCTGACCTATTTTGCAATAAATCATCCATATTCGGAAGTGGGTAAAGTACCCTTTTTTTGGGCACTATTACCGCCGGTTCATATGATGTTATCCTCCAGGAATTGTCTGTTTTGTTGTTGCAGCTCTTCTTTTCCCGGCAGTGACATCCTATACGATTTCGTGCTGATCGGAGCGTGTATACCGATATGGTGGCATCCAAGTGTCACGACACTTAAGCTTGTCGCTCTGCAATTCTTTCTCTTATTCTTTTCTTCGAGTAGTTTTATCGATAGTGTTGCGGTTTCCATCGTTTTTGAATAATGTTAGAAGAACGGGACTTCTTAACTCGGTGGTATGGGAAATATAAAGTCGCTAATCTCCATAAGTTTAGTTTACAGGTATGTTTTTCTATTTTCGGCCTCTCTTCATCATATGTTGAGTGGACTTCTCCAGAAAATATCCAGGTCTTTTGGCCTAGATCGAGTGTAATGCCGGCTTGTTATAAAATCCATTCCGATGGTACATTCGCGTGTCCGGCTGTCCGATAGGTTACAAGAGGTTGAGGAAACACTTTTTTTTTGATGATGACATTAGCTTCGGTTATTAGTGGCGTATATATAACAATAAAGACCTGGGAGCAGTTGCCAATAAGTGCGTACTCTTGTTTTCCGTTTACTGTTATGTATACATGCAGTCTCTTCCTGTCCATTTTTGTGTCGACGTACGAGTTCACTTAATCCTTTTCCTAATCTTTGGATTCAGAAGTCCGTCTTTGAGGTCTAAAACGTGGATGGACGTCGCAATTCGGACAGCGGCTTCTTAGTGTGTTCGGTTTTCTACACCGTAACGTTAGAAATTGTTGGTGCCTGCGGAGGTCGTTTCTCGCTGCTTCCTATGACATTCCTCTATTTGATGGCCGCTGTTTTAGCTTTAGTCTTGTCCGTACCATTGGGTTTTATGGCTCGATTCTCTCCTAGGCTTCTCTCTCCTTGGTTAGGAGTTCGTCGTATGAGTTCACTGAATTCTTGGCAATTCTTATCCTAATATCTCGATGGAGAAGCACGTATATGAGGTCGGTCTACTTGCAATTCAGCTGCCATTGCTTGGCTTAGTTTGCTGAGAAGTTCTCGATTTTGGATTATAAATTAGTCTGTTTTTGCGGACCTGTGCTGTTTTCCCTAATTTATGAAGGAAAAAATATTTTATAATTTGGCATCATCGGAACGAATGTGTTTTTTATAGCATCCAGTAGTTGGTCCCAGGAGTTGATTTCGTCCTTGATGTTCTGCCACTGGGTGTTGGTAGGAGGCTCCAGGATTCAGCTACCTTGTGATCGCATCTTCTTCAGTGATGTGTCCACGTAATTGAATATCGTAATTTTACTTTGAGCATCTGTTTCTCCCTTGAACCAGGTAGTGCATTTTGAGGGGTGGCTGTTCCAGGACCCTTATTTCCAGCATCTTGTTCATTTGGGCTTGGAACTGTTATTTCGTCATCATGACGTTGTTGTTAGCCATACTTCTCTGTATTCTTCAGGGTGTTTATAACACATCGTTTGTTATAAAAAGGTTTTTACTAATAAAAATATATATAAAGTGTGAAATGCGTTTAAAATACATTTTAAGGTTGTTCCTCGCTGTAGACTGTCAGATGGGTGGTCGAGAATGCACATCTGGGTTGGAGCTTGGATGGTGTAGTGGTCTTGATGGGCCGGGCTAGCAATGTAGTCTAGACTCATGGCGTAGTGGTCATCCAGGAGATGCGGGGCTCACAGATGACTGCTCAAGGTCACGCGCTTTTGTAGGTACACGAGAGTGTTAATTAACTTTATTTTGTAATATACAAATTTTATTTTGCTTATTATATAATTATAACAATTGTATGTTTTCTTAGATAATGATTTGACTTAATTATGCTTCGTTTCATTTACGCATGTTAGTAACAAGGTTCATATTAAAACCTTTAATTTTCAACATTTAGTATTAACCGTAGATATGATTATAAAAGCTCGAGGTCTGTCCAAATATTTACTAATCCCTGTTGACACTGCAAATTTTGCAAGTGAAATCGTGTAACCCGGCATGTGCAAACACAGCCCGTTTCCGGGTGTCGTCCCCGTTTTTCCGACCGAGTCCGATTGAAATTTGATAGTTCCACCGAGTTCCGGTTTTGACGTGCCCTCTCGAATTTCCCCCCATTTGCATCGGCGACTAATCCAATTCTAATTACGATCCGACATTGCACGGTGCAGCATAAACCCACCTTTTGATTGCCCCTTCCGTTCAGAAAAGCGATAAAAACACAACCGGATTATTTGTGCGGAATTAATTACTCCCTTTTACGAGCGCCGGCATTCGATCTAATTATGAGAGCGTTAGCGTCGCGACGGCGCCAAAGTGCACTTATGCGCTTTCTAATTATTATTATTAATGATTACACGCGCCGACTTAAAACCGATTCTATTGGTAAATGATTACTCGAAAACTCACTTTAAACTAGGGCCGATAATACAGTCAGTTGAGTTATTGGATAATTATTGGAATTCATTGTGCAAGGATGACTTAGGATTGGAGTTTAAATTAATGCTCTTGGTAGTAAAGCATGTAAATGTAGGGGTTTTGCATATGTAGGATGTAGGTGGTACAGAATTTCTATTAAAAAGATTGAAGTTAAATAGCTTAGTATATTAGTTTCCTTCTTGTATATCAGGTGATAAAAATTGTAATATAATTTAAATATAGATGTATCTGTAATGTTCTTCATTAATTGTGTTTTAAAATAACATCCATAAATGTTTAAGCTCACAATGTAAAACATAATATTATTTCTTTTAAAAATAAAGCACAAGGTAAACTGTATAAAATATGTTTTGACATGTAACAAGTTTTGAGTGTAAGATATGTGGATAATCAAGGATACCAATATAATATTTCCTGGTGAAGCCAACAAGGATATAATATAGCACGTGGTGGAGTTGTTCTGATTGTAACGGAAACCCTAGAATATTGACCTGTTATTTGTTGGAGTAGAAATGTAAGGTGAAGGCATTTTCCAATTTCGATCGGTATTTACGAGTATATGAGAATTTAAGGTGCATCAATCACGAATATTCCATATTTTGATATTGAATGATAAGTAATTCAGATTACTAAGGCATATTGTCACACTAAAAATTAGAACTAATAAAATAATAAATAAAATATATTAAATTATTTGTACTAAATTCAAATATTTGGATACAGTTTTTTGTGGCTTTTTTACTTTCAACAATATCTGTGTCTGTCAAAGAAATATTTATCTTATATATGGAATTTTTATTCAAACTGTATTTAATGTAAATATTATGATATATCTTCATATTAAATTACTCACATACACAAAAAATATTGTAATATATAAAATAAATATTTTATATTAATTTATATATAGATAAATACAATAATGTCATAAAGGTGCCATCTATTGTCTAAACGTTGTACTAGATCCCAAAAGGGTGGATAACCACCGACATTTAAAGGATCTGTCAACAGTGGCAATTATAACAATAAAAATGTAAACATTAATTATTGTTCCCCGTCAACAATGACAATGTTTAGACAATAGATAGCACCTTTATGGTAATATCGTAGTCGATGGTTAACCCGGAGAGTTAAATACTCCTAAGTAATTCTCGATTCCTTGTTTCCAACTGCGCTACGCTGATGAGATCCAAAATATGGAAACCGGTCCATGGCTGTTAATGACGGAGAACAATAATTAATGTTTACAAAGATAAATGTTGAAAATTAAAATTTTGTGACTAAGTAAGAAGCAAATTAACTATATAATTGGAGTCCATTTAAAATATATATAGATAGAAAGAGTTTGAGTCAAATAAAAGACTTGTATAAAGATAAACCTTGCAAAATATTATTTTTACTTATCAACGAAAATTATTGCGTATAAAGTACAATTGGCTACAAAATACCATTAATAACGGTAGCATTTTCCAATTCCAACAGTTTGTGTACGGCTTCTTTTATCTGGCCCGAGTCTAAATTAGCTCTACGTGATATCTTACTCCTGCTCCCTGCAAGATCTGAATTCGAATTGGATTGCGCTGCAAGAATAAATTACCGAAATTAGGAAGCCTTGAAATTTATAAATCCGTTCGATTTCCGAAGGCGGCGCCGGGCCCAATTAAAACCCCGGGATTATTTAATTGAAACGTCCCGGCGAAATATTAAGGTGTTCCCGCGTAAATTCCCGGCGAGAAAAAAAAAGGGGGCGCGCCGGGAAAACTTGCCCATTAAAACTGAAAAGGCCGGCCCCAGGTAATACCACTTCGGGAGTTAATAAGATCAATCCCTTTGATGTCGGACCGGGGGGACGGGGAAAAAAATATGATGAAAAGGAAAAGGTAAATCGATTCCCGGAATCATCCGCTTACGGAAAGAGCGAAAAGATTCAAAACACACCTTATTAAAATTCATGCGGCGTCCCGCCGAACGCACAAGAAAAAACTGCGACGGTGATGATAATAATAATAATAATAAAAATAATAATCCCCCGTTCCGCCTGTTCTCGCCCTTTTCTGCTCCGATCGGAATTTATGAAACACCGGAACGGAACCGGTATTTGCAAGTATAAATCGAGTTGCAGATTTTCACACTCGGATCGTCTTTTTGAGGCAGTGATTATTATTGCGTCCTGAATAAATTTCGCCTTTGTGTTCCTCGAATGTATTCCATTATCTTTGAAAGTACGCAGAGGACATGTTTTTATTCCCATTTGAAGCGAGCAACTAAAATGACGATCATTCGTTCTTTAAGTTTTGTCTATTATAATAGAGAATATTCTGTATAAAACAGTATATATTATTATATTTTTACTAAAAATCCTAATGTTAACTTAGTTAGATAAAATTAAATGTTATATGGGTGGCACCAGCTCCTCTTCCACCGCAACCTTTTCAGATCTATTTGGGTGCCATTCTAAGACCATTGCTCTGACATCCTCCCACTTCTTTAATGGCAGATGTCGAAATTGGTCCCTTTAGCCTTTTTCTTATTCAAAAGGAGATATAATTCGCAGTGTTTCTTGGTGTTCTTCATTCAAGATTTCTTGGAGTTCTTCTGTCTTCAGTTCATCTTTATGTTTCATTATGAGCTCTTCTATATCATTCTTGTTCACCTCCAATTCCAGATCCCTAGCAGTTATCAAAATTTCATCGATAAATTCAGGGATATCTCCTTGATCACCTCCGTCTCCTTGAACGAAGAAATCAACGCAGAAATCAACTGTCATTACGTGACTTCTAACCACACCTTTTTGAATGATACGAATAGCTTCAAGAATGTAAAATTTTTCTTTCTAAAACATTTTTAAATTTATTGTTGAGGAGAATTGGCATGCTTCAAAGCACCGACGAAACAGCGCGCGACTGTACAATTTCTTGAAACTGAACTGTCAGGGTAAGTCTGCCAGCAAATTATCTTCAAGGTGTTTTATACAAAACATACGTCCTAGAGCATTGTCCAATAGCAGCAGGACTTTAAATGACAAGTCAGTGATATTAAGGTAGTCCTTGATACTCGGGGCACCAATTTCAAACAGCCATTCTTTGAAAAGAGTCTGCGTAACCCCTCTGATTAGATCTCCACATTACTTGCAGTCTTCTCTTGATTATGGATTATTTTTTAATGCTTTAGGATTCTCAGAGTAGTAAACAATAAGTGGTCTAAGCTTCATATCACCACCAGGGTTACAGCAATACTTTTCTCATCTTTCGTGCTGTAGGTACGGTTCGGCATGCGCTTCCAAAACAAACCAGTTTTATCACAATTGCGTATTTATTATGGACGATACCCTTCTGTATTTCTCAGCTTCTTCTTTATCTGCACTAGCAGACTCACCATGCATTAATACATGTTTAATTCTAGACCTCTTTAAAATTTTGCGTCCCAGCCAGTATGGTTACCAATGGATTCTAATTCCTTGGATAACGAACCTATTCTTTGTTCCTTCAATTTTTCAAAAATGACTTAAATGATAGCCATATTAATTACATCACTTTTCATTTCCCGATCATTTATCCAAACTAAAAGCAATATCTTCATTTTTCATGGATGGGACTTCTTTGCTTCGCAGATGTGATTTCATTATGGTGATGATATATTTCTTAGCTAAGATTGTGCATACTGTAGACCTTTTCAAGTCATACTGTCTCGCAACATCAGTCATCTTCTATCCACTCTCTACTCTGGCTATTATCTCTTTTTTGGTTTTTATGGTGAGCACAGTTCTTGACACTCCACTCTTTGGGACCCATAATACATTTTCAGATTTTCAGTTTTTTTTATAAAGGATTCAGTATGCACATACGGAAATTTAGAAGAACAGAAACCAACTAGCGTACACAATTGACAAAGTTTGGGTATAGAAGAAACCTAATTAAGTTCGTGAAATCCAACAACCATATAACAAACCAAGCAATTCTTTACCTATTATTGAGGAGTCCTTATATCTGTTTGAATATTGCTTGTGAGAAAAAAATTATTGAAGTAACAAAATGAGATCAAGACAGCCAATTTATTGTAATATAAACGCTACTACAAATGAAAATGAAGAAGAAGACTCAAAAAATACAGTATTAAATACATTTTACTCATTACAGAGAAAATTTTCCAAATATTTAGAACTTCGCGACGGCATGCAAGAATATGAATAGTTAGGATACATGAGCGAAACTAATCCAATTAAGTCCAACCAAAATTAACATTCGGTGTACCTCATCAACATGCGTTTAAGGAAGATAATAGTAGCAACAAACTCGTGTGGTGTTTGATTTTTAATTCTATTCAAATACCGTACGATGTATTTTCATCTCTGATACAATTTAGACGATATAAACACTCATCATCACAAAAATTTACTGTAAAGTTTTAGTTGCCTCCAATAACATGTCCATACGGAGACAATCGAAAATGAAATGATTAAGGAATATTAATTAAATATGGTAACACGTGGTACTACATTAGTTTTATTTCTGCCTATCCGATCCTTAAAGCAACTAGTGATTGACCGTAAATCAACCTTTCCGCAAGCTAGTTATGTCATTAAAATGAATTATTCACAGGGAGTGATGAAAAAATGACGCATTTACGAAATCAAATAATAAATATTTTAGCTAGTACTCAAGTGGTTGTCGCATAATAACTTAGTTTTACTGAATTTAGCAAAAATCTAGGCGAATAAGTCATTCCCATTTTAGATTCTTTAGATATCAAAATCTTAGAGTCGTCCGGACCGTAGTAGGTGGTGCCGGTAAAGGGCGAGGACGCCGAGCTGTTCTTGATCCTGATCGTAAGGCAGTTGGGGAACACTAAATCAGGCAATTAGGGTCGTTGACAGGGACGGCTCTCTCTTGTAGACTGTTGTCAAAGTACCCACTTCATACATGTGTTCATGAGACATGTATGAAGTGGATACTTTGACAACAGTCTACAAAAGAATCAGGTTGGTGCTCATCCATAAAAACACATCCGGCAGGTAGGCGAGTGATTTTCGCTCAGTCGGTCTCACGGACGGAGAAGGGAAGGTGCTGGAGAAGCTGCTGGCGATGAGGGCAACCGCGTTTATCGAGGAGAATAGAGGACTATCGGCCAAGCGGCACGGGTTCAGGAAGAGTAGAATGGCAGTTCGTACTCCTGGTGGTTAGGAGATTATCGGCGAGGCAAATGAGGCAAAAAGGGGGCCATTTAGGGCGGGCCCGGAGACACGTCATATTGAAGTATCTAGAATAAAGGGAGATTCCTGCTTCGCATATTTAGGAGCTACATTGACACCTCGAATTTTAGACATGTACGTATATGATGTAGCATGTTAGATTAAGCAATATAAAATTAGGGAATTAGGGCGTATGAGTAAGTCTCTCGTGAGGATCTGCTATCGAAGAAGAAATTATAAATTGCCGTTATTACTACTAATAACGGACGTTAATGACAACAATGAGATGTACCAAACATCCGAAATCTGGTGCCCAGACAACAAATTCTTCGAAATCCAGGCAATAAGACGAAAAACATGCAAATGGAGCCATACTTGAAATATTACATCATCAAATGAGAAAATCAGCAATTACGCGCGAATCGACTCGTGACCCATACGAGACCTCGAAATTCACGGAGTCGGCGTCGTGGGTAGCAGATTGACATCTCACATGAGGTACTTTCATACACGAGCCATGGATTACCACAAATCATGAGAGATGATCCTCATATGCACATGCAAATAGTTGCATATACTCGTATAATTAGCTAGCATAGGATAGGTTATGTATAAAACGATTTCTTTTCCTTCTAATAATTACAGAATTGATATTAATAATTAATGATACTGATACCGGTACCGCGATCTAGTGGAGGGCGAGTGAGCAGTACTTGTCCTCTACCACGATTTTTCGAAAATCAAAAAAAACACACCTTAAAAGTTTTCTTGTACAGCTAAAACTCTTAAAGAAGTCTATTCGGTTTTGTCCATTAGAGAAGACAGTCAAGTTCGCGACTATTTATTGTAGATCACTACCCTGAGTAGTATAGAAGAGGTATTTTTACCATCCCTATTCTTTTTTTAAATTTTTTTCTTGTGAATTAAAAGTCAATTTTTTGTTTGTTTAAAATTAAACTTTCATATATATTTTTTAACTTCAATCGCCACCTTCCTACCTGTTTTTTTTTTAATATCGCGAGTGTAATTGATTTTGTTGTGTGTGCGACCACCAGTACTTCCCGCTTGATAATAGTACGAAGGGGAAGAGGGCATAAGGAGCTAATCGCGGACATTCGGCAGGGATAGGTGCTGGAGCTGTTGCTCTGTAATGTTACATCTTTTGCCTACTACTGGAGTGTGATCTCGTAGTGGTTATGAGGTGGAAGATTGAGGAGGCTAGGGACGTGGCAGTAAGGGTAACGGAATTGCTAGATATTCAGGTGGCGGCCGACAGTACGATGGCGGCGTGGCTATTAAGAAGGAGAGCTCAATCAGATCAAGAAAAAGACAGTTGGACTCCTGGGGCAGAAGATTGCGGTGGCGACGATAATAAGATATCTCGGGGATATTGTGGAAGACAACCTACTATATAGTTCCTAAGTTGTGGAGATAATTGCAGGAGCGGCAAGAATGACAAGAGCAGTGGTCATACTGTTGGCTAATTGGGTGTTCAAGAAAGGTAATCCGGGAGGTTCTTCTTAGCGCGGTTTTATCCAAATTTCTATATGCAGCAACGACGTGGGTAGAGTGTATCGACTGTAGGAGGAATGTCGAGAGGCTGAAAGAATCATGGGATACCTAGGTATTCAAATGACCAGGGCCTATAAAACCACCTCCCCCGAGACTGTCGAGGTGCTGAGGTCAATGCACCCGCCGGACTGGTGGAGTAACGGGTCCGTAGCTTTAGAGCTGTCAAGTGTGAGGTACCTAAGGCAAGAGCCAAGGATGGAATCTAGGGCATAGAAGTAAAGTGGTAAGAGAGGTGCAGCAGGAATAAGAAAGGGGCCTGGACCCGGGAGCTCATTCCTGTACTGGAGCCTTGGATCAAAAGGCAGCACGGTGAGGTAGAATACCATTTAATCCAGATTATGACCGGATATGATTGCTTTGGCAGCTACATGCCGTGGATCGAAAAGGTGGCGGACGATAGCTACGTCTGGTGCCCGGGCATAAAGGACGCTACTCGGCACAGATTTTTAGTGTGCAAACGATGGAGCTACGAGAGTAATGCAATGGTACACTTAAAAGAACACTCTACAATCATCCAGATGAAATTCATAGGGATACTTGTTAGTGCCCAAAAATAACTAAACTGACGATTAAAGGAGAAAACATCTGCATCCACACAGATAGTAAAACCAGGTTTGCTATCCCAACAAAAAAATTTACAGATGTCGTCTTCAGTGCCATTATACATACATTTGCCAATCTTGATGAGACCTTGGGTATCATCAAGATTGGCACTGAAGACAACGTCTGTATTTTTTTTAAAATTACCTTATCCTTGATCAAGGCACACTCAAAGACGAGAGGAATGATAAAGCGGATGCTCTAGCCTATCCTCTATGTAAAAGCAATCTCTCAAACATATTGCATGACATGACTCTAGCAGAATACAAAGCAAGGCGAAAGAACGTTTTCACTTATGATCATTTCAGAAACACAATACGAACACTCAATGCTAAAGTTGCTCAATATTGTGTTAATCTATCCAGGTCAAATCTAAAATCCCTATCTGATATCCTAACTGGACACTGCCAGTTAAAAAAACACCTATATGTATTAAGTCTCTGAAGACCCCAACTGCAGGCGGTGCAATGAGATAGAGTAGTCGGCGGAGCATATCTTGTGGTGCTGTCTCGATCTGCCAACATTAGGAAGATCATACTGGGGATATCATTGCAAAAACCTGCCGACCTGGGATCCTAGCAAAATCTTCAACTTTGTCAAAGGAAAAGGGTGACTGAGCTAGTCCTCCCATCACTCGAGACTTCGTTGCTCTCTCTTTTATCCGTATCCATATCCGATTAATTATCAATGTTAAATATTTAAAAAATAGCAAAATGGCAAAATTATAGAACTTAATTCTTTTGTGTGCCCTTTTTGAATTATTTCTTATTTATTGACTTTAAAGACTTTTACTCTTGACTCTTGCTTCAATTAAACTACGAGTAGAAGAATTTCTTGCAGTAAAGGCATTTTATTCATGTGACGAATTTTTAGAAGAGCTAACTATACTGGACGACTTATGACTAAGTGTATCATATTAACTTGTATTTATTTTAATTATTTTTGACTGTAACAATATTTTATCTCTAAATTTTTGTCTGTGTAATTATATATCATGTAAAATTATCAATATTTTGTATATTGTATACTTTTAATTCGTAAATATTCCCTTAATAGTTGCTTGACTTGTGTAAAAATTGTTACAATTTCTAGCACTAATAAATTATTATTATTATTATTACACTATTTTTTCATTTTATTTATTAGCTTATAAAACGATATTTTAAAATAATATATTATAACTCTTGAATTTAGAAGGAATGTACCTTCTATTTTGGGAAAGTTCTAACAAAGCAAAATAGATGATTTTTTTAAACATTAAAAGAAATTACTGTTGAAAATGTTTTGAAATCTAGAACTTTACTAAAAAGTTCTGAAACCTTCAAAACAAATTCTTTGGGAACTATTTTTAACGATAGAAGAAAATTCTGGCATTGTGGAAGGAAAATTTTCGGAATATTCTGACAAGAATACCCAAGCAAGAAATAATTGCTGATTGTTTAATGTAGAAGAAACAATTTGAAAACTTTACAGGGTAATTCTTGGTGTCTAAAGTTGAAATTGCGGAAAAATTACATAACCTTCGAAAAAATTCTTTGCATTAGAACGAGAAGATGTTAGAAAATTCCAGCAAAAGAATTTCTTTAAAAATTGAAAGAAATGATTGCTAAAAATGTTTCGATATCTAGAAGGTGAATTACTAAAAATTTCAAAAACCTTTTAAAAGAAATCTTGATATCTTGCAGGAAAATTTCGAAATCTAGAAATAAAATACTATTAAAAAAAAACACATTTCGAATTGGAAATGGAAATTACTGAATATTCTTTAAACGTCGAAATTCCAAAACTTTACAAGGAAATTCTTGGTGTTTAAAATTGAAATTGCAGGAAAATTATTTAACCTTCAAAAAAATTCTTTGCATTAAAACGAGAAGTTGTTGTAAAATTCTAAAAAGCTAAGGCAAAAAATCACAAAAATTTCTTTAAAAATTGAAAGAAATGATTTCAAAAAATGTTTCAATATCTAGAAGATAAATTACTAAAAATTCTTGGTATCTTATAGGAAAATTTCGAAATTTAGAAGTAAAAACTATTGAAATTTCGAATTGGAAATAGAAATTACTGAATATTCTGTAAACGTCGAAATTGCTCGAAAATATCAACAAGTAAAAGCAAAAATGTTGAAAATTTCTGCAAAAAAATGCTCGAATATACAAAAAAATTCTACTCAGGGTAAATTTTTTTGGTAGTTTCAATTCATTAGCCCATATCATCTGGACAGTTAAGCTAGACACCATTTTTTTTCTTTGTTTAAATAAATTAAAGTCAAGACAGGGCAGAACGACCGAAGGTCGATAGCCTAAACGGACGAACTAACCCTTATTTTAAATTAAAAAGTGTTTGTTCTGAATGTATCTATGTTTGTCCAAAAGAAGATGTTGTTCTCTCTCTTCTAAAAAAATTAGAAAAAAATTGTCATAAATCTTAGAAATCTTATAAATATCATAATTACTGAATTAAAAAGTTACGAAGTAAACTTTAGGAATCTGGAATAGAAATTGCTATAAGATAACGAATCCTCGAAGAATATTCTGGAAAATTCCAACAAAATAAAGCAAAATCCACGACTATAGTAGGTGCATACTGTTTCCTCTGAAGTAGAGCTAGCAATAGTATCTAACGATCCTAACCGTCCTAACACGTGAGTGATGGTGGATTTATTTTCGATTTATTTCTTGTTGTTGATATATAATTTTTTTATTGATGTTAATCTTGTTTTATTGATGTATAATTTTGCACCATGTATTTTCTTGAATAAAGATAGAGGTTTGGAAGCATCATTCGAAGTGTGTCATGATTCCACTGATGTCCTTAGAGTTCTACATCCCCAGGAAAAAAAAGAAATACCAATTAAATATAGTAACATATGATATTATAAGCACAGTTCCTGTTTATCTATTCCTTAAATCAAGTAGCGACTATAAATATAATTTTGTACAATAGTGCACTTATGAAATGAAATAACAAATATTTTATTCATTCGCGAGGAGAATAAATCATTACCAATTTCAGATCTATTATAAACCAAAACATTAGGGCTGATTTGGTATTCAAGCTCAGAATTCTTTCGATAGCTAAATAACGCTGGTTAAATTTTGGTTCATAATATAAATAATTTTGATCAAATATGCTTCAATAATTGAATATTTAACATTTGGGCTCGTAGCCAATTAGATGAATTGCATCATTAACAATTATTGATTGGAAGGCTATTCCTGATTAAAACATAGTGAAGTCTCTCCAGATTCTAGAGAAGCTTCTCGACATTTATGGAAGAGATGATCAAGGATATTTAGCCAAATTTTAGAAGTTTGGAAAAATGTAAAGCGTTTTTCTGAAACTTTCCTTGTTGATGAAATAGTACTCTTGAAGGAAGAGAACGCTCTAACGATCCAATGGTGCCTCCGCCGAGTCCAAGCAATACGTCTTGACGCTGATGGTAAACTACGTATAGTTGATGTGAAAACCGAGGCGATGAGTGTATTCGTGCTACTTATTGATTTCACTAAATGACTAGTTAATGATTAATAATTAACCCTTTTAGGGATTGCGTGCGCCAGTCACGAAGGAAGTCCACAGATGCACATTGCTTGCGGAACGAGTCCCGCTCGTTCTAGATGCGGTTAGCCTAAATGTTTAGGCACGAGTCACACTCGTGGTTGTAGGTGAAAGGGTTAAAAGCATATTTTAGCTTATGAGCTAAATAATAGCCGGCGGAAGAACATCAGTAATGGATTCTTTACGGGAATAGACTTAATGGTCAGGGTTTCTTCAAATCAAAATTGGTTTTCTTAGTTATATATATTTTTGGAAAAATATTAAAAGAGAAACCAAGCAAATAAAGTAACTTTATTTAAGCTTACTTCTTTTTACTTTTCGGTGTAAGGTGATAAAGTAACTTATTGACACATAATTTATTTTTATTAATAATTATTCCTTTTATTTATATAGATGACATTGTTGCCTTCATTCTTTTACGTATTATTAGTTGAAAGACCACAGCCTTTCGCAATAAAAATTTTCTCATTTAGTAATGTTTTTTATTATTCTAATTATATTTCCCGAAATTATCCATCTAAATATTTCTACTACATTTTACATTTTTTACGCTGTACGTATTTTATCTGATAAATTATATAAAATCATATCGTGAATTTATTTCGAAAGATGCTGCAAGCGGTTAGACCCTTCGTTTAAAATACTTTTGAGCGGACCATGTTTGTTCTCCTCAATAGCGTTGACAGATGAGGGTGCTCGCCTGTTGAAAAATGGAGTTTGGCGGATTGTCGAGGATTGTGATATTACACGATGTTTTATGCACGTCTTCGGTTGACAAGCTAAACGCTGGGAATCTTCCGGAAACAAATTGTTTGCTCAAGGACGAGCCTACGGCGGAGGCATTTGCCGCAATTAGGTGGGCACGAGGATGAAGGAACATAAACCATCATTAAAACTAAATTATACTGTAAGAGATGGATTTTAATAAATAGTTACTAATGAAGGCAGAAATTATTATCAGTCTGGTAGTAACATTCTAATATTTTACTTAATTCATAAATAGCTTAGTTTTAAATGTTAAAGGTAAAGATCAGATATATTATATGTCCTGTAGTTTCTTAGCTTTTATTCACTTGGTACAAAAATCAATATGAGAATAAAAAATTTATTTATATTAGAAATGGAATCCAACAATAAACGAATCTTTTGAATGTGGAATAAATATTTTAATATAACAACCAATATATATTGGAAATCATAATGTGGGATAGATTAATTTATTCGATAAACTGATTAAATATCTTAAGACACCAATATTCCACCCAAATCAAAGTTATAATATAAAAACTGTGTTTAATAGCTTGAAGAAAACACATGCTGATAGTTTGCGTAATAGCTATTTTCTACTAATAAAAATTGATTGATATACAAACAAAAGAGAAGAACACATTTGATAAATATTAATCTTAAATATTTTTTATTAAAAAGAAATTTTCATCTTTGTAAATTATTCCTCAATGTAGAGCTTTCTTTCATAATAAAAGTCTAAGGTCGTTTATGTAGTCACTGGTGCATAAACGCCTTTTCAGAAACGATGGCCTTGCACCCGTTTTTGATTGCTTAAACCGCTTCAATATTTACGACGATAACTCTCACATTTGGACCTTTGTCGAAGCAACGATTTTCTACTCGAATAATTTCTCTATTCAAACAACTTCTTTCGGAAAACAGTATTTTCTTTGTTCTATTTCACCAGGTGTGTTGGTCAGAATGTTATAAATAATATTTTTTTATGAACATTATATAATAGGTACTTCAATCCATTATCTACTATACCTAAAAAATAATTTTGTTATTGTTATTGATTTTTACTCTTAAATAGCCGTTTATGTAAAACAATTAAATTAATTTTCAATGATAAGTTCTTAGTACTTTATAAAATTTGCTATACCTAAATATTATTCAAAAATTTAAAAACAAAACAGTAAATAAATGAATGAATGAACGCAATTTTAAGAGATTTAGTGTATTTATTTTATTTTAATAGATCCTATAAAGAACTAAGGCTAAACTAAACAAAAATTCTCTTATTTTCCCCTGGCCTGTTTGACACCGTTCTGTTTTTGTTTTTCAACATATTCAATAATCAAAGGTACACTTTCATCTTCTGCGGCGTTTAAAATCAAGTGGTAGGCGGTTCAGAGGAGCCGAAAGAGGGTGTACTTGTAGAGGATTAGAAGTAGGTCGTTAAAAATGTCGCACCCACCCCCCTCCAGTGTTTCGGGCTTAATCGCACGGCAGAGTCGCGAAAGTAGGGCTGTTTAATTAATGCGTTTTTAATTAACATGTTTGCAGGGTGTGATTACGAAGAGTCTTCATCTTGAAACCGGAGTGCTTTCCCTAGTTACGCATAATTACGACTTGTTTCGGCCTCTCGGCGAGACGGGTCGCGACTTTTTTTAATAAATTAAATTTTTTCTACGCGCTCCAAAAATATAATATTTTGATTGAGGGTTTTTCTTTGTTATAGAATTACGAACTTGTTTGCACTTCAGCATTTTTTTTGTAATTACGTTTTATAAGGGTTCAATTAAGAGGGGCGTAATTGGTACATAAAAGCCAGGATCACGCAGTAAAAACCATACTCGAATAATTATTCAACTTTCTAAATTAAAAAAATTCTAATTAAGCACGTTATAAATATATTTTATATTCAAGACTGCTATGAGAATGCAAAATTTATTAAATATTTTTTACAGCGAAATGTAAGTCTGTGAAAAATAACCCTTGAACAACAGCGTTTTTCTAATGTTTCATAAGTTTCCTGAAAATGTATGCACACAAAGCTGTTAAGAATCGAAGCAACCTGGTCCATTGGAATCGTGTCGATTCGACTAAAGGACTGCTCCATAAAGAGTTTGTTCCAAGCTACTCTAGTGTAAAACTAATCTATGACACTTTAATAGCCAGAATCAAACTCTATGGATTTTCATGAGTGACTTGATTATGAATTTCTTCGCAGTCAGGTTGTTCATGTGTTAGAACTTTCTGAACTTGTGTATACGTGTTTGTGGTATATGTATTGGTGTGTGATCAGTCTTTTGCTGTTTTTAGAACGAGTTTCTAGGTTTTCGTTGTGAGTCATTTCTTCGGTTCATTAACATTGGGCGTATTTCAATTTTAATTGTCACAAGAATAGTGTGTTCAAATTATCGGTTTTAGTAAGAGTTTTGGTGTTTGTTAAATTTATTTTATGGCCCGTTTGTAGGTGATGACGCAGTGTGTTTCTGTTTTAAGATATTTATATGTTCTTTCTAAAATGTGGCTGTTTGTTTGTCCTATCTCACAATTTTTACAAGGTATCTCATAAAATTCTTGGTTTTCATGTGGTATTTATGTTTGTCTGTTAAACTATTTTGGTTGTTGTTAGAAAGGCTGTTGTTATTTTCTGTTTTTTTTTGTTTAAGAATGCGTGTGATTTTATCTATTGTTTATGTTTATTCAAGAAATCAAAATAACAATGAAGTTTCATCCTGGACTATGTCAATTTGGGATACATAAAGCAATGAAGGAAAGTAACATAGTATAATATGTGCCTCTTATATGAGGAAGTGAGGCCTTTGCCAAGGGTTGTTCTTCTGTTTTATTGTGCGCTCAGCTTCTTATGACTTTATTTATATGATATTATAAAACCTGTTGTGGATTAGTGCAGTTTTGACTATTTTTAATTATAGTTCTTTATTTTTTGGATCGGTAAGACGTTGGGGTAATGTAATAAGAGTAGTTGTGCTGTATGGTGGTTAGATTCTGCATGTATGTATCGGCTTGTAAGTGTTTTCCTCCTACATACAATATGGCCTACTGTTGCATATGGTTTCCTGATTATAAGTGTATGAAGGAACGGAATTTTATTATTTTCATCTACCCTTAAAGTACATTTGATGTTGTTTAAGTTTTGTAGGAATTCATTAAGAGATCTTTTGCCACGTTAGGTGGGAATACTCAATTTAAAACTAGAAATGTGAGAAATCGATATTTGCTGAAATCAATTTGGGATGATCAATATTAAAGGCTAGACAAAATGACCCTTTTTCAGTACACGACCTCAGATTAATATCAGTTTACGTACATATGTTTTCTAATAATCGCTAGACGAACATTTTTGGCAAATTTGTAGTGGCTTATATGATCAAGTAGTGAAGTTGATAGTGATTTCCAAGAGTAAGAGTGTACTTCGTGTAAACGCAGTGTAAAGAATCCATGTTATTGCGAAAATTGTGGCAATCCATTACGTTTATGATGCTTAAAACACCATATAAAAAAGTGTGATCAAGTGGAAGGTGGTTATAGTGAGGTTTTATTTTCTGAAATGGATAAGGATATAATACACGCTTTCTTTAAAGAAGAGAAGATGAAGTAATAAGATTACGCAAAATGGTGAAATCTGTAAATTACAAAAATGGCCCTACTAATACGTATGAAAATAAAGTTGGAGCTAAACATATTGAGGATACGGACCAGCAGGTGGCATCAAAAGTAAATAATAAAAATACCTAACAGGTACCTACAAAAGATGTAAGTAAGGAAAAAAAGTCAAACCCTTCTTCAAATATTTTGATAAATATGTCACCCATGGAGTTTAATGAAGCATTTATTGTTAATAATAATGCTGAAAATTTTCAAGAAGTACAATATCGTAAGAAGATATCCAACAGCTCGCTTATCACAGGAAACGCACAGGAAACTGTAATAAAAGCAGTTGGGAAAATGGTTATCCGACTTGTAAAAGATAAAACAGAAGATATGCTAAAGGATTATTTACAAACAAAAGGATTTAAAGTAGATTGTACAAAGTTGGTAGATAGCTTCTCATCATTTTAAATCACTAAATTATAAGAAATCTGTAAACCCGAAATCTGGCCTGCTGGAACTCGAGTCGATCGTTTTTCTTCAACAGAGAAATTGAAGGAAATATGAAACGGTCATGCAGCGAGGTGGATACGCTTCATATAATTCATCAGAACCTGCAATCTTTAGGAATTTATAATATGGAATTCAACCTATAAGGAAAAATAATTCTAAGAATATCTGAACATTGTCAATCAACAGATCAATGAATCAAATATAATATTACAAGTATGCAATTGGCATCAGCATCATCCAGAGAATATAAGCAACATGGCTGTGCAGCACTATACTGTAGTAAATCAATTCATTGCAGTGATTTCTCTGTTTGCAATAGCAATTTTCCAAGAGTGATTAAAAAACAGAATGCTAAATACATATTTGTAGTATATCCTCAATTAGATCAATGTAGGAATGAATTAGTTTTATTGCAAATTGTTTCAAATGTAAATTTAAACTTAAAAGAAGAATATAGAGAGAAACAAATACAACATAAATTAATGTTAAGACACATTATAAATGAGTCAATTAGCAGATAACAAGTCAAAAGCGACCTGGAGTATCATATCAGAAAACATATACAAACCCAAGAACACCAAACTACCACAAATTTAGTAAACCCATGCTGATCCTGATAATTTAATTATTTATTAATTTATTATATTTATTAATGATTTAGACTAGATAATTGATAAGAATGAAAAAGTAAGCTATGCTGATGACACTAATATAATAGTAGCCGCACATTCATTAAATAAGTTAAACGTCACTGGTGGACAAACTTTAAAATTAATTAAAGACTGGTTTCAACAAAATAAACTAATCATTAATGACTTAAAATCAAACTACCTGTTATTTAACAGAGTGCCCGAAAACGGTTATATATGCTTGGCGGAAATAGTTATTCGATCACCAGTGATGCGAAATTACTTGGCATTACAATTGATTCAAAATTTCAATTCACACATTGCAAATATTTGTCATAAAATATCCAAAAATATTTATGGTTTGAGAATATTAATGAAGAATATTCTGGGGTTCTAATACAAGCGTAGCAAGAGTATTCATATTACAAAAACATGGTCTAAGAATTATGAAAATACTGAAGTACAACGAGACCTGTAGGGGAAAATTTAAGAATGAAGAGTTATTGACAGTAGCTGCATTTTATATGTACGAATGTTTAACGAAACATTGCAAATATTTTGCTGAAAATCGAATGACTAGCAACTATAATACTAGACAAAGTAATAATACGTATATCTGACCTAGATATAGATTAACTCTTTATGAAAAAGAAGCATAAAAATTTGGATAACTTACCAGATAGATACCAGATAAAAGACTGCAAAACTATTAGTTCACTGAGGAATTACTTATTAAATTAACTATGTGATATCGAACCATACCATATTTTAGGTTTTTTGTTATATTTTACTTGAATATGTATTTTATTTTATTTTTTTATATTATGTGTTTATGATAATATAGCGAATCTTAAAATAAAGACAATTTATTATTATTATTATCTCCGTCAATTCTAGCCACAACCCTTTTCTCAACACTGCTTTGTTCTTGTGTTGGTAACACTATCCAAGATTAGAGCTTTATAAAATAACTTGTAATCACTTTCTCTACAGTTAATTTTTATTTTGCTAAATGTACATTTCGTTTTTGATGTAAATATTTTCAATACCTGTACAAGAGTTAGAGCTTTAATGCGTTATCCAGAATTATTCCTATATAGTAGTATTCATAAAGGGAGTTCTATAGATTGTGACAACCAGTACTTTGCTCTTATGGAGAATTAAATGTTTTCTCATTAAGAAATATATAATTCTATTATGGGTTGCAAAAATCATCTTAGATTGTTACCTCTTCAAGTTGCCAACTATTTTATAATATTATATTCAAAAGTTAGTCCCCTATCCAATCTTATGAGAATTAAATTGTTACTAAAGACTACTCTCTTCTTTATGGATATCATCAGTGTTGTTTACAACTAGCAACTGTCTGTGGCAAAACCATTTTTTATTGTGGTTTTCTTCTTCTTGTTTTTGTTATATAGTTTATAGTGCGGTAGTTTAATTTATATATATCCAGCTTTATGAACATTTATTTGTTGCCCAAGATTTCTCCTAAATATTTTATTATGGGCATCACCATAGTAGTATACAACCGTCTGAGGCGTTCAATCTACATTTTTCTAACGAATTTTGTAATTTTGTTCTTGATAGTTTACTTATAGTGTTTTCGGTTAATTTGAAATCTACCCAGCTTAAAGGGAATTAATTTCTTGCCTAAGACTAGTCATAAATATTTCATTATGTATATCGTCATTTCTGTTTACAAATAGTAAACCATTTTTGGCGTTGACCCTGCCATTTTCTAATTTTGTGGTTTTGTTCTATTTGATTTTGGTTTTAGTTTAATTTAATATATCCAATTACCGTATTTTTTGGACTATAGGAAGCACTGGATGATAAGACGTACCCCAAATTTATAAGACGATTTTTAGAAAAATATATTTGAATGTCACTTTCGGATCATAATGTTTATTTATTGTTAACATATCTCGTAGCAATATTCAGTTCATCTTCATTCTCGGTACTTGTCTTGACAATTTTTCTTCGTATTACTTTCGTCTGAACTTTCAAAACTGTTCATCTTCAGTACCATATAGCATTACTTATTTCGCATTTTTAAATGACTTCTTATTTCACAGTTTCTCATGAATATTTCACCCAGGTACAAACTTCTGAAACTGTTGGTCGTTTCATACGGTGACATGAAAACTCATAATTTGGCTTTGTCATTTTATTTTAATTTATTTTTTTTTATTGTACTATAAAAATATGCAAATATGATAGTTAAGTCGAAAAAAATAATTACAAATTCACAAATACAAGTATTACAAAAATATTAATACATCAAAAACAACGAATGTATTCTATAATTTAAATTTACAACGAAGATCACATAATGGAGTCACAAGTTGCTGTAAAGTCTGTTATATTACTATTCTTTAAAAATTATTATATCTTCCTTTTGAAAGTAAGGAAGTCTAGTTGTGTTAATCTATGCGGCATAGCATTATATAGTTTTGTAGAGTTATGCTGTGGAGATTTCTCGTAAAACGCGTGATGGTGTCTGTTACAACAATATTATTGTTAACCTCTAGTTAGGTGTTCATGTATGTCACTATTTAGTGGAAGGCTTGATTAGATTTTATGGATATTAAGTAAAATTTTATAGATATACAGGGTGACTGACGAAAAACCTTTGGTGCTGTATCTCGCTTATTTTTCATCCAATTTTAATAAATAAAACATCAAATTAAACCATTTTTAAAAGACTTTAATAGGATCTGAACTGTTATTTTTTCTCGCACCCAGTTTTTGACAAAATACGATCAACATTTTTTTTTAATTGCACTGTATATATATTTTTATTGATTCGCAAGGAGATTTTTTTTCTGAATATAAAATTGTAGACAAATTTATCCATACATCAAACTTAAGTCGAGAAATTGAGGATTAAAAAAATAAATAAAAAGTCAAGTATCCATTGTAAACAATATACAGACCCTATTTTAAATGTCAAAAGTGACAGTGACAGCATACAATGCTGCAACGATTTTTAATTATTTCATAATTAAAATGTTGCAATATTTCAAACACTGTACTAGAATTTTGTGCTTCTACAGAAATCGTTTTTCAGTTTTTGAAATCTTGCAACATTTTTATTATGAAATTATTAAAAATCAATATTGCAGTATTGTACCAATGACTGACACTGTCACTTTTGACATTTGGAATAGGCTCTGTATATTGTTTACTATGGGTATTTGATTATTAATTTTTTTTTAATCCTCAACTTCTCGACTTTGGTTTGATGAATGGATAAAATCGTTTACAAATTTAGATTCGGAAAAAAATCTCCTTGTGGATCAGTACAAAATATATATACAGTGCAATTTGAAAAAAAAGTTAATCGTCTTTTGTCAAAAACTGGATGCAAGAAAAAATATCAGTACAGTTTATATTAAAGTCTTTTAAAAATCATTTAATTTGATGTTTTATTTATTCAAATCGGATCAAAAATAAGCGAGATACAGCACCAAAGGTTTTTCGTCAGTCACCCTGTATATCAATATAATAGTCATTATTTTATTGTTTTTGAAGTGGTCTTTACAAGAATCTGTTGGTTTTAAGCTGTATATTAGTCTAATTGCTCGTTTTTGTAGAATAAACAGTCTTGTTATGTGTCATTTACTCCACTGTTCTCGCATGAAATTTTTAAAGACTTCTAAGGGTTGTAATTGACTTGGCCTCTAAGAATGATTGCTATTTCTTTGTTCGTAACTTTTAGGAGCTTCTTAATTAATTCTGTTGTATGCACTTTGAATTGATCCTACACTAATTTTAAACACAATGATGGTTGCGACTGCTACTACGTGGTAATTCATAATGAACACTGAATAAAACACTTACTATGTTTTAACCACTATAATTTATTATAATATATAAATATATTACAACATAGAGGACTTAAGTTTCGACTTTTGACGGTCATTATCAAGTAATAATGAGTGTTTTATTCAGTGTTCACTTATTTTAAACTTTTTAAAGAATGTACCTGAACATTTTGCCCAAATCCAGCCTTGAATTATTGAACTTGAATAATAATTCCATTAGGGATTTATTCTTTTGGTACTCATTTTCTCTTTAAAATTGTCATGGGCGGTAGTTTTCTTCTATCGGCGCAGCAAGCTTAAACTACACCTTTTTCGTGATTTGTTGCTTTGATCACTATTGATTTGATGCCATTAAAATCTATAATCCAATTTGAACGGACATTAAAAGTTAGAGGTTCATATTCGTAATATTATTAATCTCGAAATAATATTTCCTATTCGCTGATATTATGTATCTATGGAATTCTATAGTTTTAGATTTGTATTCAGCTGGCTTTTTTTGGGCTAGGGTGGTTTTTGTACGCATACATAACTCATGTCTTTTCATAAATCTCAAGCACAAAAACGGTGATCCTGAAAATTTAAAATTGTTTTCTGCATTCACGAAACATTTTCTCTGTTGGTGATGGACGAAAATATCTTTTTGCGGCTTTGCTTCCATATTGTTTTGCACAATTTTATCACATGGAGTTAATACCTCGCTTCATATAAAAATAACTTTTGAACAAAAATAAAGATTTGTAAAAGTAATTTAATTAAACAAAAGTGTAGGTAAATTGGTGATTCCCCCGCTTGTATTAGTATTGAGATAACTTGTGTTACCTTCAGTAGCATGCCATACCTTTCGGAGTATAAAACGTACCTTAAATTTAGAAACGATTTATCGAAAAAAATATAATGTTACCTTTAGACCATAAGACGCGTCCAAACTGTGAGTTTATTTTATATGTAAAAACATCGTCTTATAGTCCAAAAAATACGGTTTTAAAACCTGACGTTAAATTATTATTTTCTTGTCTTATTTATCAAAATTTTCATTCATTTCATTGACATTATAAATGTCTGATAAGCCCAAATTATTATCTAGGTTATGTTAGTAACTTTCACAAGTTTTCTGCAACCAAATTTTGTATCAGTAAAAGTTTCAACGCTTCTTCGCCAATAGTTTTGCTGCGCATGATAGATTTTTCTAAATTATGTTTAATAATATATATCCGATTTGTCTAATTTGACATTAGTAATATGTATAATTTGACGTATATTTAGTGCCTTTAAGTTCGAATAGATTTTCAATTCCAGTTTGTATTTAACAAGGGCACTCCTAACTTAACCTTATAAATTCTACATTAAGCCTGAAATATATTACATAAGAAATATATTTATCTTACTCCCGACCCACCACAACACAAAATATATTAACTTGGCGTTATCCTGACCTACCTTAATAAACCACAAATTATCGTGGGCGAACATATAATTTATTGTGGTAGATCAAGAGTACGCTGCTGTATTGCAGAAATGTGTAATGATGAAGCCCAAACAGTAGCGGATAATAGTTTGGTAGGTTAGGTTAGGTTGGTGTGGCAGCACCTCTACGTGCACCGCGAAGAGATGCACACTTAGGCCTAGATAGGCCCGTTGTGATACCAATGAGGGACATACACGAACATCCATGGATCCGGACGGAGAATTCTTCCTTTAGAAAAATCCACCGCCCGGCTGGGATTTGAACCCACAACCGTGTGGCCCGTGAGCAGGTACTATACCCACTAGGCCACCGCGGTCCCCAATAATAGTTTGGTAGCTAAAATATAAATATTAAAAATTGATTGTCGCTATAACTTGCTACTAAATTGCAAAACTTATCTTTATAAACTATACGTGAAGGAATATTAAAGACACATCACTGTACCAAAGATACAAAGCTTAATCTCCTCGAATCTGCCGAAATTTTCAAAGAAAGTAATAATCCTCACGTTAATCTGCTTAACGAGCAAACAGATTTAACGAACACGCCACTTTTCAAAAATCTATAATCCGTCAACGATGCGTAAGCCCCTTCCTTTTACCTACCCGACAATAATTACCCCCCAACCCTCTACACATTAGTATAAATTGAACTACTTCATTAATTAGCTTCACTTGATAATGACATTAAACCGTCGAAACTTAAGTCGTGTATTTTTGTAATATATGTATATATATTACATAATTTTTTAGTGGTTAAAACATAGTAAGTGCGTTAGTTAAGTGTATATCATGAATTACCACGTAGTAACGGTCGCCACAATCCTTATGAATATTAAAGATTTATATGAAATATACCATTAAAAAGGAGAATTACACTGCAATGATATCGAAAATCTTCGCGACGTATGAATTCTAATAGCGGGTAAGATTTAACTACTATGTTGCATATATGTCTGGAGAAGAGTATGGTTGAAGTGAAGAGAATACCGAAAACTTTTATGAAATCTTTTGACATTCAGTAAAAGTCTATTATTTCGGCAGTAAGCACCAAATGTCTGTAACTCCTCCTGAAGTAACCAAGTATTCTCCATTATTTGAAATCTCTTGAAAATGTTCATGTCGTCGGTGAAAAATTAACAGTTTGCGTTTGAAAAGCAATTCACATCATCATTAATCTTTATTTAAAAATTGTACATAACAACATATTTCCTTTCGACAAAGCTGTGGTGCCGACAGTTTCACCTTTCCTGGTATATTTTTGGCCGGAGTTCCATCATTGATAGACTTCAACAAATTATTTTCTCTCGGAGTAGAGACAGCAGTTTTTTGCAGCTTTGCCACGTTTTGATGTACCAGGTGTTAATATGACTAAACTTATATTGAGACAGAGTATTTAGGGAGCAACCACAAGAATAGCAAAGTGAAGTTCATCTTCTCTCATTGGTAGACCTGTTAGTAGATCTATCATGTCCACAACTGCCTAAACTACTGGTTCATCACCTAAGTTACCAGTCTGATACGGTCGTGACTGTTGGCGTTTTTGTAGTCTCTGATTTTTCATATTCTGATTTTGTTCTTTTTAGATGTGGGATTAGCAGACTGTAATTTATTCTTCGTCATATTGATACCTGCATTTTTGTTTAATCTTCTTCAATTCATTCATCTGTTCTTTTTGTCTTCTAACTTGCGTTTAAGCACTATTTTCGCTGTTGGTTCTACTTCTTGTTGTTTTCTGAAAAGCTGAATTATCCGGCTTATTTGATTGGTAAATTTCTTTCAATGTATTAATTGGTTTGTTCGAGTATGTGAAAATGCTGATATGAGTAAACGACACAAGTTTGGCATTTGTAAGTACTTTAGTACACTGTAATAAATAGCCATTATTCCAGCCTTATTTAATGATTTGGAAGTACTGGTGCTCCTGTTGGATTCTTAATTATGTCACCTGAAGCACCATGGATGTCAGGGTGCGCATATATCTTATGGTTTCATATATCTTTTAATTATAAGTCCATTTTATTGATGATCCCTCCCTCCAATAATTAGATAATTTTCTGAGCTGATAAACTAATATTAAGTTAGAAAGGAGTACAAAGTTGTTAATAAATAAATAAACCAGAAAAACTTCTCAAACCAATATACTTTCCGGGCTTTGTTAACAAGTGTTAAAAGAAATGAAAACAACAACGAATAGTTTTCATTTTTTTAACACTTGTTTCGTCTTTTTCTCAGTAGATTTTAAACCATTAGTTTGGGATTCAATTGTTTTTTTTTGCTGTTTCTTAGCACCTGACCTTTTCTGATCATAATATCTGCTTATTTGTTAAATAAGTGGACTTTTGAAAAACACCAGAAGTTGCATTAATAGAGGAAGACACACATTAGCCAATGATTTAGGCAAAGATATTGGCCTATAATTTTCAACATTATTTTTGTAACAGGATTTGTATATTGGTGTAATTTTAAATAATCATTTTCTGTAAGGAGGGAATGATTACATAAAAGCCATAAAGATCGTCTAAGTGAAATTGCACAATTCAAAAGACAGAAACAAACCCTCTTATTGGATTTTAATGACCGTACCTCGTTTATATATCCGGTTTAGTACGTATTTTCCACTGACGAATTAGAATTTTTAGAGCTTTAATTGCACGATGGGCGGTAGACACGATAAAAAAAAATGGGCGAAATCGACTTCAGTGTCAATTAATGAATTCTCATGAATAAAAGTCATTCGAATTTCATAGCATGGACGCATAAATTTAAAACATAGTTTCAAAATTTTTTGGATTGTGTTTAATGGAACTCATAACTGATTGAATGTGGGTTGAATAACAATTGTTAGCTAAACATTGATTTTTTTTGCAAATAGAACTGAACATTTCATAATCCAATTGACTACGAGATAATTTGTAAGTTTTTTCTTCAGTAATATAAAATATTTAAGTTTGTTGCTGAACCATGTTCTTGTAGATTTTTGGAATAAAATCATGAAACGTATAAAAAATTATAGAATAGCTCATTTTTGAAATAAAGCAACCCATAATTATGGCTGAGAGCTAAATTCTCTTCAATTTGAATTCACTACATATAAACTCACAAATTGGTTTATAAAGCAACCTTATAGGTGACATCATTTAATTATTTGTCGCTGAGATAAAGAGAACAGAAAATTGTAAAAGAAAAGTTACTGAAAATTCGAATGATTATGCGAGATCCTATAAATTGAGCTTAATTATTAATTGGAAATGCAAACGGCTAAACCACTAATCAGCTAGAACCTAGCCCACTATACGGTCTTCTCCAATTCACCTCACCCTGACCGCAGTGTATGAATGTCCAATTACGAAAATCTTCGGATCTTAACATCCCAAATTTCGAATGACATTCGAACCCCTGTCCGTATGTAATACACACACGTTACGACGGTGGGATGTATAAAATGACGTTTCCCTAATTGGATTGACCCCACGTACAATGCGGCCGATGTTTAGACAAGCGTATTCACACCAGAGCAGAATTCGTTATAATTACTCTGTATGCAATGGGGATGTAACGTAAATTTCCCTTAATGTTCGGTAATAAGTTGAATGGAGTCGGTCAGCAGTGGGGTGAAGTCGTTACAAGTTTCTATTTAATGCACTAGTCGTGTAATCTAATTACCTAGAAGCTATTACATGGAAATTGAAAAGTGCGACGACTCGGGAAACTCTGGCGAACACGAAATGCGACGTACCTAATTAACGCCAGGGCGACAGGGATTTTAGAATAAACAATTTGTTGTTTTTGGTAGCGTGACTGATGCCTTTGCTAATCAAACGTTTATTTTAATAATTGTTAAATTTTTATTCTTAAAAACATTATAAGTAATTTAATTAAATTAAATTAAAGGAATTGGGACATTAATAAAAATAATGAAACAAAACCAAGCGCTTAATTAACCTTCTAATTAGTACATTAATAATTAAAATTGTATATTTGGAATTTTAAATTCACACTGTTGATTTTTATTTTAACAATTAGCCAGTTTTCATTTTTAATCTAATGACGTTACTTAAAGAGTGGAGAACAAGTAATAAATCACAAAAAATGATTACAATGAAACCTTAATATGATTAACTTTTAAAATATGTATTAATGAAGCCGAAGGAAGTATTTTTCATTGCCAGAACTCAGTTATGTAATTAAGTGAAAAGTACGGAAAGTGAAAACAAGGATTAACGAAGAGGTTTGTTTTCCCCTTTTCCCTCTTGCTGTATAATTAATGGTTAAATTTTCACGTCCTTGACTCCCCCCAAGTAGGACGGCGAACTCCGCGGCCGTATAATCGCCGACAGGCGGAAAAACAACATTCCAACCCCCCGAAATAGATTTGTGACTGCAATTGAAAATCGGGATGCACACGCCCGAATTTCCGGTTTTAATGTTCGGCCGATTAAAAACAAAACGTCAATACGCCCTGACATTTTGATTTATCATCGCCGGCGTTGGTCATAATTCAAAAATCCCGTAAAAATAAATTTCCACTGGATGAGCTCCTCATTAATTTTGCGAAAATAATTAAAAGCGCTTAATTAATATCATGCGCACGGGGTCATTCAATAAATTCGGGCTGTGAAAAAGTGCAACCGAACACGCACCTAAATCGTTCACCTTGATTGATTGGATTTGGAATTTTTACCGGTAGATAAGGTAAAAACTTTGATTGAACATTCATCACGTTTTCTCGCGTCGTGCATTAGGCTAATCCGTTCCGGATGCGCCTTGCAAAAAGGGCGCTCCATTAATTTCCCCTTCTCGGCCGCAACTTAATAGAAAATCGAAATTTTTCCCCGCTTTCTTCCCAAAATCCGTTAATTAAAGATGGCGGCGCAATTAACGTTGACGCCGCCGAAATTGGTCCCCGAGATTAATTTAAATTAAGGACCACATAGCGGAAATTAATTAATCCACGTCTACAGTATACCTGATGAAACACAAAATTCGGTCTCATATACAAAACAGCGCGAAATTAGTATCAGTTTAATTTCTTATTATATAGAAAAAAAATAAGACGTTGTTGAAGGTTTTAATAATGTTAACCTTTCTAGGTCATTATCAAGGATTTAATTAAAGATTGTAGACGTAAAAAAATATATTTTTTTTCCGTAATACCTTATTTTAGTCGTTTATAATGTTATAATATATTAGAGAATCAATTTAGAAAGTGGGCTGAAAATTGTGTGTGAATAATGCGGGGCATCCCTCGGCTCATATAGCGGGGCCGTTATTATACCCTCTTCAGGATTCCGGTCCGCCCCCATCTTTTTTTTTCTTCATCCACGAACAACCCGATCGGAGGAGAATTAAATCCGCATCCCAGTTTTCCCAAACTCATTCCACTCCTTCCTTCCTCGCCCCCTCCGGACCTTCTTGGCGGGGCATCTCCCCAGAGGGGTGGTTTATATAATGTCTCGTTTAGGGGCATTTGTATTAGACACGGGGCGCGCCCAGAAATCTATACTGCCGGGCGGGTGGAATAAATATACTTCAGTATTTATTCCACCCGCCCGGCAGTATAATCCACAAGGATATACGACGGATTTTTTTGTTGTGCATTCTTTATGCGTAAATTGTGAAAAGTATATTATTTTGTTTTAATACAATTAATTTTATTAAGATGTGCGTTTAATTGCATAATTTTATTTATTATTAATTCCATCATAATTTTTAGATATCAATTTGTTTGAATCGTAGTTTTATTTTACTATAAATAGGATTAATTCCGTTAAATTCAGATCCAATTGATATATTATTTTTAACTTTTTTACATAAGACGAAGGAAATGTATTTAAGCTTTTATTCATACTCATACTTGCACCGCAGCTACTTTAACATGATTAAAAAGTTAATCAATGGTTGACGAAAAACAAAACGTCAAATATTTAATCAGCTGATTTTGGTCGATTAATATGCCAGGTATTTAGCGACTGGCTTCTGGACGTTTATAATAGTGAAGTTATTTATGTTTAATTGTCAGACATTTTTTTATATATAAAGGTTAACTATACAGACACACCACTGTTGTACGGCATAAAAATACACAAAAAATAAATGAAAACCTTATAAAACGTGTGCTCTCTAAATTATTACTCTGTGATCGATGGTTACTTAATCAGCACACGGTACAAGAGAAATACCCTCGTTAAAGTTAATCAGGATTAGTTAATCAAAAAAAAAAAATCAGAGCTGGTGCAAGTGGCCATTAATAACTTATTTTATCTTCTCAAGAATTTAAAAATATTGTTTCACTTTTAGTTTACAGATCAGCAAGTATCTAGCGAATCTTCCAACAAACCTCTTTTATACACACTACAGTTTCTTATGCAGATGTCGATGATGGTTATATGTATTTTTAAAAACTTATTTTTCTTATTTAATACGTCATTGCATCAAATTTTCCAGTCTTTTGTTTCCAAATTGGACATCCACATAATTGTATACTGCCTATAAAATCCTCCCAACTGAATAGGTTTTAGAATATTATTTTTACAATCACATTGATGATAAACCATCCACAATATACTGCTTGCGCAGTGATTAATTTCTATTTCACAAGTATCTTATTGCTGTAAATCATCTAGAAAATACTGCTCGCGCAGTACTTCTTACATGCAGGCATACATCATTGCGCAAGCAGTATTTTGTAGTAATTTAAGTCAATATATATTCTTAACCACAAACATCCACAACTGCGCAAGCAGTATTTTGTTGATGTACCTGATTTATATAATCATTGGTTAACTTGCACCTTTAGATTTCAGATCAGCCAACATTTAGGTCATTTAAGTTCTAACAACCCTCTTTTATATACACTACAGTTTCTTCTACAGATGTCGGTGATGGTTATATGTATCTTCAAAAACTTATCTTTTATAGTTTAATATTTCTTGGCGTCAATTTTTTTTTTCAAAAATTGGACAGCCACATAATTCCATACCTACCTATACAATCCTCCTAATGGAATAATAAATATTATTTTTACAATCGCATTGATGATAAACCATCCTCAAAATACCACAGTGATTAATTTCTAGTCCATAAGTATCTTATTAATGTAAATCATCTAGAAGTATTCAATACGATTTGTAATTAATTCCATTGGATACAACGAGGTGCTCTATCCCATCCTCCAGGCAGATAAACATCATCAAAAATTATTTGAAAAATTTGTTTGAATATATCTATTAAATTTTGCAAACATGTTATGTTTGTTAACGTTTTACGACTACTTCTAATTAAAATGTCGCTTATGTTTTACTGGTTGTTGGTGGGTTAGAGGCCACCCACCCATCGTACATATACATAATGATTTAGAATTTAGAATTCAAAATTGAGCAAATTATTAAGAATACTTTTTTTGCGTAAGCCTCATAGTTGTCGAGAAAAATATAGGGAAAGGATTATGATGTCCACATCACATTCGACTCAAGGGACCCCAAAATATTTATATATATTTCCGCAAAAAAAAAATTAAAAAAAAAACACAAAAATACCAGTAGGAAAAGACAAAAATTGCAGTGGTCAAAACAAAACATAATCAACATGAAGACAACGCTCCAAGGATTACTAGACCAGACCGAAAAAGATGACAACACTATACTTCTGGGAACAATTTGAACCATCAATCAATGAGTTCCAAAACATCATATGTAACCTGTTCAGCGAAGGTGTGGACATCTCCAGCGAAATAAGTCTCCTTTTCAACTGGAATACTTCAAAATGAAATCTGCGGTTGATTTAATTCGTATGAAAAATCAATCCAAAGTGCAGCATAACAGCGACGGTGCACCCTCTGCAGAAACGACGCTTCAGGTAGAACTACTCGTGATAGAACTACCGCCGTCCAACGAAAAATAGGACGAGTGGCAGGATTTTTGTGATACGTTCTCCGCACTCTGACATTACAATAAATCGCATGGTGATATGCAACGTTTCCACTACCTAAAAAGTTCGCTACGAAGAGAGGCAGCTAGGGCTTGGCTTGGACACAACTCAAATCCAGGTACCAGAACGAACGTTTCATTATTAAAAAGCATGTTCGAGTGTTAATACACTTACCTTACGTAAAAAAGACAGCCACACTAGCCTACGGCATATAATCGACTCAAAGGCGCTCAACTTGGCATCCCTGAAGGCGATTGACAGGAAAACGAATGCTTGGGGCGACTTATTAGTAGAGTTAGTGGCGAAAAAGTTACAAAAGAAAGTGAGCTAGAAGCATTCACTAAAAATGCAAACAATTAGAGGCAGTTTATAGGTGCCGATCAACCGGAGCTAATCAACAAAGAGTAAACTTGTTCGTGCTCCGATCAAAGGGTCGAAAGTGTGTTTTTTGTAACAATGAACACTAAAAATACAAGTGTGAATTCTTTCTAAACAAAAGTGCAGATGAGCGGGTAAAATTGTTAAACAAAAACGGTTGTGCTACAATTGCAATAACCATGTGACAAAAAATCGCAAGTCAATCAATTGGCACCCACTTCACTACCATGGTGGTAAATTCTTCATCTAATGTGTTACTTTCTACATGTGTGTTGCGTGTACGTGATTCAAGTGGGAAAATGCAAGAAGTGCGCGCTTTGTTAGACTGAGGCTCACAAGCTTATATTATAACAACGGCCTGTTCTAATAAATTCGGTTTACAAAAACAAAGACTCTCTACTCCGATTATTGGAATTGGTGGTGTGGAAACTACAATAGAGCATATGACCACATCAAGAGTACACTCACGAGTTTCTTCATTCAACATTAATGTGAACGCTTTGATAATGAACGAAATAACCTGTAAGATCCCCAATAAGCGAATTGACACCCGGAATTTAATTCTACCTGAGAGGGTTCAATTAGCCGACCCTAAATACAACCTGTACCGAAAGGTTGACCTGCTAATCGGAGCAGGTCACTTTTATAATATCGTAAATGAAGGACGGATAACAATGGGTTGTTTAAATTTTTATTAAAAACAACTTCGGTTGGATTGTAGCCGGACAAGTGTATCAATCCAATAAATCATTGATCTCCAGGAGCGCCACAGTTGGATTTGTTGGGATTAATGGTCTGGTAAAACGATTCTGGGAAATCAAAAACTATATAGAAACGAAATGTACCGGTGAAGACAGACAGTGTGAACAGCATTATCAATCGACGATGTCAAGAAAACCATGTGGGCGATTTGAAGTAGCACTGTCCTTCAAAACGAATTTGAAACAACTGAAAAACTCGAGCATTTCAGCACGCAACAGATTTTTCGCGTTAGAACGAAGATTAGCCAGACCACCAGAAACATATGAAGCTTACAGAAACTTCATGCGTGAATATGACGGGCGACATAATGAGTGGATACTACATGCCGCATCATTGCGTCATCAAAGAACAAGGACAACTAAATACGTGTAGTTTTTAATGGATCGGCACCATCTTCTATGGGAGTGTCATTATACGAGGTCTTTATGGTAGGGCCAACACTTCACGACGGCCTTTTCTTAATCATGCTGAGGATGAGAGTCAAACGATTTATTATTTCGGCAGACATCAAGAAGATGTATCGCCAGACCGCAAATATCAACGTATCTGGTGTCGAGAACGCACGGAGGACACTCTGAAATCATAAGAACTCTCCACTGTCACATACGGAACCACGCCCGCAGCATATTTAGCCATACGGACTGTGCGTGAGTTAGCGGAAGCAGAAGAACTTAATTTTCCGATCGGAAGTGCGGTGTGCCTACGTGATTTTTATGTAGATGACCTTATCACTGGTGCGGACACAATTGAACAATTAATAGTGATACGCGACGAAGTAACCGCTCTTTTAAATAAAGTGAGCTTCGAGTTGAAGAAGTGGGCCAGCAACATTCCTAGTTTGCATGCTTTAAAACAAATAATAACGATCTAATTGCCGTATTAAGCCGTGATTTCTGTGACAGTGTAACAGTGTAATGCCAACTGTGACTCACTGAGTTATAAGTGTGTTCAAAAATAACAGTATTGAGTGACATATCGCGAATTTACGACCCTCTTGGACTTACAGGACCGGTAGTGATTTTAGCAAAAGTGTTAATCCAACAACTGTGGAAAATTAAGTAACATGGATCGTTGGTTGCAATACGCCGAAAATTTATTTACCGTAAAAAATATCAACATCCCGCGATATGTTCTCCCCTCCCGCCCTTTTGAACGTAACAGGAGCCATGAGAACAACACCAACAGCGGCTATGGAAGCCCTGATGCACCTGTCACCCTTGAACATATTTATCAGAGAACAGGCAGCAGTGGCGGCAATAAGGCTTCGAGAAACAAAGACATGGTTTGTAAACAACGGAGGAGGTGAACACCACATGATCTTGGAGGATCTAAGGATAAGTAATCCCGAGATTATGATGCCGGTGGACAACATCCTTCGAAAATACATTTTCAACAGGAAGCTTCAAATAGACCTGAGATTCGAAAACTCGGGAGTCGGAAGCAAGCACAAAGACATCCACATATACACTGATGGGTCGTCAACGAAAGCAGGGACTGGTATAGGAATTTTCTGCGAAAACCTGTCCCTAAAAAACAGAACTGCTATAGGTAAGATAATGAGCACACCATCAATAGTGGAACTCGTGGGAATACTATATGCAGCAAATGCAATCTCTGACAAGAAGATTAAGGGTAAAAACATACACATTATAACGGACAGCAGAGCGGCAATCTTGTCCATTGCCATCTGCAAAATAACCTCAGCATTAACGTTGGAATGCAGCGAAGCCCTGGAAGAAGTTGCTCGTGACAAAGAGGTAACTCTATGCTGGGTAAAAGCACACAACAATAGCAGAGGGAACAGAATAGCAGATGGTTTGGCGAGGAAGGTATCCGGACAAACGGTAAGCGGACCGAACTCCTCCCTGCTGCCCTCTCGGCTAGATCTGAGTACCCTACTGAAAAAGACATCAATCAGATGCCACAAGGAGCGATGGGACAACACACCTGGCTGTAGATTCTCAACAATTTCATCGCAATGAACACCAAAACGGCCAGATACTGTATGCAACTGTCCAGAGAAAACCTACGGGCTTCTTACAGGATACTGCAATTTACGATCACACCTGAACAAACTGGGACTACAACCTAGTCCTATCTGCAGAGGGTGTGAAGCAGAAGAGGAAACCGCGGAGCATATACTTCTAGACTGCCCCGAATTATCCAACCTACGAAAATCTACAATTGGAGAGGGATGTCTAAATCCATCGGACATCCTCAGATTCCCTCTTGCTGCAGTCCTGGCATCTGCCAATACCCTGGGTTGGCTTGACCGTGGCAAGGTATGAGGACTCAGATAGGAGGACGCCCAAAGGGCCTATTGGGGTCTACGTGAGGCGGAACTCTCTGCCTCCCCATCGATTTAAACCAGTACCAGAACCATGCTCTCCCCTCGCCTCATGTTCATTCGGTGCATGTTTATACCTTGTGTGTGTAAGTAAAGGTCAACGGATCTTATCTCGTATATTATGCGCGAAATCTCGTGTGGCCTATGTTAAGTATATTACAATTCCAAGCCTAGAACTTTGTGCGGTATTATTACTCGCCGAATTAATCGATAGAGTATGTGTTTCGTTAGAAACTGATATCAGTCGCCGATTTTATTACTCTGATTTGTGATCAACCACTGAAAATCCAGCGGATTTGATTAGCCGTGGATTAACCTCTACTGAGTTACAACAGTCCGAATTATGGTGGAATGGACCTGAGCTACTTTTAAAGGACACAGTGCTAACAAGTGACAGTTTTCACCTAAACGAAGCACTTCTTGAAGTCAAGTGTACAGTTATTATTAGTGAATTGGACGATATAATTCCCTAGTGTTCTTCTTTCCGTAAAACCGTTCGCGTTATGGCATACGCAATCCGGTACATCGATATTCGTATGCGCCCCGCTGCCAAGAGGGTTGGACCACTCACCGTTAAGGAGCTTGAAAAGTTAACCGCAACTATAATCCGCAACATAATTAAACGAGAGCTGGAGCGGCTGAGAAGGGGACGAACATTCCAGAAATCAAGTCGTCTTACCTGCCTCAACCCGTTTTTGGATAAGAACGGAGTAGGAGGGCGCTTAACCGATTCGACACTACCACTGTCTCGACGATGTCCGATTGTGCTTCCTGCCAGTGACCCATTAACAAAATTAATTATAAATGATTTTCACGAAATCCAACTGCATGCCGGAAGTTAAGGTACACTTGCTGGGGTACGATCCAAATACTGGCCAATAAATGGATGAAGCGCTATGCGTGATGTGGTGCGACGCGCCCATCTTGAGCGCTCTACATACATACCGGACTCAACCCTACGCCCATTTTAAAATGCGGCGTTGACTAATGTGGACCGTTTTACCGATGGAACACGACGATCTAAAAAAAAAAACTACTGAGGCCTACCTATGTGTGTTCGTGTGTGCTTCTCAACAAAAGCATGGGTAGCTTTTCGACCTAGTTTCCGACCTCACGACTGAAGCGTTTATGGCTGAATTTTACAGATTCATTTCACGTCGAGGTTGTGTAAATGAAATATTTTCGGACAATGCCACCAACTTCATGGGTGCTAGAAACCACTTGAGGGAGCTTTGAACCTTTTTTTCAGTCAACATCAAGTGGACATTTAGACCGCCGCGAGCACCCCATTTCGGAGGAGTGTAGGTGGCTGACGTTAAAAGTGTGAAACACCATCTACACCGTATTGCGAGAAACGCTCTACTCACATTTATCGAGTTTTACGCCCTTGCTATCAAATCGAAGCGGTAATAAACTCACGACCGCTTTATGAACTCTTAGAGGATTCAAATGATTTCTCCGCCTTAACACCTCGACACTTTCTCATAGGAGATGCTATTACTGCCTCGTTGTGTCCTGATCTAAGTGACTTTCCAGACAATCGGCTCAGTCGCTGGCAGTATGTAGAAAAACTGCGTCATCACATCTAGAAACGCTGGCAGCGAGAATATTTGTCAGAGATGCACAAGAGACCAAAATGGCAGTAGAACAGAGATAATTTATAATCAGGAGAACTAGTTGTTATCAGGGAAGATAACTTACCGCCTCTAATGTGGGAGTTAGGATGTATCGGGAGTATACATCCAGGAAAAGACGGAGTGGTGAGGAACGCAATGGTACGAACTAATTCCGGATCATATGTGCGCCCTGCTGTCAAGCTGTGCCCCTTCTTGCCGAGCAACATCGATGCTGATGACAACAAATTTAATGAATAGGTGAATATGTGTTCAGTGACAAGTTAATAATTAAATGGGCGTCATTACGCGAAACAAGGTGTTTTATTCAGTATTATTATGCTTTATTGTATTTTTATACATTTATTACATTTTCTTCTACGTGACATTTTACAAATTCGTACGTTCAGGATCCGACCGAAAAACCATAAACTATTGTTACAAAATTTTCTCCAAAATCTATTATCAACGTCCGAAACGTGACCAACTGCACTGTAATAAAACTTAGAGCCTGAGCGAACTTTCTCAGCAAAACCAGATGCTAAAAACCACAAAATTTCCCGTCTGCTTTCTTCTTTCTTCCTTTTTCTCACAAAAATCCCTGTATCCATTTCACTATTGTAAAATCCCTCTCCACCGATCTTCAACCTATCACGTCATTTTTCCCTCATCCCTGAGTTTCTCATCATCGACAGAACACTATTAACTTTCAAACTATCAACAACATTTTTCGATCGGGTTACGTTACACATTTTTACTAAGTTCTTTTCTATTCTTAGTTTTTGTTATTTAGTTGTAAAGTTTAGTAGTTGAATAAATATTAGTTTATCAATATACTGGCATTCTTAATTTGAAATAAAATAGCGAGAAGCGCGTACTAAACATACAAGATACGCGAAAAGGCTTTAAATTAAGCTTAGATAAGATTAGCTATAGAAGGTCATTTATATTTACACTTAAATTATTTTTTTTTTATTACATATAAGGTTTTATTGTTTTTTAAGCAACAAAATCATCGACGATTAGTATTTAAAGTTATCATGTATATGTAGGGTGGGTGGGTGGCCTCAATCCCACCCTCCAATTAGTAAAACATAAGAAAGGGTTTTAATTAAAAGTTGTAAAATGTAAAGAAACATAAAAAATGGTGATGTGGCCATCATAGTAATTTCCTTACATTTTCCTCGAAAACTATGAGGTTTACGGAAAAATTTGCTCAATTTTGAATTCTTTATAATCATATAAATTTAATGTAACTCCTATAGTTTATTAGCAATAAAAAAATATCAAAAACATAAAATAGCGTTAGATCGAGTAGACGTGTGTGAAAACACTCCGATATTAAAGTGTAAATGGTGCGGTAATATTCCCATAACTGCACCCAAGTGCAAACATTGTGGGGCGCGAATGCATGCTGAATGCTGCAAATATTTAAAAACTGTAATGCAAGTGGATAAATACATAATTATATGTTACTCCGAACCACAGCACGCTAACAATTAACCGGAGGATGACAATGGAGGCGAGCTCGAGTCATCGTTTAGTAGTGGAGAGACTGTCGTAGAAAATTCCGCGGAAGTAGAAATAAAATATCTAAAATGCCTGCTGCAATCGAAGGATATAATCATAAACAACTTAACCAGCAACGTAACTTCATGAGCAAGTAAGAACCCTAAACCAGATATTGATAATGCAGTGCTCTTCATCGGTGTCTGAACCAGCACCACAAGAGGACACTGTAAACAAAATTCAAAACAAAAATAAAAACTCGATGGAGAGCAGCGAGATTAGGACGACGGAAACAGCTATACAAAAAACGAATTATAAGGAATCCACGATGAAGTCTACAAATTTTACACAGCAAAAATCTGTGAATAATATGAGGTCAACAAACGGAGTCATAAACAAACAAACAAGGGAATACCGAATCTAAAACAAATACAAAATCTAGCATACAATGATGGAAGACTACGATGGAAGACAAGGGTGAGCTGGTATATAAACCACAAAAGAAAAAATGGTTACATATTGGAAAATACAAACAGAACTACTCTGAACACAAGCTGAGAATATTTCTTAAAGCAAAATTCCCAGAACTACAGCCTACTATTGAAACTTTAGAACTTAAAAAACATGAAACGACTGAAACATATAAGTGTTTTAAGGTAGGAATCCCTGAAGAAACAAGCGATATTCTCGCAAATCAAGAATTATGGCCAGCGGGAATCACGGTAAGCGACTATAAGTTTTTTCATAAATAAACATTTCGCTTATCATATAGAAGTAATAGCTGCAAATACTAATAAATTAATAATTACTCCTCAACTTAAAATAATACGTCAAAATATACGAAGTGTTATTAATAAAACAAACGAACTACTAGCCAAAATTGATGGCCATAATATCAATTTAATCTGTCTGATGGAGACGTGGTGCAACCAATTTAATATGTGCAAATGAAAGACTACGCCCACCATCAGGCAATGTGAATATGTATTTTTATAGAAAAAATATCTGATCTTATGAGGGAAGTAAACAAAATACACTCACATATCATTCTGTGTGGTGATTTAGATATAGATTTCAAGGGAAACTCGACATCAAAAAAGTTCATCATGCTCAAATAATAGGAGTCAATTTGGATATTGCACACAACTTTTATACCAGAAACTCTCCCAAAACAAAGAATAGTAGATCAATGAATGATCAATGTTGAAGAGCTTAAATACCACCTTAATACCACAAATTGGGATTTTATGCAAACAGGAAATGTTGACATGGCATTTGATCTATTTTTCGATGAGTTTCTGCATTATTTTAATGTTTCATGCCCTGTAACACGTAAACATTATTATAATAGCCGTAAAAATTGGAAAAATAAAGACATATAAATGTCCAGCATGAATCTTAATGTAACTTAGCGAACTGATGATGGAAGTGAACACAGATGCCATGAGACAAAAATACAAAAACGAACAAAAAACTCAGTTGAAGACACAAAACGATACTACTTCAACCAAAAATTGAACAATACTCCGAACAAACAAAAATAAGTTTGGAATTTAGTGAGGGAAGAATTACGCGGAGAGAATAAACGTGAATCTATAAAAATTACAAACGAATTCGGCCAAACAAAACGTGATCCAAGAGAAGTGTCCAATATATTCGCCGAATAATTCTTGACAGTCCCAGATATAAAAATTAAGAATCAATTAGGAGATATGTTATCACAAAACTGTACAACGTCGAAGAATATGGCACAATCAATATATTTGCTACCAGCTACAGAAACCGTGCTGATTAATTTGAGAACCAACGCAATTCCTGCTAAAATACTAAAATATGCTGCAAGAGAATTAACAGCACCACTATGCTACTTAATGAATCTGGCAATCAACACAGGAGTTTTCTAGAAAATTAAAAACTTCCAAAATTGTGCCAATTCATAAAAAAGACTAACAAAGAAAATTACCGACCGGTTGCCATATGAGAGGCTTGAGAAAATATTGGTACATAGGATCCAAAGCTACACACACAAATTTCAAATAATAAATGAAGCCCAACACGGATTCAGATAGAATCGTTCAACGGAGACTGCTAGTATCAACCTTATGGAAACAGTGACAAGTGCGTCGTCGTGTTATTCTATGACTTTTCTAGAGCATTTGATACCATCGAGGTGAAATTTGTGCGCAATAAACTGTCTTTGCCAGGTATTCGAGGAAATGCGCTAGGACTTATTGAGTCATTTCTAAGTGATCGGGTGTTATATGTGCAGACCAGACAAACGGCATCAAACAAATGCAATTTAAACAAAGGCATAGTACTTCTACTCTATGTCCAATTTTGTTCGTTCTCTTCATCAACGACCTAAGAGATTTTATAAGTGACGGCTATGTGATCAATTTTGCCGATGATACCGCTATCGTCTTAACAGCTAGCAGCCAAGAAAAAATAATTAATTGCCAATAAGAAAATAACCGAATGGTGCAAAAAGAACAATCTTATTTTAAATGCTGATAAAACAGTCAAAGTTCAATTTTACAACAGAAAGCCTTCTGAGAATCTTGTTGGTAATAAAACAAATGTAGTTAAACACCTTGGGTGCTACATTGACGGTAAAATTGAGTGGGACAGCCAAATCGATCATGTATCATCTAAACTAAGTAGTGCATACTATGCTATATAAAAATTAAGAACAAAATTGGCTATACACACTTGGCCTACAATATTATAATCTGGGGTAAGGGTGATATTACCAGAATATTTACAGCCCAAAAAAGAATACAAAGACTTATGTTTGACCTAAAGAAAACTGAGACATGTCGTCATATCATAAATTTTATATTTATTTCAAGAATCAAACCTAATCTAAAACCATAGATCTAATTTTGAGCCCGGATAAAATAGGCAATTATATTTGCAATTTCGATCGGCGATGTGTAAAAGCTTCCGATCTATTCTAATATACTCCACTGTTGGTTGTTTACTATATTTTTGCCCTCCTTAATTGCCCGCTTAATCTCTAAACCTTCTAAAATATTAAGTCTTAATCTCTTTGGGCAATTAATGCTGCCAATAACATGTTTGTTTTTCGTCCCATGATCCGCAATGCCGGATTTGGTTTTCTGTTGTTTTATATTTCATTCGTGTTCATTTAAGCTAATTTGAAAATTTCTTCCTGTCTGTCCTATATAAATGGCATCGCAGTCTTGACACTCTAATTGGTAAACCCCGCTGTTTTTTTTAGTTTATCCCGTAAAACAATTTTATTATTGATTATAGATTTACCTAAATTATTACTACTACATACTATTGTATTTCCTTTATAATGTGTCGTTTCAAGTTTCTACCGATTTTCTGACTCGTAGGTTGTATGTAATTGATGGCGCAGTATAGTGGTTGATGATCTTCATTGATATTGATGCCATTATATAGTAGTTTTTGTATGTTATTTCTTAATTTTCGCTTAAGTATTCTTCTTACAAGTTGTTCATTATATCCATTTTTTAAAGCAATCTATGTTATTATTGCCAATTCTACGTCAAAATTTTCTTTTGTAAGTGGTATATTTATAGGTCTATGTATGTAAGACTTAAGCGCTGAATTCTTAATAGAGATAGATTGATTTGAATCTGCCGGAATTATGGTGTCTGTAGTATAAATGAAATATTGAGTCTCCTTTCTTCACAAAATTATTGATTGCAAATGTACATTTCGGTCACGATGTGACCATATTCAATGCTAAAGTAAAAAATAAAACAGTTTTTTTTTTTAGTTAAGCATTGAAAATGGTCACTTCGTGACCCAAATGTACATTTGCGATCAATACATTTTGTGAAGAAAGGACTCAATCTTTCATTTATAGTACAGTACATCTTCACGTAACTCAACAATCATTAAAGTGTCTGTAGTAGTTGGCTTCCTGTATATTTTGAATGTTAGTTTTTAATTTATTGCAATTATTGTCAGATCTAAAAAAATTATACTGTGGTTTTCCTCCTTTTCCAGGGTAAATTGTATATTTACTTATTTTATTTATTTTGTCTACGATCGTACAGAAAGTAGACACTTTTTGCATAATTTTTCATTGTAAAAGTGGCTTTTTAAAGCACTAGTGTTTTTTACGTTTTTATTGCACGGTAATGTCAAACTGTTTTTATTGCACAGAAATGTCAAATTTGACAGATGAATATTATAGCACAAATTTTGGACGAAAAACCTATTTTTTTTATTAATTGATACAAATAACTAATAAACAATAAATAAAATATATAATACAAACGAAATGGCAGATTTAAGAACTCTGGAGATTTCATTTAATGCATGTCGAAGCGATTACAATGAAGTGAACATTTTTCCCATAAATAATAATGGCGGCCGACAATTGTGCAACTTGTTTACTCGTTGCTAAGTAACGCTTTCATTAGTGCACTGCGGGTAAAATATGTTTTCATTAATTGAATTATTGAAATGACATTAAAATATTTCTATAAGAATATATTCTTTAAAATCCTCGCTCGTGTTTTTAAACGCCAGTTAGTGCAATAAAGCATCACTTTTTACACTTGTACCTTAAATAACTATTATTTTACATCTTTGTACTCCTATCTAATAATATTGATGCTGTTAAGCAATTTAAGAAAATGATCTAATTGTCGATCTGTACCTGTCCAAACACAGAATACATCATTTACGTAGCGACACCAAAATTTGACGTTATTGATTAACTGTGAATTTCCTTTGAACAGTTTTTTTCAAAATATGCCATGAATAATTCTGCCATCAATGGTGATAATGGTGATCCCACAGCTAGACCTTCTTCTTGTTTATAAAATTTATGGTTGAATTGGAAATAATTAGAGTCGATGCAGAAAAATAGGAGTTGTAATATTTCTTGTTTAGACTCATGATCGCTAGTTTTTATCTTCGTTTCTATTAGTTTCTTCAACTCATCTATTGGAATGCACGTGAACAAGCTTTTGACATCAAAGAATACTAAAATGTGTTTTTGTGGAATGTGAACTTGTTTAGTTTTTCTACAAATTCCCTTGAGTTGAAAATCTTGAATTGCATTGGATTATTGTTGGGAGTAATGCGTTGAGAAATTTTGCTATTTTATAAGTGGGTGCGTTATTATATGAAACTACTGGACGGATTGGGATGTTAACTTTATGTATTTTTGGCATTCCATATAAAACCGGGGATTTAGGGTTCATTTCCTTATACTTGTACTGCTGTTTTTTTACTAATAACGTCTTCGCAATCATTCAAAAGTGCGGCGAAAGATTTTTGTGTGTCTGCGGTTGGATCTTTAGTTAATTCGATAAAGTCGTTATCTTGTAAAAAATCTTGTACTTTGTTTATATAATCTGATTGTTTTAGAATGGTGAATGTGTTTCCTTTATCTGCTTTACAAATAGTTAACTGTTGATTTTTACATTTAGTTTTTATTGATTTGATTATCTTCATCTCCTTGTTATTAATCCAATCAAAATTTCTGTTTTGTTGAATCTTGAAGTCATGTTTTATTATACTAGCAAAACTTGCTTTGTCTATTGTAGTATTGATATTTGTACGTTTTAAAGCAATTTCGGTACCTACGGTTAAAGTTTCAAAATGGGTCTTTGTGTTCTTGGTGTGTGGCGAGTATTTTAATCATTTATTCATTATTGTCATTTCTGGTCCTGTGAATTCAACATCTGTTAAGTTTTGTATCCTTGGAAAAAAAACTGGAAAATATGATCTATGTTAGAATGTGCTGTTGGTTTTTGTTTTCTGTTGATTCTTATAGTGAATGTGAATTTGTGTATCAACAATAGTATGAACGTTGTCAGAGAAAAGATCGAATGTAATGTTATTACATCTTTTTAACAGTTCTGTATGCTTCACCTTTAGGTGTTGTCCTAGGTTATATCTTCTCGTGTACCATTTTCTATTTTCTAGTTCCAGCCAAAAGGTAATCGCTTTGTTTACTGCTCTCGTGGCTTCCGTAGATTTATTTGAACCAGTTATTTTCATATATTTTGGGCACAATTTAAATTTTATCATGGGACGAAAAACAAACATGTTATTGGCAGCATTAAACCAGTGCATAATTGCCCAAAGGGATTAAGACGTAATATTTTAGGAGGTTTAGAGATTAAGCGGGCGATTAAGGAGGGCAAAAATATAGTAAACAACCAACAGGAGGCCATTTCAAGCCAAAACATGATTTTAGCAGATTGTTTTATTTAACAAAATTATATTATTACCTTAGCTTATATTTACTGACAAATAAATTCACCCCTTCAGTAATCATAGCACACCTTTGAAAATGACAAGTAATTGTCGAAATATATATATATTATGACAGGATTTTCTATTCTGTCGCTAAGAAAATAGTAAACATTTCTAAACATTTATGCAAGTAATGAACAAAATGCCATTGATTATTTTTACAAAAGTGAGATTGTAACACTGAAATCAAGAGATTAAAAAAACATTGATGTTGACGATGACCGAGCTGAGATTGTAACACTGAAACCAGGTCTTTCATTCGTCCATATATTGTTCACAAATTAAAATATCCTTTTAACAGGGCCATGAGATTCAGGATGATTTAAAAAATTCAATGTTGATTTTACTTTTTGTTCAAAGCAATTTTTTCTGTAATCTGTTAAAAAAATATCAACCCACTTTTGATGACAGGGCTTGTTATTCTGGCACAAATATTGGCAAATATTTGACTCCAAGTTGTACAACCAATATACAAAATTTTAATTCAGAAGACCTTTGATTAATTTCAGAAAACTTTGGTTGTAGCTTATAGATATTGTTGATGTTAAGAAGCTCAACTTTGTTTCGAATAACAATTAGATTTATTTGTGTGAATTTCTGTAACGAAACGTTATCACTTACTGAAACAACCACTACTCTGGCTAATACCTTGACAGATATTGAATTTATATAATGGTACTGCTAATATTTCAGAATTCCACGAAGTTAATGGTCTAATTTTCACGAATACAGCAAAATTACCAGGCTAAATTTTCTTGTGCTATAGTAGTGGACAAGGACAATAACACAAACACTATTTCAGGTAAAACATGTAATATGTCATTAATAAATAATATTAAAAAGTATCCCGAGAAACTATATAAATTTTTCTGGTCGACTTTCCGTAAGTTCCGACGAGAAAATTCATAATTTCATAAACTATACGGGAGAGGCGAACAGACTACACTTCCAAAGTTCCGGAGATGAGTTACGGCCCTAACATTTACCTGTGGAAACGTGGGCGAATACGGGTGATAAATCATCCCGGGCTTGTCCCAGCCGAATCCTAAACACCTCGTGCGCCCCTTAATATTCACTTAATATAACTGCGCCCCCGCTAATTTGTTTCGCGCCCCCCCTCGCCGTGGAAGCCATCACCGGCGGAATTGAAAGTATTCGGCCGCGCGTGACAAACGAGGGCGGAGATTTGCGCACGTTCGTGCCGTCTAGAGTTCATTTCGTACCTTTTGCCTGCAAAACAAGTGCTGGCGACATCTTGCGAATAAATTTGCATCTTAGTGGCACGAGGACGGGACGGGTGATTACCGACAGCATACGTTAGGAATTGTATATGTCTTTGCAGTAATTAGGATGTGTTGCTTATATGCACGGCAATTAGACAATAACGCAAGCCATAACAATTCCTGTTTTGTTGCGAAAAGTAATGAAAAGTAATGGTACTCTTAAACAGATCATTGTAGAGAGAAATGTAATAACAGTAAAGAACTAGTTCTTTATGGTTTAAACTGAATTGAGGTTATTTTAACACTTTGGCTTATAAAAGTTAGAAAATTGTATTCAAAATATTATCACTGTCTTCAATACAATTTACTATATAATAATCTTCACGTTAATTAAAAAATATATTTTTATAAGTGTAAGTATGAAGTTTATTTAAAAAATTTTGTGTTATTATATATTTAGATATATACATTTATTATCAAAATTTTATTTGTTGTTAACAGGGAAACAATAATTTAATATTTTCATATTATTATTAATAAGATAGAAGATATATTTTGGAAATATAAAACCTGCACACAATGTAACCCACTATTTGTATTGAATATTGAACTTTCCTTTACATCGAACGTTATATCAGTATTTTCTATGTCTGTAATCAATATCATTACTCGAATAAAGAGTAAAGTATTTTCAATTCCACGAAAGCCTTCTACGTTCGAGGAGTACATTTTTTTTTCTAGTCATACGATTCGATCAGGATTTATATTAGAAACATGTGGAATCTAGCCAACTTACCTATTGTGGTGAGCACGGTGAGGGAATACAGGAAACTCTTCGCGAACGTCCACTCGAAGTGCTCGTTCGTGATTCCCGCCTTTCTTTCTTCGACCGTGAAGTCAGGGTTTGCGTTCTCCTCGGCTATCGATTTCAGGATCTCATCTTGAAACCTGGTGATCTCCTGGGCGGCCAATCGCGTCCAGTTATCTCTGTAGAGTATGTTCAAGCTGACCGTTATGTCCCAAATATTTTCGACGGTTTTCGCTCGGAACTCATCGGTTTTCAGCTTGAAGTCACTGCTATTAAATGACCTTTTATAATTCATGTTGGTGGCCAAAGAAGTTGTGGCTAAGATTTGATGCTGCTCTCCGTTTCCACCTTCTATCGCTAAAAATATTACCGAGCCTATTAACGTGTATCCAAAGAGCAGAACACAGATGCCCAAATTCGTTGCTAATCCGGTAAGGAAGGCCTTTGATTTTGACTTTCTGTTACCTAGGCATTTGCAACAAGTCGACTTTTCAACTTTCGTGTCCTTCTTTAGCGTGGTGGAAGCGGATTTCGCCACAGCCGCGTATGGCTCGTAACAGTAGTGTCCTGAATCTTTCTCCATCTTGAGACCTTCTTCAATTCACGCACTCAATTAAGGCCTCGGAGGAGGCCGGCCCGCAGCCATCTTATTCCCTTCGTGTTTATACTTGTAAATGTATTCAAATCTCGAGATTATTCATTTTCCGGAGTGGATACTGCTCCCTTCCTGGCTGGAACAACGAGAAAAAAGTCGATTATTTCAAAGTAAATTTGCATTCCATTACAACAAGCGCGCGTAGGTTGTTATCTTTTTTATTATTACCCGAAAAGAAGGAATATCCTAATAAACGGCGCAAATATTTGTGCGGTTTAATTGGGGTGGGCTTTTTAATTAAAAGCTAGAGGTATGTGTGATGGTAACTCGTCTCACGTGTGCACGTGCTGGCGTCGTCAGGGGTAATCCACGCGGGAATTTGCATCGAAACGTTTGCGAAATGAACAATAAACAACAGCCACTGTCGGCAATCTTACTAAATTGCTCCTTTAAATATTCACACATGACTCTTTGGTGCCACGCAATATCCACTTTAACGGCCAGCTTTAAATCTGCACGACGTACATATTAAAAATTATTGTAGACCTTAAATGTGGTGAGTTTATAAAGACCTCACAGTAGGCAGGGCTTAAAATAGGTCGGTGGGCGGGGCCTAAATGCTAGTGGGCATTTAATTAATATATTCTTGATTTATCACACGCTTTATATGATTGATGACGTTAAATTATGATAAAACACACAAGTTTAAGGCTCAAATATTAAAATTTGTGGCCGTAGTTCAACTACGATAATTAACTTTATTATGAAGATGGATAGTTATTACTCATATATTTGATAAAATGAAACATGTGCATATATCACTGTCACGTTAAATATCTTTGAGCATGCTATTAAGAGTTTGAATAAGTTAATTAATAAATACTTGATAACTTAATATTAATTTTCGAATTAGGCTAAACTTATTAATTTAAACAGTTTGAAATTAGCTGACCTTAGTTGTAACGTTACCATAAATGTTTCATATTATAATATTTTGTTTATTAAAGTTGGTCAATTTAATAAGACCACAGATTGCTTGAAGTATATATTTTGTTAGTGGGCGAGTTTAACTAAAGTACTGTGCATAAATAATGTTAAGGAAACACTATGTAAATATAATTGTTATAAGCAGTATATTTAATTTCTCAAAATATTGTTGATGACCAAATTCCATTTATGTGTAATTAAGTTTTTTACTTAATAAGCCATTATTATACTTTATTAATTGTGGAAGATTATGTAACTATGTAGTAACATTCCTGTCTTAAACTATACTGCGCCAACGAAACTTAAAATTGGTCGAAACCGGTCCTTAACTGATGTTGACAGAATTTATTTATTACAATAAATTAATATTTAATTTAAATCAATACATTAAACTTTTGCTTATAATGTCCTATGACTAGCATTAATTTGTCAAATTTTTGGGTGTAAAAGTTGTCCTAGATTGATAATGCATTTTAATTAATTAACTTTAATTAATATTACACATTATTATCTAAATATGATACAAGAATAATAATTAATTAAACTTGATATATATCATGGCATAACAGACAAAGCTAATTAGTTGTAATGCCAGCATTTCTTATTCAAGAACATGCAGTGCGGATGCTCATCTCGGTTGCATAACTTTAACGTCGAGGATTTATACGACCGAGTCGATGTGCGAATTGGTGGCGATTTATCTCCCCTAACATTTATGCGGGTGTATACAACCCCGACACACACACCCACACGCACACAGACGTCCCGCGTGTTTATGTGCAGCCCGCCTTATTTGCACAAAGCCGGGTGTTCAATTTGCGCCCCCCTAAGATAAATTATCTGAAAGACTGGCGTTGCCGAATTCCGGCGTAATTGTCGTCGCAGCCGAGCTGAGGGATTTACCCTAATTTCGGATTAATACGTCGCAGGCAGTCAGTTTTATTACTCCATCAAGACTGACACGTTTGCACAAAAAAAAAACGTAAGTATAGTTAATATTTGTTAATAATGAAATTAGAAAAATAATTGGATTAGATGTAGTTACCACTCCAATAATTTTGAACCATAGGTCTCTGGGAATTAAGTATGTTGTTGAAGAGTAGGTAAAAAGAAAGATTAAGCATTACAATGAAGTATTATTTATACAACAATTGATTAAGACGAACAGAAAATTAAGTTGATTGACTATTGAGGCACTTAGGCGTTGAAAATCCACTTTCAATATTAAGATAACGACACTGTCTAATTCTCAAATTTCGTTCATTTTATTGTTTAAAATAAACCAAATCAGATAGTGTCGTTATTTTAAAATAGAAAATTAAGTACTTCAAGCATGCTACTTAGTTTTTCCAGAAATGCGTCTAAATCACAATTAGGTACACTATATATACAAATCATCACGAAATCAAAATTTTCAATATTACACATAACACTGCTACATTCAAAAATATTTTCTCTAGAGAAAATCTTTAGCTCATTAAATGGATTACATTTTACTATTGATGATACATATGTAGTTGAACCTCCATGTTTGTTCGGTTTTCTGTAGAAGCTGTCCCCCATATAGTATTTTCTAGGTTATAGTTTAATAGTTGATCGCACGATTGCCAATATTCGGTTCCACAAACGAATTCAGCACTATGTTCATTTGCATAAGACTCAATATTATTAAAACTATTTCGAATTGATTGAACGTTTTGGTGGAAAATCTTTATCCTTTGTTTATTAGTCTCACTTATGCAGGGCTTCTTGGTTCCTTATAGATTTTACTATATTTCTTGTCGTTGCGTGATCTTGCAACAAAAAAAATATTTGCGATAATACCTTTCGGCCAAAATTCCTCAAATAAAATATTGGGTTTCATGTCATTGGGGATTCCCACTTTAAAAGAACTAAGATAATTCTTGTTACGTGTGTTCATATTATCACATAAATACGATGCATCTTTATGTTTGTTTAAATAACTCAATATTGATTCAGGTTTAGTATCTGATGCAAAACCAGATACAAAGAACCAATTGTATTTTATAGCAACAACAAAATCACAATCTACGGTCTCTTGTTTAGACCCTTTAACGAAAGATAGAGTATTCTCTTTTTTGTCATTTTAGTTACTCCCTGGTTCCCTTTGTTTTCCACTATCCGGCTGTCGCCTTCATCCAAACTCGCCCACTTGTTTTTAGTATTATGTTTATCACATTTATCCAAACCTTGTTTGGCAAGTAATACTGCAATTTGTACTTTACTTGATTTTATTTTCTATTTTTTTCTTTTGTGTTGTATCTGTAAGGTCTCTGTTTTCATTAATTTTACAAGACTCACTTTTTCTTGAAGTGTTCGGAAACTCGTCTTGATATTGAGAGTGTTTATCATCTTATTGCTTACAAGATCGTTTATAGTTGTTCACCTTAGTATGTATCAGAAACGTTCCACCGATTATTATTATTATGACTTTACTCTTCATTAACAGCTCTCGTAAAAATTTATTCTCTTCTTTTATGCGTTTATTTTGCTCTTCCAAATTATTATTGATTATAAATGTTGAGGTTATGTCATCACTATTACAGCACCTCACTCTTGTTTCATCTATTATATGTAGTTTTAACCGTTCGCCACAATTTATATGTAGACATTTCCATAGTTTACGCACACCTGTGCTGACGGTTTTGTTTTTTACAACATTTTAAATTAATTTTCGTGTTTTCTTCCGGCATGCTGTATTTGCCGTGCAAGATGGCGAAGCTTTATATATTGTATCGGTGCTTTAAAATAGTTAATATAAGTACAAGTATTAAAAAATACTTGAAAGGAAGAAGATATTACGCCAATATATTGATTTATTATTACAAAATATTTTGATAAGCATTTCATTCAATCAATTGCTTAGCCATGATTTCTAGCTCCATTTATGCAAGTACCTCAAATTTAGTAATATACTATTAGTTTAAAATATTAACGTTCAGACCAGTGGCAAAATTTCCGTTAATTTTGCAGCACAAAAAGATATGTTTCTTTGTGACAATATCAGATCATGATCATCAAATGGAGGCACACATTGATATTTTCATGATTTTAAGGTTTTGTCGGTGTTAGTAGAAATATAATTTTACAACATTAGACAAAAATCTTAAAAGATGAAGAGATTATTGACTTTAGGTTTCTAGCACCAGTCAGATATTTATTTATTTATTTCCCAACAGAAATACATCCAGTTACAGGGAAACTTAACAATAAGATACATGTGATAAATGAAAACTATTCTAATTACAAACTACAACTTTACAATACGCTTGATATCGGAAGAAAACCTTGAAAGATTAGGACTGAATATGTCAACAAAACATTGAATTTCGTGGTAACTATTTAGCATTTGATACAGAGGGGAGTTTAAAAAATGTGTGGTGTTGGCTTTATGGTAATAAAATGTCAATGAATTACATGTAAAAAATTCAGGAGCATAGAAGTGAGGAAGGTTCAGAAAAAATGGATTATCAATATTGTTGTGAATATGTTTATATAATGTAAGGATTTTGATGTACCTATGACGTTGTAACATTGTTGGCATCGAGAATTCCCTGAGCAGCATATCGTAGTTAACGGTATTTGGAGGATATACCCCGAATTTAAAGTAATACAAATAATTCACGAACTTCTTCTGGACCTTCTCCAATAAATGAATATAACTTAAATAATTAGGGCTCCAAACCGGCGCACAATAATTCATTTTACTAAGAACGAATGAGTGATATAAGGTAACAATACTCAGGACATTTTTAAATTGTCTACAGCTTCGGATAATGAAACCTAACATCTTTAATGATGATTGAATAGTATTATTTAAATGCGGTATAAAAGTCAACCGTTGATCAAATATTACACCAAGGTCAGTTGTTACACTTACTCTATTGATAATTTTATTATTGATTCCACAATCAAACATTATAGGATTTGATTTACGATAGAATGACATAATGTTACATATTTTACATTAAGACTTAGGCAATGTTTACGACACCACTTAAATAAGTTATGCAAATTGTACTGTAGCTCTACACAGTCAGCCAATGTGTGAATAGTCTGAAATATCTTAATATCATCCGCAAACATTAGAAATTCACAATTAAGGCTTCTAGCAACAAAGTTTATAAAAATTATGAATAATAATGGCCCCAGGTTGGACCCTTGGGGTACACCGCTTGAGGATTAGATAGGATTAAATTACAATTATAATATTATTACTGATATTGTACTTATATAAATATTCTATAATAATATGATGTGGCATGCAGTCAAAGGCCTTCGATATATCCGTGTAAATGACATCAACTTGATTTTGTTGATCTAGTTCAGATGATATCTTATGTGTAATGTTGATTAGGTACATCAAAGTACTGCGTTTTTTAACAAACCCATGTTGATAACTAGATATATCATGCTGCACGAGACTATATATAAATTACATCAGACAGAATACATTCGAAGACCTTTGAAAAATTGCTAAGGAGTGAAATTGGCCTATAGTTATTAATATGGTGCTTATCACGTGATTTGAAAACAGGAACGACTCGTACAGTTTTCCAACAGTCCGGAAATACTACACTTTTTAGAATTAAATTGTAAATTCGGGCAATCGGTACACATAATACGTGCGAAGAGTCCTTAATTAAAAACACAGGTATATGGTCCATCCCCATGGTTAAATTTGGCTTAACTTTCTTCATAAATTTTAGCACTGTCTCTTCAGAAATATAATAGTCGCCTATATACGAATTTCTACTCGATCCCACGTTGGAACCTTGTGATGGTCCTTAACTGCTAGCAAAGTGAATTGCAAAAGATGAAACTATTTCTTTTGTACCTGTTAGTGACTTATTGTCATATATCATATCATCAGGAATTTTTGTAGACATTCGTTTCTTATTAATGAATGACCAGAAGCGTGCAGGTTCGTTGGCAATCTCATTTTCGGATCTACTGATAAAATTTTTGTAGGCAATTCTAGACAATTGTTTATATTTCTTCTACTATTCTGATAACCGTAATTTGTTATAACTGGCTGGATGCCGCCTATAACGTGATCTATAATGTTGTTTTGATTTTAAAATATTAATCAATTCTAAATTAAACCAAGGAGGGTACCGTTTTTTGCAACGATTATATTTAAATATGTTAGAAACAAAAAGCGATATTTGAAGATTACTAGATTCAACTGAACTACAATAATGTAAAATAAGTTTACACTAGTTCTTTTTAATCGGGGTTATATTAATTTAACTTAAAAATTGAAACACGTGTTTGAGGAATTACAAGAAGGTATATGAAGATTGATCACTATTAGAAGGTATCACTATTATCTGAGCGGAGTTGGTGTAATCAATGAATAACTGTATTAGTTTTTATTCATTTGATACTTATTGATTATAGGGAAGATCAACATAGGAACATTTGAAATAAATCGAAAGTTAAAGATCGATCAAAAAGCTTTTATCCTGAATGCTAAATCATTTATCTCAAATGACCCAAAAAGCTTTGAAATTACATCCATGCTCAAAGGCCAATAAAGAATACCTAGAATAATGCTATTAGAAAACGAAACATTAAATTTGTATGAAAAGATAATTGATAAAATTTTGCATTTTTGTATTCACAAAGTCAACCTACAGCCCAGAATAATGTTAGCTCTAACTGGGAGGAGGTGAATTTCACATTTTGTAAGATTAAGGAATGTGACATATACGAGTTTTCTCAGTACGTGATTGTATTCTGTGCCTTATTCCTGCTCTACTTTACATTTTTAATTGTGATTTATCTTATTCAAAACTTCCAAATTACTGGAAGACTGTCCGAATATTTCCAATCTGAATATGGAAATAGATTTTGATAGTGAATAATTTCGCCGAATTTCTAGAATTCTCAAAGGCAAAAGCACAAAACCAAGTTAATTGTTAAATTATAACGAAACAACATGGTAATAAAAGGACTAATTACGCACTTGGTAACATACAATTATTAACATAAAAATATTTCATCATGGCTTAAGTGAGAAGTTAATTAATCGTGAAACAACATGTATTTGTAAAAAGGCGTTTATTAGCCTCAGATTTTTAAACTTTACACATTATATATGAAGCTCCGATAATAAAGGCCAGGTGGAATTTATTTATACAGACATGCTGAAAGCTTTGACTCTACTAATCACAATTTACTCGTTACAAAATTACCAGCTTTTGGGTTTTCTGGAAATGACTCGAAATTTATGATGAATTAATTCTCACTTAACCCATGGTGAAACATTTACATATTAATTAAACACTTTGTACTTAATTAACCTCTAATTGACTCAAAATTTATTAAATATTTACATAATAGCAACCAATTTGTAGAATATAAAGGGTACACATTATACAGTTTCTCTCCAACTAACGAAATCCCTCAAGGATCCAACCTCAGTCCTCTTATTTTCATTATGTTAGTAAATGACATTGAATCTAATATATCAACAACATGTTGATGAGCGCAAATTAAATTTTTCCCATGCATTAATAGTATAATTGATTGTAATACTTTGCAACGTGATCTAAGTCACATAGATGGATGGTGCAACGAAAACTATTTCATATTAATGTAGATAAAAGTAAATTCATGTCAGGAAAATAAATATAACAATATGAAACCTAACAAGTGTTCTAATTTAAAATTACCTATTGTTATAATTTAGTTTGATAAAGAGTACAGTGAAGAAAGTATCTACCGTATTATTTCCCTGTCACGACCTGTATCTACTTAACGTAGAATAATAATATTTCCCCGTCTTCAAATGTGCTGCGTTAATGAGACCCAAATAGGGCGAAACCGATTCGTATCTATTGTTGACAGGGAAACAATAATTTAATGAGCAAAATGTATTTCAAATCTCTGTACAGACAAATATAAAGGAACATTTCAATTATGCCAACAGATAGGAAGTCTTTTTGAAGATACTGATGGTATATATTCGATCTACTAAGTATATATCAAAAATCAAAAATAAGAAAAGTAATCGTCATAATTGAAAATATCGGTTACCTATTGATACTCCAAACTTAAGCGTAAATATATTACTGAGAATAATGTATGGTAGCAGTTAATCTTTGCATTAGTTTTATTTAAAAATTCCCAAATAAAAATCAAGTAAAGTAAATATAACAAGATTCGTTCAAACATCTTAAATTTCTTTCTGCATAGAATCGACTTATTTTTTTCTAAACATTTCAATAATACTAATAATAAACTAATATTCTTTAGTGAAAGATAAACTCTATTTACATATAAATTAATAATAAGTGGTTGATTTTCATTTTTTAAATATTTTATATTTAACTCACTACAACTGGTTCTCCACATTATGACTTCTTCAAGTAGAGAATCTATTTTAAATGAATTTTCAAATAAGTGCCTCGTCAATCAACTCATTAGAATATTAAGTTAAAACTAAAAAATTCTTTTGAAATCCTATTCTAACTAGATCATTTTGTTATTTTCGAAAATAATGAATATGGCTTTTCGATTTCTGCTATTATATGTACACTTATCACATACATAATTTTAAAAAAGATAATGTTCTTTCTGATTTTTTCTTTTCCAAAATCGCGAAAGAAGCTGTAATTACGTTTGTTATGTATATATATTTGACTCGTTATATTCTCATTTAAATTTTGTTGTTCTAAGAGAACGCCCCAGAAGTACGTATATTTGCTCTATGTTCATAAACTATTTATGTTTTTGGCGACTTAGATATCATAATCGATATTCAACTTTTCATTAATTGTATAACTATAGTGGAATATAAATATTAAGTATTTATATTAAAAGATATATCTTCAGATATTATGATAAACTTTCTGAACTTACCTAAGTTGAGTTAAATTATACGTAAAAATAACGCAATAACCCAGTACAGTTATTTAGATTATTACTTTATACTATATGCATATAAACGATGGGAATAAATTAGCTTTTTTTTAATTAATGTATATTTTGGACGAACAGTACTTTAAAAAAATACAAATGTAAACGCTCTAATAATTAATTCTATATATATATACAACATCTTTATTTCAGTAACTTTTATATTTTGTTATTACATTTTATTTTAGCTTAGTTTGGTTATTCACTGTTTGGGCTATCGATCATGGGTCTTTTTGCCCTAATTAATTCTTTTATTATTATTTATTTGTAAATTCTGCGATTAAGCAAATACAACATGTATACATTTATTAACAAAAGTTTCGCTGGTGTTTTTATTCAACAACAAATAAATAGTCGGACATTCCTTTTATTCAGCACTTACATAAAGGGGTGAAATATGTGTAAACGTACTTAAACGTGAGAGAGGACATTTGTTTTCTGCGTATTATATTTCACCAATGTCCACACGGTAAGCTCTAGATGTAAAATGTTTAATTCTACTCTAGAGTATAAGAAAATTACATACTTTCTAGTTGTACTAAAGCTAATACTCATTATGTTTAAATATAGTTTTTTAATTATACATTCTATATAAATAAAGAGTTTCGTGTAGATCCTCAAAGGTGTGGCATATAAAACGACTTTTCAGACGAATTATCGTACAGAATGCGTCTATTTTGGTATTTCAATAAAATATTGACCAAAGTTTACGTGATCTTGAATGAAATCTCTGTTAAGTGGAGAGGTTGTGTGGGGATTATTTGGGTCTTGTTGGTTTTATCGAACGAAGGCATGTTGTTTTTGGAATAGATAGTTTAGATTAGCTGATGGAGCGGGATGACGAATATCGAATATGCCTATGCCTATAGTGGTATTATGGATCTACATGCTAAATATATTTATTAAATTAAATTGCTCTTTCTTAAATTAACCAATAGGAAAGATATAGATTAATTAAGCTTTACAATTCTAAGGAACAAAATATTATAAACAATATTCGTTGCTTTGAAGTTGTAACATCTTAAAGACTTTACGAAAAAAGAATGGATATGAGAAATTATTAAAAAAATGTTCGAAACCCTCACTTGAATTCACTTGGTTCAATGTACTTTATTTATTAATAAAGTAAATATTTTTAGATGTATAAAAGTTGCATTGTGTATTGTTCACCTTTTTAAATTCAATTTGAATACATATTCCTACTGATATGAAGTGGTAAATATTAATTTAAATTGAAATCAACATTTAAACAGTCATATAATACTTATTTATGTAAAAATGGTCGTCGAAGAGAATTTCTCGAACGTACTCGATCCATTTTCAAATGTGCATGCTCGAGTAGCTTGAGGATTTTACACACATAGTCATTGTGAAAATAAAGTTTGTACTTCTTAATGAAATTTTTCAATTCAGTGCTTGTACTTCCTAAACATAGTATATGGAAATTTTGACAATTTCATCATTATTTAATATTGTGCTTATACTGTTTTAATATGTCTTCTAGTTTTGTTTGCCTTTATCTGTGTAATTATTTCCCATTGCATTTACTAGCCTGATAGTTTTATATCATATCAATGAACTTCTGGACCATCAATGGTCTAAAATCAAGTAAAAGCTTTGATATCTATGGATTAACAGCCAGCATGTTGAAAGACGAACAAAATTCTACTATTATACCGTTAACTGAACTTTTTAACTTGTATTAATGATAAAAATTTTGCAGAAAATTTAAAAGTTGCAAAAATAATACCCATTTTTAAGAAAGGTGACCCAAATTGTCCATCAAACTATAGACAAATTAGTTTATTACCAAATATTTCGAAAATCTTTGAACAATTACTGAAAATGCAGTTAGTTCAATACCTATAACTAAACAACATGCTAAATAGACAACAATTTGGATTTAGAGAAGGCTAGAAGGTTTATCAACAACAGATGCCGTCATACACTTCACCGATATAACCACTTCCTTTATTGATATAACTGAAGCGTTCGACTGTATATCACATGAAATACTAATTGGAAAACTGTATGCCTACAACATACATCCTGAAAGCTGTAAGTTACTATCATTGTACCATCAAGATAGAAAACAAGTTGTATTTAAAAAAAATCTTATTCGCAAGTATTAGTTAATAACGTAGGCGTTCCTCAAGGGTCAATATTGGGACCAATATTATTATTATATATATATATATATATATATATATATATATATATATATATATATATATATATATATATATATATATATATATATTAATGACCTGACGTTATTAGAAGTGCGTCATGGTTCCCTCATGTTAGAGGTATCAAAATGGTTTCGTAATAACGAATTAACTCTGAAGACAGCGAAAACTCAGATGCATTATTTGTCTGGGGAAACCAAGGATAAAACCATTCCAAATACCTCGACAACAACATTTTTGGGAATAACGCTGGATAGCTATCTTAAATGGACACACCATGGCAATAAACTAGCCAAAAAATTTACTTCCATCACTATTATTATGGCTAATATTTTATATATTTTGTATATTTTAGCTTGTCTAACGTATATAAAAAATATGAACACAACTTAATTAGGCATGAATCAAAACATAAATAGTTTACAAGAAATAGAATGGACCTTTATATACACAAGCACAAACTATTTGGCTCTCGACATTAAACAAATTATTTCGCAACGAATTATTTTAATATTATTCCTCCTCACGCAAGGGAACTACCCAAAAATAATTTCTTCTTCGCATGAAAAAATATTTACTAGAACACGCTTTTTACAATTTTGGAGAGTACCTCAACAGTAGTCTTGTAGGCATACAGTTAGTATACCCTTTTAATTAATGTATTTTTATTTATAATTTTATATGTTTGTTATTTTATCTCTGTGTTAGTGTGTATGTCTTTGTATATTTAATATTTAACTTACATATAATATTTTAACCTTCTAACTTTTTTATTTGTTTCAATCAAATTTTTATAACTAAATGTTTGTATTGATTTATTTTATTCTCTATTAACTTTTAACTATAACTTTTAATCTTATATGTAAATATGTTACGTTTAGTTACTTTTATATTTAGAATTTTATATTTATATTTTATATAAGATGAACTTATTACTTTATATTACTTAATATCTTAATTAAAATAATTTACCAGTTGTTTTCGCGCATATACAACATCAGGCAATATCATTAAATACATTTAATTTGGCATTGATGTTTATTTGGTTTTTATAAATTTATTTTCATATTTCATTAAGCTACAGTATTTTAAACACACTTTCAATAGAATGTTTGCTATTATTGCGTATGTTAATTATCCCCAGTTTACTAGCCATTCAGTATATTCGACGTTTGCAAAGCTGTAGTTATGACAATAAAGATTACTATTACTATTACTATAATTTTCTTGTATTTTAAAAAATAATTTTCTAGTTATTTTTTGTTTTTAAGGATTTCTAAACCATTTTTTCGAATAATTTATAATTTGCCATTAATTTCCGTTATGCATTTCTAAATTACGTATATTTTCTTTAGTTTAGTTTTAGAGTTTTTTTAGTGCTTTTTCATACATTTTATGAGAATTTTTCATGATTTTTTGTTTTGTATTCTTGTAATTTTCTTGCTTAATTTCTCTTTCTAATTGCAATTTTTTTCCGGGAGTTTAGAATTTTCTTTTAAGTTTCTGGAGTTTTTTTAGCATTTTTTCTTTTAAATATCTAGAATTTTAAGGAATTTGTCAGCAAAATTGCAAAAAGTTTTTTGTTTTTCTTCCATATTTACAGTTTTTATCATTTCTTGTTCTACATATTCAAACATTTTTATTGACAAATACATAGAGTATATAATAAAAGTTACGTAATGTTACTGGGTGAGGGTTTTAGAAGAGGATGGCTAAATGGTCAAGCAAAGGACGCAGATCATTTTATAAATGTGAGTGCTCGTTCTTAGATTTATACCTTGTTTTTTGTATGTTAGATCTCTGAAATGTGCCTCCCTCTGCTGGACTTTTGCTTTAAGAGAAGAGTAGTGGTTTTTGAAGGTTAATTTAGTATAATATTATTCCTAGGTATTTGCAGGCGTCGGAAGGTTATATATTTTGTCCATTTTTGGATATTGAGGAAAGCGGTTCCGTAAGTCTCTGAAAGGGAAGAAGGAGTTGGGATTTGAAAACCATTTTGAAAACCAGGTCTCTATAGTGTCTACCATGCTCTGTAGAGTGCTGAGGGCTTTGGGGAGAGAGGGGGCGAGGGTTCTTGTTCTATTTTATTATAAAATTTTCTATTATCAAGTATTGTTTGATTTTATCAGATTTTTTCAACAAACTGCGAGTATATTTTTATAATTCATTAGCTATTCTTAGTAAAGGTTTGTAATTTATTTTTAAATTTTCTCTTTAAAATTTGACTTACATGATTTATCTTATTTTCTTTCTTGCTCTACCTCATCGCAATTTTCCAACAATTTTCTCTCTCAGAATTTCTCAGCAGTTTCTCTTCAATTTTTGTGAATTTTCCAAGAGGATTCTTCCAAATTCTAGAAATATTCTTAATCATGCATTGTAGCTGCACTTTCAATCACTTTCAAATCCAATATTGTACAGTTTAATTACTTAAAGTTGTCTTCATCAATACTATATTTGTGTCATCAGCATAGTTCACTCTAAAGTTGCTCTAAAATACTTCTCTGTGATAATTTCATTTTCATGTCCAAATCATTTGATACTATATTATCATCATTTCTACTGATTTAGATTAATTATTTATTGCATTTTAAATATGATTCTTTTCTGCTATTCCGCATATTCCATTAAATAATACCAAAAAGGCACTTTAAGTACTATTTAATCTTTCAAAAGAAATTAAATAACTTTTTTGGTATCAATTCTTTAATAACACTTGTTACTACAGTTTCAGTGTGTAATTATCATTAAATGTTTGATAATGATAAGATGAAATTGATGAATAAGTGGTATATAAAAACGATACCCAAAACATTTTGTGTTTCGTTTTGAATTATAAAAATGTAATGTAAAGTGAAAGCCTCAAAAATTACTTAATTCTTTGACATGTCAGGTATCACATAGATGGGTTTTGAATAAAGAAATATTTTGGTTTAAATACGTCTATTTCTCATCATTGTAACTAATAATTTATTAGTTATGAAGATGTTTGTTGACGATAATATCTCTTAATTAATTATGAATTAATAATAATAATAATATATGGTTTATTCATTGTTTATAAAAAGATACATTGATGATCATAATAATTAATATACAATGATAAACCTAAAACAATAGGTAAACCGCAGTTTCAGTATTTTTAAAATAGTGTTTAATACATACAGAATGCCTATATTATTTTTTTAACATATATACAATATTATAGCCTATTAATATTGCACTGGTACAGTTTTCAAAGGTCCAGTTTTTCAAAAAATAAAATAATCAGGTGACCATTTGCTTCGAAGCGCTTCGTGAATGAACAACTTTAGTTGGATTTGGGTCATCTTGAAATACCTACAAAGTCTACTGTTATCGTATTTCTAGAGCATTTTTTCCGAACAATAACGAACGAAACTTTATTGAGCAATTGTTAAATTATGTGGTTTCAAATGCAAATATATTTTTTGACAGCCAAATGCTTATTCAGTATTGAATGTATGCTGGTCCAACCATGCCCAAGGATGTCATAATCCCTTGATAAGTCACATGGATTAATTCTATTTCTTGGTTGATATCAACTTTTCATGTCACAGTAAACAACATATTGATGTCCATGCGCCATTGACATCAAAACGCTCACAGTAACTCTACTGGCAAAAAGTTGAACTATATATTAGTGATGTCAGTTATCCAATGCAACACTTGGATCGTCTATTCCTGAAATATATAAGGAAGCCCTCGTACATAGTCTGGTAATTTATATACTTAAATTTTTATTAATATACAAAAAGTTATATATAAGACTATTGCCTATATATTTGCTACGAATTATTAATTGGATCAATTAACGTTATTCTAAATACTAAATAATAAATGATATATCAAATTTTTTGTTAGAAAGTTTGTATGTACATTTTTCATAATATCACGTACGGCCGGATTTATCAATTCTTCTTTACTGTCAATAATTTTATTACCAGAAACCAATTAAGCATGATTGCAAATAATTCGGGAATCTATTAATTTTATTATGTACTAGTCGAAATTTTAATCCAAAAAAACGGGACATTATAGATGTTCGGAGCGGCGACGGAACTAGGAATGTAAATTGCGCAAATTCACAATGCGCTATACCAATAAATGCAAATAGTTTTACATACTACATGCCGAGGAATCTCATTTCACAAATGCTTTCATAATGTCCTCCCGACCGTTGAGTGAATTGTAACGGCGCGCCGAATTAAATGTTGCAGCTACCTGGATTATCGATTCCGATTTGTACGACTGCGAAAAAGTCGGGTTTTCTTTAACGTACAAAACAGTTAGGTTTTCGTGTTCAGTATAAATTTTACCCGAGATCCATTTTAGCCGGGAAATATGTGAATATAACTGGTGAATCGGTCTCGGTTATTAATGGTCTCCCGGTGGCGTATTTTAACAATCACTCACTCAAGTATACAATATGAACAATTTATTACCGCGCGGGTTCTGGGTATAGAGGCAAATATTTCCTGGTGGTTAATAACGGGGGAGGAATGTATGGTTTTACGTGCAATGCATTATCGCGTTTATATTCATAATTTTAGTAATATGATATTATTTATTAAAATTAAATCAAATTGATTTAAAAAACTTCGCAGAATATAAGAATAGATAAGAGTTAGTTTAATATTTTAGTATATAGTAATTATACTAAAGGTTTAGTTAAATAGGTAAATCATGTAATAAAGAATCTACTTCATAAATCTGTTTACGAGGTTTAACAACTCCAATCCCTAAATTGTGCATTAGAGTATCATTTTATTGGAACATAAATAACGACTAAGAGTGGCACTAATAAAATTTGATAATTTTTGAAATAATGGAGAAATCATATGATAGTTTTACCACACAATTAATTGCTAACTTAAATATACCAAATACTGGACTGATCCAGTGTAAGGTTTCAAAAATTGTGTTTTATTATGTAATTAAATATACCAAACTATCCCAATTTATAACTTAATAAAACACTGACGTAATGTAAGGTTTCAAAAAATCGTTTTATTGTTCTACAACAATTGTTTCGCCACACAGTGGCTTCATCAGGTAGATTATCTACCTGATGAAGCCACTGTGTGGCGAAACAATTGTTGTAGAACAATAAAACGATTTTTTGAAACCTTACATTACGTCAGTGTTTTATTAAGTGATAATATGGAGTTTCAACAAGTAACGGCCTCATCAATCCAATATCCCAATTTAATTCAATTGTTACTTAATCCCTTGCTATATAGATTCTTTGTTAATTACTACATTTCGTTAGTTTTGAATTTAGATGACAATAGTACAGGGTTTACCGTAAATAGCAGAACAGTTGTTTTAGAGACTTGATACATTAATTGAAAGGCAAACAAAGCAAAACTGGCGCATACGAGTATTTTTCCATTTTGCATGAAAACAGTTGAACTAATACCATAAATAATCGCTATTATTGAAGTAGATCTAAAAACATTTATAAAATATTATAAGAGTAACTAGAATTCTATCAGTTTTAAGGACAAATTAAGAGCTAATGAACAAAGAATCCTAAAGTTGAAAAATTTACAGGAAATCTGGATCAAAAGGCGGTGTACTCTATGATAAAGCTATTACATCTTAAATAAAAGGAACAACTGTTCCTCTCAATCTAGAAATTTGAAACTTTCAGTATAACTAAGAATAAACTAAAGAATATTACAGGCAAGCTATTCGAAACTAATGCATTTTTCAAAAGACTTTGATGTCCAATTAATTATATACAGGGTGTCCCGTTAATTCGGGGAAATGGCTGGACCATAGATTCCTAGGGTTAAAATATGATGTTTTAACCCAAAATATCTATATCCAAAAATTTACGGTTAAGCCGGAATTTGTCTTCAAAGTTTCAAATTTTTTTATTTCTTTTGTTTATAACAATTGAACGCCTTATTCGATTTGAATGAAATTAATTATTAATGACTACCTTAGTATAATACATCATTTAAGTTATTATGGACATTAGTGATTAACAAGAAATATAGAAAACAGTAGTACCACCACTTAAAAACTAAAATATTTTTTTATTAGTGCATCAAATAAAAACTAAAAAAATACTGCTTAAAAGAGAATTTTATTTTAAAACTTTTTTGTCTATTAATAAAATTTTATATCTTGTACGGTTTTTGCACAAAAAAATAAAATATATTTTTTTTATCTAGTAGAAAAAAATATGTTTTTCGTGGCCGTCTTTGTTAAAAAAAAATGTAAATTATGTAAAATAATAATTACTAAGTGTATTTAAATCATTTATTATTAACTTTATTATAGTTCATAAATATTCACATTTGCAGCAAGCAGATTTCTTGCTGTATTAGGATTTTGCGAAGAAAATTGTTTAAAAAGTATTAGATGTTGTTTTTATTTATTATATCAATTGATATTATTTAATTTTTATTCAATTGAATAAGTTGATTTACTTATTAATGAGTGCAAATCTGCATACTAAATTCATATTTTATTTTTTTGTGCCAAAACGTAAAAGATATCAAATATTATTAAGATACAAAAAAGTTTTAAAATTAATTGGCCTTTCAAGAAACATTTTTTTAGCTTTTATTGGATGCACCAATAAAAAATATTTTAGTTTTTAAGTGGTGGCACTACTGTTTTTTTATACTTCCGGTCAATCACTAATGACCATAATAATTGAAATGATGATAGATAGATAGATAGAGATTTATTTGTGCTAATACAACAAAGTTTACACACGTCAAAAAATATAAATATATCTATATACATAGCGCATTGATATATCGGTTAAATTAAAATAATTATAAATCATGATATAAATAGGAATTAAAATACATGTATAAATAAAACAAGAAAAAATCCAGTAAAAATTAGCATAGATGTAGACGCTTTAAAATTGACATAATAAATAAGTAATAAATAAATATAAATAATAGTGTAAGGTTGAACACATAAATAAACATGGTAAAAAAAAAAAAATTAAAGTAAATTAAGATAGTAAGACAATTAGCCAATACAAATATATATATAATAATAATATACTTACAGATAAAGAACAATCTAGTAAAAATGAGACAACAGATTAAAACATGTTAAGATAGATATAATAAATAAATAAATAAGTAAATAAAAATAAATTAAAAGATTTAAAAAAAGTGTTAATTAAAATAGATAAATTTAAAATATCACAATTACAAACATGTTAAAACTTACATAACTAGACCGGCAAAATTACTGGATAGACATTCTGATATGCTAAAGAATCCCTGCATCTCTAGATATGATTTTATTGTTCGTCGAAAAGAAATCAGGGGCAGTGACTTAATTGAATTAGGTAAAATATTAAAAAGTTTAGGTCCATAATATCTAATTGCATTTCGTGATTTACCCAATCGGTGGTATACAGGATATATGAGCTTGGCAGATCTTGTATCATGTTGATGATTTTGGCCGTGAGTTTTTAGGTTATCCACATTTTTTCGGACATATGTGAGACATTCTAATATATAGAGGCAAGGGAGTGTTAGGATGCCAAGGTGAATGAAAGCTTCGCGACACTCTGCTCTATAATCAAGTGAGGCAAGTACGCGTATAGCACGTCTTTGAATGCCAAATATTCTACCAGTTATGCTAGAATGGCCCCATGATAGAATACCATATGCAATATGAGCCTGAAAAACCGCAAAATAAGCTGCGCGTACAGCATCAGTGGGCAGAAATTTTTTTAATTGCCTAAGAAGGTATACGCCTTTACATAGTTTTTTAGACAATACCTGCTGGTGCGAATGCCAGGTTAATTTTGAGTCCAACTGAACTCCTAAGAATTTAGCCTCACTCAGTTCAGTATCTTTTTTCAAGGAAAAAATTACTTCGGTCGATTTCTCTGGATTTACAGTGAGACGATTTGCTGTAAACCAATCCGTCGCTTTACTAACCGCGATGTTATTTTTATTAATAGCCTCTGCTTTAAATGTAGAAGAGCTTTGCAGCGTAGTGTCATCTGCAAATAGCACAGTATTCACACTAGGATTGAACCCGGGCAAATCATTAATGTAGATAATAAAAAGTAGAGGCCCCAAAATTGAGCCTTGAGGTATACCGCAGTTAATTTTTACTTCCTCGGAGGTATCATTATTGCAATAAACTCGTTGATGTCTATGTGCAAGATAGGAACTGATCATGCTGCAGCTACTTGGATGAAAATTGTAGCAGTACAACTTTCGCAACAAAACAACATGTGATACGCAATCGAATGCTTTCGTGAGGTCCATAAATGATGTATTATATTATGGTAGTTATTAATAATAAATTTCATTCAAATCGAATAAAGCGTTCAATTGTTATAAACAAAAGAAATAAAATTTTTTGAAACTTTGAAGACAAATTCCGGCTTAACCATAAATTTTTGGATATAGATAAGTTGTGTTAAATCATCATATTTTGACTCCAGGAATATATGGTCCAGCCATTTCCCCACATTAACGGGACACCCTGTATAATATATTAAAAACAAATTGTTACAAGAAATCTGCCATTATCTATCGAAGGCAAAAAATTTACGCCATATCCAAAATTATAACCATACAGTTCTATCGTTAAGAAAACATTATATATACTTTCTTTGTAAATTTTATCCTATTCTTCAATATCTTCTTGTTTATCCAACAAATCTAAAACTCTTTACTTGTTAAATCTAAATTATTCAATTTTAAGTGTAAGCTTATTAATAAACGAAAATTCTCAAAAAAAAATTTCTCCGTGGGTTAAATTTCTCGCGAATGTAATTATCATTTTAAATGTATTTGAGGACTAGTATCAATACCAATCAAACAAGGTAAATTAGATATCAAATAACGAATGGATTATCTCATCCCAAACAGTAATCTGTGATGAAAGAGAAAAAAAAAGAAGAAAGTCACTAAAAATATGCAAATGTACTTTAGCCGAAACTGGTATCAACAAATAATAGAGACATTTATTTCCATCAATCACAATATATTTTCGAAAAGATCAAACCTAACAAAAGACAGTAGATGCAACTAAGTTTGTTCTTAAAAACCTATTCTGAAATTTTGGACACCACAATAGCGCATCATTTTGAAACCAATATTTGAGTAATTAACTTTAGAGTTATAAAAGTTTGATCTTGTAGTAATAAGAAACAGTATATTTTGCCCAGGAGCAGAACAAATACCCATGATCCAGAGTCATGTTTGTTGTAAACAACAAATACTGCAGGATGACATAATGAAACCAGCCCAGTAATTACAACTTTAATGATAGAAAGTTGTATTCTATATTATTCCCAAAAACTTATTAACTGATTATTTAGGTAATTTTCTTATTAAATTTTGCCTTTTGTATTGTATTCCAGAAAATCTGGAGGGTCGTGCGAAATGGTCATCAATTTTACCCAGAAAAATAAAATATAGGAGACGTAATAAACGTGATATAGTTATTTAAGGTACAAGTGTAAAAAGTGATGCTTTATTGCACGAACTGGCGTTTAAAAACACGAGCGAGGAACGAGCGAGTTTTTTTAAAGCCAGGAGTGCAATAAAGAAACTTTTTACACGTGTGCCTTACAAAATTTTATCTTCGATCGTAAAGGATTTCAAAGAATATATTCTTATGAGTAATATTTTAATGTCATTTCAATAATTCAATTAATGAAAACATATTTTACCTGCAGTGCACTAATGAAAGCGTTACTTAGCAACCAGTAAACAAGTTGCACAAATGTCGGCCGCCATTATTATTTATGTTTGCTTTGTTGCAATCACTTCGAATTGCATTAAATGAAATCTTCAGAGTTCTTAAATCTGCCATTTGGTTTGTATTATATATTTTATTTATAGTTTATTAGTTATTTCTATCAATTAATACAAAATTAAGTTTTTCGTCGAAATATATTCATCTGTCAAATTTGACAATTCTGTGCAATAAAAACAGTTTGACATTACCGCGCAATAAAAACGTTAAAAAGCACTAGTGCTTTAAAAAGCCACTTTTACAATGAAAAATGATGCAAAAACGTCTACTTTTTGTACGATCGTAGATAAAAAATGTTTTTGTTGCCACGGGCAATGGAAAATTAAAATCAAAATTAGTAGCGGAGCTCAAAAAAACATGGCTTTTCATAAAAAAAGTTGGAGTTCAAATGACTACCGATATAATGCGTGATCATGTAGAATTAATACTGGAAAATAAAAATTTCTCTTGTGAACTAATAAAAACCAAGTCAGATCTTCCTGCATTCCGCATTAGTGCGGATTTTAAATATCATAATTCTCTTATGGACCCTAACAACTGGCCGGAGGGCATTTCTGTGTCAAGATATATTTTTCGAAGAGCCCAACTTGGCACTAAAAATACTTGATAATTCTACGTCTCGTTTTCAAACCGTGCACTTATTCTTTCTCAATGCACAATGTATTAGAAATAAGTGCATTGAAATGGAAGCATTTTTAATTGAAAACAATATTTTTAACATGTTATGTGTTAGTGAGCACTGGCTCAAACAATCCGAAATAGAATCTCTTTCAATAGGAGAATTCAATGCTGTTTCTTACTTCTCTCGCACACAGTTTGATCATGGAGGCGTACTGAATTTAGTAAAAAATGATATTTTAACAACGAATTTAAATGAACTTTCTCAACTTTCGTGCGAGAAGAACTGCAAAATAGCTGCAACTTACTTGCATACTTTCAATATCATAGTGATAACTTTATATCGGTCACCGTCCGGAAACTTTAATGATTTTTTAAGTTTAAATAATTTACTTGATAAACTTGATTTTAATAAATTGATAATAATTGGTGGTGATTTTAATGTGCATTTTAACTCAAAAGATTCTAGAGCAATACAAATTTGTGATCTTATGGAATCATATGATCTGGGCAAACTGGTTAATTTTCAAACTAGATCTAATAACTGCATTGATAATGTTTTTTCGAATGCAGATAAACTCCTCATTAATACATATCCAATTGATACAGGATTTTCTGATCATATTGGTATACATGTAAAACTAAATATTGAACATGGTACTGAAAAATTAGTAAAAAAATCATAAGGCCAATTACTAAAGCAGGTAAAATATTACTTCACAACCGCTTTGCCGACACCAATTGGAGCCTGCTTGGAAATTTAAATTTAGATTCTGAACGTGCATTTGAAACTTTTCTACACAAGTTGCTGCACTACATTTATGAATTATTTCCCCAAAAACAAATTTTACATAAACCGCGCGGGGTAAATATTACTTGGTACAACAGTAATCTTAGGCAAATGAGGGAGACGTTACTTTTAATGAAAGATGCCTGTAAAAAACATCCAGAATTAAAAAGTAACGTTCAAACTTATCAAAAGCAATATCATTTTGCTCTGAAGGAAGCTAAAATAAAAGCAAATCATGAATTTAAAAAAAAACGAAGTATTCACCGAAATCCATGTGTAACATTATTAACACTAACTGTAATAATAATAGGTCTGAATCTACTTGCAAAATTGGCCCAAATGAGTTTAATAATTTTTTTACCAATATTGCCGAGACACTTATAAATAATCTTCCGAAATCTACTACTGATCCGATCAATATCTTACTAAATTCTAAAACATTTGATAAAACGCCTTATTTTACATTTAAAGAAGTAAGCCCTGTCATTGTAAGGGATAGAATAAAAACATTGAAGAACACTAATGGTAGAGATATTTATGATATTAGTGTCGAGTTGATTAAATCTGTCGTTGATGTTATTATTGACCCTCTTACTAAACTCATAAACGCATGTATTAATTCTGGCATTTTCCCATGTGGATTGAAGCGGGCCTGTGTTATTCCAATATATAAGATGGATAGTGCTAATGATATGAGTAATTATCGTCCCATATCGCTTTTACCTATAATCTCTAAAATATTTGAAAAAATTCTATCCAGTAAAATTTGTGAGTTTTTAGAAAAATATAATTTACTTTCAAATATGCAGTATGGTTTTCGCAGAGGAAGATCAACTTGTGATGCAGTTATTAGCTTTACTGAGGAAATCCTTTTGGGATTTGAAACCGGATTATATTCCATTGGTACATTTTTAGACCTAAGTAAAGCATTTGACTGTGTTTCACATGAAATTCTTCTGCGCAAACTATACTGTTATAACTTTTCTCCATCTAGCTGTAAATTACTAAACTCCTATCTCTCTGAAAGGTTGCAAATGGTACGGGTGGGCGATAAATACTCATCATATACCTCTATAAAACATGGTTTGCATCAGCTAATCTTCAATCAGCAAAGAGCCAAGATATCCAGGCACTATCTTTACTCAAGAATGGTTAAATTCAAATTTACTAACGTTGAATTTAAACAAAACGAAAACTGTTATATTTTCACTAAAAAATTCTGAACCATTCATAATATCAGAATCTAAGTTCTTAGGGGTGTATATTGATTCCAAGCTCACTTGGAACAAGCATGGTGATATCCTTGCTGCAAAACTCTGCAAAAATATTCATTTACTAAGGCGACTTAGCAATTCTCTTCCACAGGCGGCACTCCGGTCAGCGTATTTTGCCTTATGCCAGTCGCATATTTCCTACTGTTTATTAGCGTGGGGTCATTCCAGCATCAGTAAAAGAATATTTGGGCTTCAAAGGAGAGCAGTTAGAGCAATTTGTAACTTGCCGTACAGAGAAAATTGTAAACCTAGCTTCACTTCTTTAAAACTCATGATATTTCTGTGTATGTTTGCTTTAGAATGTTTACTGTTCTTTAAACGAAACATGAGTAGTTACCAAACTCATGCACAAATTCATGTTGACTATACAAGACAAAGTTCAATCATTTATCCAAGTTGCCCTAGACTATGTAAAACTAAAAATGCCATCAACTACTATGGTCCAAAATTATTTAATATTCTTCCTGAGCACATTAAAATTCTAGATCTAAAACAATTTAAATTTACAATAAAAATTATTTTATAAATAAGGCATTTTATAGTATAAATGAATGTTTATCAAGTAACTTTCAAGATATTAATCTATTTTAGAAAGATTTTTTTAAAGTGTTTTAGTGTGTGTATTATTTATTTTAATTTATTAACTTATAATTTTTTATGATTTTTACACTACTAGCATAAGTTTTTATATTATATTCGTATTAGTTTTAATTCATTGATTATTTAGTTATATATTAATGCAATTATATTACTTATTTTGTATACTTTCTGACTTGTGTTAACTATTATTGTACTTGCACCAATAAATTATTATTATAAGGAAAGTAGAAGTTGCAATCCAGACAGAAGCCGCTCAACTTAGGCAGAGAGAATCGGACAAGCCAAGGCTAAATAGAAGACCAGTTAGGCAATGGGATACATACAGAGAAGAAGCGAAGGTATTCTCCAACTCGGCTGCACTTACTGAACTGAAGAGGTGATTAGGTAGAGGACCGGGCTAGGCCGCCACCTCAGTTAAGAGGAGAGGGCAGGCAGCGAAAGCGTTGTTGAGAAAATCAATACATTTATGCAGGAAAAATTTACAAGAGGTAGCAAGGGGGTTGGCGGAAATCAAGTTTCTAGATAGTTAAGATGTTGAAGAAAGTGATAGATGCTAAATAAGCTATCCAAGTAATTTGGATTAGGAAGTATGGGGAAGAGTTAAGGATTGAAGGTCTGAAGTACAGGGTTAAACGGTTTAGGATTGGCTTATCAACCTTTAGGTTCGGGACGAGAACTTTAAGACCCGAACCCTGAATAAGATATAGGACGTTCGAACACGTAGCTACTCAGTATAAGGGACTTTTTTTGAGGAGAGAATGCTTTTAGGCACCATACTCATCAACAGAGCACCCAAATTCAGTAGGGGGCCCTACCCATTAAACTCTACTCTTTTTCTCTCAAGATTGAAAAGGGCATTACTTCTCTTCAGTTCTGTGTTAACTTGGTCCCTTTCTTAATTTCGTCTCTGTTTCGGTCCTTTTCGGTTAGTATTTTTTCAGTTTATCTTATAATTAATTCCCAGTTTGTTTCATTTTTCATCATTATGTCTATTACTTTTTCTTCTTGGGCTTGCCACTTTTTCCTAAAATTTTTCTCTCTCATTTTTCCACAATTTACATTTGAATATAGTGTGTCTTGGGTCGACTTTATTTTAGCAGTAAGCATATTCGTCATCTTCTTGGATTGCAAATCATTTGTAGTATGTGCCAAAGCATCAGTGTCCTGTTAGCGCTTGTGTAAGGTGGTAGATGAAGTTTCCTTCCTTTTACAAGTACAATTTGTCTATGTCCTTTATGAGGGACCTGATCCAGTCGCCTTTGTCTCCTTGGTTCCATTTATTCTGCCAGGCATTCATTTCTTTCGTTCTCTTGATTTTTTTTTCTTTCAGGCGCCATCAATTCGACAGGAATTATTCTTGCTATTACTCTTACCACCTATAGTTATGTGGTCCTATATACCCCTGTTGCTCATATTACTAGCTGCCATTGTACTCCATCCAGTCTGTTCCCATTTGTTTTGGCTTCCAGCGCGCTACTCCAGATTTGCGCCCCGTATTTTGAGTGTAATTGACTCTATCACTGATTCTAGCATTCTTTTTTTGGTAGGTTTTGCCTTCCCAGTTCTTGGCATTAGTTTGTTTACGACGTTCAACGCTTTCGTCACTGTGAAGCGTGCGGTAATGGATTAAACACAAAACGGGTTTTAAAGTAGATTTATTCACTATTTACATATGGACAAGCAAGGTTGGTTGTGCCGGAAGCTCTAGCGCACTTCGTAACGTCGTGGATCGGTGGCCGTCCTTCTTCTCCGGCGTCGAGGACAGTGGTGATAACGCTGGCGGAATCGCGGCTGGCACGTCGTCGGGTATTCTTAACCGCCATCTTCTGTCGGTCTGGTCCTCCGCAGTCGGCGGGGCTCTTTTGGTCATCGGAGGTTCGTCTTGGTGATCCCAGAACTATGGCGAGCTCTTCGATCGGGCAAGCTATGGTGAGCCTGCCGTTTCTGTTACCTGTTAAGATCACCTAACGCTGGTAAGTCCAAGCCGGTTGAGCTGCGTGTTATCCTTTTTAACGGCTGCCTGTGACCATTCCGTCTGTTTTGATCATTGGGGCGTCCTCTATTAGCGGGTTATCCTACTCGAGCGCGCGACGGCCGCCGCTACCATTCCGTCGCCCTCTGTTGGCGGTCCGTGCTACTTGCGTCCGCTTGGGTGCTCGCAAACCCGGGCTGTACACCCGGGCTGCAAATCTTGCTGTAGATGTATTTTTGTGTGGGGAAAAGTCTTTCGAAGAAAAAAATTCCAAGATATTTAATTTCTCGTTAGGCCTTAACTTTTTCCCCATTCTACTTAATAGCGAAATCACCGTGTTTTTTCCTTCCAATTAGCATTACTAACTCAGTTTTATTTGTACTCAGCCCTAGGTCTTTGCTCTCCATCTATATCACGATTTGCTCTATACTCTCTTCCATTTTTTCTTTTAACTGTTCTTCGGTTTGGGCGGTAGCTACCACTGCTACATCATCCACATAGGCCACTTTGATGACATTAGGAAGCATCTCTTGTCTAAGGAGGTCATCGTACACTAGTTCCATAGTATTTGCCCTAGTATCGATCCCTGCGGCATGACTGCTGTCATTACCTCTTCCTCTCATGGCTCCAATTCCAGCATTCGGTCTTTCTGATAGTTTTGTACGATCCATGTAATGTATGACGATATTCCTTTTTTGTTTACTGCTTTCACTATCTCAATCCACGAGATTGAATTAAGTGCGTTTCTGACATTGAGCGTTGCCAATGCACAGAAGCCCCTGGTTTTTTTGGTCTTCGTCTTTTCTTTCAGGGCAATCTCGAGCACTTGCTTCGCTGCTCCTATGGTTGATCTTCCTTTCAGAAAACCGTGCTGTTTTTCGGTGAGGCCCCCTATATCATCTATTTCCTTAAGTAGTCTGTCAGCTAGCATTCTCTCTAGGAGTTTTCCAAATGTGTTCAGGATACATAACGGTCTATAGGCTTTTTTCCGGGTTTGGGTATAAGTATCAGCCTTACATTCTTCCATTCTTTGAGGTATTCTCCTCTGTTAATTCTGTTGTTCATTACCCTGCGCACTAGTTCTGGCTCTTTGTCTAACTAAACTAAATTCGGGTACGTCATCTGTCTGTCCATCCCATCGGTTCACTGTTTTTTGAGGGAATAATGTTTTATATATGATATCTGTGTCCCGGATCTATGGCCGTTGGGAATCAAAATAAGCAAGTTTCGTTTTTTTCGACCCCTACAAAGCAAACGGGAATTACATAAAAAAAGGACAAGTAGAAACACCCCGCAATGAAACTATAAAAATTATGCACCAGAACATCCTGAGCATATTTAATAAAATGGAAGAACTAGAAATAATATTAGAACACGTCAAACCAAATATTCTATGTTGAACAGAAACGTGGTGTAAAGTTAATAATATAGATCTTATTACTTTAAATACATATGAACAAGTAGCTTTCTTTACGCGTAGAACATGGAGGCACAATAATTCTAACAGATAGTTCGCTTAAATGTAAACAATTAAATGTCAGCAGATTTTCTATCGAATCTACAATTGAGTGTCCAGCTTGTTCAATTGATGCGACTAGTTATAGTAGATGTTTAATATCAATTTATCGGCCTCCAAGTGGCGATATGAAAAAATTCTTCATTAATATATTTGAAATGATATAAGAAGCCCAAATTAAACACAAATATATTATACTATGTGGTGATTTGAATATCGATCTTTTAAAAGATACAACAAGCAATAACATGTTAATAGACCTATTTTCACAGTTTGGGATTATAAATAACTTGTCGGAACCGACTAGAATTGTAGAAACAGAAACGGGTACATCATCGTCGCAAATTGATTATTTAGTTGCGAATATGGAACATGAATGTGTAAATATTGACTTCAATATTTCTGATCATTGTGCACAAATTATGACTCTCACATGTGAGATGCCAAACATTTCAACTAAATCAAATGATTATGCTTTTTCGAGACAAATTAAAATATCAAACTTAAATGAAATGAAAAACTATTTACAAACTATTAATTGGAATAAACTATCTTGTATGGATATAAATACAGCATACTCGGATTTTCACGACGAATTTATTCATATTTTCAAAAAAATCTTGTCCAATTATTAGAAACAAAAAAAAACGTTCTAAAAAGTTGTGGATTACCCAAGAGGTTAAGGAGTCTGCCACAAAATTGAGATGCGTACATGATTTATTAAAAATATTTCCAGAGTCTCCAGAACTAAGAGGAAAGTATAAAATCGATAAAAAGGCGCATAAAAAGCTAATAGTCCAAACCAAAAAATTACATTATGACAAAATAATTCTGCACTGCGCTAATAAACCCAAAAAAAAATATGTGAATTGGTAAGAACGGAAACTGGGAGAATCATAACAGCTAAGCCGCTGAAAATCAAAAATTTTGATGGAAAACCCACGACTAACTCGTATGAAGTGGCAGAAATATTTGCTAAATACTTCTCTACAGTTGCCGATAAGAAATTAAATGATTGTTTTGGAAATGTTCGCTCTGAAAATGCAACAAAGTGTCCAATTAATCCACATACGCTATTTTTAAAACCTGCAACTCCTGACGAAATTCATAATATAATAACATCGTTAAAAAATAAAACTAGTTCGGGAAAAGATGAAATTTCAATAGCTGTTATTAAGGATGTTAAAGTCCAAATTATAGAGCCACTAACTACATTGATTAATTTAGCATTCCAAAGTGGCAAATTTCCAGACACACTAAAAATCGCAAAAGTGATACCCATATTCAAAAAAGGCGACGAAGAAAATGTAGAAGATTATCGCCCAATTGCAATATTGAACACCTTCTCAAAAATATTGGAAACAGCAATCGCCAATAGGCTCTGGGAATTTATTAATAAATATAAATTGATTGGAGAAAACCAGCATGGATTCAGACAGAAGAAGTCAACAGAAACAGCGACAATAAAACTAATAGAAGAAATCACCAAACAAATCGACTCGAAAAGATTAGTTGTTGGGTTATTCTACGACTTTACGCGGGCCTTCGACACAGTGGACGTAAAGCTGGTGCAAGAAAAACTATTTGCATTAGGCATTCGTGGAACTGCTCTAAATTTAATTGTATCGTTTTTAACTAACAGACAGTTATACGTTCGTGTAAATAAGTGTGATTCCAGTGAATATAATATTACGAAAGGGGTAGTGCAAGGATCAACTCTGGGACCATTTTTATTTATTTTATTTATTAATGACATTCAGGAAAGCATAACAAGTGGCTATGTGATTAACTACGCTGATGACACTTCCATAATAGTCAACGCATCCTCGGAGCATGAACTAATTGAAAAAATTGAGCAGACTAATAATCAAATAACTACTTGGTGTTCCAGAAATAATTTACTTTTAAATAACAGTAAAACGGTTACCATTAATTTTTACAACAAGAAATCAAAGATTAAATTGCATTGTGCCTCTGAAATCGTTAATTTTCTTGGATGTATTGTGGACCAACAACTAACCTGGAAACCACAAATTAACAAAATTTGCGAAAAAATAAACAAATCTTTTTACGCTATTTTAAAACTAAGGAAAAAAATTTCTACCGAAATATTAATAAATATTTACTACGCTCTGGTTCACTCACATCTGAACTATAATATACTAGCTTGGGGAAGGACAAACTTAAATAATTTTAACAGACTCTTCGTGTTGCAAAAGCGAATAATTCGTCTAATTTTTAACTTAAAACGAACCGAATCTTGTCGTGACACTTTCAAGCAGTATGGAATTCTTACCCTTGCTGGTATATATTCTCAAAGTAGCCACAATAATATTAAATTATTCATTCAAAATGGTACAAATCGCCACTATCAGACGCGTAGTGAGCTAAATATAAGATTGCCTAAACATCAAAGCACAATGTTCGAAAAATCACCTGGCTACTCCTGCAGTATAATTTATAATAAAATCCCGGATGCGTTCAAGACCCTAAATTGCAAACAGTTTAAACATAGTTTTAAAAAATTTCTCATAGATAATTGCTTTTATACCATAGCGGAATTTTTCGAAGAATAGCCACGTTTTTAACTTGTTTTTGTGTTGTTTACCTCATTTTTTATGTATTATTTATCCTTGTAATGACATAGTTTTATTATGTGTAAATTTTATTTTGCTTTTATATATTCAAAATCTATATTTATTGTATATTGACGTTCACACCAACATCATGTAAACATTAATATTTTTTTGATGTACAGCATGTGTATTGTGGCAAAGTGAATAAAGCATTATTATTATTATTATTATTATTATTATTATTATATATTTCCGTTGCTTCCGGCTGGTTTCGTAATTTATTCATCACTATCTTGTAACCTAGTGCCCATGTTTTCCACTTCCTTTCTTTGCTTTGCTTAATCATTGTATTTAACTCCTTTCTGCAGGGACATAATAGGAGCAAACTATGCAGAAGATGCTGAGGAGTAGATCACGGGGCAAAGCGGGCCTTGTGATGACGCAGGACCGAAGGTAGACCACATGCCTGCAGAGCGGGCTGCTTCAGGTACAGAGGGTCAAAAATAAAATGAGGGCTCCTAAAGAGGTGCAGGCAATGGGTGTGGGAGCCAGCGGGATAGGGCATTAGGCAAACCGAGGACTGCAACGAGAGGCATGAGATAACCACGCTCAAGGTAGTGCAGATTAACGTCAACAGATGCAAACGGTATAGTACTGGTCATCGTGTAGAATGCAACAAGGATCGGCTTAGAATTAAAGTATGTGCCAAGCGATTCAGATACAGGCTTGGGCGAAGAAGTTAGCCCAGGTTGGGGAAATAGCATGGATCAAGACGGCCGGGTTGGCGTTCCTGTTCTGTTATGCCCCTTCCAACAGGATAGAGATTGGCTTAGTTCAATAGAAGACAGTGTTGCTATACTCGGATGTAAGGTAAATATGGCCGGTGATTTCAATGCCAAGGCACACCGGTCGAGGAAACCAGAGCAGATAAAAGTCCTCGATCTAGAGGTTGCCAACGAGGATAGCGATCCGCCGATGGTGTGGCGAAACACAGAGTCTATAATTGATTTGACCCAGGGATGCTGGGCTGCATCAATGAGTGGGTGGTGGAGGAAGAGGAAAGTTTTAGCGACCACCGTTACATTATTTACTGGGTAGCAGATCAGGGTCGCCTTTGCGAACAGGGCAAGGGCATTGGGGTAGGACGTGGCCAAGATGAGGGACTACTGCCACTATATGAGAAGTGGAGCTGAGGTTGAGACAGCAGAGTACTCAAAGAGGCTACGAGAGGCCTGTGATCTGGTCATACCAAAGAGAAAAAAAGAAGAATCTGCGTAGAGTTAAGTATTGTTGGAACGAGAAAATATCGGAGGCAAGGAGCAAGCCATACGTGGCAAGGAGGGACCTAACTAGATTCAGTGCGCGAGAGCAAGGGACCATTTGGAGCTAGCAATCAATTGAAGGAAAGAGGCGAAATGAAGGCAGCTGCAAGATAAGGTGGATGCAGGGGTAGGAGACGGCCCTACTTTATAAAGGCCAATAGGGCCGAAGGTTAGGGCCCAGATTATACGAAATTTTTCTTCAAGCTCATTACTTAGCATCCTGTAGTAAAATTAGTTAGTAGTAAACTAATTACAATGCATATCGAAATTTTAATACGCTATTCTGAATAATCTATATTGGGATAACTTGTATTTATTCTGGGATCTTTAATAGAATATAGTTTAATATGAAACAATAAATCAAATTTAAACAAGAAAAGAAAAACCCTCATCAAATAACCTATAACTCCATTATAAAGTGTTATTAATATTTATTATATTCATTGTTTAGAATATGTCTAAATGTTCATCTATTAACACAATATAGTTCTAGGTATATTTCTCTGTATATATCTGGGAAATACTAAGAAGGGATATTTTTTTAAAGAAAATAAAATAACATACAATATATTTTTTTTAGAAAATTTTGCAATACCAAGAAAAACGCAGAAAGTTATATGATAGCCGCATCAATATTTGTTTTATATCACATCCTTCCATTTCTGTTGAGAATTTCAGCCGCAGCTTAGCCGGAAATTGGCAGGCCTGACATAATTTCCACTACACAATTTCTCTGCGGTCCAACGGGGCTGCGTAACGCACGGATCCGTTCGTGTATTAAGGGGGCCTACGCAGGGAATTACGCGGAACAAATTTCATTACGCGCCCCACACAGAAGCGCAATAATAATGGAGAAAACACCATTAGGTTCCTACACCAGATATATACCATACCATGGTTAATTACACTCTAGTTATCGGCATCAACAATTCGTTCAGCATACGCAACATAAATCTGCTACCGCATAGTAGGACGTGGCTTAGATATAAAAAGAGGAACATGAATTAATGGGCATGGATTCCCAGGTATCGCTATGTAATCCCGTTTAAACAATCCTGTAATTTAATAGTTTCGCAATTATTCAGATAATGGCGACGTAAATTATTCACTAAATCCCGATGCAACTAAGAGCAATAATCCGAACTCGAGCCAATTTTACCGTGATTGTGCCCACATTAATTGCAATGCCGCCAACCTAACGCCGACAAACGTACCTGCCACGAGGCTTGCATAATGAGCGATAGACCTGTAAATTGTTGTTCGTTCGGTCAGCGCGATAACGGCCATTTAATTTCGATTATCACCGCGTTTCGTGTAGATTGATAGTTTTTTTTCCATGTGACGTACGTAATTGGCTATTCATTGTCAATTTTATAATTGTCACATAGTTACATTTATGAGGATTTATCGACAATAAATTATTACTGAATCGGAAATGTATTGATGCCTATCACGCACATGTTATTTTCGGCATGATTGACAATTTTCTACGGAAATATAATTATTAATAGTCTGTACACTTGATAAATAGTTGACATTGTGTATTTTCAGCAATTAAACTTATAGAAAAAAAAATAACATTTATAGCTTGATTTTTATTTTATTGTTATTTTATCGGTAGCATTTTATTTTTATATATAATATTTCTAGGTAAGAAAAATAAGAAAAGGTAAATATAATAATAATAGAATTTTTATGAATATGCTTATTAGAAAAATAATATATTAAATTATTAATATAATAGAAAATTTTAACAATATGGTGGATGCGCCGGGAAAACAACACAGGAATTTCAATACAGTATTATTTTTTTGCAATATCTTTTGTTAATAATGTATTATTATTGCTATTATGTATGTGGTATTTACCTCTAGAGTATTTAACAAATACTATGTATTCATAAGATCACACTTGATTGTTCATGTATTCATTTTTAATTAAATTAATTTTTTATTATTTTATACAAAATTATAGTATTTGATAACTCAAAGGTAATTATTCTAAAACACTGTACTACATTCTAAATCAACTTAAATTTCAAAGCCAATCAATCTCTTTAATTCGCACAATCATAAACCTGAAAACGAATCAGGATTTACTCAATTAACTTTAACGCTCCATCCAATTACAAACAGATATAATTCTTACAATCGAAGCCCTACTACAACGACCACTTCCTGGAACTGTAAACGCCCACAGTTGTAAAACTCCGGACCGATTAGTATGTTAATTCCGGGCGGTACTTTTTTTCCTTAACTCGCGCGCGCGTGTGTGTGTGCGGGCGCTTTAAAAATTAGTCCTAGGGGCGGCTGGCGGGGCCGCGGCCCCCATTTAAGTGCCGGCAGTAAAATTTCCAACTGAACCGGCCATTTTATCGGCGAACAGTATAACCGAAGGTGAAAATTAACTGCCCTCCGGCGCTTTATGCGGCAATAAAACGCTTTTGTGATTAAAATTATGTTGCGCATTAAAAGTTTAATCGCGAAATCATAACAATAGGAACGGCCCGGATGTGGAATAGCGCTTGTTGCAGTGCGCGAAATTGCGCGGGCGCGCCCTCTATATGCGGATGGGTGGTTGGCTCGGATGTAAATTTTATTGTTTATGTTGCTGGATACGTAATCGAGGTAGATATGTGTTAATTGGGTTGTATAATCGATTTTTCTACGAGATAGTAGCACTTACACATTGTATTTTTTTTAATGAATATCCCACGCAATTCACTTTTATTGTGAATTTGATTACATTACTGCAATAAAAATCACGATTGTTTGAATAAAATAAAAATGAATAATTGATATTTGCTTCTGTTTTTCATACAATGTAAAAAAAACTAATATAGTTCATATTTTTATTTATTTTATTTCATCGACAATTTTTATGGGAATATATATATATATATATATATATATATATATATATATATATATATATATATATATATATATATATATTTACTCACTCAAATCAAATTACACGATGATCGTAAAACAAAATTGAAAAATACTTGGAAATAAAGGGAGCCTTAGCAAGCAATAATAGATATTTTAAAGCATCTTCTAAAAAACTTCCCTATTTCAAAACCTGCGCTCGCCAAGAAACCTTTCTTGATCCACACTGACGTCAGCGACTTCACAACTAGTAGAAGTTCTAAACCACTCATAGCTGCAAAACAAAACTACACAATGGCAGAAAGAGAAGCCTTAGTCACAGTGTGGGTCCTTCGTATATTTTGTGGATATATTAAGGGGTACATATCATTCTCACGATAGATCATCAGGTCCTATGTTGTTTAAAGTCACTTAAAGCTCCGACAGGATGTCTTACTCGATGGATCTTGCAGCTACAACCATTTCACAGTATGGACTACATTGCAGCTATATACAAATCGATAAACTTCGAAAATCGGCTGAAGATACAAAAGGCACAGTATGAAGAAAATAATCATCGCCTTTGAAGCTCATCCCTAGAGCGAGGATGCAGAGTACTGGAGTAAGAAGGGCTACCTCTTGGAAATGAAAGTCGTGCAGATCAGATGTCGTCAGTAAAGATGCTTAACAATGCAAAGTGCCAACCGAAGTACAAGCTTTTAGAAGAGTTTTATAATCATCCTACGACTAGTTACTGGCATTGTCTCCTATTACTTCCGCTCAACGACATTGCAAAATATCTAAAAGGTTGCATAAATTGTAAAGATACAAAGTCAGTATCTTAGCCGCCATCAGGTTCACTATAAACACTCACGTGACTAGCACTATTGGATACAGTCCTGTCTATTTATTGTTTGAAAAAAATACGCACCGCTTAAGACGTCAGCCGAGATTTGAGAGCGATTGTCTCTTTAGAGAATTTCATCGCCAAAGTGACATCAAACCCCTCTGAAGCTCGCCAACTAGCAGCAAGATAGAAGAAGGATCTAATGACACATCTAGATTCATCTTGAAATTAGTCTCTAAATGAAATGGACCACACATTATACTTCAGACGAAGTAATATCATTAAATCTATGAAATATTTTAAGGGTGTATAATTATGTTCAGCGGTATTCCTACCTATATCTCTTACGATATTTATATTAAAAACGAAATATGAATATAGGTCAAGGTCATTAAATTTTTGATTGAAGTAAGGGTACAGTGAAAGAGCAATGCTTATTTTTTAAGAAAAATATATTAATTGATCGTACCGACAGAAATGCTTAAAATTCTTCAGCTGCATCCTAAAACTCTTAGACGGGAATGTTTCTAAGGAACATTGTAACATGCTTTTAGATGTTTTCGATGGACTCTAAATGCTTTCCTTTCAGTTTTCTCTTCAAACGGGGAAACAATCAAATCTAACAATTCTTGTCAGCGTGAAAAGTCTTTCTTTAACAAAAATTTTTGTCTTTAATATGATTTAATTATGTAGCGTTTTTATGTACATATATTTCAGATATGTTTCTTACGAAACTCTTCCCAGATGTTTAACACTATTTTAAAGGTTTTAGTATGTACGGCATCAGTGAAACGTAACCGACAGACCCCAGGATGGATATACAAGCTTGAGAGAAAGGAGGCGCTCGTAGCCCTGGCTAGAGATATTGATGGAGGGTTGACCGGCAATTTCACGGCAATTGCACTGAGGGTATGCGAGAAGGTGCTTCCCTGGAAAGGAGTGTAGAAGAGTCAAAACCAGCGCACTGGTGGTGTAACGCAGTTCAAGAGGTATACTTAAATGCCATATCGAGAAGGCGAATGCAGATGCGTATCGCACTTCTGGGTTATCGCATCGTAACAGACAATATGGGTTGAACTCACAGATGAACAACAGGTCGCTATCGCAAGGAAACTGTTCCCTACGGAGACTGGGAAGCCCTCGCCAGTAAGTGCAACACATGAAATGCTTGATGCATAACGTTGGAAGAGATTAGAAGTGCGGGCAGGTGGCCAAGATGTTAGCAGAATAATTACCAGACCTGTGTGCTCGGGTCTTTACATCCTACAGGATGGTGCTACCACGTATGATTGGTAGAGAAAGAGAGTAAAGAAGGCAAGGAGGTGGGGCATAGGCCACTATGCCTCTTGAACGCGTTAAGCAAACTCTTCGAACATGTACTAAGCCGGGGACTTCAAGCGGAAATCGAGGAGAAGGAAGACCTAATAGCAATACAGTTCACTATTAACGAAGTGCTGGACAAGGGCGAGGAAGAGTGGCGAATCTATGGTGATGGTATCACTGGACGTGCCGAATGCTTTTAACAGGGTTCCATGGGGGCGAAATTACGAGGCCTTGAGAGATAGAGAGATGTTCAGTTACCTGGTGGGAGCAATTGGCTGAAGAAGTGTCAGGTAGTTCCACATGGGTCGGTATTGGGGCCGTGAAATATTTTCTACGATGACCTGTTACGCCTGCCGCTGCCCAGTGGAGTCACTGCAGTGGCATACGCCGACGATCTAGGACTGATTGTGGCGGGGATGGATAGAAAAGAGATAGCAGAGGATGCTGAAACGAGCATATACGTGGTTGAGAGATGGATGCTAAGAAATGGCCTGAGGTTATCGGTTCAAAAGATAGAGGCAATTATATTTGTGGACAAGGCTAAACTGAAAACCGTCGAGATTGCAGCTGGTGCGCATACCATTAAGACGAGTAGATAGATAGGGTACCTTGGGCACAATAGCAATCTGGGATCCCAAATCGGGAAAGTCATCAAGAAGGTATTGAAGAGCGCAAGGGCATTAGCCCGCTTAATGCCAAACTTCGGAGGCTCGGGCGCCGGACGAAGACACCTGCTAAACCATATAGTCTACTCTATAGTACTGCATAGAGCATCGCTGTAGGAGTGCCAAGTATCGCAATTTGTTGGAAAGACCACAGCAAGTGATGGCTCTGAAGATAGCTAGAGCATATCGTACAGCATCGACTAAGGCGATACAGGTGGTGACGAGTACAATCTCCATGCATCTGCTAACGAGGGAGAGAAGAGACAGGGGTGTAGGCGGCGCAGGGTGCAAAGAAGAAACAAGGACCGAGAAGGCCGTCTGAACTAAGCGCCTGTTTAAGATTTTTTGGCCATGGGTGACCAGGCGACATGGTAAGGTCTGTTATCATCTAGCCCTGATACTGACGGGACATGGGTGTTTCGAAGCCTACTTGCACAGATTTGGGCTAGGAGAGTCGTTATTATGCCGGTACTGTGAACTGGACGGAAGCGTAGAGTATACCATCTTTAACTGCGAGTAGTGGGCAGTGCCGCAACAGGAAGCAGAATGTGTCACTGGTGGGAGCGCCATTACCCCAGATAGCCAGGTAGAAATCATGCTGAGGAGTGTGCAAGGGTGGACATGGCTTTTCATATAATCAGCAAGAAAGAAGAAGAAGAGGGATTACTGCAGGGGCGAAACCAGTAGAAAGTACAGAGCACATGCTATAATGATGGTGCGACTCGGATATGAGACAGGGTGCGCATCGTATCGAAGTAATGCCTTGAGGTGGTCCGAGTATGACGATGTGAGATGTGGTTTAGTGTGTGTGGCCCCTTCTAAATGTATGAAAGGGACCGTGCATAAATGCATTCCTTCTCTCTCTCTAATAAACAACAAGTATGTATTTGAACCAGAAAATAAGACAGAGCTATGAAAGCCTGAGGATTTTGTAGCAACATTAAAGGGATTATATCTCTAAATCCTTTTAAAGATCTTATATTTTGAACTAAATTAAAAATATAGCTTAGGTTTTATTTGAAAAACTTGGTTGCAACTTTCTAGAAAGCAATTTTATTTTCACCTTCAAATCTGGGAGCCTCCTTAGATAAACTCGAAAAATATGATTGTAAAAGTATTTTCTTTTAAAAGAATTGAAGTAGTTAATTCTAAATATTGCTGATAATAACAGATAGGGTAAATGTAAACGTAGATAATATTTATTTTAAAAATTGAGCTCTTTCTCAAATGTGAAATATTTTTGGGTAAATGAGGTTGAATCAATATAGCTCTTCTACGTTGCTGGAACACACAAGCAATTCCTAACTTATACAAACATGTTTTATCGAAATGAATAAACTATTATGCATTTGTCATAAATAGTTATTAAGTTTGATGAATTAAACATTTTTATGCTAAAATCTATTACAGAATAATGAGAGTAAATAACTTAATTTTTAGGGTCTTTCATTAAGCGCTTCTTATCTTTAAATTTAAATAAAACAAAGTGTGTATCATCAAAATTTTGTATTCGTTTGTGTGGAGTGCATCCGTAATGACCAATTTTCCATGACTCTGGCTATAAATCAGGCAAAATTTGACCGTAGGTATGGGTTATGTTGGCTTTGAAGAGAATCCCACAAGAGAACGTCTGACCTTAAATCGTACGATCTCGGTGGCCAGTGCACATCTCCTCTACGTAATATGACCATACCCTCAAATCGCTCGTGCAGAATATCCAATGTGGCATGAGCTGCATGGCACGTGCTGCATGGTACGTAGCACCATCCTGTTGAAACCACGAATCGTTGGTGTTCATACCATTCAGTTCATACTAAAAGAAGTTGAGAATCATCGACCTATAGCGCTTGCCGTTTACAATGCCCTTCCCAAAGAAATATAAACCGATGATTTCCCTGTCAACGACAAGCACATACCCCATTCTACCTATTTTGGATTTCATCAGCCTAGCCCAGTTAAAAATAAGGAAACGGAGTTTAACTATAGAGTTTCATAATAAATATAAATAAACAATTTTGGTTATATCTATATCTGTATAAACAGATATAAACAGAAATAACATTAACAAGGAACAGTTTTTTTTAGAATAATCCGTGTTACCATACTCTGAAGATTAAAACCGGGATAATAGTGTTGAAAAATGGGCTAGTAAAAAATCTGTCAAAGTGACACACAAGTGTATTAAAAAAAGCACGTAACAAAATCATTGAACCGAGCACTACCTAGACAAAATATAATCATCCAGCTCCACAAAGATAATAAAAAATCTAAAATTAAGGCGACCATTAAGCAAAACTCCATCTACTTAGACACTGATGATAAGGGTGTTAATAGAAAGGTGGAAATTTTATTAGAATGTAGAAGGTAAGTGCAAGATATGGAACAGAAACACATAAATATTAGACCGAGATAAGGAAGATGAGATAAGCGATATAGGAATATACACAAACATCGAAGAAGAAGTGCAAATATGTAATAAATAAATATTATAAACTCTAGTTTCCTATGCAAGCTGGCATTCAAGTGCATTACAAATAAACTTATTGTTTATCTAAGAAGACATGCTCTGAAATTTTCCTTTAATATCTTCTTATAATAACCATATATGTGTCCTTTATATGTACCATAAAATTTGGAATAGAGAATATATAGACATAATTGTTCCAACTAAAACGAAGTATACTAACGTTTTAGTTGGAACAATTATGTCTTAATCATTTAATATTAAGGTCGAAAGTTTACCCAGTGGTTTAAAAGAAATCAGATGATTTTGTTTTGAGAAAATGTTTGATATTTTATCCGTTATACGTCCAAACTATATATAGGTTAAGTTTTTATTTGCTGTTGTATAATATTAAAATACATGAGGTTCTGAGTTGTTTAGTTACGTATTAAATTAAATTATTTGGAAAACCATTATCCTTAGCAAATTGAAATAATTTTGTTTTACTAGTAATACTGATTCTGGTAATGGAAATATGAAATTTTGGTTTGAACGGTGGAATCTCATTTTCAGTGATAAATTAATATTACCGATTAACTTTTAATGTGTAAATTATTGTTTCCTGTCAACAACAGTCACGGACCGGTTTCGTTAACCTCAATTTTTGGACAATTGCATTAGTTGAATAATCAGTACGCTAAATTAATGCAGTTAAATAAAATTTATGCAATATGTACTTACAATTAAATATCAAACATAAAATTTAATATTAAATTTTAAAAATGATTTCACCCATGGGGAAGAACAAAACAATAAGAGAATGTAATTCAGATAGTGAAGAAGAATTAGTAACTAATGATTACAAAGAAAATCAAAAAGAAAAGAGAATTACAGAAGAATATTCGTCTTCAGGGGATGAAGATACCGATAACAATGGAGACAAGATTGATGAAACATACATCCAAAACGTGCTAAGGATTAAACGGAATTCAAGAAAAGACAAGCTTTGGTATTTGGGAGATTTTAATAAACAAAATATATTGCGAAGCTATCTAGCGCAAAAGTGTGAAAGGAAGACTTCAAAAAAAACTGAAAAAGTTCGCCAAGAAATTGGAGTATTTGTTAAATTCTAAAAACCGAAAAGTTCCCATTTGTAAAAAAAATATTTTGGATACCTTTAAAGTAAGTGAAGGACTATTAAAACGTGTATTGAATTTTGCAAATGTAGAAGATGATTTACGTGACATATGGTTGGCTCATCAAGAAAAATTTCCGAAGAAGAGAAAAAACACGTTCCAAACCTTATTAAATGTTTTCCTAAATTTGAGCCCCATTATACCAGATCTCATAATCCTAATAGAAGATATCTACATCCAGATCTAACTCTTAGGAAAATGTTTAATTTATTCTAGCTTAATTGCAAGGAAAATAAAATAAAAACCGTTAATGAGTGGAGTTACAGCAAAATATTTAAAATATATTTTATAATATATTTATACAAGTCAAAAATGCGTATTTTAAACATAAAAATTAAAACATGGAATGATAATGACGAAAAGAATAAACTTACAGAAGGACACGATGTTCATTTAAGACTAGCAGAATCAGCTAGGAAATCACTAAAACAAGATCAGGAGCAAGTATCACGCAATTCAGATTATTATTTCGCTTTTTCTTTCGACTTGCAAAAAGCATTACCTTATCCAAAGTTGAATATTTCAGTAGCATATTATAAACCCAATATGTACGCTCTGTGGTTTGTCAGTTACTCTATGGGTGCGTCCCGTGGGAATCGGGGAATCTCGCCGACTTGCCGGAAAAAACAAAACAAAAACTGACACGTCGACAGGGTCTGACCCGAATTGGGCGGCTGTAGATCAAATTGTAGCATCTGTACTCAAAATGAGCGGCTACAAACAACGTCTGTACCCAAAATGGGCGGATGAAATCAAAACTCGCCAACACGTTCGGCAAGCGTGGCGTTTTATATATGCTAAACCGTCCTATATAATATGATTACTACGTCAACTTTTAATAAACATCCCCAGGTGGGTAGGAGCAACCCCTCTAAATTCCACACTGACAAGTCAGTCTGCCTTTTGGATTTTGGGGGAGGCGAAAAGTTGATCAAGTTTGAGAAACATACCAAAAACCACTACCACACAACAAAGTTACACATTGCAACGTACAATATACGAACAATGAAATCGAAAGAGAGGCTAATAGAGCTAGAAGAAGAACTGTCACATATAAAATGGATCATACTGGGACTGTGCGAAACAAGGCTACCAGGAGAATAACGTACAGTACTTCAATCAGGACACGTACTATACTAAAACAACTCGGAGACTAACGCCCACTACGGAGGAGTTGCGATCATCATTAACAAGAAACTGAAAAATCCTGTCACAAAAATAAAAAGCGTATCAGAAAGAGTAATATATGTCGTTCTTCAACTATCCAACAATTCAAATAACACAGGTCTATGCGCCTACAAGCACATCCGACGATACAGAATTTGAGCAACTCTATAAGAACATCACCGCGGCTAGATCAGACAAATCAACGATTTGTCAAACCTGAACACCGAAGATTTATCCGAAAAACTGAAAAAAGACATCTAAACTACTAATAAAAAGCTATGCTACACTGTAAAATACCAAAAGAACCAGAAAATCAATAAAGACACCTTACAAATAATTGACCAACGAAGAAAAATTGGATACAATAACGAATAAAAGAACTAAACAAGATGATAAGCAAGAAAATCCGGAAAGATGTTAGAAATTACAACACTAACAGAAATCATTGGAAATAACAAAAACATGAAAGTGTTAAAAATTTGCAAACTAACGGGAAAACAAAAATTATACAAATGAAAGATAAAGATGGCATAGTACAACGAGATAAAACGAGTATAATTAACATCATTCATAAATTTTACACAGACCTCTGCGCATCAGCCCTAAAATAAATGCAAAATGGGCGGGCACCGGGCGAAGACAACATTACGAGCGATATGTTAAAACTAGGAGGCAACACTCTACTCGAAGCCGAACAAATCTTACTTAATAAATGCCTTCAAAATGCCGAAATTCCAACAAGTTGGCTAAATGCGCATGTAATGGTACTACATAAAATGAGACAACAACAACATAGAGAACTACAGACCGATGATCCTGTTATCACACTCCTTCAAATTGCTAACTAAGATTATTATAACTAGACTAACGAACAAACTTGACTTTTACCAGCCTCAGGAACAAGTTGGTTCTTCAAACTATTCTCACGCCTACCGAAAAAAGTATATATTATCTCCTTGGCGAGACTGCAGCCGAGATATTTAAAGTTTCGAATTTCATCATTAAGCCGCCACTTACAATTCTGTTGTTCCTTCCGGGAGATGATCCGGAACCTTGGCGAGGGCTTTTTCCCGACAGTTCACGATTTTTTGCCCTTCATTTGGCATTCGCCGACTATCATAAGGCGTTTGACTCTATAGAATTATCAACAATCTTCAACGCAATGGACCATGCTAGGATAGACTCGAGGTATACAAACCAAACTTTAAAAACTATATAAAAATTTACTTTCCAAGTCAAGTTAGATGAAGACACGATTACAGATAAAATAGCAATACAAAATCTCCCCAAAATTATTTACGCTAGCTTCAGAAAACGTGTTAAAAACGGCAGAATTTAATATCGCCTTAAAACCTAAAAATGAATCTTAGTAAAAAAAAAATATGACTGGTTGTCATAATGCTCGAAAACCAAATAATAGAAGAGGTAAACGAATATATTTACTTAGGCCATGCTATAAAACTGTGAAAAGATAACTAAACAGCAGAGATAACACGACGCATAATAATTACATAGGCAGTGTTTAAAAAACTTAAATTCATTTTGAGAAGAACGTCCGGGTGCCTGAAGAAATAAGTCTTCGACATGTGTGAAAGACCGGATACGAAACGCAGAAGTCCGTAAGAGAATTGGACCTGAGTTTGATAATTGTTTTATTGTTTATTTTTATATATTTCAAGAAAATAGTTTGTCTGAAGGTGGAAACATCAAAAAAACCTAGATACAAATGAAGCCTAAAAACAAGAAATACACGTAGGCGAACATTTCATAGTAATTTTTAATGTTAGATTAGGAAATTATTTTATTAATTAATATTTCTCATTGTTTTGCCTTATAGCATTTAATATTGGTTTTACTGCAGGTTTTTGTAGGTGTCCGTAAAGCAAGATATGCCATTGAGGTGGCACCTATTGTCTGAAGCGTTGCACTAAATTACCCTAATTGAGTGAATATCAATTACAGGGAAATGTCAACAGTGGTAATTATAACAGTAATTATAATTAGTACAAGGGTTTAGACAATAGATGCTACCTTGAGGCTATATGATGCTTTATAAATAAAAATCAACTTATACAGAACAGGAAACCAATCTTATAAGTAAAATGCCAGTAAAAATAAATTAATAGGTTTATTCAAAATTAATAATAGTTTAGAGAAAGTAAACTTTATCAATAAAAACAAAACAGTACTTAAAGAACAAAGTGGAAGAGACATGCTGACTTGGAACTATTGCTCGAAACAATATTTAGAGCAATAAGAAAAAGGGTAGAAGAATATAAAAATAAATCGAATACAAGTAAAGAAAATCGATTTTTGTCAAAAAGAGAATAAAAAGAACATCAATTTAAAAAAATCGAATGCTACTTATAAAATTCATAAAAATACACTAGTTTGAATGCTGCTGTGGTCCCATCAATTTGCTTGGAGACCTAACTCTGCTTGATCAAAAAGTTTCAAAATTAACAAACATGAAAGAAAATTATTTAAGAAATAATAATTCTTCAAAATAGTATGTTTTTATTAAAAAAAATAGTAATACAAATGGTGGTGCGACTTTTCAATCGGCTGAATGTTATAATGTATAAAATATGCTACATCAAAATCAATTGAATTGCATTATTATACCTTAAAAACAATTGAATTAGAACTTTACATACATGAGTATATTGTTGTCTAAAATTATTAATAATCTAATGTACTATAAATATTTATTCTTTATAGCTTTATTTATATTTTATTCAGTTTTTGATTAATTTTTATTTATTTATGCCTCTTACTCGCATTGTATAATAGTCTTAAACTTATATTTTTTACTCATTTGCATTAGCATAAAGGTACAAAGCACACTAATTTGATTCAAGTGCGAAATTGCAGACCCCGCATAAATATGTAGAGGTGTACCAAGGAAATTGTATACCGTGGTGCGCACGTGGTATTTATATCACCCCCTGTCGCAGCCGGGCGTATAAAGTTGCCTATGCAAGCGAAACCGGACCTCGCCCTGAAATTCAACCCAAACCCACCACCCTCCTGTGTTTGTTGCTATGAGGGATGGTATAACTCGAAACAATAAAATTTATTGTGCGTGCAACGCCGACGGTGGCAGCCATCTATTATATCCTCCATGAGCGGGGATAGCGTAGACGAATTCAAAACACGCCATTAAAAAAACTTAATTGAGCATTAACGCTATAAGTAAACAAACCAATGACTAATTACGTCTGCGGTATAGGAGTGTCGCGTGCCTTCGTTTAAATTCCCAAGTCTGAATTTAACGCCAGGAACAATTGGACTTTTATGGAAATGACCGGCGAATGCAAATGGCGATAAAGCGAGGATATTTGTAGGATCGCGTGTCCGGGACATGTCCATCTATTAAACATTTATAAAAGTTCCAGTTTTAGTTTTCGGGTCGGACCGGAAATTTTAAGCGTTTCGTACATTATTAAGCGCAAGAGAGGTCTGGATATTTCGAATACAGAAATTGCCACTCGTATTTCGCACCCATTATTTCGGTTTATTCAGTTGCGCAAGCACCATTGATCTTTCTTTATCTTCGCAAGGCAGCTGGAGACAGAACAAAACTGCATGTAATCGCCAACTATTATTCTTCGACTAACTGAACGATTAAAGTTTCAGCTTGTATTAGTGTCTGTCATAGTTTAAAGTGTGATAATAAATTCAACGAAATATGTATTTCATTGTGGTTATTTCACAAAATTTTATCATAAAATATTAGTAGTACTAATAATATAATGTGTTTTTTTTTCTAAATATTTGAAAAGAAATATTTTAATGTTTCCTGAATATGATGCAACAATTTTAAAAATGTGTTAATTTTAGGCTTTTTCTCCAAAATTACCGTATTGTTTTAAACGCATTTTGTAAAATTTTTGATAAGAGTATGCTGTGAATTGATTGATAGTTAGGATGATAAATTTATCATCCTAATTTTCAAAAATGTATCACAAATGGCTTCAAGCATGAAATATATAATGGTGATAGATTTACGCACAATATTATGATCTGGCCAAATATGCAACTTGTGTGTGCTTGAAATGAGGCAAGAATATATGCTATATATGCAGTTTCAACTACAAAAAATGAACGAATGTGTCTTGAACATTGTGAGATTATGGGTTTAGCTGTATAAATTCCAGCTGATGTATTCATACGAATTTGATATAACACAAAATGTATCTTTTTCGCATTCTTTGTAAATTGAGTGTAGTATTCTGTTATCTGATATTAGAGGCAATTCTGATACAAATAATGATCTCCCAATTTATTAGCTCTTAACCAGTTCCACGCCTAAGCATACTAGATAAGATTATAATTCTAAAGATAATGACGTGGTAAAGATGGTAAAGAATAAATTTTGCAAGAACCAAGAATTATCCTACGTACAACTCGATTCTTAAATATTTCAAATTGAGTTTGAAATGGAATTATCTACATTGGAGATCCCAATCCATGGACCAAAAATTATCACTGTTTTTTTACCTCCAGATATCTTAATAAATAACGCGTTTGATGAAAATATTGAAACGAAATTTCTTGTTGGATTTCATTCCGGGAAGATATTTGTTATTAGAGAAAGTATCGTTGTGTTTAAATCAAGAACTAGCCTATATTTTTAATATTACTGAGAAACTGTAAAAGTTTCTGTAAACAAATATATTATAATATTTGTTTTAACGTTTCTATATTAGTAGAGGTCATTTTTTAGGTTTCAAAAACTGCAGGCATAGTAGATGCAGTGGTGTGGTAGCTTAAAGCAATATATGCCGACGATAAAGTGATGTTTATATGTTTAGGCTTTAGTATACGCTACGAAAGAATATCTTCTACAAATTTTAGTGTATAAAAGCAAAATAGAAAATGAGGAAGAAGGACTTCTTGGGAAATGTGTTAATCCAAAGAAAAAAATAACAATTTTCTTCGATAACATTATCAAGATTTCATATTACTCACTGAAAGAAATCATTCAAGAATTAACTCGCTGAAGATTAAAGTTTAGCTTCCAGTTAATGCGATTGTGTGAATTATCGATTTAAGTTTAACAGTGGAGAGTAGAGGACAGAAAAGAGTAGTTATTGCAGGTTCAATTTACAAAATTACCAAAACTTTCAAAATTTTGCGTCCAGAAAAAGATATTGCCTAGATGACGCATATTCACAGCAGATTTTAATAACAGTATTGGAGGCATACACATGTTTGATCAACTGCATGCCTGGTTAATATTTGAAGTCGTGATATTGTTGGTTTAAATTCATCTACCACTTCTTCAAATGTGTCTATATAAGGGTCCGATAGAGAAGTATGACGTTTTCGAAAAAATTATAACTCCGAGAATTTTCAATAAAATAAAATTTTTATTTGTTTAATAAGTAGGTGTGGACTTGCCATTTCGTATTCATATCAAAGAAAAGGTTAAAAAACATGCCATCTCCGTTCTTTTCCACACACTCCTAAAGTTGAGTTGAGAGTTGTTCAAGCATCCTTCGAATATGTTGGCCGAAATCGCTTCAATTTCTCGGGTGCTAGCATTGGACAGCTAATCAAGGGTCTGTTGTTTCTTAACAAATACGTGGGTCTTAAGATAGCCCCACAGAAAAAAATCGCAGGGCCTAAGATCGTGGGGGACACTCGGTGTAGCGAAATGAGAGGTCCTGAAATTTGTTCTCTTAAAAATCCCATAGGCTCCCTTTAGGTGTGGCAAGATGCCCCATCGATATACTCTAGGCTTTACAATTATCTAGTACGAAGGTTCTGCACCCACTTCAGAATGCTGGTTCGCATAGGAACATGACCGTGCCTTCCAAGATTTAATTGTATTGCTGTGTAGCACTACAGAATGCCTAGTTTCAATGTATAGTAAGTGTCATTAACAAATACACCTTGATCTAGAAGCCACGGTTTCATAACGATTAAACCAAACAAAATGACAAGGCCAGATGGTCACATATCAACCAATCCGAAAACGCTAGGCTACCCCTGGACTGAGTTATAAGCGTTCCAAAGAAAATATGTCTATAACCTAAGTATTACAATTAAAAGCATTTTATCTAATAAACTTCTAGACGAATACTTCGACCACAAGAAAATTATTAATTATTGGACATGCAAATACCGGTGAAAACGCGATTAGTATATTAAATGTTAGATGCCACTTACTTGAGTCATTTTCTTTTTCCAAAATCGTGTTTAGCGGGCACGGCCAAAAGTGATTCACCTGAATACCAGAGATACCAGCGAAACCACTACATATCCTCGTCTGGTGTTTCTCTACCACAATTGATTGACTTATATACAGGGGTGGGCTGGAGCCGGTTCGGTCCAGCTCGCGCGAGCCGGTTGTTAAAATTTTTGAAACTCGGCGAGCCTCTTGATAAGTTTGGTATTTATCAGTTTTTTTGTGCAATAAATGTTTTGTTTTGTTAAATAAATGAAGACAATGAACTAATTTACCGTTTTTTTTTTCGTTGAAATAATAGCGAGCCGGTTGTAAAAAATTTGGTAGCCCACCCCTGCTTATATATATTTACAAATTACACAATTTACAGTTTTACAATTTAGAAATAAAATTACTGTTATGACCTTAACTAATAAATTTAAAGCTTCCACTATTTTCTCTTCCGCACAATAGAGCCTCTTTGGAGTTTATGATGTGCCATACATGCGCTTTCACTGTCATCATTCACTCGATTAATGTATCTGCGGTGGGCATAGGGCCCATTTCTCGACAAGTTCTTCTCTATATATCTGTCAGATGGGGCAGTTGAAGAAGGTTTTTTCGCCGCCAACGATTACTCAGAGGCATCACGGACATTTGTCATTCCCAGCTTTTTCAATGCAATGGAGGTATGTCATCTCGCCGTAAAGCTGGCATAACCAAGGGGCCAGCATAGGATTTAGGCGGAGGTTCCAGCTGGCCCTTTCTCTTTCCTCCCACCTTGCCTGCCGCCGGGCTGTTCGCCTCGCTTCTGCTCCAGTCTTGGCGGACATTCCGTGACTTGTGGCCCTATGGACCTCTTGCCTCGCTAATAGGTCCAAGTCCGGCGTGGGGTTAAGATGGACAGAGTTTTATACCTCTCTTGTGACCCGGATAGCTAACGATCTCAGTGCGCTGCGCAGCCGATTCACCATTCTAGTTACGCATGCGCAATACCCAGTAAGAGCGTCCTCTTACTAGCCCCTGATGTTGTTGGTAGGTGCCTGCCAATCACCCTAGTGGTAGACGCCGCGCCGGCTACTCTTCTTACGCAGTGGTCCTTGATTGGCTTCTTCCACCAGCCGTCATATTTCGAGAAGGGCGCCGACGGTTAATCTACCTTTTCTGAAGCTTTTATAGTGGCTGAAGGGACTGTATCTCTGTATCGGGGAGGTAGGCTGCTTCAATACTCTTTGTGAGAACTGCCTGACGCGTCTTTTTGCAGATCTGGGGGAATATTCCATTCCAGAGGTACATATTGTAGAGGGTGACGAACTGAGTTGGATTGATTATTGCTGACTGCCTCCTTAATTGTTTCATTGAGAATTTATCCTGGACCCCGAGTCTTCCTGCACGGAAGTGTCGTGACAACCTCTATTACCTCCTCCTTGCTGAATAATTTATCCTGCTGTGAGTGTCTCCTTGAGCTCGAAAAGGGCGCTGGCCACTTCCGTCCGGTGCCTGAACAGCAGGGTTTGGCTGAACCTTCCCCCAAGGTTCGTCATCCACCTCCACCCGTAGCTTCTTCCAGGCCGCACGATTCGCCCGCTTTATGGCCAGTTAAAATTGGACTCTGGCACTCGAGGCAGCGAGTTCGAGAATTTTAAAGTTTCGGTTGCTGCGCCTTTATCACATCAAAAAGTCACGTCGTGCTCCGTTGACCTTTCCTCGGACTTCCATCACCTCTGTAGTCATTGGGATGGCCGCATTGCACGATGCTAGAGCCTCTCGGACAGTTCTTCAGTTCTTAGGGCGATATCCCATACTGGACCCGTGTCAGAGGGTCTGGGTTGCACTGGTGACCACGGAGGTAATGGCCTTGTGATCGCTTCAATCTAGCAGGGACCAGAGTCAGGTGAATAATCGACTTAGAGGCGCCGCTGACAAACGTGGGAGCATTTCTCACATTAGTCAGATCCAGTTCGGCCATGGTATCCAGTAGGTCCTGGTTTCGCCCAAGTGCAGGGACTTGGAGTTGGAGTGGCAGTATATCAATGCTGAGCAATCCGTTACCCGAACCACCGCGGAAAGCCAGGCCATTCCCTTCAATCATCTCTAAAGGCATTGGAAGATGTGTAACGCGACTATTATGATGCCAGTCACCTTTGTCCTGGTTATTCCTTATCCTTGGTTGTCTGACTTAGTGGCTTTGTGATTCTGATCTGGCATAGAGCTTTTTGGCTACGTGTCCACCATCTTTATTCCTGACCTACGAGGCGTCTATCATTCCACCATTGAGGTATTGGGCTCGCTGTTCAGAATGATGTCCGGGCATCTTTCAGCGTCCACGAGCTAGAGTATATCGTGAGCGACATGACACCTATTTAGGTTGCCCTGCAGGCATGTGATCTTCAGCGACGGTGAGCCACTAGTAGCGACCTTACCCGTAACCCTACTGGAAGGCATCATGTCCTCTCGCGGGCAATCAGTCAACTACAAAGTATAGGTGTATTAGACAGAAAAAGAAACCAAAGGAATCCATCGTATAATGTTCCCATTAATAAGTTTTTTAAATTTTGAGTTTTGGAGGCGTTCACTTCGTAGTACATTTTCAATGAATAACAAAAAAACGTTTGATTTAACACTTACTTTGATAACGATTACTGTATAATTGAAACTAGTAAAAATAAAAACTAGTATAAAAGTTAAATGTTTTTCTGTTATTCAAAAAGCTGTGTTGTCACAACAGAGATTTGAATTGAAGGGTCAATCTAAGAGATGGAAAAATATTGTTTTCAAAGAATTTTCATCGTTTCTTTCTTTTTTCTAATGACACCAGATTCCAAGTTCTTTTCTAGACAACTGTAAAATTACCAATAGAGGAAATGAAATCGTTGACTTGTTTGTTAATAATTCCGTAAAACGTGGTGAATTTCCATCTTACTGGAAGGCTGCTTTTATTACACCAATATCCAAGGCGGGCGCTAAAAATATTGTTTCTAAATATAGGCCTATTTCAATCTTATCACACATTCCAGAAACTTTAGAAAAAATTATAATTTTATTTATTTCTCCACAAGTTGATGTATTATTGACAGAACGTCAGGATGGGTTCAGACGAGGCTTGTTAACTGTTACCAGTCTTCTAGTATATGGCGACTACATAGGGAATGCTTTGGACAAAAACCAACAAGTCGATTCAGTATATACTGACTTCGCCAAAGCATTTGATACGGTTGACCATGGTATATTATTATCAAAGCTGTATAAATTAGGTATACATGGTTCACTGTTTAATTGGATCGCGTCTTACTTAAGCTCTAGAACCCAGAGGGTACGTGAGCTGTGTACACATCTTCTTTCATCAATGTATCGTCCGGTGTACCCCAAAGCTCTCACCTAGGTCCACTTCTATTTAATACTTTCATCAATGATGTCGTTTCATGTTATTATTATTCTCAGTGCCTTTTGTTTGCGGATGATATGAAAATTTTCACGCAAATAACAAATAAAGAAACTTCTCAACTTCTCCAGCACGATTTGGCTAGATTTAGTGAATGGTGTACATTAAACAAAATTGATTTAAATATTGATAAGTGCAATATAATACTGTTTACTTGGATCGCGTCTTACTTAAGCTCTAGAACCCAAAGGGTACGTGTAGGTGTGTACACACCTTCTTTCATCAATGTATCGTCCGGTGTACCCCAAGGCTCTCACCTAGGTTCACTTCTATTTAATACTTTCATCAATGATGTCGTTTCATGTTATCATTAAATAATAACAAATGAACAATTTTTCCAACTTCTCCAGCACGATGTGGCTAGATTTAGTGAATGGTGTACATTAAAAAAATGGATTTAAATATTTATAAGTGCAAGGTAATAACATTCTCTAAAATTAGATTCCCAATTCTCAAGTAACTATTTTATTAATAACATATGCCTTGGGCGTGTTCACTTTATAAAAGAGCTAGGTGTCCTTCTTACTTGTAATTAGATCTTTTCTGATCATATTAACAAAATTACATATAAAGCATTCAAATGCTTGGGTTTTTAAAAAGAAACGCCCACGAATTCATAAATCCCAGAACCATGGTAACATTCTTCGTAGCGCTTGTTCGTTCTCAATTGGAATATTGTGCCTTAATTTGGTGTCCTTACACTGCGCAGGAAATTATAGCGATTGAACGGGTCTAGCAAAAATTTGTCTTTTAAGTATAGAATGCTGAACTGTGATTACCGTTACCTGTTAAATCTATTTGGCTTAACAATACTTACACATAGACGCTTTTGTGGTGACATTTTTTTCTTTATAAGCTCTTACATGGTAGTATTAAATCAGCTCAACTACTCGAAGAAATTGACATTCATGTGCCATTCAGACCATTAAGAGCAAATCTTACATTTTCAGTGCCTTTTAAAAGAACCGATTGCGCAAAAAATTTTGGTATTTCGCGCATGGTCTGTAACAGCAACACAGTAGATGTCGATCTATGCTCTATTAGTTTTAATCGATTACGCAATATCGTTTTTAAACTTAAGTATTAATATAATTTTTGATTTTGTATGATATTTTGGTTATTTTTTAATTTTTATGTCTTTTTTAATTTGAAGCTTTTATATTTATGAGGCTTTTAATTTAATTCTATGATTTTTAAATTTTATGCCCTATGTTTATTTTGTTGTAATTTTTACATTTTGATGACTTTTTAAATCTGTAGCTCTAAATTTTGTATTTATGTGGTTTTTATTTTATGACTTATTTTTAGTTTTAGTTGTTGTGTTCATGTACACGTTCTTGATATCTTAATATGTATTTCGAAAATTTAGTTATACTTAAAGCGTTTTATTCATTTATAATATGTATTATATTTTATATTTATTTATTTAAACAGACACTATCAGAGTCAAAATTTCTTATACATTTCCCATTGTTGATGCGAAGGCTTCCATTTTTCTTAGAAAATTGGTCCAAGAGATTTGAACACAAAATAAAAAGAAGACATAGAATAAGAACACATTTTGTTTTATTCAATTCCTTCGACCTTTCATTAAACTTCTTCCTTCGGTTTTTCCCTATATTTTATAATTTGTTTCATCGCGTTTCTAGCAATTTTTCTTTTATTTATTAAAAGTTTTTAGCATTTTTTCTTATCTTTATATATTTTACTAATATTTTTCTTTCAAAATTCTTAGAGTTTTCAAGTTTTTTGGAAAGTTTCTTCAATTTTTCTTCCAAATATCTGCTTTCTAGTTTATTGTATCGGCCTTTCTTCCAACAGTTTTTTTTATATTTTAAAGAATATTCAAACCTTTTCATACTTTCTTATTGGACACCTCATCAGTTTTTGGTTAATTTTATCGGAATTTTAAGTATTGAAAATTTTCTTTAAACATTCTAAGATTTTCTACAAATTTGTTTTTAAATTTCTAAAGCAATTTATTTTAGATCTCTATAGTTATTTTTCATCATGATAACTAGCCGTTTTCGGGAATTTTCAACCAAATTGCGAAAGTATTCTTCAAGAATTTTGAAATTTTTGAGCATTCTTTTTCGTGGCTTCTAAAATGTTATAGAAAATATCGCATCTTACACGTAGTTTCTCTTCTAGATTTTTAGAGTTTTGCAGCAACATTTTAATGAAATTTATTAAATGAAAATTTCCTGAATGATTGGTAAGACCAATATCAAATAAAAATGTATCTCCACTTTCCTCCTGTAGTGTTGGCTTTGTTGTCATAAACTTTTCCTGTCCCTCGTATACAAATTTTCTTGTTACAATTGCAATTTTAAATGCATCACAAAACCTATTGATGTTCTTCGCTATTTTTTCTTTTAATACCTCTCACCGGTCATCAAATTTATATTCTGTATGTGTTTGATTGGCTGTAAAATTATTGCAAAAACACCCATATTATTTATCTAGTTTTTTGTGTGAGTTTATTGATTTCTACAAATACATATTTATTTAGAATGTCGAACATTCCAGAGTTTTTAATTTTTTAATTTTATTAATTTAGTAAATGTTTTTCTTTGTATTTAAAATAAATTTTATAACAAAGCTGTACTTAAGAGATCGAAACATGTGTCTGCAGATGATTATTAACTTGAATGCTAGATTATTTAATTGATTTTTCTAGTTTAATTGAATGAAATCAGTCTAAATTTCAAATTTTAACAGAAATATTTTTTTTTTAAATTAGTGTTGCTTTGGCCCCATGCATTTATGGAAAGAGAAAAAGTTGATTAAGCAACGATAGTCACTAAAATTGCCGCACATAAGTGCCGACCTTTTTAAGCGTGGAAATAAAGGAACTCTCATCATGGCTCCAATACATTGGATACATTTATTAGTTTTACTGGTGCTACAAGATATTTTACAGCTTCAATGTGTTCCCGAATAGATACATACACCGCACATCGCTCCTATTGAGTCTATGTTTTCATTCTCTTCGAGAGCAGGAATACAGTAAAAGTAATTATAACTGTCGTAAATTCAATGACATTGCTCATTATTTACAGCTTAAAAACTTAGTTCTTAGGAAGTAAGGAGGTTTTATTAAGGTAGGTCAAGAGTACGCTAGATTAATAGCAATTCTTTGTGGTAAGACAGGAGAACGTTAGGTTAATATACAGTTTATTGAGGTAGGTCATGCGTACGCTAGGCTAATATTAATTTATGCAGGTGGGTCAAAAGTATGATTGGCCAATAATCTATTCAGGAGTACGTTAGGTTAAAGTATTTTTTATTAATTTAGGTCAGAACTATTCATTAAATATTATTATTATAAAAATAATATTTTTTAATGGCATGGCATGAAGTAAAATCACATACTCATTTTATATTTATTGTATAACTTTATTTTTAATTACGCGCCACGACTATTCTATTGTTATAATTTTAATGTGTTAAATGTAACCATTCGTAAATTGATTTTGGTTTTTTGTAAAATACAAAATAATAATGTTTCGACGGTGCAGAGGATTAACAATGTTAATAAATTATTCAAAAACCACTCAATTGTGAAATTAATAGTTAATAACCCATATAAAATCGGCATTTTCCATTTATTCATTTGTGGCGATCGCCGGCGTTATTTAATTGTTCGCATCAACCAACCGCCCCGTTTTTTCTCTCAATTTATTTCACCGCCATCACATCGATTTTGTTTTTATATACATACATATACGTATATAATATATTTACGCAAAACATGTACGATCGCATCAGTGTCCAAAGTTATTAGTCGTTTTCATACCCGCGTTGTGATTATAAATGGCAGTTTTAAATATGGATGATTTGTGTTTTTGTATTATATTTCTGGCAATGATATTTAGATAATAATATGTATGCGTGTTTATTCATTTTTAGCAAAGATATATATTTTGCATTACAAAGAAGTGTTTTTAGAAAAGTTGTCAATTTTCAAAAATATTTATAGGTACATTCTCTAGACGTATCGAAGATGTTTGTAAACAACTGAACATATTTTTAATAAATGGATTTTAATAAGTAAAGCTCTACAAATTTAAGAATTACTCAAATTACCCATTTATTGACTACATGACGAATTTCAATAACCCGACAAATTAAATAATTTACAACTAACATCTCTTAAAACTGACATATTTTGACGGCAGAATGATTATGTTATAATTAGTTATACTTTTCTATATGATGATTCAAAAAATAAGAAAATGAAAACAAAACATTTTTAAACTCTACAACAAACAAAAGCAATGTCAATGTAACTTCTCTATTAAATTTTTTTGTTTGAATTCTCGTCGAACGGATTCATCCGGGCCAATTATAATTAACCCCCAGTGCCCGTTACAGTAAAAGGCAATTGCATTTGGAACGTCAGCCAATTAGCGAATATATACATCCGCTAATTTCCATCCGCTGATATTGAGCCGCGTGTGCCCTGACAGTTGTTACTTTTCGAATTTCGGGCTGACGTCGACGATGCGAGACCGAACCGCAAACGATTTGCATGAATCGCGAAAACGCAAATTAATAATTCAATACCGCCGCCGTCTAAACGCGTTCTAAATATTTCGAATTTATATTCATCCGAAAATAATCCAGGACGGGGAGGGGGCTTAACTTCGGATACATGTTTAATCACCGGACTAAACCCAATTAATTCAATAGCGCGCCATTTACATGGGTTTAACATGTGCTTTAAATTAATTATTCCCGTTCGGACGTAAATTGCTTCGAACGGATTTTACGTTTTATATAATTTTATTCAGGTATCATGTGCGTGCATTGCGTCCGTAACAAATGTTCCATATAACTGGATAGAGGTCGACTCCATCCTAATTACGACTGAATCAATGAGGTAGACTAGCGCTTAACACGCATTAAGAATATTTAAATTCTTAATCACTACGAGGCAAAATAGAATATATGCTATTGGGTTTTCAAATTTCAAAAATATTTCATTTGAGGTATAATTGAATTTACTAATAATTTTAAAATACTAAACATATCGTAAATCTCCAATCAATGAATTTGGTATTTTAACAGATTAGGTATAATGTTTTTGAAGAATAATTTAATTGCTTGTTCAGCGCTCTACCAACTGGGCCAATCAGCCACAGTAGTAAGCATACTTGCCCACTACATATAAAGACTGATTGTTTTTTCAGTTAGAGTATGATGATTCAACCGATATGGTAACGAAGTAGGGTGCGTCATCAAAAATCATTAATGGAATCAGTACGTGTCTAAAACTGGTTGAGTCAATTTAGAACGCTGTTATTCTGTGTGAAGCTGAGCTGAAGAAAACCTCGAATTTCCTCGTATAAGCACTGGTTTCGCTCTTTTTTAACTGATTTGAAAATTTTAATTTATTAATTCCCTCCTTTACTACTTCAATACCGATTGGTTGATCAAATTAGTGTTGCCTAAAAATTTAACAAGTTGTGTTCTTTCTACAGTGCTTCTGGAGAGTGTATTCACTTTCTTTTGTTTGTGCTGTTGATTTTATTGTTCAATTTGCCCTGCGTGTTTTGGGCCTATTTTAATAGCCTAGACATTTTTATAATAATAATAATAATAATACTTTTATCGCCAACCGTCGGTAAAACCATGCATTACCATAGTGATTTCCGGAAGTAAACAAACACTTTATTTAACTGTAAAATAAAGTATTTTACCTGCCGCAAATGTTTATCGACATAGCCATGACTATATGACATTAAACAAAAATCGTGTGTCTCGCTGACTCGGCTCTACAGTTAAGTGTAATCGAGAATTATTAATTAAAAAATAATGGACGGAAACATTGAGTGCACGCCGCCTGAAATTCAGAAGAAGTCATTGGAGACGTCTTTCAAAATTCTACCACAAAAATCAATAAAGAAATACAATCGTCAGTATGACATATTCATAAAGTGGTGTGAGAAACACGGAATTAAAAAATATAGTGAAAACGTCTCACTGGCGTATTTTTCCGATTTATCCAAAGAGTATTCTCCTTATTCAATGTGGTCGTATTACTCCATGGTGAAAGCAACCCTTTTAGTAAAAAATGATGTGGACATTGGTAAATATAAAAAACTTACGGCATTTTTAAAACAAAAAGGAAGAAATCATATTCCAAAAAAGTCCAAAACTCTTTCACAAGAGGAAATACTCAGATTTTTACTAAGTGCACCGGATGAAATCTACTTGATGATGAAGGTAATTTATGCAAACTTTTCTAAACCAATTTGATATGAATGTAGCAAATATTTTAGATTTGTGTTGTGTTTGGCATTGCTGAGGCTTTACGTAATGAAGAACTTTTGAATTTAAAAGTAAGTGATATAGAGCACAAAGGAACAGTACTGGTTGTTCATATAACTAAGACAAAGACCATCAAGCCCCGATTATTTGTAATCACTGAAGAGTTTGAAGGAAAAGTCAAATCCTTAGATTTATCTAACAAATATTTAGCTCTGCGTCCTAAACAGACGCCTCATGACCGATTTTTCACAAGATATCAAAATGGTAAATGCACGATCCAGCCAGTTGGAATACATACGTTTAGAAGTATACCCACTAAAATTGCCAACTATCTGCATTTACCAGAACCATCACTTTATACTGGACACTGTTTTCGTCGAACGTCCGCTACTCTTTTTGCCAACGCAGGTGGCAGTAAAGAAAATTTAAAACGTCACGGAGGGTGGAAAAGTGACACGATTGCAGAGTCCTATGTTGAGGAATCTGTGCTAAATAAAACCAAAATCGCAAAGACGATATTAGGTGAAGGTCGTACTGACAATATAGTAACCAATGACATCTCTACTAAGGATTTACATATTAATATAGATAATAATTCTCAAGCATTTTCAGTACAAAATCCTTCGACTTCAGGAATTAATTTTTATAATGCATCAGGGTGTACATTCACGTTTAATACATATAACCAAAAATAATTAGATTCGTTTTGTATTCGTTCTTATTCTTCTGTCTGTTTATGTTTTGTTGATTTTGTTATAATAAAATGTGAAAAGTTTGATATGTTATTTTTTTAAAATTATAAATGTGTACGGTTGGCGATAAAAGTTTGTATGCACCACGTCAGTAAAGTGTCTTTATTGAACTCGTATGTTACTCGCCTCGTTCGCTTCGCTCACTCGGCTCATAATCTCAGACTCGTTCAATAAAGTATCACTTTACTGACTAGGTACATAAATAACTACTATTTCACTATGACAAATTACATAATAGGGAATTCGTACAGGTGAAAACGTCTAAACAGAAGATTACATTTAAAGTAATTTAAAAATAGTATTATAATAGAATAATATTAAAAACTATTTAACCTAGGTTATAGACTACAATTAAAAGGAAACAGAAGTTATTGCAATAAATTATTTAATTTAATAATCAATTCTAATTTAAACTAATTCCAACTTGTTGCATAGAACTCTGCCATGTTGTATGGTTCCAAGTAGCAGATTAATGTAAAAAGCCGTCTTTTGGCAATGTTGAAGTTCGTAATATTTTTTATACTAGATGGAAGATGGTTGAAATTTTTTAAAACGGAGTAATGGCATCCTTTTTTTAAATAGAAATACAACACATTCATAAATGTACAGCCCATATAGGGTTAGTATTTTATTTTGTTTGAAAACGCCTCTCCAACTATCGTTGCGCCTTAATTTAAGCATAATACGGACAGCTTTTTTCTGCAGACGGAATGCTCGATCAGACGTTGAGCTGTTTCCCCAGAACAAGATACCGAATCTCAAATGAGAATGCACATTGGCGTAGTAAAATAATTTAGTAATGTTGAAATTAGTTGACTTAATTAACACCCATAATCCGTAGCAGGCTTTACTTATTTTGTCACATACTGCCGATACATGCATTGCAAAAGATAATGTTTCATCGACATAAATTCCTAGAAATTTTGCACAGTTGTGAAGTTTATAATTTATGTTATTGAGCATAAGTGTGTCAGGTGTGGGTGATGCTTGATTTATTTTGAAGACAACGCATTTTGTCTTCTCATTATTTAAGCTCAGGTGGTTCCATGAGAACCATTCATCAACTCTTTTTATATTTATTGTTCCCAGCTGTACCAGATTCTGAAGAGTATTGCTTTTAATAGCAATAGTAGTATCGTCTGCGTAGTTTAAAATCATGCTGTCTGGTGAAGTGAAGAAAGGAATATAACTGTGTTTTTAATTAACTGTCTGGTATGTTGTTTGGCATGTCGCTTATACAATGCAACAAATCATTAATCAAGAATTTTTTAAATTTAATAATAATTAACAAAAATATACAATCGATAAATACATCGATCGATCTGCTAAATAAAGTAATGTCAGAGAATAATGATTGTCATATTTTAACACTAACCGAACATTGAAAAACGACAGAAGAACTGAAATATTATAAAATCAACGGATACTACTTAGTTACCGCATTTTGCAGGAGCAAGAACTCTCATGGAGGAGTAGCTATTCACATTACGGTTCGGGAGGATTTTAATAATATCTCGGAAGCGTACATTTTTGAATGTGCAGGAATGAACTCAATAATCAATGGATGCAAAATAACTGTTATTGCCGTCTATAGGCCATCCACAGGCAGTATAGATATTTTCTTAGAAAAATTGAATTCTATTCTTAACAAATTAGCTGTAGAGGAAGTCAATTATATAATAGCAGGAGATTTTAATGTGGACTTTTTAAGTAATACGGCGGATAAAACAAGGTTAAGTAATTTGTTATTTAGTTATGGTTCCAAACCTTTAATACAAGACTTTACACGTGTCACTTATAATACAAGAACTTGTATAGATAACATCTTCAGTAATGTGAATATCAATTTCGAATATAACATTTTAATTTCGCATATTTCTGATCACTATGGCCAGAAATTAACTTTTCAAAACTTTGGTAAAAAAATTAAACAAAATAATTACAATTTCATACAGAAAATAAATCCAGAGACACTATTGATATTCAATAAGAAGTTGATGTTAGAAAACTGGAGTGAGGTGTATAATACAGACGACACTAATAGCATGTGGAATGTATTTTTAAACAAATTTTTACTGTTATATAATGAATCTTTTCCACGGATCAAGTGTCAAATAAATAATAATAAGAAAAAAAAGAGAACGTCTACTATTCACAACATATATTAAAACTAAAAGAGAGGCTTGATTTACTAAATATATTAAAGCAATTTGATACTTCATTAAATAACTGCTATAAGGCTACAAAAAAGGAATATAACCAAGCTTTAATTCAGTCAAAAAAGAATTACTACGATAACAGAGTAAAGTGTGCACATAATACGTCAAAAGTTGTATGGAGTATTGTACATGAACTTAAAAATATAGAAAACAAAAAACATGAAAACTTTCTAGATGTTAATAAATTCAATATTTTTTTTGTTAATGAAGCTAAGGAAGTATTAGCAAATGTACCGTATGTGCAATATTCCGACTCAATAAATATGAATCCTCGGTCCAGTTTTTTCGAGCCGGTTACGGAAATTGAAATATGTAGAGTCGTAAGTGAATTAAACAATTCCAATACAACAGGAGTTGATGAGGTTTCGGTCAAGGTAATAAAAAGCTCTATTCAATGTATGAAAGCAATTTTGGTATATATTATAAACAGAATTATAGAGACAGGCATCTTTCTAGACTCTCTAAAATATTCAATTGAAACACCCGTTTTTAAAAGAGGTGATCCTAGTGATTATAGAAATTATAGAGCCATTAATTTAATTACATACTTTGCAAAAGTTCTTGAAAAGGTAATTAAAAATAGAATTGTTAATTTTTTTAATAAACATGATTTATTTCATATATCACAACATGGATATCTAGAAAGTAAATCCACTACCACTGCAATGTTTGAATTAATCACCATAATTACAAATGCTTTGGACAATAATAAAGTTTCTTTAGGAATATTCATGGACTTGTCTAAAGGATTCGATTGCATAGATCATGACATATTATTCGACAAGATATATAAGTATGGTATAAGAGGTGTAAATAATTTAATTAAGTCATATCTACGCAATCGAATGCAAAAAGTACATATAAGGAGAGGACATGAAACTATAGAGTCTAATATATTGGAAATAAATAGAGGAGTGCCGCAGGGGAGCATTTTGGGACCCGTGCTGTTTGTAATTTACATTAATGACATCTTTGGGGAAATTAATAACGATAGCCAATCAATAATCAGCTATGTAGATGATAATAATATTATCATCAAAGGTCCTAATTATCAAAATATACAATTAGCGGCAAATCGAGTTTTTAAGGATAGTGAGACGTGGTTCAATAAGAATAAACTATTTCTTAATAGGGAAAAAACAAATTGTATAATATTTGCCACTAAACGTGCACAACATGACCTTCCAGAAAAATTAACTCTAGGATCGGTAGACATAAATATAGCATCGCAGTGTAAATTCTTAGGAATTTATATTGATAAACACTTAGATTGGTCAAGTCACATTGAGGGACTAAACAACAAGTTAAATGGTACCATACACTGCATGCGAACCATTAAACCGTACATAAGTCATGATACTCTAAGAACAGTTTATCATGCTTATTTCTGCGCTTTGTTGCGCTATGGTATTACATGCTGGGGTACAGCAAACGAGATTAATAATATTTTTATTACACAAAAAGTTACCATTAGACTACTCTATAATATGAAATACAGGGACTCATGTAGAGGAGTGTTTAAAACTAACAATTTTCTTACAGTAGTAGGTATGTATATTCAAGCCTCGCTCATTTTCATATATCAGCACAAGCATCTATGTGATAATAATTTGAACATAAATCCACATAATACTAGAAATGTAAATATAGCCTATAACTATCCCATACATTCACTAGTAATGTAATAAATAAGTTCAAAAGAGAAATTAAATCACTATTACTAGAAATTGAACCATACACGCTAAATGAATACCATTTGTATTTCTGTAACTAACATGCAATGTATCTCAACCGGACAATTTTCTTAAATATGTACTTATTTTTAAATTATGTAAATTTTATGTACATCTATAAGAAATAAATATTATTATTATTATTATTATATAAATGATGAACAGAAGTGGACCGAGTATGCTTCCCTGGGGAATGCCACTGTTTATAATAAGTTTTCCCGATTCATCGACCGAGCCCATATTATCGGACACATGTGTTTAGGGAACCCTGTTTGTTAGATATGATTTGATGAGGTTGAATACCACCCCCCTGAAACCATATTGGTACAATTTGGATAAAAGTCGTGTGTGATTAATACAATCAAAAGCGCGAGATAGATCCAAAAATATACCACAGGGAGTTTCATGGTTGTCTAGGGCTGATAATAAACAGTTTGTAAATTCAAAAAGTGCTGTTTCGATTCCCCGCTCTTTCATAAATCCATGTTGGGATGGTGATAGCAGGTTGAATTTAATTAAAAAAATTATAAAACGCGAGTACATCACACGTTCGATTATTTTAGAGATTGAGGGTAGTATACATACAGGGCGAAAATTATCCAGTTGGTGTGGATAACCTTTTTTAAATATAGGAATTATTTTTGAAAGTTTGCATTGCTCAGGGAATATACCGGTTTCTAATATAGTATTAACTATGTGACATAGGGGCTTAGCTACACGCATAATTCATTTTTTTACAATTGACATGGATATTTCGTCGTAACCTGCGCTTTTATTATTTGGCATAGTGTTAACAATATTTACTAGTTCTTCGCATGTGGTTGCATGCAAGAAAATTGTGTGTTCATTGAGCGAAATATTAATTTCATCCGCATTGTCGTTGATTTTAATTTATTCAATAATTTATTGGCTACTTCGTTAAAGTATTTGTTAAAGTCATTCGACAATTTTTGCATATTAGATGCTTGGGGGATCTTATCTTCCCGAATTGCTTCCCATGAAGTTTTGGATTTATTTCGTGACTGAGTCATTTTAAACTCAATGTTATTATTCATTTCCGCCGATAATAAATTATTAAACTCCCTTTGTTTTTGTTTATATATTGGAACATATTCCGTCATGTGAGATGCAAGTGTTTGATAAAGCAATAGCGACTCTTTTTCGGTTCTGAGTATATCTGTATTAAAAGTTTTAAAGATCGTTCTGTCCCTATTTGAGACAGTTTTCATTGGGAAATTGGCATGAAAATGGGTTAGGAATATATTTAAAAAAGTATTATATTTGTCATGTACCGATGTTTTATGGTATACATTTTTAAACGTCTCCAAAGCAATATTTTGACAGAACTGCTTGGTATTATTACTAGAAAATATCATTTTTCTGACAGGTGGTTGGTTTTTTAATCCGTTTGTCATCCGGTAATCAAGAATTTGTGCTTTGTGGTCCGATAATGCAGTGTTAAGGGTCTGGACACATAATTCCGATGAAATATTTGTTATTATGTTGTCAATATAATATAGTGGAAGAATGAAGGTCAGTCTAACTTGATTTAGATTGGTTGATTAATGTAGGCTAAGCGAAAGAAGTAAATAATAAAGTGGTTGTTAGGTTGCAGTCAATTAATTTTTTTCTAAAAACGATAAGTGGACTGTATTTTATAAGAATTTTCGTGACCGCGTGGTTGCTCTCCCGTTTAATGCTATGAGAGGACTTACCGGAATGAATTCCTTTCTTCCTCTCTGCGTGGCGAGGGTAGCAGTGCTAAATAGAGTTGTTGTTTTTTAGTTGTCTTATCGTGCGCATCAAACAAATTAAAGGAGGCAACCCAATAAACTATTATATTAATATATGCTAATTATTGCGAATTAATAAACGTTCAGAACCGAACATCTCGCCGGCCTTGAAACAACTCACTTTCAAAATACATTGAATGCGTTCCGAACTTCATACGAAACAAAATAAACCCTGTGTCGAGAGACACTTACTTTGGTAGTTTTGTCGCAATTTTCGTTACGAAAGGGATTTAGGAAGGTAAGGATAACTAATCTACTCAACCTCTAACTTAACTTAACTAAATCTTTTCTCCAAGGGAGATATCAAGGAGACTTTCCTTAAGAGTCCCACGAAAATAAACAACAATTAAATTTAGACAATAAAACAAAATTCCGATGTCTGAGCCGAAACAAATTTTTAATCTACCTTGGGAAAGGGACAGGGTTTTACCACAGATCTGCCCAAAGAACCTTTCGCAGTGAGAATGTCAGCGACTTTGACAACTGGGTAGACTTTCAAAACATGAGTTAATTTCTATTTTAGGTGTTACTATAACAAGTTTGCCTTGTTTCAAATTCGCCGCTTCAGTGGACCATTAGTCATGAAGTTGAAAAGTAAACAGGTATTCCAGTTTCCATCTGTTCCAAAATACTCGATGCATTTGCTGAGGCATCGACCATCGAGTTCGATTATCAAGATTGGCTTGTGATGAGCTGATCTCTGGGATCACAGCTGGAGGCTCCATGTTGAGAAAATGACTAGGCGTTAGTGCTTCAAGGTCCGTCGGGTCGGAGCTTAGTGAACAGAAGGGTTGCGAGTTCAAGACGGACTCCACTTGAATTAGGAAGGTGTTAAATTCTTCGTACGTCAACTTCTGACTTCCTACAACTCTCGACAACTGTCTTTTAGTGTATTTCACGGCTGCTTCGTAAATTTCACTGATATGAGGGGCTGAGGGCGGATTTAAACTCCAATTAATTTCTCTCTCAGCCAAGTAGTCGGTGAATTCAGCATTAACTTCCTTCGATTTCATGAGTTGAGCGAAGTCAACTATTATGTCAATGTCAATGTCAGTTTGAAAATTTTATAAAACGCATCCCGGAATCAAGGGAAAAATAAGCATCTAAATGCTAAAAAAATAAGTATCCAATGCTTGATCGTTTGGAACAGCGGAGGAGAGGAGACATGGGTCTGAATGGAAGAACATTTAATGCAAGTGAATTCCGCCCTTCAGCATGCTCACAAAATTTGTATTTTTTACATGTGTATACTTTTTTGTGCCAATTTTTGTTAATATTTTATAAAAGCATGTATGATAAAGACAAATATAATATAATATACGTTTTGCTCCGACGAAGTTGGTTCCTTGATCACTGATGATTTTAGTAACTGTTTCTCTTCTGGCAATAGAAAGAAGGCGTATAGAAAGGCAGACGTAGTCAGTTCAGAAACCAATTTCAGGCGAACTGCTTTCTTTACTAAACAAACGAAAACACACAAACAGCTTTTGTACATGCGATTTGTACGTAATAGACTCATTTTAATTATTAACGGGCCTAAATAAACCACGCCCACTCGACTAAATGCCTTAACTTCCGTGAATCTAATTCCTGGAAGATCACCCATCATTCGTTGCATTGGCTCAGGGTGTGTTTTGAAGCATTGAAGACAATTATTTACCTCTTGGGGAATTTAACATCAATTATCCAGAAATGAGTTATGAATTATAAAGTGTAAATTTAAAGCTCCCGGATGAAGGTAGATTTGATGGTAGAATTTAATTATTAATTGAGTCAACGGGTGACGCTTGGGCAGCAGAATGGGGTAGCGTTGGTTGAAAGACAATTGTACGAATCGAATTCTCCCACCAATTCGAATTATACCCTTGTCGTCAACGAAGGGGTTCAATCTTCTCAGATGAGGTGTAGCATCCAGCAGATATAATTCATCTGAAAATTCCTGCCTTTGAGCTTCTTTAATACACACGAAAGTAGCTTCCGAAAGTTGTTGTGTTGTCAACGATCAGAAAATGAAGAGAATTTTTCTACGAGCGAATCTAAAAATTCATCTTTCATCGCTGTTGTTAGAACGAGGTGTCATTCTTCCAATGAAGGTATCTGAATACATGAGGTTTTGAATTACGATGTTGGCAATCCCGATTGGATCACTCCACCCATCAAAGCCCATCCCCAAATTGTTTCTACTGCATCAGGTGTGCCTGGAGGACCACATTTAATTCCTCCCATGAGAACCTTCGAGTAACACCGAGCTCTAAACAACATATCAACTCCCTGGGGAATAAAGATATCAGGACCTGATAGTACCATGAATATAAATGTTGACCTTCTCGACACAAGCTTGCGATACAAACTTGGATTCACCATCAAGTACTACTCTGACTTGTTGGTATCGACCCCAACCATCAAGCACCAATGCTTGACTAGTACAAAGAAGTGCTACTGTTCGATGAGAACTGGTTCCTTTATTCATTGAAAATATGCAGGAAGTGGATGTGTTTTTAGTATTTTCCTTCTTCTTTGGTGAAGTAGGATTTCTACGAAAATTATGACAATCGTGCATTTGTGTTTGTTTCAAACACAAATGCCCCATCTCTTTATCGAAGTTATTCTCTTGAAATCAGAGCATCGAAAGACCAAATGTCTACCCTCGCATTTCATGCAGACTTAGTTTCGAGCGAGAAGGGTCATCTTCTGGATTTGTATGTACAAACAAATTGGTGGTGCGAGTAGCTTACCCCCGGCAATTTCCCATCAGCAATGAAGAACTTATTCCCTGACCCTCGAGTTCTGGTGCTTTATTGTTAAGGAAGGTGGTGAATTCAGAAATTGTATGTGAATTATCGCCTAATATCTCTTTCTCCCACGATTTTCTAAAACCCACATCCATCTTCTGTGGCATGAGATGAATGATAACGAACTCACATTCATTAATTGGGTGATCTAAACCCCGAAGTGCTTCGATATTTTCTATGATCGCTGCAACCAAGTTAATTGAAGCTGACTGCTTCGACGTTACAGGAGTACAGTTAAGCATTGTATCCAACTAAGCACGAGTTAATAGTTTTAAGTTACCATATCGAGATTTTAATGTTTTCCATGTTAGGTGATAATTGCTATCAGTCAGTGGAAGTGAACTTACTAATGACAAAGGCTCACCTTTTAATACTGAAACTAAATAAGTGAATCGCTGAACATCAGACAGTTGTTGGTTATTATGAACAGCTATGTTAAATAAGTCCAAGAACCTTCTGCACTCCTCAATTCTCCCTGAAAATTCTAGAATTATATATTTTAGTAACGACACACCCCCAACAGGAGCCCCTGTGACCAACGGTTTCTTGGAGGGCGATCCACCACTATCTAGAGGAGACAGGGATGATTCTACTGCTTTTGCATGATATGAATTAGTTTCGAAGGTACTCCTAATATTGACAAAGTCCTAGCAATCATGGGAGAAACTTTATTACAGCGTGATAATAATTGCTTATATGTTTCAACAAATTCCGAGTGAAGAGTGTCCGCGTCGAGCATCCTTACTCTAAACAGTTGTTTCTTCTTCTGAATTTGTTCAGTAGTTATGTTTTCCAATAATGATTCAACTTGATCTGCACTGTTTTTTGCAGCACACGAATCCTAACACCGATCTCATCGATTAGAGGCATTTTGACAAAATTAAATTTTAAAAACAAACTATTTTAATGGTCAACAATTGTAATCCGAATCTTATTACAATGAAGAAGAAAAAAACACGATAGTTTTCTTTAAATATTTATATGTAACCACTATGGTAAAAAATAAATTCAATGAATTACAAATTTAAATTTAATTGATAGAACAAACGAACGAACAAAGTGTTAAAGTTGTGGTAGGAGACGAGAATAAATGATTAACAACTTACAATACCCAATTAAGAAACAATATATTGTTTTGCAGCGGTTAACCAAAATGAAGAACAAAGTTAATAATTCAACAACTAAACGAAATTACCCACACACAACACGAAACGATTCCGTTATTATTTAAACTCAATTATAAATAATAACAATTACGAAAAAAAAAATCCATTAAAATTGGTTAATTAATTCCACTTTGGCTGCCATCAGCTTATTTTGTTTCGCACAGCTCAAGATTGAGGTCAATGCACATGCGCACAACCGAACGCTCACCAAAAATGTAAAAACTGTCAGATTTGCATAAAAAAATTGTATATCGTTTTTTTTTTCGTAAAAAAAATGGTATATAAATCCCTTTTTGAGAGATCACTGTTTTGGTATCTTAATAACAAAATGACGAATTCAATATAAGTTTTTAATTATGAACAATAGTTGTAATGCAATAAACAAAACTCTGTAATTACATAATTGTATGCTTCTTAAACTTACACAAACTTTAATTTCAAAATTCATCGTATGAGGAATGCACAGTTTCGTTGTCGCAGCTCTCTATTTTTACATCTCCACAGTTTCAGCGCCTAACGCCTTCAGCTGCTTCAATGGCAATTTTTGAAGGCTCGAAAAATCCTCTTTTCGCGCTTAAAACATTTTTGTAAGATATATATAATTTATAGTTATAATTAATACTCCATACTCTGATGTTGTTGTAATTATTTTTTGACCGCTTGTTGTCAATTAGTTGCGATAGAGCCTCATCTTTGGACAATTGTTTTTCGCAAACAGCATGTTGCTGTGCTTGGACTCCCTCCGGTAATCTCTTTAACCACTTTCGTTGCATCCACGTGTCCCAACTTTCAAAAGCTCAACTGCAATGCATATTCTGGGTTCGAATGCTTTTACTATCACAGGTGAAGAATGACGCACATATTAATGGGAAATAATTATTCTTAAGGATAATGTAGGTAAACATAAAGCGAATAGAAATTTGTAACAATCTATATTGCGCTAAAGACCGTTAACGTTTAACTACCATCGTTTATTGGACCTTGACCGCAAGAATGTAGATTAAATTAAGTATGTAAATAATAAATGAATATAAATAGTGCTAAAGTACTTGTGTTTCGCCGAAGAAAACAATTTTCTTCCTCATCCTACTTGATTTCCCAGCTCCCTTGCAACCAGCGTTAAAAACCAAAGATTAGCATCAATTGCAGCACCATTGAATATGTATCAGCGTTTATTACACAGCGTGATCGTACACATTAGTCCTTCGAACCAATTTATGAGATTTGTGTATACTCTAGTAATCGAGTATAAGAGTTCGTGTACAGCTACATGGAGAGAAAAAGACTACAGTCGAGACGTTAAAGCCTCATTTTGGATTTACAACTTGTATACATACCCATCCAAACAAGAAAATACGGCCATTAAGCTCTGAGAGCAAGACACAGTAGAAATGGAACAATTTAAAGAGTACACCCTAAGACAAGAAGCCTTTAGAAAAGACTTATCCAGAATACTAACTAAGTTATAAAAGGCGAATGTTATTAAGCCCAAAAATCTGTCTGTGCTGATTTTTTGGTGCTTGATTTTAGACGGTGTTTGTCAGAAGATTAAAGAAACAGAAATACTTTGCCACAAGATTAACATACCTATTACGCAAACTTACGAAACCAGTATAAAGAAGTTCTTCGACAATTAGCAACCTTGAGCATCGATTAAATCGGAACCAGTAATAACCTTACATAAGGACACAAACTGGTATCTAGCTTTATTGAAATTCTTGATAAAGTGCCTACAATATCAATAAGATGAAGCCGACATGTAGATTCATCAATTTGATCAACATTGGGCAGAAGTAAATAAATAGAAATTCATCGTTAAGTGCGAACTTATCAATAAATACCACATACCACAACAACTTATTTTTTTTGTAGTGAGATACATACTAGACATCAATACAACCGTTTACCAGAAGATTTGGGATACTTATATACTTTGTCAGAAGTTGAACATACGTAGCTCTACATATTATAAAGAAGAATATTAAGCAAAATTATAAAGCAAGTATGAAGCAAATTTGCCAATTTGCAATCATGGTCATCTATCTAGCTAAAACTACTAAAACTAGTGACGAACTGACATAAGGATCACTTCAGCTTAATTAAACTTCTCGATCAAGGAAGGCAAGTGGTCATAATATCCTAAGACTAAGCAGACATTTGAATACATAATGCGATCAACATTAGGCCAAAGTAAAAAAAAAATCAGTGTTAGATGATAATTTGTAAATAAATCCCACGAACCATAAAAATAATTTTTTTCAACTTATATATAGGACAACATTACACTCATACAAACCGTGTTTGGAACTTCCTGATTAAATTTACAACCAAAACTATACCATTGTATAAGGAATGGTGCAATAAATGCGCCATACTCCAGATGAATACTAGAATACCTGAGAAGATAAGCACAACTCTTGAACTACTTTCCAATAACCGGCGCTAATAATATAACTGCGTGGAAAGCCTTTAAACGTCGATACAACAACAAGAAACTTAAGACATTATCTGCGAATATATGCAAGTACTTGGGGGTCGCGATCAAAATAAACCCCTTGCGCAGCAGCCACATAGTAGAGGAGCTGGCCGGAATGCAGAGATAGCCTGAGTAACCAAGGCCAATCCAGTGCTTGCTGCAGACATCGGCGACCCATCAGAGGAGAATAGAAGGTTGTTGTTGAAAGTGGTGCTGATCCAGCATGGGCAAAGTGTGTTGACTCAAAGAGAAACAGAGAGTATCTAGAGGGTATAGCACTGAGGTCACCGAATTAATAGCTTCGTTGTTTCCCTCGAAAATACATATTCATTAGAAAACTTCAAATAGACCTGAGATACGAAGACTAAAGAATAGGAAGCAAATACAAAGATATTCATATATACGAGTACACTGATGGGTCGTCGATGAAAGCAGGGGCAGGTGTGAATTTTCCTCAAGAACTCGGACAGCCGGTTGAATGATATGCGGACCGGATCTCTCACTGCTAGACTTGATTACCCTACTGAAAATTGCTCCAATCAGATTTATTTATTTATTTATTCCAATATGCTTACATAATATTCCAAAATTGTATAAAAAACCCATTAATGTCAACAAAAATTTCAATCACATATGGAAATGGCAAAGTTCACAAAAGAGCGTTCTTCCACTCGTACCAACGCTTTCTTCAATGAGAAACTTGCTTCTTGAATCCCATCTCAGAATTTTTTCTTTAGCCAAACGCGGCATATTATATCCTCAAAGGGAATTTGCACAAATATGTGACTTATGTCATCTTGACATTATTATTATTGCCATAAGGAGCGATGGGATAACCCACCTGGCTGTAGGGTCTCAAAAAACTTCATCGCAATGAACACCAAAACGGCTGGATACTGTAAGCAACTGTCCAGAGAAAACCTATGGAAGTGTGTAGGGCTCCTAACAGGCACTGCAATTTAAGATCGCACATGAATAGGCTGGGACTACAATCTAGTCTGCAGAGGGTGTAAGGGGGAAACCGCTGAGCATGTACTTCTAAACTGCCCGGTATTCCCAACCTGCGTGAATCCATATTAGGAGAGGGATGTCCAAAGTTATCAGACATCCTAAGAGTCCCTCTTGCTGCAGTCCTGACGTTTGCCAATACCTTGGGTTGGCTTGACCGTAGCAAGTAATGAGGACTCAGATGGGAAGACGTACAAAGAGCCTACTGGGGCTGCTACGTGCAACGGAACTCTCTGCCCTTTCATTGAATAAATCCAGATCCAGATCAAGATCTACCTGTCCTGAAGCGGGTGTCTGTGGGTTGGTGGTAGAAGCAGTAATGAAACAGATGTTGGTCCGATAGCTGTTCCCCGCGACACACCTTTAGAGGTTATCTTCTTAGTGCTGAAAGATGTTGAGAAAGAAAAGGCATGAATACGATAGCGACGAGGAGGAAGAAAATGGGCGAAGTCGAACATTAAGTTAATAGCTAAGGGGCACCAGAAAAAGTGTGTAATGATTCCACTGATGTTCCTATTAAATCGATCATCCCTTGCTCACCTGGGAAATGTATCCACTAAATAGCCATTAAAGCCGATTAACATGTAAGCCACCCGCACAAATATACATATATAAGCAAGGATGGTAAATATTCTACAGTGGTTCGGATAGAATCCGTAACAAAAAGGAACAAAAACTATTTCACGTACAGGAATACAAGAACTCATTCTACTTTGGACAAGCATCCCAAGCCTAAGAGTTACCCAGAGAAAATGTACGAAAAACAACCAATAAATAGAATTCAAGAGATGTTGATACCAATAAATTTCAAAGAGTTTAAATTAGTTACTCAACTCTATGTCTTGCCAAATGTTACCAGTCAATGAATACCAGACGTAATCATCAAGAAGTTTAAGTCAAGGCCTCATTTATACAATGTTCAATCATCCAAGTAAAATCGATATTCTCTTGGGAGTAAGATATACTCCTTCGACGTAACCTAAAAAAAGCACAATTTTCTACAAGAAACCGAGTTTGGATAGATAGTCTCAAGCGAAAATCAGACAGATGAATTTATATAGCAAAATTCTAAGGAATGAAGAAATTACGTCCCACTCCCCTATATATTACCAACGAAATTGTAGTGAGATCGATGGTCGCTACAATGTTCAATTACAACTTATCACATGCCAAAGAGAAGAGAGCACAACTTTATCATGAGCACCTTATGAAACCAATACTTATTGCAGAACATCACTTTGCAGAATATTATTTATATTTCTTATCAATCAAAACCGATAGTGCAATTGTATTCAATGTATCATGTAAATCTTCATCCATTTGAACAAACCTATGTACTCCGATCTGTAGTTACAATATGGTATTACTAGAGGTTTACCCATTGGAACTACGTAAAATATCTTCACAGCTATTAAAAAATGTATCGGTAAATCCAAGTTTATGTAGAAGACCATTTTAGAGAATCTTTTGAAGATTCCAATCATTAGAAGAATTATTGGAATATAAATTATATGCCCTAACCTATGATACAAATGCAGATTCATAATTAGCAATTCAACCAATCAATTTCTTGTAGGTGGATCCAGAAGATTAATACCCAATCCAACAAACAAAGGTGTACTTCCGCATATACGGGACTTGTTGCTGTATTAGGCGTTTTCGAATATCAGCCAAACATGATACCTATAAACTTATAGGGACCTTAATTTCCCGGGGCTGCAATATGTTCAATTCAATAAATTGAATAGAAAACAATCTTCATAATTCAAAAGATCATATTATCTGCGACGGTCAACCTATACCGATACATATTTATGCAGCGTATGCGTACCCAGTTATTATTATTATATAAATATATTTAAAAAAAAAACATAAAGCTGAAACCGAGCAAGTTGTTGGTTAATATAAATTTATTTATACAGCAACTTCCAAAGTCGTATTCCGCGCTTTTGGCCACCTTTGAATCGCATCGAATGGATTTTCCATTTGAATATTTTTTACGAGAAGGAAAAATGTGGTAGAGTGGAATTGCCGATCGTTTCTAGGGTGGGGATGGGCGTGTGTGTGTGTGTGTGTATATAAAGCGCTATCAATTCATAAAGGTCGACAAAAGAGGGCTGCGGATCCATGCGGGCATTTACATTTTGATAACGCGCCCAGATCGGATGTGCGCGCCGGTTTTCACGAGTTTTTCCCCGGAAAATGCGAGCGTATATACGTGTAAATATATAGATATATAGGATACACCCACACATATATTGCTTACGTTGGTGCCGGTTGCGGTTATTTTCCCCGATATTCAATATCTATTTTCACATACCCAAACTGCAGAAACTAGCCCCTTGGGGGGGTAGGGGAGGACTGAAGGATATTTTATTGTCCCGCGTAATGAGAAATTCCGACACGTGGCGAACCCGCATTAGAAACAAAAGAGAACGATAAGCTGATTAATCAAGTGGGCGGGGCTTAATTATCGGCGCTGAAGTTTGAAAAATAAAACCATCAGGGCCATTTTTAAACATGTCAAACTTTCCGGAGCATCGCTTTCCACTTAATTAAACTTTTTTTTTTATCGTACAATGAGTTATCGCCGATTAGCGTTAGCTGCAAAGGCGGAGTTGTGTATTTATTTCTGGGCTCGACTTCTCGTGTTTGCTCTTCGGACGTTAAATGCTGTTGATCTAAGGTCAAGCCGGTATGGAAGTCGGTTAAATCCGGCTTTAGTGTTATTGTTGTATGTAGGTCGGACGGAAAACTGAGCGTAAATATTGCTATTTGCGTTGTTTATCTAAATTATAGCAAAATTTACGTTCATTTCGATCCTTTGAACCGCATTTGGTCGGAAAACTCTCTTAAGATGCTTTATATAGGTTTTAACATAACTAGGGAGAACAAAGAGGTTCAGGCAAAAAAATACAAACAATGACTGCAATCAGACCATTGTTTTACGAAAATAATAATTTATAACATAGGTACATTACGATGTATTACATGCATCAAAAAAACTTTAACAGTATCTACTGAATGTTTTATATTTACATTTATTGTGATTAATACAATCTAAGTAAAAAAATGACATACAATGATAAGGAAATATTATAAATTGTTTCCTAATTGTTGCCTCATTCACACTAACAAAACTAAAGCAGGGAATGAGTTCTTTACAATTGAATTGTATAGATAAATAAAAAACGATTGAATAGAAAATCAAAGTAATTAAAGTATTCCATCGTGATTTGTCGCACTATGTTATTCATCAGAAATAATTACCAGTTGTACGTTTCAGCAGCGGTTCTGCGTTCCGGATGAATAATTGCGCCGCGTCTAAACCAATCAAAGCCCGTCTAACAAATGACGCGCACCAACGCCATCTATCACCCGACACAACGTATCCGGGTAATATTTATTTCGCGACGCGAATAAACTAATTAACGCTGCTACAAAGAGCGCACTTAAGTAATCCAAGTGATCCTCCTTCGGGAGGACAGATGTACACGTCCAAGAAGAGTGGTGCAAATTTAATTATGTATCGGCGTCGACGGCGCGGCGACGCTCCCGTCCGCCCGCATCTCTTCTGAACGAGATAGTATTATATTAACAACAACAACAACAACTTGAAATATGACAGTTAAGCTATTATAGATGATTCAATTATTCAGATCAATTTAGATGATAGCGTCCTGGTTTCTCTTGTTCTGCTAGTAGGCCACACCCACTTGATTAACCGCTATTTGTACCGGCATTAGTATCTAATTAACAGGTAATATGGAATGCGGAAGAGACATCTGATGTGGTCTAGGAATCTAATGGATAAACCATCAAACCATCACAGGAACTAATTGGGACGCACACAGGCGCAGCTATCTAATTACAAACAGTTACCCGGTTCCGTTCAAGTGCACTCAATTGCCCTACATGGACTTCTTTTCTCCAACTTTCCACCAACAAGTCCGCATTTCTTACAAAAATATTATTTTTGTTTTTTCGCACAAACCGTCGAGTTGACGAGAAAATCCTTTTGCAAAGTTAGACCGGGGTATGGGGAACGGACGCTCGATCTCAATTGTTAACATATTAATCCCACCTACTGTGCAGTGAACGGATCACGTTGCGACGGACTGGATGAAGTCCTCACTCCAAAGCCCCACTGACAACTCTCGTGTAAGGGATAAAAATTGAATTACTATATGTGTCACTTCCTGTTTACATCGCTTTTGTATGGAAATTCGTACACATCAAAATACCTATATGCAGATTATTGAAATACATTTTTATATTACTTTAAAGTGGTAAATAAAATACATATGAGATTATTTCAGAACAGTTATTACAGACGAAGTAATTGTGTCCTTTATTTTAAGAAGAAATGCAAACTATGCGGCTAGTGTATAATGGAACAAAGAATAATAGGTTTTTGTTCATTGAATATTCTCTCATTTAACTGCTCGAGTTCGTCTTGTAAAGCGTTTTTGTTTTCAGAGATCTCTTAAAATTAAAACGTTTATACCTGGATCCTTCCATTTTCTTTTCAGCTTCGAAGTATCTGGGATTATCGAGCTGTCGTCTCTTAGCTTATCTATGATCCCAGATACTTCGAAGCCGATAAGAAAAGGTCCTATCCATAGAATTGGCAGTGTTAAAGGTGCATTTAGACATGGTTTACTTAAACCACGATCCAGAATAAGTTTTGTTTACTATCATCCAGCAAAAAATCATAAATCACGAAGAAAAATCATCAGAAAAATATGCTTTAAAATAGTGGAAAATTGCTCTAAAACTCTATAACCTTGATTGCAAACTCGGATTACCTTGCTTCACTTCGAAATTACTAATTCGGCTACAATTGTGTTTATATTTATAATTCTTATTTACGTTAGAATAGTTTTGTAATTCGAGAGTATACAGTGGGCGTGGCCTAATTAAAGTGAAGTTCCCGCCCACTGACCCCTGTTGTATGTGTGGAAAACAGCAAGAGGCGACGTTCCTTCGCTCAGACGATCGTATTTTATTTCTTCGAGAGATTAACCAATTGTTACGGAACTCGCAATGTGCGGCGTTATGTCCCATTTCCTCTGCACTACGGCGACGTCAGCATCTACATGTTTTTGTGTCTGTAGCGTTGTAGTTTACTTAATAGCCCATCCTGCGATGCGGAAATAATTCCGAACCGCTCGAGCGTCCCGATTTCAATTGTTTCACTTATTATTATTCACGCGATTTAATTAAGAATCTGCATTTATATCTACACAAATATATACGCACATGTATATACGTGTACTTTTATTAAAGCTGGTGTCCCACGCACCGACGTATAAAAAATGTATTCCGCAATTTTCTGTGTAATGAAAAAGCACCGGGCTGCACGTCCGCCAAAGTTTATAATTAATGGCGCAGGCAGTACTGCATCTAATCCCGGATGCGTCGCGACGCCTTTTCATCTCCGACGTGCAGACGCTTTATGTTTACTTTTAATTACTTCCATCTGATAGCTGATCTCGTATAAAAAGTGGAGGATAATTAATAACGTGCAACATTGGCTTAATACCATAGCGCGCCTATTTGATCTGAAATAAACGCGCACGCCTTTAACTAAACTGTTGCTCTCGATAATAATGGTCATTAACGTTTACTATTCGCTCTTGGTTAAACTAGCGAAAGCGTTAAATTAAATTAGACCGTTTTGTATGTTGGACGAACTTATGAATGGTTATGCGATAGAGCTGTTAGTAGGCGTGGCGTCGTCGTTATCGCGGCAGGAGTTTTATTGTCCGGCGCGTGTTAATGGTAATAGCGTGATTGCGAGATTTAATTGAAACGTTTCGTTGCGTATTTACAACTGATCAATAACTGTAAATGGGGTTAGCTTAACCCAAACAGCATGCCGTTTATTTACGAACACTGATGTAATAGTTTGATTTATGTTTTAGTGATTCAAAACAGATGAAAGGCATCAACGAGGATTCGTGTAATATTGAAAATTAGCATACAGTAGGCGTGGCTATATTTAAACTATTGGATATGTACGTGGGATGTGTTATACACGTATAAGATAAATCATCAAACATGAACAAATTTATTCCCTCAGTAAATAAACGAATTTATAGGTGATGCATATAAATTGAAATTAGTTCAATAATATTTCAGTTTATTTATTAGAATCTTTGGCTACTGATATTGAAAAATACATATAAAAATAAATTAATATAAAGAAACATACTTACAATTTTGGTCGAAAGAAGCAAAATCAAATTATTTTACTATTTTGGACAATTAAATTAGTTATTTCTATTTAGTCAATATAGTTATTTAACTTTTTAAAAATATGTTTATTAAGCGCCATTCAAATTATTATTTTCTCTTTTATATTAATGAATGAATAATATAAACGTAGTTAAAATTTTCCTTTATTCCCTCAAAATGGTAAAACTCTTTAATAATATTTGAGGGTACATTTCGGCGCAGCGTTAGCGCCTTAGCGGCTATTATAGGCCGCAATGCGTGTTTTCACGCATTGTTCCCTTTCGCCAAACACAAATAAAACCGCAGACTCGTCGGGTGATTAAATTTAATTTTACGCGGTACTTGCCCAAAAAACGCCCCACAGATTTTACAATGACACAAATAGGGCGCTCAACTCTCAGATTAATTAAAATTTCTGCGAGGGTACGCGTCTTCAAGGCCTTTTAAACTACACGCGGTGCGTTTTATGCTTGACTTTATCACCTAAACGAGCGCTAAGCTCGAATGTCAAACAACTAATGGCGGCCACGCACGCTTTAGAGTCTAATGAGGGTAAGAGAAAGGTCAATAGTTTAGGATAGTCCTAAATATTTACAGTGGAGAGAATACGTAATGTTAAATTAACGTTCTACCAAAATCAAAATATTAATATTGTTAAAGTATTTGAGTTTTTTTTTTCTTTAAAGGAAAGATGGATGGAATTGCGGGCTGGGGTGGTGAATGATATAGAGAAATTGGCTTAAGCTACTAGGCTATTCAGTCACGACCGATTGCTTGTAGTATTTTTCAAATTATATTTGAAATGTATGGAACGTTCATAACATCCATGCCTAAGCTCGGATTCGAACCGAGGGTCCCTACGACTACAGTAGGCGTGCTAACCAATATTTGAGTTATGAATTAATTTTTGACAAACGACTACGTGGTCATTCCTCCGTGCTACCGGTTACCCATCCGGTTACCCATCCGATTACTAACCCAGACTAACTATCTTGCACTAACGCCAGTTCGCCTTTAACTTATTAAAGCATTGTAATATGTACAACTAACTTTTTTTTTCAAAACTAAACGTATTCAACTTTTTTAGTCCAGAAGAGAATGCAAAAAATGGACTTTACGATTGTAAATTATGAAAATCCAGTTGGCTTAATTTGAATATGGCCACGCCTCCGCGGATGCCCCCCGTCTAAAACCGACTTTTGAAAACAGTAAATTCCGCGAAGTGTTCTCCGCCATAGCGGGATAAAAACTTGGCAGGGGCACGTGAAATATAAACCCTTATAAAAAAAAACTAAACTCGCGGCTTTATTAACGGTGGCCCTTCCGGTAAAAAATGGCGGCTGTCTCGTGCACCCCCCGTCTTTTGTTTTTTTTTTCTTTCGGTTCTACGGAAACTCCTCGCCGGCACCTCCCTGCATCTGGACCAGGCCAAAATATCCACAGCCGTTATTTATATTAGACATGAGCCTACTGTGAGACAAGTGTTACACCCATTAAAGTGAAGTGTGAAAAATTTATGAGACATCACATCTCCAATCATCACGACCCTCTTGCAGGTAGTAGACCCTTTCCGTTGTAATAGTGCGTGTAATATTACACCACTTTTAGGATATTTAATAATATGCTAAATATAACCACCACTTTTCACATTTGCTTACTGCAATTATGTATTTGTATGAATGGACTACTACACATACTATTTTATAAGTTAATTTTAAAAATTAATTTGCCATAATAATAGTTTATTGGTGCTAATGATAAAAATCTTACACAGGTCAATACAGAAATTATTTAAAGCAATAGCAAGACGATATATTATTAAATCATGTTTGCAACAGTATCTAATTAATAATTAATTTAAATATTGAAAGCGAAATTTATCGATTTCAAATAACATTTTATTAACAAAATATTCATAAAAGTATAAGTGCAATAATTTCAACACGAATATGTTTTTCGTATAAAGTGAAAATATGTAAATAGGTATAGAAATGAGAAAAAAAAACATCTTTTAAAACTTTAATATATTCGATAAATTAATAATAATTGTTATTATTTACAAATTTATGACCCATCTCCAAACACGACTCTCTTACAGGTAGTGGAACCCTATCATTCATGAACTTTTACGTTGTAATAGTAGGGGTAATGTTACACCAATTAATATTTTAATAATTATTTTATTTGTGCTTAGTGGTTTATGCCGGAGACATTATAAAGTTATTATTTATATTTAAATAATGTTTTGTACTAATAAGTAGTTGATTAAAAAATCACTTGGTTGATTTCACTTAATTATTATTTTTCATTTTAATATCAGTCTAACTGGGCCACTATCAAGAACAATGTACAAAACGTAATTTTATCAGGTTCATAAATTGAGAGGCGTTTATATTATTTTAGCTCCCTATGTAAGTACTCGTTTAAAGAGAAAGTACCTGCGTAGAAAATTGTACAAGTTTGAGTAAATCAAATATTTTTTGAACGATGTATTCTTTCCTGTATTAGTAAAATAGGGATTGTTTGAGTATTTCTACGAATTACATCTGGCAGCCAGGGGTCACTTTTGTTTAGACGTACAGATTTATTAGTCACAAGACACAAGAAATATTCTGCAGATGTCTTCTTTTGACAAAATATTTTCATTCTTTCGTAAAATCTCGAAGTGTTAAGATGGAAGTTATCAACGACCTAAAGAAAATTTACTATGTGCGGGATACGTACATTTATGTACGAAAATTTTCGCGAAATAATATCGTTTATTTTAAATGCCGAAACAAAGATTGTCCGGGAACTTGCCGGACAGTCAATGGCATCTTTATAATGGGGAGGGATCATACCCATCCAGCAAGTGATGAGCAGGTGCAGAAATTATATTTCTGCAAAAGTATACGGGAGAAAAGTGGTAGTACTCTACGCCCATACCGGGAAATTTTAATGGAGGAAGAGAAGGTGTATCCAGGAGGTATGTATTGTTTTTATTATAAAAACTTGTTTAGTTTCATATTTAATTGATCAGTTTCGTGACATATATTTCGAAATGTGATTAATGAAGTGGTCAGTTTTTATCTATCGGTTCACAGTACATCATAATTATTTAATACGAGATATTTAAAATTATAAAAATATAATTTCGGCCTATTTTTTATAATTTAAAATGCATAACCAAATTCATGACTATGCAAAATAGTTAATTTTGCGTGTATTTTAGTATTCATTAATTTTTTGTTGTAAAATGTATTCGTCATTATCAAGTGATAATGACGATAAAACGTCGAAACTCGAGTCGTGCTGTGTTGTTTAGATTTATATAATTGTGCCTACACGTTATATAATATTTTTACAATAATTATTTGTGGTTAAAACATAGTGAATTTTTCAATTCAGTGTAAGTATGGATTACCACGTAGTAACGGTCGCAACCATTCTCTTTATTAAATTTCTCTCTGGTGTATTTCTGGTAATATACCTGGGTAGAAAATAATTGCAGGTATATAAAAATATATTGATTTCATATGGTGCGTTTGTCGATGTATATCCGGCAAATAGTAGGGGAAACTTTATTTATGGATGTTACCTAGGAAAACGGTATTAAGGGAAAAAACCTTAATTAAGGTGAATTAAAAAATTCTAGTAATACATTTTATAGTTTTATTTTCGAGTTTTTGTTGTAATGTAATTTTCAATTTCCGTTTTAATAATGAAGGAAATAAGAAATTACCCTTTTGTTTCGTATAAATTCGTCTAAATTTATGTAAAGAATAATGGGAAAATGAGTAACTGATATTTTTAAAATTATCGACACGAAATTGTTTTAATTGTTCTCAGCCATTTGAATGTAGTATAATAAATATAAGTATGTGGGATCAATAAGTTTGATATTTATGTCTTGGCATTTTGTTAAACTTTCAAAAAATTGAATACATTAAAAAGTAAAAACCTATTAATACATAATTTTTATAAGTAAACAAAAAATAATAATTTCTATAATTTCTAGGAGCAAGTCTAATGAGTTACGAAAAGTCCAAAAAAATTATGAAGAGACGCAGAAATCAGCTAATCCCACCGGTACCAACGTCATTAGAAAATGCATTCCAATTATTAGAGAGACCGGAGTAAGATTTAAAGAAACATATAAATAAATTACTAACACTAGTCTTTTTTAGATATGAGCACCTAGGGAAAGATACGTGCAATAACATTTTTGTAAGAACATATTTGCACATAAATGCAATCATTTGGATATCCCAAAGGATGTTTACCACCGTAATAAGAATCGCGAGGGATGAAAATATTAATCTCGCGATTGATGGTACTTTTAGGGTAGTGCCCAGGGCGGGTGGGGCAACCCAGTTACTCACAATTCAGTTCATGTATAAAAAAATGGTAAGATAATCTTACATAAGTATAGCTTACATGTTGCAATTTTATTCTTTATATAAAATAATTTAAGTATTTTTTTTAATTTTTAGGCATTTCCATTATTATACTCTTTAATGGGAAGTAGAACCAGAACTGCCTACCAAACAATATTTGATTATTTAAGAAATATGTTAGGAGGTAAAAATATATTAAAACGCTAATGTTGAATATGTTGAGTACTGTATATTTTGTCCATATTGTAGAAATTAGAGTGCACAGCATAATGGCCGACTATGAAGGAGCATTGAGGGAAGCCGCTCGGACAACATTCCCGGAAGCGAGAATATATGGGTGTTGGTTCCATTATGCACGTGCAGTTTTGTTTAAGAGTAAGTAGTTTTTTATTTTAATATATGAATTAATTTTTTGTGTTGATAAATTTATTATAATAATTTTCATTTTACTTTATTTTAGGTCGTAGCTTGGGGATATATCAAAATAGCCGAGATATAATTCGCAAATATATGGCTTTGCCATTATTGCCGTCCTATGCTATCGAGGAAGGAACACGATTACTAGCAGAAGCTATTACGGCCTTAGCTCCCGAAAATGCGCACCAGTTTTGTAATTACTGGAGGCGTCAGTGGGGTAACGCCGACATATCACTTGTTGGTGCTCCCTATCGCACGAATAATGCGGTAGAGAGCTTTAATAAGATAATAAATTCAGCCCTTCCAAGGCATCCAAATTTTTGGGTATTTGCGAATTATATCAAAGGACATGACAATTCAGCAGTCCTCAAGCTTACGAGGATTATTAACAACGTGGAACAACCCCACCAGCCAAAGAGAAAATATCAAGTGCTGGATGCAAATATAAGTAAGTTCGAAAAAAAAAAAATAGAAGCGCCTTCATACAATATTTGTTTATTTATAGTTGCTGCACAAGATAATTTTAATGCGACCGGGGATGTTGAGGCATTTCTAAATAGAGTCGGCCATTTTACAAATGCACTCATTGATCGATTATTACCACGGCAAGGTACACTATTTTTTATAATCCATATACTTATTTATTCTGATTTATTAAAACATAATTAGTTCAACTTTTATACATTTTAATATATTTTAGACGAAGAGGACGATCTCCAGGGAAATGTTAACCTGCCCCAACCGATAGGTAAATATTAGAAATATAATATAATATTATTCATTAAAATCAAATTAAATATTAATAATAATACACGAAATAAGAAAGCACTTTAAATTTGTATTATTTCATTTAGAAAACAGAATTGGCTTAACTTTTATATATTTTAATATGTTTTAGATGAAGAGGAAGCTCCCCACATACCCCAACCGATAGGTAAGCAGGTTAATTTTCTTTTTCATACTATTACTCAATATTTTTACGTAATAACAAGAAACCCATTTTGTACTTTATACTTGAAAATAAATATAATATAAGGTACACTGATACGTATTTTTGTGTTTATATAATTTTTTGTTTTAAGATGTTCCTGAAGCCGGAGGAGGCCATAGGATATTTCGGCCATGGGAGTAGTTTAAAATAAATTAGTTTTAAAAGATTTTTTTTTAATTTCTACACCCTCACCATTCTCTTAATGAACAAAAATGTAATTTGAATGAAAAAAATAACGAATTTATATACATACCAGGTGTTCTATAAAAGACACCCAACGCCATAACTTTATTATTTATTAAACGATTTCAATCCACTAAAAAACAAATTTAATGGCCTTTTAAATACTATGAAATGATATTATATATTTTATCAAAATTAACTTCATTGACAAATGACAGTCAATTTAAAGTTTCTAAATGGCTGCATATACTTTTTTATTTTTATATAATAGTCATAATTTCCTTAATGCAATCTGCCAAATATGTTTATTTTAATTTGATATTTATGTTAGAAAAACAAATAATACTAAATCTTATTCATATGATATTTTCGTTTTGAGTGCCTTGAAAAAAATCAGAGCAACCAAACGTCATTTATTATAAAACACAGACTAATAACTAGAGAGCGGATAAAAAAGCTTAAAAATATGAAAAAAAGCACTTAAAAAGGCACAAAATTTAGTGAAAAAAAGCATTAAAAAAGCATAAAAACACGAAAAAAGCACTAAAGAAAACTGTATTTTCTTAATATGTTGCACGTTTATCAACATATTTTACAAAATCCTTCATTTTCACCGAATACTTCTTTCGATGTTATTTTGATTTCTTGGCCAATGCGTGCAGGTATTATCTAAAATGAATCTGCTTTTATAAAGATTTGATTGTGTTGCTCATAAAATTTAAACGCGATTTTATGTAACTAAATTGTTTTGAAGGAAGCTCTTGTTTCTTAAGAACTGTTTGATAGTCATTAACTGATTTGATTGTCGTTTCGCGAAAGTTGTACATAACCTTATTAAATTCTTCAAAATTGTTCGCATAGTACATCGTAGAATATAGCCAAGTTCCCCATTTTGTTAGCACTGGTTTATTGGGCAGTGAGATATCAGGTAATGACTCCTTGAATAATTGCACTCACAGAAGAATATAAGAACTATTTTTCCATATTTAATTTCATTCTTATAGTTTCAGAAATTCGTTTCTATCCATGTGCTAAACTTGTACAATGCACAAAATGCATTATTAGTAAAATTAGTCCATCATTTATGAATTTTGCTATAATGTTATTATCAGTTTTCTTCAATTCTTTTGTATATATCAAAATACTATTGATCGGATGTCTTCATGTTAAACTCCTATTATTAAATTAAACAAGCGTCTGTGGTTTCATCATCACATATAACTATTGTTAATAATATCTTTAATTTTTTGTATGGTTTCATACTACGCAAGAGCTACATAATTTTTTCTCGGGAATGCGCATTTTACAATATTTTCCCAAGAAAGATTTAAATGCATTATTTTGTAATTTTCTTAAAGGGATATTCGAATGTAAAAGTATTTTGCACAAATGTAAATTTAATTTAAATTGTACATCGTTTGTTGAAGATGCTAAAGATTGTGAAATTTTGCTGTTTTTTTAGTTCAACTTTGAACTTTTTCAAACGTTCTTGATGTAGTGTTGTTATAACATGTTTTACATACAAGTCTTGACCAGTTAGGATGCAGTTGAGAACTAAAATAAAACTTACTATTTTTAAACATGCCTTACAAAATAATGTATAATTTTCACTTGTTAATTCTGGATAGTCTCTAATTAATTCTTGGATTGTGGTTTTCACCTTTTGCATTATGGGTTAAATATACATGTGAATTATATAATATAATTTATCTGTGATTCTTCAGGTTAATACGATTCACGCATATAATAATTTTTGATAAATAAGCAAAGTTTTTGGAATGCCAATTCAATAGTTTATGAATGCGAGTTTGAATATGAAAATTAACAAAAACGGTAAATATGCGCCAGTCGTCCCATCCGTATTTTTGCCGAGAGTAGAAAATTGATACGGTTGCAGAACACCTGATTATTAGCTATGACTTAAATTTGTTTACATTTAATACTTACTGGGGCCTAGTTTAACGACGTTTACATCCAGAATATCATAGGTGTGATTCCTATAAAGCGTTCGTCTGTATTATCTGAATAATGAGACGGTCTATTATATCTACTTATTTATAAATGAATCCATTGTAAATTGATAATTTGTACTAATATTTATTAATAATAAAATTCATTATAATTATTGTATCATATTATGAAGATTTTAAACAATTATGTTGTCAAAAGACACGAAGAAAATATGTAATACAAATATAATCTATAAATGATGGGATACAGATTTTTACGAAAATTCTCTATATTAGCACATTAATTTAATATCAGCGTGAAATTTTTATTAAATGTTTTTTAAATGTTTAAGAAAATGCTCCAAATAAGCATCAGAATCTAAAAAAAGCATGAAAATAAGCATAAAAAGTCAAAATAAGCACAAAAAGTCAAAATAAGCAAAAAAGCACAAAAAAACTTAGCGCTAAGTAATCACATTCTTCAAGATTTGTATAGATATTAAGAAATTTTTTCGATGCTATTAATATTAGGGATAAGCATAATGCTAGAAATCCGCTCTCTACTAATAACAAATGACATAACTTTACAAATGACATTTGTTTGTTCCGATTTTTTTAAGGCTTCTTCGATAAATTAATAATAATTGTCATTAATGAAAAACATATTCGTGTTAAAATAATGCCACTTATACCTTTATAAATAGTTCGTTAATAAAATGTGATTTGAAATCAATAAATAATAAATGAAAGGAATAAAATCAAAAATAAATAAATTAAATAATATTTTTATTTGATATATATTCTAAAAAAGATTTGAGTTTATTATGGCAAGTTAATTTTTAAAATTAACTTTTAAAAACGTATGTGTAGTAGTTCGTACATATAAATACGTAATTACAGTAAACAAATGCGAAAAATATTTATATTTAACATATTACTTAATATCCTAAAACTAGTAATATTACACGCAACATTACCACGTGGAGGGTCGGTTTTATTTTATAATGTAAAGAACATGATATCATACATATACTATTATTACATTTTTTAATGAAAAAAGAAATAATCAAATTCTATCCATATATTTATTTATTTATTTATTTATTAGTGCTTTATCAGACTTGCTTTACAAATATAATTCGAAATACATAAGAAAGTAAACAAAACCATACAAATAATTTCGTCAGCAAGTTGAAAGGCGGAGTTCACTCTTGAAGAATGTTCTTCATAATAGTAAATGCGATTTTAAATTTACTGGCATATACAAATAACAATTGCAATGTATATAATACTGGGCACTTAAACGGTTCCTTTTCTTGTCGCGGCACTAGTGTAGGAGTGTTTATAATATCGAGTAGGCCCGATACCAGATGTGTACGGCAAAAAAAGCCGAAGCCACAAATCCATCCTGGCCGAACAAAATTTATGACTTGTTTAGACATGTTCACGCCATTAAATACATGTAACGAAACTTGAGGCGGATAATATCCGTGGAGAAAAGGGCCCCGTCGCCCTGCATCATTCCCATCGCACATCTGGGAATAATTTTTCGGCCCTTTACAGCTTGTTACGCTTTAATGGGCCCGACGTAATTAACGGTACGCTCCGCTTTGATGCATTAATCCCCCAAGGAACCTGAAATTTGACGTCGGCGGCGACCTCTCGCGAATTATGGCAGCCGGAGCGTGTGATTGATTAATTAGCGCACTTTTAAGGGCACCGGGAAGAATTTATTACATTTCGTTAATTACGGATCCCGCATTAATTAATCTCCCACCATCCGAAACGATGTCGACGACGCTTTGTTTGGTTACGCGCGGTATTTGGTGTGCTTTGGATCCACACACTTTTGCGGAAGTTATTAAAATTGGATCCATCTTACCAGAATATAATGTACGTGTGCAATTTAAGATATATTAAACCGGATATTAAATGAAAACTTATGGTTAAATTAATAATCAAACGTGAAAAGTATACTCGCTTAGTATTAATAAAAATAATGTTTGCCACCGTTACTACGTGGTAATCCATTCTTACACTGAATTGAAAAATTCACTATGTTTTAAACATATATAAAAAATAAAGAAACATAATACAAGTAATTTCAAATTTAAAGGACAAGCAGCAAACAAGGAACTTCATGTCGCAGAGGAACAAATGAATGTTTGCCTCTCTTTTACATAAAGATGTAAATTGTGAACTGACAAAAGGAAATTTATCGAAAACAGGCAATTATACATTTATAATTTAACAATTAAAACCCAAATACTTCATATCACGCATCAGTTCCGTCATTTAAAATTGGATTCTACAAGCCTGCGAAAAAACGGTTATTAATGGAAATTTCTGGCCAAAAAATATTTTCATTAATAGGTTATTCATCATGTTGGGTCTATGAATTCAAATTTTCAAGATCCTCAACCAACAAAATCGAAGCCTTAAATAATAGTCAAGACAGCTTCTCCATATCAATACTACATCAGAATGTCCAATGCATTACATCATTAAACCAGCTAGAAGCACTGATAGAAGATATAAAATGAAACATTTTGTCTATTATAAAATTAATTAATAGTTCGAATTTCAAGTTAGCTACACGTTTCTGCCGAAATGATTGGAACACGGAGAAGTTCATTAAAGACACAATTACACTTTCTCTATTTGATATGCGAACATTTGCAAAATCAGTCAGAAACATAGTCTGGAAATATTCATCTATTTCAAGAACTCTTTGAAAAATTACTTACAAACCTATTGAATCAAAATAAAAGATTATTTTTAATTTCGGAGATTATAATAACCACTTTGTAAATGATTTTAAGTGAACATTGAATTTAATAAAAAAACCTTCTAGCTTTTTTAAAACAACTCAACCGTGCATTGATAATATTATGGCAAATATATGCTCGGAAGTTACGTCAGTTTTGAAACCACAATATCAGACCTTTTTCAACTACAAAGGAAAGCTAAATAGCAGATGATTTATTTATAATACTAGATCATTCACAGATCCAAATACCTTGAACTTCATGGAAAATATCGCCAATTAATCCTTTGAAAACAATTCAAATTATACCATTGCAGGGTCAAAATATGATTCACTTATCAGAACCTTCTTAAAACATTTACAACTTTAATATACAAATGAATATGGATTTTTAGAGTCTCAACGCCTTATCTATCAACCAAACCTTCTTAAAATATTTTCACTTAAACTTTCCTAACAAAGTTCGCATTAAAATCAAAAAGGCTAACATGTTTCAGGCTAAGACGCTTAAACTAAATAAAGAAAAATTATTGATATATAAAACAATTTCCACTTATAGGCCAGAATATATTCCCTTATATAAATAGAAATGAACAGAAAACTCAATAATAAGTTGTCAACTAAAGATAAACATAGATAAATAGAATTAAAACTTTCAATGTCTAATAAAATATCCAAGGTATCTTGGAATGTTGTCAGAGATATTATTGGTGGTCATAAATCTATTACACTACTATAGCAGCATAACAATGTTAAAATAACCAATGACGTCAATGAATTTTCAATAAAATACATAATCAAATAAGATGTTCAAGCAATCCTAATAGTAACCATTCAACAGATACATCAACCAATAATTCATCAATTTTTTTAAAACCAAAAACGGTAATAGAAATAATTAATATCACACTCAGCATCTCAAATAATTCTAACACAGGGCTAGACGAAATACACACATATTATTAAATATTTTATACCTAAATGATATTATAAATACCTGGTTAGAAACAGGTGTATTCCCAAATAAATTGAAACAAACTATTCTGGTACCTGCATACCTGTACAAAAAGAGGATCTGAGGGACTTGTATAATTATAGGCTAATCAGTCTCCTGAACACGATATCAAAATTTTTAGAACATCTAATTTATTCAAGACTATAATGAAGAAGGAGACACGACTCTAAAACACTTTCTCCAGAGTACTCTCGTACATCTACTGGGAATATTTACATCGTAAACGAAATGTACATTTAACTCATGTAACTCATCAATTAACATAAGGCACGATTACTTTGTTTTACTAGTTTATTTACAATTAAACATTGTTTTTACAAACCATGCCTTAATATCTTCTACTCATCATGGCTTCATAAAAGGTAAAAATACTGAAATATTCTTGTCTAATTATACTAAATGGGTGCTAGAAAATATGAAAAATCATAACCTATTGACATATATGACAGTATATAATAGTATCAAAAGCTATTGACAGTTCTAAAAAGATTCAGCATGTAATCTTTTTAGAACTGTCAATAGCTTTTGATACTATTGAGCATTCCATACTAATGTCCAGACTGAACCAAAATGACACTGCGTATAATTTGATAAAATTTTACCTAGAGAGCAGAGTGGATTATACCAAATGATTTTACATATATGACAGATCTAAACTAGTATACTATGAACCATTGCAAATATATAAAGGAATTCTTTAAGATTTCACTGCTGCACGTGATTGTATATTAAAAAATATGTTTTAGGAATATTAAAAAGTGTTTTTGCTAGTAAACATTTTTTGTCTTTTTGCATTTCTATTGTGTGTTTTTTTTGTTTTTATCTTTAATAATGGTTTCTACGAACTGTAATGATGGCGTTCAGGATAATTTAAATGGAACCAATAATCACTACTTTTTACCAATCTTCGATAACACGCTCTCGTGGTTTATTGAAAACTACTCTTTTTGTACATTTTATTATTGGTTACACTAAATATTGAGGTGCGCAATTGTTGTTTCTTAGTGAGTACTTATTATTCAGCATATGAGTTCTTGGTTGTTGTAATAGTTCATCGAACTATTAATTGCAAACCCATCGATAATTATTACTCGCCACACCATCCCTCTTAGTAAAAACAATTGACTTAACCTACATACTTCACGATTCATTATACGATTTCACTCTGTTTTTATGCACTAATTCAATTCGTTTTTTTATTCGTATCCGTACGTTTGGGTCCGCGTCGCTTACAGTTTTATAAGGCCCAAGAAATATCGGTTCACTTTTATCATTAGACATCTTGTCATCTACAATATACATAGTCTTTTCCCTATTATATTCATATTGTTTTGCTCTACCTCTTTTCAAGTCTATCAAATTCTTCTGGGCATCCTGCCAAGACACTTGTAATCTACATTTCAATTCATTTGGATAGTCACCAAAACTGTAGAATGGTTCAATTGTTTCTACTATATTTGACGGTATACGATTTGATTTACCAAACACTAATTCATGTGCTGCACACTTTGTAGCAGTGTAAACTTTAATAAAGGAAACCCATCCCCAATATCCAGCATATTGAGATGCATAGATTCATAGTTTGCTGATAGATGGTACGTATTTGAATTGAACTATTCAATATTTAAAAGTTTACATATTTCTTTAAATATACAAGCCATAAATTCGGTTCCTTTGTCAGTAACTATAAACTGAGGTATTCCGAACCTTAAAAGAATTTTTTCAACGAACGCTTTAGCTACAGTGCTCGCTTCCCTATTTAGAATTGGGTAACGTTCAACAAACTTGTTAAGTTCACATTGCATGATTAAAATATATTGATTGTCTTTAGAATCTTGACTCGACGGACCTAGATCAAGAAAAACTTTTTGAAAATCTTCGAATGCAGTAGTAATAATTATTGTTTTTTAATAGTAGAGTGTTAATAACGCTGACAATGAAATTTTCAATATCTTTTCTTAAACCATGCCAAAAATAAGTTCTTGAAATATTGTCAAAAGTTACTTTTATTTTTGCATGTCCTCCAATTGGAAGAATGTCATAAATAAATCGTTAATTAAAGAAATAATTAAGCCAATATTTTTTAAAATAATCGCTTCTTGGAATATTCCTTGAATGCATTTTTTCTTATAATTTAGAATTTTGACGTCAGTTTCATCAATTAGAGGTTTTAAGAGTTCAACTACAGATCTCTCCTTCTAATATTTTGTCCATTTCTTGTATCAGTAATACCATACGTGAGGCAATTTATTCGGATAAGTTTGTTGCTTAGCGATTTTAATGAGAGCAACTGTCATGAAAAAAAGTTTCCATTGAAGTTTTTGCTAACAACTGGTAGTTTCTACCGGCGCAGAATTCTGCAAATTGTTTTTGTTGTATTTTTTTGGTAAAGAACTGCTACCGTCGCGTTTCTTATGGATGATGAAGCGCTACTAAACCTTTTCATTTTATAACCTACTTACAACTGACGTAAGTATAAACAACGATTTTCGCTTTTTTATCAAGGCTTATTCAATTTATTTGTCGGAAAATAGTTAACTTCGGTTTATTCAGTTGAATAAACTGCTAGGTGCTGTTTATTCACTTATAAATGGACGTGATTGGCTAAATAACACAAGCCTCCATGTCACTGGCTACATGCAATAGGAGTGTGTTACCGGCGTTCAGTTTACCTGGTTTACTTCTATGTATTATGTAAACTCAATTACAATACATTATAAATATTAACATCAACAGGTATGTTTGTTATAAATGCAACAAAATGTCAAAAATCCTATTGATTGTGTCAAGTGTAAATGTGTTTGCATTAAAGCTGTTTATACTGCTATAAGAATACCTTTTCAATACCGACACGGAATGATCGCAACTTCATTGAAATATTTAAACTGACGAACCAATAACTTAAACAGGAAATCTGTGTCCTCAAGAAAAAAAATGTTGAATAAAAAATTTCCAATCTATTCGTGCAATTTAAGGTGCAGAAAAAACTTTAAATACTTGCTTTGCTTCCCAGCTGCAATAAATTAGAACTGAATTAACATTGCCATCCATTAATGAATACTTTATTAACATTGCTGCCGATACAACAATAAACATTTCTAATACGCCCCTTTTAGAACACCCGAATGCAACTGGCTTCATTGAATTATTTTTCTTTGTACAAACTGATCCTGATGAAGTACAACATGCAATCAGAAGATTTAAAAAAATCAAACTAAAGATTATTTTTGGATTAGGCTCAAGTATGTTAAAAAATATAACAAATGAAGTGGCCACATGTCTGTCGAATTAATTTTTTTTGTAAATGTTCCCCAAGGTTTTTAAATATTCTACTGTGATTCCGATATTCAAAAAAGGTGACAAGAAAGACTGCAATAATTGCAGACCTGTATCAATTATTCACTTAATTAGTAAGGTACTGAAATTACTGATTAAAGATAGGTTAATGTCATATTTAAATAAAAATAATATACTCTCTGGTGACCAATATGGTTTCAGAAAAAATCAAAATGCAAAGGTGGCTATTGAGAAATTAATTGATGTTCTCCTTGATAATGTAAACAATGGCGTTTATACTCCAGCAGAACCAATTTACTGTGTGATCTGTCGACAGCTTTCGATTGTGTCAATCTAACAATATTATTGCATAAAACATATAAATATAAGAGGTTTAGTGTTAGAAGATTGAAAAATAATGTGTGTCCATTGGTACTATTTCATCTAGCTACAAAGCATTACATCATGGGGTGCCGTAAGTTTCGGTTCTAGGAGCAATACTATTTATAATTTACATGAAATATCTACCCATATTTTTAGTATAGGGTAAAATGTATTAGGTATTCGGCTAGATGATAGACTAAAATGTTGTGACCATATAAATCAATTATCTACAAAAATAGCTAAGTCTCTTTTTGTTCTAATAAGACTTGTTGGTCTAATTCCAAAATCATCATGCATGAAGGCATACCATGCTTTAATTGTTAGTCACATTTTGTATAGACTGAGGTTGTGGGAAAATTCCAGTGTCGCAATTGGTATATTCAAATTGCAAAAGAGGACTATCCGAATAATTTGTAAATTAAAAATTGACGAATCATGTAGAACCCATTTTAAATTATTAAGGATTATGACAGTACTTGCATTATTTATATTTACAGCATGTATCTATAATTATAAAAACGGGGATACATTTGCAAGTGTTAATAGTAACCAATCATACCCTATTAGGCCCGATAATCAACTACTTCGTTATAGAACAAATCAAGCTCTAGTTGCGAGGTCTGTAACGCAAGTAAACCTCTATAATGCATTACCGTCTAGCATTAAAACCTACAGTAAGAGAAAGTTTAAAGCTGAACTGCGAAATTTACTTGTAAATATTGAACAATACAAGACTGGTGAATACTTAAACAAATTGATAACCATGCAACTATCTCGATACATATTATAAGCTTATATTATCTCGCATATATTATAACCTGTATTTTTTTAAATTTGTGACTTGTGTAGTTCTTTTATTGTATAACGCATGATTTAAAATTGTTTTATTTTATATTTTATTTAATTGTAATCAAATATGTCCCTTAAAATTTGTGTCACGCGACTTTTATAATTTTACTTTTACTTTAGTTTTTACTTGTAAAGTTTTTATATTAAATTGTGCATTTATGTAATTAATGATGTATATTTTATTCTAATATGTATGTGTAATTATGAATTATTTGACTTGTGTACAGATGTATTACCTAATTACATGAATAAATTTATTGATTGATTGCTTTTTTAGTTTGTTGCTTTCATATTATATTATTTTTTTCTTTATTTCTTCTCGATTCTATTTCTACTCTCCTTTCTAATTTTTCATTTTTGTTGATTTTATGTGCCTTACTTATTTTAGTTTATATCTGTAACTCTTTGAATTTGCACTTTTGAGTACTTCCTTTCCTCCCGTTTTAAGTTCTTTTAATATTATATCGTTCTGTGATTTCTCTTCTTATTTCTATTTCTAGTTTATTCTATCTTTCGTCCATTTTCTTTATTTGTTCACACATTATTCTTTTATCATTATTTATTCTCTAACTTTTTGTATTTCTTCCTTTAATTCTGACGTGTTTGTTTTTAATATTTCTAGCATAAGCTCTTTCATCACTTATTTGAACTTCTACATTTATTTTCTTTAATAGTTTCTGTTGTTCTTTTTCGTGTAGTCTTTTTGTATTTTTGTATTTTCTTCTTGTATTACTTTTTTGTACCGACCTCTGCTTAGCTACTTTCTTCTGTTCTGTCGATCTTAGTATCTTTTTACTAGTTCTATATGTATTTTTATTCTTTCCTAATCTTTATCACCCCTTTCTGTTATTGTATTTATTTGTTCAAGCTCGTATTATTTTATGTTTATTTTGACAATGTTTGTTTTTAATTCTCTTAAAAACATATAAAAGAAGACCAACAAAAAACTTGAATAAAGGAATTCAGAGAAGGGGTAAAAATTTGTGAGGGAAATTAAGAAATTGACACTAAACAGAACATAATGGAGGACATTGTACAGAAATTAATATGCACGTGTTGACAATTTATTGTCAACAGGATGAGAGGTTTTGCTTAAAAGAAACACATTTTGAGTGCATGACATTTCCCGATTAAAAACGAGAGGTCGAGTTATTTTTGGTAAGACAAATTCCATAATAAATAGTGTTTATATAAGATTTATTTAATGTAACTAGAAAAATACAATTGAATAGCGAATCTACAACCTCTGACAATAAGTCCTGTAACATTAACGTAAATGAAATAAGTTACCGTTCTATCCTTCAACAACCTTTTATCACTATGCATTGTTGAGATCTGCTATACATATCCTAAAAACTTTTCAAGAAAGCTTCTTTTGGGAGTTCAAATGGTGTCAGGAATATCGTCAAATATCTTTCATTTCGAAGCCAGTTTGAGTTTGAGTGGGAATAGGAAGAAATCTGGATGTTTAATTTGCACCACCCCTTTTTTTGCGAGGTACAGTTTGACGATATTGGCTGTATGAGGGCGAGCATTCTCGTGAACGAACAAAAAACCACACAGGTTTTACGTACTGGGGGCATTTTACGAAACGATTCAAAATTGTATTGTACCTTGCAGCATCATCAACGCCAAAAGTCTAATACTATTGAGGCCGTAGCCTATCATTATGACATTCTAAGTGGTTACAAGCTTTGGTACAATGTTTTGTATGATTTAGTGGATATAAAGTTCCAAGTCTAAGAAGAAAAATGTCTACCACTATAGTCTGTTCGTTGGATCTTTCGTCGCACGTCACAAATTATCGCTTCGAGAACCGACGCAAAAACATTCAGTCTGATAAAGTAAACCAAATGCGTTAGAAAAAGAACGCACTGTAAAACTTTCGTCGTTTTTTGAAGCGCTAGTTTGTGACGTACGACGAAAGATCCAACGAACAGACTATAGGTATATTTCTTTTACCAACGAAGAACAACCTTTTGCCTTTATTAGTACTTACTCAAGACAAAACTATGAGATCTTCTACAATGCGTCAGTTCGCTAAGCCTATAAAGTCGCAAAAATGTTTGCGAATGCTTTATGTCGAGATTCCACGAATACTCTTTCATCTAAAAGTATATACAGTACTCGATATAAACTATCCTACAGGTGATGATATATACTGGCTACTATACCAAAGAACACACTGCGGATTGTGGATTGTTTTCTGTGTAAAAATTGTAGAAATACCTTTATGAAGCCTCTCTGTCATATAATTAACTTGTTTATTAAATGCGCTACCATTCATACATATTTTAGCCGTACATTTGATACTTTAGGCCATAGCATACTTGTATCCAAAACTAGCGAACTTGACGCCTCACCGCACCTTAGTTATATGTTTAATAAAATTGTACTTACGTGATCGATTCACTACAGTCCATTATAATAGTTATGACTTTAACTCTTTATCAATAACTTCAGGTGTTCCTCAGGGATTTAATCCTTTATTGTTAAAAATTAAATATCAGGACAACATTAAGATCTATTCAAAGTAATACTACTTACTAAATGAGAAGCGCAAAATTTCAACTTTTAACAATACGATACCCGACACGTAGCCGAAAATCCTCATCTAAAACGCGACGCCTTTAAAGTCATCAGACAACTTACTTTCTGCGTGGACAATATCAACGATCGAGATAGAGTGGTAAGAGCTGTGGGAGAGGTCTTGAAAAGTCATAGATGGCGGAAGATTACCCAATTAGCGTACGACCACTTTAGGCGTGCGTTTCTTAAGACCATGTGCAAGCAGTACGATGATAGGTGTAGGTGTTTAAATAAGTTTTTGCAATGTGTTTTCGAAGCGATCATAAACGATGCGTTTTGTACGTGTAGAGTTGAATCACCTGGTTCAAGTAATAAGAATGTTAAATAAGGGTTATTGTATAATTTAATATATTATAGTTCTTTAAGAAATTTGTAAGTGCACCTAGGTGTAATCTTTAAGTCTGACTTCTTGTACCTCTTAAATCATATTTAATTTAGATACATTTTCTTAGTATTGCGCGAATTTGCTCTATGTTACTTATTTGAATGATTACTCGCTGTGACTAGGTATCGACATGCCAGAAGCGTGTAAATTTTCTAGTCGACGGGGAACACTGTTGAAATAATGGATATCCATCTTTACGTGATCAATTCAAACTTGTTATACTATCCAATTTCCCTGATGTATATGATGGAGTATGTATACGAAGGCAATTCCTCCAGACTTTTATATCGCCGCTCTTTGTTATCGAAGGAGTAATAATAATAATGCAAATCCCCTAACCGCCAGCGGAGCGCCAATAAGTCGTCGCAGCCGCTTGAGTATCTCAATTGTTTTTCCTTTTCCCTTATTTTTATTATCATCATTGGCGAAGATGTATGCATGAATGCGACGTAATAATTCAGCAGACGGCGTGCAAGACATTCCGCGCTTGATTTATATTTGAGGCGGTGGCCGTAAAAGCGACCGTGTAAAACATGAAAAATGCCTCACGGTCTCGGGGCGATACACCGCCTCTAAATTGGGTTGTGCATGCCCATACGAGAACAGATGTCGCAATTTTCCTTTTTTTTTCTCCTGCGCGATGGAAATGGAAATTTTTATCGTCCGCGCTCGCCGTTAAAACGTCAGCGTCGATTTCGCTGCAACTATTGACATCAGGTATGTAAAGTTGGCTGTTGCAGATAGCGAATATGGAGAATAGTGAGCTCGTTTTACTGCAGCCATTAATCATATGCAACAGATGCCATGTTCCGCGACCTGAATTTATTTATGCGGCCTTTCACTGCAAATAGATTTGTTGGGAAAATTGGTTTTGCTGTATTGGATATACTTCATAACACGCAGTACCAGTGCAATTGAAGTAATCGAAATCAATCATCAATGCAACTATTACTGTATTTTAGTAATCTATAAAATTGAAAATTGTGAAGGCTGTTATTCTTTTTTTATACACGCCACAGAAATTATTACGTCGTGACAATCTTTAGACACGTGTTTCTTAGTACTACATCTCGTCAGTGGAGCTGTGCCATAATTACGTGGGTGCTTTCAAGTGAAAGACCCACACGAGAGTTAATCGATTTTAATAAAATCGAATCATTGGCAATGGATTTACTTCTTCTAAAGCGTGTTTTAAAAACGTTTTTATATTTTTTATACAGGTAAGTTTATAACTCGTTAGTAGTTTTAAACGTGTAGACAAGCATTTTCAATAATTGTGCTTATTGTTAAAGTGAATACTAGGAGAGTTATGTATGATATACAATTGAATACTTTTTAATTGTGAAAAAGTTTGTTGAACGTTGGTAGCGAGTAGAGCAATCCCACGAGAATAATTAAAACATTTTAAACTATTTGTATTAAAAAAAACTATGCAGGCGACAATTAATTGAAAACAAGATAAAACTTTTGTAGAAAACTATTCTGATGCTATTTCCATATCCATAAAATCCATTAAATAATAATTTAAGCGTGGAATAAAAATATAAAATCTCGTCTATTAGAACTAATAAAAAATAAGGATGTTTGTAAAATAATAGCAAGTAAATATGGCAACTGTATGAAACTGTTTTTTAATATATATGATCGTTGAATATTAAAAAAATATTGATGAACGAATAGGATTTTAAGTCAGTATTTCACATTTTTAGCAATTAATTAATTGCTTCTGCTAATTTATTTTTAATTACATCAACCTAAATTCATTACCAAAAACTAAAATTTTCTAGTCTAAGTTCGATGGAACTAAACCAGTTTTCAATCGGTGATCCCAAAGTCAACACGTTTAAAATTTTTAGTATTACTTACTTGTATGGTAGTATCTTTACCAGTGTAGCATTTATTAAGTAATGCATTTTATATTCACATAGACACATCACTTTCAGACCATACTTATCTGGCTGGTTTTTCAGATACATCCGCAAATAAATCTACATCCAAATGGTACCAACATTTCATCTGCAGTACCAGTAACGAATAATTGCCCCGATAATTTATTAAAAATTTCAGAATCGCAGCCAATTATTATTATTACTTAATGACTTAACTGTACTCAAAAGAAATAAAAAACGTTTCACTAATATAACTGTTCTAAAAATTAGTCTTCTAATTCCATCTATTAAAACATAGGAGTTACGTCTTCTCGTCCAGATTTAGAAATGGTTGCTAAATAAATGAGTACAATAGAGGCTTTCAGTTCATTTATATTTAAATAGTCAATATAAGAGACGCGTTTGATTTCATATCCGAAGGACTGTTCTGCATTTCGTGTATTCCAGAATGATCTCTAGTATGTCATCCGTAAACAACAATCTACAATCTACAAGCGTAAATATAGTGTAGAAGGATTTTTATTCCAAGCTGATCCTACTATTCCTGGCAAGTATGTGATTATATTGCTTACAAGATATTTTTATATTATATGCACTTTTCCAAATATTTATAGACGTTCCCATTTCGGTTACAAATTTAGTTTAGTATCATAACGAACAACATTCGAGACGGTTTTGTGTTATAGGTATATAGTACTATTACTTTATAATTTTATAAGGCAACATTGAAAATGAGTTTGAGAGCAGTGACGATGAATTTTATATGGACTATTAGTGACAAAGGCTGCAGCGAAGGATCAGCAGGAAGTGATAGAAGTGGTAGTAACATTATAGTTACCAAAAGAAATCGGACAATACCTTTGCCCAGTACAAGCAGCAGCGACAACGACGCAATTCACAATGCAACTTTCCGAAGGTATTCTCTGGATAGTTGCATACAGTATCTAGGCGTTTTATTATTCATCGGGATGAAGTTTTTTGAGACCCTACAGCCAGGTGTGTCGTCCCATCGCTCTTTGTGGTATCTGGTTGATGCATTTTTCAGTAGAGTAATCAAGTCTTGCAGTGAGGGCGGCAGGGACGTGTATGGCCCGCATACCGTTCTCCCGAATGCCTTCCTCGCAAAACCATCTGCTTCCTTTCACAAAACAATAAGGGTCACCTTATTGTCACGCGCCGCTTCTTCCAAGGCTTCGCAACAGTCCATCGTTAATTCTGAGGTAATTTTACAGATGGCAATGCATGGAATTGCTGCTCTGCTGTCCGTTATGATATGTATGTTTTTTCCTTGATTTGATTGTCAAATATTACCTTTGATGCATATAGTGGGTATACTTCTACCTTTGCTAGTGTGCTCATTGTCTTACCTAGTGCAATACTTTTTTTCAGGGACAGGTTTTTGCAAACAATTGTATATATAAATGTCTTTGTTGTTTGCTTCCTACTCCCGAGCCTTCGTATCTTAGGTATAGTGTATATATATTTTTGAGGGATGTTGTCCACCGGCATCATAATCTCAGGATTTCTCTAACTGAAATCCTCTAAGATTTTGTGGTGTTCACCTCCACCATTGCTTTATAGCTGCCACTACTGCCTGTTCTGTCAATAGCCATGTTCTCATGGCTTCTGTTGCGTTCAATGATGTGATCTAGGAGCCTTATGGCTGATTTTGTGGGTGTTCTTGGCCACCGTATTACTGATGCATATGCCAACATTGGCCGCACTACCTTTGGATTCCCCATGTTTTCCTCATAGCTCATCTGCATTGAGAGTGTGCTATAAGTGCTTTCTTAGTTCTTTCCGTCAAATGGGCATTCTGGTTCAGTTTGTTATCTAGAAGAATGCCCAAATATTTGACTCTTCTATCGGGGTAAGTTTTTGATTCAAGTAGTCTGTCGACGTCTAGGTTCCATAGTTAAGGGAAGAGCACTCCCCCCTATGGACAACCTTTTGCGACCCTACATACAAGTCTCGTGTCACCTATTATAATATTGGCTATTCTCAATTGCAGCATATTGGAGATCCACTGGCTTCCTGACAACTGTACAGAACCCATTGACCCTCTTTAATTTTTTTTGCGGATGAATTGATGGAAAAAATTGTAGAAGAATCGAATAATTATGCTCGCAATTAAATTAGACAAAAAAGGTTATCAAAGCGATACATGTAGAATACATGGGTGGATATTACAGTGGCATAATTTGAGGTCTTTCTAGGAGTTATTCTAAATATGGGTACAACAACTGTTAGCCATCTGCAGGAATATTGGTCTCAAAACTTCAGTGTTAAAATTCCCTTCTTTAGTTTAGAAGGAAGCGATTCATGGAAATTTTTTGGATGCTTCATTTGCATGAGACAGATTCAAACGATCAACGTCTTTAGAGCCGGGTGCAAAAGGTCAGTCATTATTTACATTTTTTGGAGAAAAACTTCAAAGAACGTTTTGTTTCGTCTAGGGAAATTTCTGTGGATGGGTCTGTAGTTTGATTCAAAGGCAGAATAAGTTTTTTGACTTATAACCCAAATAAACCAACAAAGTGGAGATAAAGAGGTATGTATTGGCCTTAATACGGAAGCTTGAGATCAAAAAAGACTTAACCTTCCTATAAGTTCACGAGTTGGGCTGCATTTGTGCCAAAATTTACTGGAAGACAATCGTGGCAGTAAAGGATACCGAATATTTACTGACAGATATTATACAAGCCTACTAATAGTATCCAAATTAACCTGAAATTCTAACCCGACTCTATGAAAAGACTGCAGTTTTCCGAGGATAATACATTTGCAGATCGGGAAACTTACTACACGAAAATCAAAAATGGAACATAACAAGAGTTTTATTGCTTTCATTTTGAAAATTTGGTTCCATCAAGAGAGTTGCAGAACAAGTATCAATTATTATACAAATAGTATTATTTACAGAAATTCCTAAATTATGCAAAAAATAAGTCAAACTTTTGAAAATCTGCAAATAAACACTTTGATAAGAAGAATTATAAAAGTTTTAATTACAACCGAAGAAGATAATTTAATAATAGGCATGTCCATGTTTATTTTTTCTTTGCATCTGTTTGGCATATTTGAATGAAAAAAATTAGAGGCATCACTTCATACATTTACAACTTTGGTATCATTTTCATCATTTTCTAAGGGTGCGGGTGTCTACGCAAATAGAGTTTTCATCACACAAATAAGGCAGTAACAATACATTTCAGGCTAACCACGATAGTTGTAGGGGTATTTTTAAAGCGAACAACTTTTAACATGTTTGGATATATATATTTTCAAATTTGCTAAATTTGTTTGGAACCAAGAGGATAAATATATTGTAGCTCTACTTTCATGTTCTATAATTACCAGACATGTTCAAAAATTTATGCTTCCTTTCTATAGACTACCTATATATGAAAGGGGTGCTTACTATTCATGCAATAAAATAATTAATCTTCTTCCCAAATCGATCAAATAGGTTGAAAGTTTCCATGTGAGAAATAGATGAATTTTATAATTATAGATAAGTTTAGAATAAGTTTAAGTTCTTTTTCTGAATATATCTACTGAATAATGACTATTATTTTTCATATTCATTATTTATTTGTAAATTTGTAGTGTCCATTGAAAACTGAAGAACTTATTATTATTATTGTTCCTTGCCCAAAAAACTGAGCAAGATTTTGTTTTCTGGTGGATTTAAACGCTTAAGAAGGTGGCGATCAAGCCACTTCAAGACAAAAATGAATAATGAAAACTTTGGTCAGTTCTTCATGTGTATATGTCGAAGGACTAGAAGGACTAATATTATGAATTAAAGAACCACACTAAATAAAGCCTACAGCATAAGTGGCTTGTACTTTACTAAGATACCTTAACTTTTTTCTTGTCAAGTTCAAAGCACGATTGAATAATATATTCATATTTCTAAATAAATTATTATTGAATATTGGCCATATTCTCTAATTTAAACATAATATATTTTAAATATTTCTTAAAGTTTTACACTGTATGCCAGAGATGAAACTTAAACAATAAAAGAATAAGATTATGTTCTTGCAAAATAGTAGATGTTAAATATTTATAGGTAACATGCCTCCCAGATATATCAGTCTTGAACATAATGACTCCAGAAAGAATTTCCTTGTTGCTAAATCTAAAAAGTTATCACAAATAATGTGTTTCATCAAATACGCTCTCTATTTGCAACCTCTGCAAGATATAATATGATAAGACTCTTTTTTACCAACTTGACCTAAAGGAGGACATCCCTGTGGTCCAGGGATATCAATATCAGCCCATGTTTGTAAACTAGTCCTAATAAGATCCTCTCGTATGTCATAATAACAACACTGGTTTTATTATAGGCAAGGATATATTTTATATGTTTATAATCTTTTTATATGTGTATTATATGTTTTCTTCTTCTAAAAATATAGAAAGAATGCATGGCCATGAAATTTACCTTAAAGAGCATTAGTTTGAATCGCTTCTCTTGAATTGCTTCACGCTTTGTTTCGCTTAAGGATACTGCAATTCATTAGCTGTTAGTTTGATATCTGCATTTAAAACTATTTGCTCTACGTAAAATTTTAAGGGAGGGAGACAAAATAGTACCTCTATGACTGCCGGATTGGTTTCAGTGGTTTATGCTAGATTATTGAATACGCTGAAATACACTCGTAGGCGATAATTGCCAAACTCATTTATGTCATTCTTTTTAAACACTGGCACCATAGTCATAATTGCTTAAATGGTCAGTATAGTAGATGCGTTTGCTTTCATATCTGAAGGATTGGTAATTTTAGCATTCGTGTATTCCAGAAAGTTGTCTAATTTGTCATCCGTAAAGTTTAGATAATGAGCACTTAGTGCTCGAAATATACATCTAGTGAATACAAAATAAATTGTGAAGAAAGATAATTCTAACGTGTTTTATTAATTAGAAGTTTAGATTTACAGGGTGTTCCTAAAAAGCCCCTATAACCTTCCTCTGGCTCTCAAATACTACAAGAAAGCAATGCTCGCTTTTTATAGCTTAGATTAGACGGGGTCGTTGGGATATAGTCAACCTGACAGCACTCCGACCTGGTTAGATATTTTGTATTATTTTTATACCTTAGTTCGTAATTTATTACTTTACTTCAACTAAGGCTCCAGGACTACTCCTAGAGATTTAACTTGTATAGCTAAAGCAAGCGTGTTGTTAAATAAGTTGGGGAATTCTATATCGACAGGTTTTAAAAATTGGATAAGGCTGTTACTTGTTGAAACTTCACTGTATCACTTACACTGATGCAGTGTGAGGTTTTAAAATTATTTTTATTATTCTAAAATAATTGTTTCACCACACAGTGGCTTCATCACGTAGAAACAATTAATGTAGAACAATAAGAACAATTTTGAAACCTTACACTATGCCAGTATTTTTTTAAGTCCACAGGTTTTGCTCAAGAACATCAGCTTAGCCGTAAGTAGATTAACTTCAATACTATTATTTATACACCATTTTTCTTCTATCATGTAGGTACTTTGCATTAGTTCGCATAATTGACATATATACATATCGATATTTAAGCAAAATTTGGTAACCGAACGCTTAAGAAACAGAATTATTTAATTTCGTTAACAAGTAACGACATTTTAAAAGAGATGAGATAGTACACCTTCTTAAGGATAACCTTGGATCACCCTTATAATGAAGATTTCATTCCTTATCGATATTTGAATCGTTCTTTTATCAATAATTTGTTATAAACTTTTACTTAATGTAACTAACTGTTACCAGGGCTTGTCTAATACTTCTAAACGAGTTCTTGTTAAAGGCTTCTTCTCTATCGATAACAATATCTAATGCCGATATTTTGTTTATCAGCACCTCCTCAATATAAATTATTACGCTGTAAATTGTTGCCTCAGATTAGTATCCTGGAATGTACGCATGTTGATTTAAGTGAAGGGGTTTTACTTTTAGAACCCAGTCTCTAATAAAGTGTTGCAAAATTTTCTTCAATGTATTCATTAAAATAAACGTAAAGTTTAAAGTTTTTTAAATATTTACAAGATTTAGTATATCTATAGTCCTCTTTGCTCGGTTTGGGCATAAATATTACCTCAAGTTTTCTCCAGTTCAAAAACCATAGCGAAAAGCTATTTAGGTATGTTTTAAAAAATGACCTGATGTTATAAAATATTATCTAATATCCAAATGACTAAGGCTAGGTAAACTCTATTCTTGGAAACTTAAAAATGAATAATGATTGCATGATTCAGACAGTCTTTGATTCTGTTACAATGTTGGAAGCTAAGTATATAGAAAAGTAGAATCTTGAAAATGAATAATGATTGAATGATCCAGACAGTTTTATTCTGTTACAATGTTGGAAACTAAGTACTTAGGAGAGGTTCTCAGCTTCCAACATTGTAACAGAATCAAAGACTGTCTAGATCATTCAATTATTATTAATTTTCAAGTTTCCAAGAATATTTAAAGTGTCTAATCTGATTATTTATTATCACTATGAATAAAACTATATAGTTACTTTCAAAAATATATTGTAAGACGCTACAATTGTTTCGCCACACTGTGGCTTCTTCAGGCGAAGAAAATATATTTTTGAAAGTAACTATATAGTTTTATTCATAGTGAAGATAAACTTTCAAAATTTATCAGCCTCATCAATCAATTATTATTTATTAAGAACTTTACCTATTTTAGTTAAAAAAATGAGTACGTACTTAAATGAACTCCTTGAAGTTGACAGTGTAGCTGTTTTAACTATAGCAACCTATTGATTAAGGTCTTTGAGAGTATCTTTTGTAGCGTTGTGGACTCTAAAAGTTTTCTAAGAAACTCTCTTGTTTCCTGACTTTTATACAGCACTTTTTGCCTCTTTCTAAGTTGATGTGATGAGATGGGATCCCTTTTCAGTTGCTTTTCAAGTCTGTTGACCTACCTTTGAGTTTTGATCATGGGATCCAAATATATTTCTAAAATTTTGAAGTACTTTTTTTTTCAATCCACCTGTATCGAACAAGGATAACATTTCCGTATGCCTATATATAAAATCATAATCTCCTATATTCTTAAAGTGGTGAATTGTGCTTTACAATACCTGCAGAGTATATGTAGATGAGCTTTTGAAATAGAATTAAGTAAAACTTTTTAGTAATGGTGCCAAAAAATAATTTGTTAATTTTAATTAATTAATATGAATATATTTTTTTTAAATTTTGATTAGTTCTGCATACTAGATATAAAATGCAATAATAATTGACAATTAATAAATGCATAGATATTTTAAAAATTTAAAAAGATAGCAAGTAATTTATAATGTAGGTAATTTATTTAAGGTCAAAATTGTCCCCTCTTCATGAAACATGCATAAAAATTCTAATAATACTTTGGTAATATTTTATGACAAACTTTATCGGCCGTAACGAAGTTAAATCATAATTTTTAACAACATAATTAAACCACATATAACACAGAATCACATTATTAAGGGACGTGGTCCGACGGTCCCGCCCACCAACAAATTTTATGGAGATCGCGTAAAAAAATTATAAAATAATGATAATTTTGTTTTTTATATACAACCAATTTATTTTTACTGCAATAATTATTATATGCTCTTTAAATCGATATAAATATGATTCTTAACAAAATTTTTACTAGTCACAGAAATTATAAAGTTTGTGTAATTGTAGAGGTTAAAATCTTATATAACTTCATATGTGTTAGTTTAAAGTATAAACGCCCTAGAAAGTACGAGATCTTGTAGAATATAGCTTCTTCTAAAAATATAGAAAGAATACATGGTTATGATATTTTCCTTGTCGAGCATTCGTTGAAATCGCTTTTAGTTTTAAGTTTCGCCAAGTTTTCATATTTGCTCTAATTGTATGTACAATCTTAAAATACGCATTAGATTGACTCTAATCTATTAAAATCAGGTACCGAAAACTTAAATGCAGTTCTAAATGTTTTTCATCTTTTTATCGATAAACTCTTAAACACAATATCTTCTGTTGTTTTAGCTGTTAGCTGGAGTTTTTACATTATTATGTAAAACATTTTTTCTCATTATTAATTATCATTATTAATTCTGCACTACAAATTTCAAGATTTAATTTGCAAAATATCTACTATTTACACTTGTTATAATAATCAATAATTTTTACATATTTATATATAAAGAGAAATAGAAGCAAAAACTTTATACTTACATATTTGATCGAAACGTGAGTGACTGCTCAATTCTTGGCCGAGGGCTGAAACAAAATAGGCAGTTCAGTGGAACCGGCGGAGTTTGCATAACAAATTGTATTATGTTTATTTTTCACGACATAATCGCGCAATTTCATTTCGCAATCTGCGCGCCGTTTCTTTTGTTGCGACTGCGAAATTTACGGCCGCTCGTTTCTAGTTTCTCGGCGCGCCATGAATAATGAATGAGCGGCCGCCCGCGGGACGGCTTCTTCGGGAACAGTTGAATATTCCATAAGTGATACACAAGAGAATACCACTCGAACCCCATCCCCCTTTTCGCAATTAATTTCTCGGGGAACGCCCACTATACACTCTTTTAATTGCTTTGAATTGCGAATACTTAAAAGTTTGCACGGGAGCGGGGACGTAACTTCTCCTCAAAGAACGGGACGGAAGTTTTGCAAGTGTCCCATTCAAATATTCCGATGGCTATTAGCGAGTGGGTGTATAACATAATTACACTTAACGGGGCCCGATGTGCATCCAATATTTTAATTGCGAACAGTCAAAGGAATGCTAAGATGGAGTACGAGTAGTTGATGGTTCTCTCATTTTTAAAGTTTTATAATCTTTAAAGGTTTTGTATTTATAAGCAATCAAGTGGAAAATACTTTTTTATAGACTTAGATCAATATCTTCATATTTTTATTAATATTATTTTGTAAAAATTTATTGATGATATAATTTGATGCTTTTATTTTTAATATAATTAGGGTATTTGTATTTAATACTTTATTATTCTTACAATTTGGCACGAGAATTTTCTATTGCTAAAGTGGAAAGATCTCTAAATCAAGTATTTATATTACATAGGGATAAGTAGCCTAATTTGGACCACTATAATATCAATAATAATAATAATAATCTTTATTTCAAAGTGTCATTTGCAAAAATATACAAAATTAAATTGCGTCAATGTTGTCTTATAGTACCTAACTAATTACATAATTAATACTACAAACAAAATGTTCTAACACTAGATATACAAATATATACATATATATATATATATACACATATACATACAGGTATTGTCACACATGCATATACAAATCTATATGAGCACATCCTAAGTTAAGATAGTGAGCGTTCTTTAGGCTATTTGATCATAATCAAAAAAATCGCGTATGCTATAAGGTTCTATGTTAACTAGATATTCATTTAGTGCCTTTTTGAATATTTTAATATTGTCTTTTTTCCTCTTTAGAACTTCCGGTAGGGAATTGAAAAGTTTTATTGCCATATAGTGATTTGTTTTTTCTGTTTTAGCCAGCGAGTGTTTAGGGTATATGAAATTAACATTCCGTGTGTTATATTTTCCTATTTTGTTATCACTCCCTTGAATGTAATTTAAATAAAATAGTATACAAACCAATATACCGGGTGTCTCAGCGTGCGCGCCGAGTAGCTTTACGGCTAAACGGTTTATTTTTTTCAAAATCCGTTTTCGCAGGAGTATGTAGGTGTATTGGGACCACATTTTAAAATTAGTTTTAAATATACAGGGTGTCCCATAAAAGCATGGCGTATCATAGTTATGTTTTTTCTTATGGAACACCCCATATTTGATATTTTTTTCAGATTCTACATCAAAAATAAGGGTAACTTTCATTATAAGATCATATGCCTAAACCTAATAATTTCTGAAATATTTAAACAATTTTGGAAAAATTGACGTTTCGAAAAAAAATTATATCTTTCAAATAGGTGAATGAAAACAAATGAAATTTTGTGTCAGTATATTAGACTAATGGGTGAATATTTTAGGCCATTTATAGGAATTTTAAATATTAAGATGTTTTGATAATTTAATGTGTCTACAGAAACACATTCAAGGTCAAATTTCGTGCTTACTTTAAATGGAACACCCTATATCTAATAAACCTATCTTGTAGCAAATTTTATTATCTTTCAAAAAGTATAAAGGTATTCTATACCTGTTACTTATAGTTTTCAAGATATATCCATTTTTGTTAATTTTCGACATAATAATTATTAGTATCAATTATTGCAATAGTCAGTTAACACAACCAATGATTTTCGAGATTTCCAAATTAACACACTAATTGAATAATTTATTTACACATATGTACATGATTACGTAATATCGTCTTAGAATTTCAAAAAACATAACGAAAAACAACAAATGAAATTAACAAAATAATAACAACATTATTTTTTTATAACAAATTTTCAAAAATACCACCATCGCACTGAATGCATAATTCAATTCATTTTTGAAACGATAGTTTAACATTTCTTAGCATATTGGGTGTTATTGATCTAAATGCATCCTTAATTCTGTCCTTCATGTCTTCAACAGTTGTGGGAGGAGTGGTGTATACTTGATTTTTAATATACCCCCATAAAAAGAAATCCATGGGGGTTAAATCAGGGGATCTAGGTGGCCAAGCTACGTGACCTCCTCTTCCAATCCATCGCCTATTAAATATTCTATTTAAATATTGACGAACCGCCAATGAAAAATGAGGTGGCGCACCATCGAGCTGTAACCACATGTTTTGGCGAATATTCAGTGGAATATTCTCTAATAATAATGGAAATTCTTCTTGGAGAAATTGTAAAAATATGGGACCATCCAAGTATCCATCGAAAAAATGAGGTCCAATGACGTAATTGCCCAAAATGCCTCCGAATACATTAATACTCCAACGATGTTGTCGATCAGTAATTTGAAATTTGTGGCAATTTTCGGTGCTGTAATAATGGCAGTTACGTCGATTAAAAGATCCGTTATTATTAAAAGATGATTCATCCGTAAATAAAATATTATTCAAAAAATCTTCATCATCGCCACTTTTATTTAAAACACATAAACAAAAATCTAACCGCTTCTCGAAATCCGCATTATTCAGATGCTGGTGAATTTCATAGTGATATGGGTGGTATTCATGTTTTTTTAATATCCTTGATATGCTCGCCTTGCTTAACCCAGTCTCACGAGCTACTATACGTGTACTCGTGCTAGGATTATCTATTACAGAAGTAAGTACCTGTAATTGTGTCTCCTCGTCCTTAGTTACAGTGTTGAAGTTCGTTTTTTTCAGATACTTGACACTGCCTGTGGTTTTAAATATATTTAAAACTTCCTCCAATGTCTTCTTATTAGGATGTCTCCTATCAGGGTACCTTTCGCGATATACTCTTTCCGCTAAGAGACAATTTTCATAACATTCCCCTATTATTAGGATCATGTTAATTCTTTCGTTTAAGGAATATTTCATTTTTGCGGTCGTTACAAATGATTCGAATGTGTCAACTGACTTTGTTTATAAACAAAAGCTACACACTAGCTTATTGCAATAATTGATACTAATAATTATTATGTCGAAAATTAACAAAAATGGATATATCTTGAAAACTATTAGTATTAGGTGTAGAATACCTTTATACTTTTTGAAAGATAATAAAATTTGCTACAAGATAGGCCTATTAGATATAGGGTGTGCCATTTAAAGTAAGCAAGAAATTTGACCTTGAATGTGTTTCTGGAGATACATTAAATTACCAAAACATCTTAAAATTTTAAATTACTACAAATAGTCTAAAATATTCCCCCATTAGTCTAATGTACTGATACAAAATTTCATTTGTTTTCATTTACCTATTTGGGAGATATGATTTTTTTTCGAAACGTCAATTTTTCCAAAATTGTTTAAATATTTCAGAAATTATTAGGTTTAGGCATATGATCTTATAATGAAAGTTACCCTTATTTTTGATGTAGAATCTGAAAAAAATATCAAATATGGGGTGTTCCATAAGAAAAAACATAACTATGATACGCCATGCTTTTATGCGACACCCTGTATATTTAAAACTAATTTTAAAATGTGGTCCTAATACATCTACATACTCCTGCGAAAACGGATTTTGAAAAAAATAAACCGTTTAGCCGTAAAGCTACTCGGCGCGCACGCTGAGACACCCGGTATAGCATCCATAGAAAGTGTTAACATACTATGTATTTCCTTAAATTTATTTCTACATGACTCATTATAGCCTAATTTAAGTATTGAACGTAATGCTCTTTTATGTAGAGAGAATATATATGAGGAGTGCGAATTATTTCCCCAAAATATTATTCCGTATCGCATCTTGCTGATGAAGTTTGCATGATATACTGTTTTTGCTACCGCTACTGTCAGATATCTCCTAATTTCACGAATACTATAAATAATTATACTTAGTTTTCTACTCAGATAATTGATGTGGGATTCTCCAGAAAGCCGGTTATCAATTTGAATACCTAAGAACTTTGTACTTTCTACTGTTTCTATAGTATCAGAATTTAATGTGATACTTTGCACAGATTGCTTTTTGTTTTGGAATATTATTACATTTGTTTTATCTGTATTTGTAATTAATTTATTTTTGTTGAAAAAGTGATTCACATTTAGTGCAAGTGTATTTGCTGTTATATTAACATCATTGATGTCTTTACCTGAAATCAGCAGATTGGTGTCATCGGCATAGTTTACAATTTTTTCACAGTTATTGGAAATTACGCTTATTAAGTCATTAATAAATATAACAAAGAGAGTCGGCGCTGTTAAACTACCTTGTGGTAGGCCTAGCTTAATGGTCGAGGGTTTTGATGTTGTTGTAAGCCCATCTTTATGAATTACTACCTGCTGTGACCTGCCGTTCAGGTACGATCTAAACCATTCTAAGCCTACACCGCGTATTCCATTCATTTCTAATTTATGCAAAATAATTTTATGATCTATGCAGTCATAAGCTTTGGATAAATCTATGAAAATCCCCAGCGCAATCTCTTTATTTTCAAATTTATTTATGATATGTTCATAAAACTCATAGATAGCGGTCATTGTGGATTTCCCTTTTAGATATCCATGTTGTGTGCTGCTTAAGCGATTTGTATTATTTAAAAAATCTGTAATTCGTTTTATCATTAGATATTCGAAAATTTTTGAGAATACAGGTAATAAACTTATTGGCCGGTAATTTTCTACTTTTTCAGCATCCCCTTTTTTAAAAATAGGTTTTATGATGGCTAATTTCAGTTTATCAGGATAAATACCAAATTTGAATGAATTATTTATTATGTATGTAAGCGGTTCTATTGTATTTGTAATGCTGTGTTTTAGAATAATACTAGGAATATTGTCATATCCACATGACATAGTATTTTTCAATCTCACTGTGGCATTTATAATCTCATTTGATGTTACTGGTTTGAGAAAAATTGTTTTTTCGTTTTTGTTTATTGTGTCGGAATATTCAGTTGATATTATGTTTGAAGTTAATTCAGTTGCAATGTTTGCGAAGAAGTTATTGAATGTATTGGCAATTTGATTTGCATCCCCTTTTACTTTTATATCTGTATTTTTAGTATCTTTTCCTTTTATTTCATTTATTATATTCCAAGTGCATTTGTTAGCATTACTAGACTTATTAATTCTATAGTTGTAAATGTCAGATCTTTTTTCCACCAGTAGTTTATTGTACCTATTTTTTGTTTCATTATAAATATTGAGATAATTAATGTCATAACGAGAAATTACAAATAATATATCAAGTTCATTTTTCACTTTTTTTAAGTCTTCACAAAATGGAATGTTTTTATTTTTTCCAGGTTTTAGACTAGTTTCTTTTTCTGGAAAGTATTTATCGAATAAGTTACTGTACTTTGTTTGTAAATTTACTAAATTTGGCTCCAAGGAGTATACATTCTCCCAGTTTACTGTATTTAATTCATTTACAAAATTAACTATTTTGGAGTTTGTGAAAAAACGTTTATATTGTATTGTTGGTGAAGTATGATTTATTTGGGGGATAGTTACTGTTTGAGCTAAGTGATCGCTAATGTTTGTGTTGATAACTTTACAAGAAATAGTTTTTGAGTGATTGGTTATTATATTATCTATACACGTTTTTGAATTTTGTGTGATTCTTGTTGGTTGGTTACTTTAATAGAGAGAATGTCACACAGCATATACAGCCTTAATAATAATGGAATCGTCATTCTTCAACTGTGTGGCCACACTACGCACCCTTTACACACTTCTGATATAACAATTTTTGGTCATCAGCAAATTTATTGTACACACTCAGAAAACTTGATTTAACTAGTTTAAGAGGGATAACATATATTCAACGCAAATTTCAATATTACCTAATGATGCATATGACAGAGTACCTTTTTTTAATAGACTTATTCCACTTTACGACCTGAATGTTTTTTTTACTTGGTCTATTGCTTTTATCGCTTTCTTTTGCGGAGGCCTATCCTCTTAAAGTAAGGTATTGGTAGAACTGTAACGCATAATATTACCCTCGGGTACCCTCTCTGCCTTCCAGGATTAGTCTGCATCTACGTTACCCGCAAGAAACTCTTTCTATTTCTTCAGTACTTTCGCGCTGAAACTGGCTACCGCTCTCCATTTATTCTCGCCGCCAATCATGTGGAGGACCAGTGTCTTCCTTTCGATACTCGACCCGAACGCCTCCCTTAAACTTTGTCCTTCCAGCCGACACATTCTAGGAGAGTATGCCCCCAGAGTCCTTGAGTCCCTATGCGGTACAGGTTTTCCATTAAGCACCCATGCCCCGTTAGTATTTGCGTCAGATGGTACTCCAGCTTGCCATGACTTCGACTGACCTATGGGCTTAGATCCGATATCAACTCCCGGGTTCATGCGCCCACTGTTTCTTCGCACCACCTACTCTGCAATCTCGTCAACAGCTGTGACCTCGCCTCTCTGTTGGCTGTTGCATTGCTAACCACTCTCCTAATGGCCGTATGGCTGTGGGCCCTAGCATCCAATATTAGATCCGGTGGAGACATCAAAGCCAGCACTTCCGCTACTATCATCTGGACACCCTCAATATCCCTGGTCTCATGGCTCTCCTCAGCCAATCGGTATTCCTTTTCGATGCTGTATAACTGGCCCATGCCGGTGCTGCATATAGGAGCCGAGACATGGCCGCCTCCAGTAATATCTTTCGGGTTACTTCCCTGGGACCCCCAACATTCGCCATGAGTCTCGCGATAGCAGTTGTTGCACTTGCTTACTGCACAACGTGTTAGTTCCGATCAACCCCAGGTATTTCATACTTTTTTGTATTTCTACATGCTTTCACAATAACTCCAGTTGTAACGAGAAACAACGTTTTTGTCAAAATCCCACCTGGCTCAAAAGCTGCGGAGAATAATCACGTCCAGCATATGCGCGCGGTATGGGAAAATACGTCCGAAAAGCGCCGACCGCTGAGTGTCCTACGTCGGACACGGTATATATGCACCGCTCGGCTAGTTAGTGAGACTCAGCCCCCAGCGATTCCGCCAGAAGCGTACGCACTAGCAACCACTAGTGTGAGTTTTCGTAATTCCGCTAGATGCGTATGACCTATGAGCCAATATATTATACTCCAGCAATTGTAAATATTGTATCGTAATATCTTCCGTTACCGTTTGTAAATATTCCGTCGCCTAGAATTAGTTTAGCGTCTGTAAATATACCACTGTATTATTGTCGTTTTTCTTGAAGTTAGTTTTGTTTAAATAAATGTATTAAACCAATTTCATTGTGTTTAATGAACAACCCTGGCCGTCACTCAGTTTTTCGCCTTTTACTCAGCCTACCCTTCTCCTGGACATCCATGCCGCTACCATTTGGTTTGCCGACTATGGTAGCAAGACACTCCGCGATTATTCTCGCCGCTCTTCTAACAATCTCAATCTCCCTTCGCCTGACTATTATCAGAAGATCATCTCAGAAGCCAACAAGAAAGATGCTTCTGGGAGTGGTAGCCGGAAGATGTCGTCGAATGCCCTCCAAGCGTTGTGCTGTTCTTTGCTCGTCACCTTGGATGGCTAAATGAGTGATAGAACAACGCAGGGCTGTACCAGTCAGGGGGGCACAACGGGCCTAGAGTGGGGCGTAAGTGCTCTGGTCAATGATTTAATCACCCTTGGCAAACTCAATCCAGATCCCGATGCCCTTCTATTCAAGAGTTCGGTCCTCCAGATAACTTTTTCGCGTCCAACACTATTGCGAGGCAGTGTCGTCTAGCCCTAAGCGGCCCCTCGTTGGCTACATCGACCAATCTTCTTACCACTAGGAGGGCGTCTACGGTTGACCTGCCTCTCCTAAAGCTGTACTGCCTTTCAGATGAACCCCCATCCTCCTCGATCGCTGATCCCATTTTAGTCAGCAGCAGCATTTTCAACACTTTGGCCTTGTGGTCTATCATACAAACTGCGTCCTGGGTCAGTTTCCTTTCTTTGATATTAACACGAGTCTGGCCCGTTTATAGGACACGGTTGCGACACCTCTCTTAAGCATACGTTCATCATCTGTGTCAACCGCTCTGGGCCGTCCATTACTATTAGTTTAATAGCTTCATTCGTACCGCCCCCTGGCCTTACGTCCTGGGAGTAACCGCGGCGCCGCCTAAAATTACTCTATTGGCTATTGAGTAATTTTAGGCGGCGCCGCGGTTACTCCCAGGACGTAAGGCAACTAGGCCAGGCTCTTCATTCGTGGGTACCATCAACCAGCGGTTAACGGTTTTGCCTTTATCTGGGGAAACAGTGTCCTCACCACTTCTTTGATACCCCCTTGCACCAGCGCGCCTACGTTGGAAGAGGCAACCCCCATGTTTTTGGCACTATCCGGTAGAGACGCTCTTATTTGTCAGCCTCCACCTCGTATTGTAGCTGCTTTCAGTTTTCCTCCTTCTAGTTCTGATGGCCAGCTTCAAGTGCTCCTTCGCTTTCCTACACCCCTCTTCCAGTATTGCTAGGTCTCCGCCGTTTTTCTCGTTTTGTAGCTGCTTCCACTTATTCTTCATACTACGTCTGATGGCCAGCTTCAATTGCTCCTTCACTTTCCTATGCCCCTTTTCTATGGTTGCTAGGTCTCCGTCGTTTTTCTTGTTCCTGGTCAGAACCCTTCTAGCTGAGTTGGCTTTGGCCATATCCTCCGCAAACTAATGCTTGCAACCTTCAATACCTCTTTGCAGTAATGATGATAAAAATAGTAGTGATAGACACCGCAAAATTTCTTCTAGACTGACCAATATAACTCCTTACACGATCCACATTTAACGATAAACAAAACCAATTAAAATGAAAAGATCTGGTGTTTATAAGCTTAAATGTGGATCGTGTAAGGAGATTTATATTGGCCAGTCTGGAAATTTTGACATTCGATTAAAAGAACATATGAGCTCCTAAATGGCAAAAATACTTTGCTGAAAATGAATTCCATCTTCATCTGAAGCAGAAGAAGGGTCCAGAGTGGAAGAACACATGATGAACTCCGCCCGCAAGTCATGTGATCTAAATTTATGTAATTTTTAATGAAATTTTGTATACATTATTTTAATAGGATCTTGTAAAGTAAATATAAATAAATAAATAAATAAATATTCCATAATCACGTTCCAGATATTAATCCGTTAGAGATTTTACATTTTGCCAAAAAAGTCCGAAACTTGACCTCCTTTAATTCCTAGAACTACTACTATATTACTACTACTATGTGTATATTTAGAAGGTACGGTTTAACATCTCTTTTAGCATTATCAATACATCTCTTGATAAAATTGATATATTACAATAAAGCATTGCATGTTGCATCGTCATGAACTTGAGTCGAAGGTCTAGCTATAAAGTTTAAAACCACACCTAATTAGGTATTTTACTACATTTGTTGTAGTATTTTTTTATAGAACGCGTATAACTGGGCGCAAGGGGGAAGGGATAATGTTTTCAGAATGGTTTATATGCGATACCCGACCTTGCTATTTTGATTGGTTCAGCAGTTATGGAACCATGAACGCTACAGCAACGCAAATACGCTTACGAGAATACATCGAAACTTGGTGTTCTATGGTTGCTAAATAACTCAGATTTCGAATACAATTTAATGTTGGAAGGCACGGTTGTGTTCTTTCGTGAAACATTATCTTAACGTGAGTGCAGAACCTTCGTACTAAAGAATCGCTGAATCCTGGTGTATCTTGAGGTGGAAAAAGAAGTGCCAGAACCCCTGAAAATGTGGCTCGAGTAGGGGAAGCTATGGCTATCGCTGAGGATGAGTGACAGATTTACACTTTGACCCATACAAGATGATGAAAGCTGTAAAGAAACTGCAACCAAATGATTATATACGAAGGCTACGATTTGCTGAAATAATGCTGGAAGAGATGGCGGATGACAGCATTATCATAATGAGTAACGATGCGCACTTCCACTTATCGACATACGTTAATAAACAAAACTGTATGTACTGGTCAGACAACAATCCGAGAGAATATGACATAAATATGCCAGTAATGGCCAATATAATACCTTAATGGTTAAAAGTACTTTTTTGAGAATGAATTTAATCATTTGAAGCAGACGGGTTCTGAGTGGAAGAACACATGGTGAACTCCGCTCGCAAGTCTTGTGACCTCAATTTTTGTAATTTTTAATATCCTAATTTTGTTTACCTTATTTTAACAGGATATTGTAAAGTAAAAATAAATACATGAATGAATGAATAAATGAAAGACCATTTCGTAGCGAAACACTTACTGTGTGGTATGCACTTGGGAGATTCATTTCGCTCCGAGGGGATATCGAGTCACGATCACCTGATCTTACTCCCTTCAATGTTTTTTCTGTTAGGGTACTTAATAGCCTGCGTATTTATTAGAACCCTTGTTTAGCTGTTATCACCCAAGAAATTTAAGTGGGTCTGACAAACATGTTGTAAGAATGCATGAGCAATTATGACTTTTTTAAAACTTCACTGTCGGACCCTGTATATCACACCGATATATGATAGCTTTCTAAGATTAACATGGTTTTTGTATTGCATGTAGAATATATTCATTTATTGACTTCTATCACTTCTGCTACTATCCATGGATTTGATAAAAAATATAATAACAACTAGTGAAAAAATATAATCATTTATTGAAGCACTAGAAATTTGGATACGGAAACGATTGAATAGCTGTGTAAAATATTTTTTTCATTGCTTCTGCATATCAAAACTAAAGCGAAAAACTGCTTAAATGCAAGGGATGATTTGCGCGTATCTCTTTCAAAATAAAGCCTCTGTTCCCAAGTATTATAATGAATAGACAACAGTCTAGTCATTAATAAAAATAATATTAATTAAAATGTACCACCAAGTTAACGCCGACAACATTCAAGAAAAATAATATTGTTTGATATTTAACATATAAAATGTTCAATATTGACTTTGTTGATAGTAGTAGTATTGAAAACACAGACAATAAAATCTAGGTATGTGAGAAGTGTGGAAACTCTTTTCGTCGTTGCTATTGGAAGAAGAAAAGTCTGAAGATAATCGACGGCCCACGCGTAATTTATTGTGGAAGTCTCAAGCAACTTCTTCGTCTGGAGAATGATTCGCTTAAACGGCAAGTGCAACTCTTAAACATCCTAAAAGAAAATGTTAATTTGCTGAATTATAAATTAAATATTTTGGAAATAACACATCCAGTGGTCACATCTCCAAAAAATAGTCAAAGTAAATAAAAACAATTCGCAAATCATAAAAGTAAATAATATAATATAATATAAAACATAACTTCACTAAAGCAAGAAGACGTTTAACAAATGCTCCTGCACCGGAATATAAAATGAACAAATACATCGCTCAATCGGCAGCGTTTATCTCACTCGAAGAGCCAACAACTTACCAACAGACAACGCTGTGCATGTGATTGTGGAAAGTAAAAGTGCTAAGTTAGTACATTTCAATTGTATTTTAAAGCTCAAAAGTGAAAAAAGAAAAGTGATTTCACAAGTTGTCAAAGTATAAAGATTTATAAATAAAATTAGTCATGTTGAAAAATTAACGATTCGTATTAAGTTGATCGAAAATAAAGCTCTAGAAGGTGAAGAACACTTGATAAGTCGAATTAGTGAATTGGAAAATGTCATTAAAAGCGTTATAATAAATCTTAACAAACTAATACAGATTTACAGGATGAATTAGACAATTATAAAGATCTTTAACGACAGCCTGCAGTAATTTATCACCAACCACATTTAATAAAAAAAAGAAGATGAATAAGGCAAACATTGTAATATACTTAAGATTCAATTAGACAATAACACTCATGAAAAAAAAAACAGTATAACGCATGAAAATAAAAAAAAATAAAAATGAAAACAGATTGAATGGTTCATATATTGGATGTTCTTCATAACAAGAAGATTTCTCAACGTCATATTCTTCAAAACAACTCCAGGATTCATGCGGTGGTAACCACGGCAGAAATATGGGACAGTTACTTACAAAGGCTGTGAGTCAATTTGTTAATTGCCCAGCAACTCTCTCAGTTTACAAACCAAATGCCACTTTGTCTGCTGTTATCGAATAATTCAAAGATTTTGCAAGTGACTTTACGCATAAGGATCATGTCCTCATCATGGCAGGAACTGTTGATGCGATAAAGGGGCGACAGATAGATATTAATCACATTAAAGATCTTTTAAAAGTAGTGCCAGAAAAAGGAAATGTTTATTTTATTAAGAACCCATTTGGGAGAGATAGAAAAATTTTGATTAAATTAATTATTTCAATCAATAATCTTCTTCATATTTGTGCTACTAACCTAAGTTTTACATTCATAAAGAATAAGACAATCTTTTGATTCGGATTTATCACCCGAGTCAAATATACGCTTCCCACGAGAAGGTTTAATAATAACCAACTTCTACAACACTACGAAGGCGACCTCCACCTGGTCCGATGACAAGATTCGGATTTACGACCCGAGTCGAGAAGCAACTGACTTCCAAAACACTTCGAAGACGAATCGGATCCGCTGCAATGCTGACTTACAACCCGTTGTGGACTGCGACGACGTTTCTAGCAAATTTTTGTGTATACTCTGGTGATTGAGTACCGGAGTTCCTGCATGGTATTCGTTTAAGTAATACCTACTACTCCGTAACCAACAAAACCTCCGGACAAGAAGTTACTATGATTGATACAGATTTACGACATATAACAAACTAGTGAACACCACGTCTTCGCCACCGAAGAATACTGCCTCCAAGTCCAATGTCAAGTAGAAGACAACTTTAGTCAAGCAACTGCATTATAGATGGAGCAGCTAAACGAGTACGCCGTGAAGCAATAAGCATTTGGCAAAGATTTGACAAAAATACTGAACGAAATAACAAAAACGAACATCACCAGGCAAAAATTAAAAGTAGCACAAACATAATTGGATGCTGTGTGGAAAAAGATTAAAGACAACGACGAACTTTGCCAGAAATTAAAAATACCTACACATAAGTACCACAAAGAAAATTATTACACAAAACTACGAAACAAATATGAAGAATTGCTCCACAAACTGGCAACCGTGTTCATCTATCCATCACCATCTTCTGAAGAAACAACTCACGAAACATCCCCAGCAATCATAGGTTATAACAGTTTGGTATCCAGCTTCATTGAACTTCTTGACCAAGCAGAGCAAGTAGCCACAATATCACAAGATGAAACCGTGGCTACAGCAAATCGATCAACATTGGACCGAAGTAAACAAGAAGACATTTTCTTTGTTGAATGCAAACTTGTCGATAAGCACCACCAATCACAACACCCTATTCTTTCAAAACATAAAGGTGAAGAGACATCTGTGCCAACATTGATCTAGTACAAACAATACCGTCCTGCAACATATAGACCATATTACAATGATAGGTACCAATTATTCAACTGCATGGGAAACATTTAAACGTCAATACGACAATAAATGACTTCTCATTGCTCAACTAGAGAAGAAGTTTATGGGTCAGCCAATCTGCAAAAGCGATTTTCCAGGGCAACGTAAGAGCCTCCACCATACCAACGAAAATCTGACAGAACGATCTCTAGTAGTCTGCATGATTGCCAAAACAGGAGATGAAACTAAATCCGAAGAATCCGTAACTACAGAATTAAATGCAGAAGAAAAAAATGAGTGTAAATGCTAAAACAAAGCCGAAGAACTCCAGGATACTAAAGTGGAGGATATAAAAAAATATATAAAGTCATTAAAGATAAACTGGAAACAGATGTAGAAAAGAAATTAGATATTAAAGAAATAACTACTGAAGTTACAGTTGATAAAACAAAAGCAGATGCAGAAACGGACACCTTATTATAGGTGGTGACTTTAACGTTTTATTTAATAATAGTGATAAAAGAGCATCCCAATACATGGGACGACAATTGTTTAAACAAATTTTATATATTATGTCATGCCATAGACTGGAGTTTCATTGATGATAAAACTTGTCCAGTTGAATATAAACTTGAAACTCCATCAAACTTATTACATAATCACTTCATGAGTAGTTTTCGCGAAAGGAATGTAAATAACAAAAATAAACAAGTAAAGCGGTCTAATAATCAGGTCCGCGATATGCAACAAACATTAAATTTTATTCGAGAGTCCTGATTAAGAAACTCCGGCATAAAGGAAGACTATATAAAATATAAAAGAAAATACGATACAGCGCTCTCTAACGCTAAAACTGCAGGCAACGTATTTTATACAGAAAAGTCATCCAACTGCATTGAGATAATGTGGACAGTTTTAAACAATGCTCGAAATAAACCTGCGATATAGACCCGAATAAATTTGATACTTTCTTTACCAATGTACCAGATAAACTAGTTAGAAATTGCCTATAACCACTGATGACGCATTAAATTCAATAATTACGGGCAACTTGAGAAACAACAAGCAATACTTTTGTTTCAAGAAAACCACATACGTAGAAGTGAGGGAAATCATAGCCAGCATGAAAAATTCAAAGAGTAAAGCTATATAAGGAATATTTTATCATTATTATTGAAAAAAATTGTTGATATCAATCTTATCCAACTTGCAAAACTTATAAATATATGTATTATAAATATAATGTCTCCCTAATCTCTTAAAAGAAATCGAACAAAAGGAAATTAAATTGATGTCACCAAAAGTAGGTGATTTTACTGGTTGAAATATATTTAATTGATTAGAAAACTCGTGATTATTTTCCTTCTTAATAAGAATCCATATGCTTTAGGCGCTAAATTGATTTTAGAAAGCTTTATAATAACTTGAAATGGAAGTAAAATTACAAAATTTTCAATTTTTAAATTATTTATTTCTATTTCATCACATAAATGGACTAATTTTATTTTATAATTAGTATAGCTAGAAAACAAAGCGGTATTTACAAATTGTACTTTTGTTTGATAAATAGAATTAAATGATTTGTTGTAAATAAAATAAAAATTTATAAAAGCTATTTTGAATTATAACATAAAAGTGTTTAAAATTTAAACACATTAAATAGGTAATCATTTCTAAATAGAGGTAAAACTAATTTAAACATTTCATTTAATTACATTATAACAAACAAATTTAATTTCAATTAATCGATTTAAACTGTATAAATAGCATTTTTTGCAATTAATTAACACGATCTCGTCATTAGCGAGAAAACAGATTATATCATTTTAGGAGTAATTACATTCTAGACGAGGACGGTGCACTCTTTTAATTACTCTAATCTGAGAATAGTTGGAATGGTCAGCGTTATCTCTCTGGCAAATTGGAATTGTGTGGACGGCGGTGCATCAAAGTTCAACTTTGTCTGGAGCGAGTTCAGCGGGAATTAATTGGAAGCTTATTGATGGGCGAGGAACGGTGCTAATTTAAAATTAAGCAGTGTGTCGCTCGGTTTGTTTCGCAACAAGAAATTTCCTAATTAGTTCCTTGCCGCCGCTTGCGTGTTAGTGGGCGTGGCCTACCAGTTTGTTTCCACGCCTACTGTAAGTGTTCGGAGTTTGAGGAAGTTGTTAATGGGACTTGTTTAGTACCTGTCTATTAATACAAACATATATTATATGCATGTAGTGTATAAAATATTAAAAAATATATTTACCAATTGACTAATTGCTAAATAATTAATCTATCTGACTGAATATTCGTTTTTTCAGTAAGATTTTTGGATTTTTATACCTTAGCATGTTTTTTTCAGAATCATCCTGAAGTTTCATATAATATGCGTGGATAAATTAGGATTGAAGTCAATTGGGATTCAAGGACTGTAGTTTAGGCATTAATAAGCCTTTAAAATTTTTAAATTTAAATTGTTTTGGCTATATATTACAGATAGATTTCAAAAAAATAATAAACTATAAAAGTTTATTCCTGAAGGATCTGCATCGTTATACATTTTAGTGTACAATAAGAATACTTGTATGTATAAAAGGATTTAATCTTTGTATGTTTTAAAATCACGTATGTTTTGAAAATGACAAATGTTTTGTCGAAAATATGGTCAACGAAGATTAATTTCTGCTGTACATACAAGTTGTAAAGTATTTTTATTGTAAACTATAAAAGTTACTACAACGAATCAGTTGGTATATGTTGAAATAACAATAGAACTTTACAAAATGGCTAGACTCTATAGTAGAGATACAGTCTAAAAACATCGTATCTTAGCACGCAAAATAATCCACGCCCAACGCGGAAACAAATACAATAAAGTCAGAATCTATCCGAATAGAAACACAAGGGGCGCTGAATTAAGCGCATGTATGCAGATTCAAATAATAAAACTTTTTTATAGCGCCACCACTCCCTTTTTCCGAGATGCGGACCGAGTTCATATGTGGCCGCAATAAAAGGGGAAGCCCAGCAACGCCCGCAGCGAATTTACTTTATATTGGCGGTGGCAACTTGATTATTATTTTATTGTAATGACGCCGCCGCTGAATCTTTGATGTGGCCCCGATGGCCCCTGACATTAGAAATGATGGATGTTTCCTGAATTATATATGCCCGGGCTATGTACGCCTCGCATCTGGCCACTCGATGGTGTCATGTCAGGAAAAGAATTTACATATTTCATAATTTAGTAGTTTGGTAGTTCTTATTCGTGGACTTCATTTTAAGAAAATTGATGCCGGTATTATTGCGGCAATACAAAATTTAAAAGGAAAGGCGTAAATAAAAATATACAACTTGATCATTCACTAAATCAATCAAACACTTTAAAAAATTGTTTGCATAAGTGAATTGATTGAGTTGAAAAACCATATTATATCTATCAATTAGTAAGACTATTATTTAAGTATGACGTTGATGTTATTTAGTATTAATAATGTTAAAGAAGAGAGATTTTGAAAAACATTAAATAGTATTGAATATTTTTATTTTGCAAAGAGCAATAAAGATAAGAAGTGAATAATGCGCCAATCACTTCATATAACAGTCATCCTTTTTTTAATGCAATATTTTACTCCTTTGTATGCTAGGTCGCGATAATGGGGCCGTCCCTTTAGTGTCGGCCCGAGTTATTACCTTCGAGATTGTGCGGTTTTTAATTTAATTCTAAATTATTTACGCGACGACGTTAGCGTTTATCGGGGCACCAATTTGGGGTAGGGAAATTAGGGTGAGGCTTAGTTTTTGTGGGCCGTTCCGCAGCGGCGGAGAAGGCGCCTAGCCCCGGGGGTCTTTGTTACGCAAATGGAGCTTGTTTAAGTGAACGCTGCGTCGTAATTTCGCAGTAAAGTCGCCGAAGCGCTGACGAAAATGAGCCGATATTTAGTCCCACGCGGTGTATTTATTAGACCGACGTAGGAGTTATAGTGCAGTGGGCGGAGCTTGAAACGGATACGCCTACTGTGCTATAATGTGTTACGTTTAAATTACAATCAGGAAAATATATACTATTACAGAAACCTATTCATTAATGTGATATTTATTGTGTAAGTGATAGCCTAATTAATATAATGGTTTAGAATTGCTATCGACAATTAAAGGAAATTATTAACTATGAACATATTTTTTCCTTGTTAACAATATCAACTGCGCTGAAGAGATCCGAATAGATCAAAATATATCCATGGCTATTGTTGACAGATGAATATTAATTAAATATTGAAATAAGGTAATACAAAATACACTGAAAAATAAGTTATTGGTTTTTGGAATTTGTGATTCAATTTAATTGTTCAAATAATTATATTTTTAAGTTAATTTCTATATGATTTATGAAGAAAATTTGATGTAATTATAAATATTTCGTATATATTTTTTAACTTATTATGATTATTATACATAAACTAATCTGCAGAGTACAATATGAATGATGAAATTCGCGTATAAATTAACCTAAAACACAAAGTGCATGCAGCTACTCATAAGAGATAAGCCGAAGGAAAATTTACCCTCCAGCCTCAGACTAATGTATTTGAGGATTCCGTTTTTTTGCGTTCAAAAGGGTCGTTTTGTATAATGTATACGCCACTGACATGGATGTCATAAACTATATTAAAAAAAGGGTAAACAGTTTTTTGTCCCTTTGTTTCTGTTCTACTTTGAATGTACGTTTCTCTCTCATATGCGCTTATATGTGTATGTGTGTACGAGTGTGTGTGAGTGTGTTTGTGTGCGGTGGCGGCGACGCGGTTTCCACCCCCTGCGTTATATTTTATTCATTCCCTAATGTACGTCATAATTTTCGTTTGGCTTTTTATCCAGCCTCAAAAGCGTGCCAAAGCATATGTAGGACACCCGGGGATCCGTGAGGGGATTATGGGCAAGCACATAATTCAATTACATTTTCGTGCTGGCCTTTCTAGTCGCGCCATTACGAGGACTGGCTGAAAAGTTTCGGTCCATATCGCGATCCCTTTAGCCCCGATAGAGTGAGTGGTACGTATTCGGAGTGGAAATTTTTTTAATAGGAAATGTTTTTCAGTTTGGCGACCGTTATACAGTTATAAAAAAGAACCACAGAGTTTGAATGTACAATCAAGGCTTTTATAGGTATTCTAATAATCACTTTGATCAATATTTTGAAGGGTAATTGAAGCCGCGATAATGTCAATGGTCATTACTGGTGAAAAAATGGAAAACTGTTCTGCCTGAATTCCATTCTTAATTGCTATCAAAGCTCCTCCACCTTTGCAATTTTGTCTGTCTGAACGAAAAACGTTGAAAGTGTCCGGAAAGAGTTCACTATTAAGCACGCTATCTGTTAGCCACGTCTCCGTAAGTAGCAAGTCATAACTACACATTCCCACATTATTATAGAAACATAAAGTTTTTTTGAGACTTCAGACATTTTGATAATAAACTAAGGTGTAAGTCTGTTGAGAACGAGTTAGTTTTTTATTTCGACGTTGAGTTTAACAATTTGCGGCATTCCATGAGAAAAAATTATTAATAAATTTTGTAGGTTATATATGTTGGAGGCTTCTACTTCGTTATACATTTTTGTAAATTGAATAAAACACGATAACTTTGTTTGTATAACTTGAAATTTTTAATAAATTTTGTTCACCTTCGGCAATTCGTTGAGCCATATTGTCTTTCAGATACGTTTGTTACTGGGGTGTGCGATCAGACTTGATATTGGTTTTACCCATACGCCTACTCTTCGATAAAATTTGTTTGGCACAATTAATGTCCGGCAAAACAACTTCAGAGGACGACATCTATTGGATTTTTTCCCAATCTGAATACCTTGGGCGGATCAACCGTTTCATTAGCAGAATTCAAAATTTCTTTTACAGCAGTTTTGTCATGAGAAATTCTCTTATTTGCAACAATATCATCAGATTGCGGAATATTACAATTGCTACAATTGATTTAAAACTGCAGTTTAATAAATTACATGGTTTTAGTTAATTCTTTACTGATGTAAGACATGTTTCTGTTTTCTAAAATTGCCCAAAAACTGAATCAAAGCACGTAAATAATATTACATAGAACATATCAAATGTAAGTGTCCTGCTATTGACGAACGTGAAGATCTCTCTGCTTTAGACGAAAATATAGGGTACAGGTAATTGTATACTGATGAATTTTACTCCCATTTATATCGAACTTTACGACGACGTCTTTTAATGCTACTTTACAAATAAACAGCCCTGGACTTACTTAAATTGCACCGACAGCAACAGTCGCAGCTGAAATTAGTGCTAAGTCTTAGGGCAAACTGCAATAAATGAAAGCAGAGCGTTGTGAATTACAGAGCATGTGAAGGATCTGCATCTGCCAACATGCACATCGTAAGAAAACAACCAGCATAAGTGAGGTAAATGCAGTGGACCTGGTGGCAGGTAATCCATAATTTTTAAGAAATAATACTAATCAAGAATTCGAATGTGTGCTAGAAATAATTAACCTTAAAGATGAATTTATTGAGGACTTAAGAAAGAAATAAATGTAATGAAGAAAACCATTTATTTTTTAGAAGAAAAATGTAATAACCGCCATTATTAATTCCAACGAATATTTATTTAAATCAAACACGAATCTAGAAAACTACAACAATAACACCGATATTGCCCAAAAATCAAATCTTAGTGTAGGCAAACAAGTTTACCCCGATAGAGGAAATGCGAGTCCAAAGAAACTACAATCAAACAAAGAAAGTGTTATCTTAAATAATGCTTCTGATAAAGTAACTGAAAATCTTACAATTACTAATTTAATATAAACTAATATGAATAAAACATAACGAAATATCGAGGAATCTAATCAAAATTCTCACGATGAGGTATTGTTACAAAACGATAATTAAGATAAATAGGCAAGAGTTCGAAATCGTCGCAAATACAAATAGCGTACTATTTTAGGTATATCCAAGAGTTGTTCTATTAAAGAGATTCCCCAATTTAAATATATACATGTGTTTATGTTGGATCCTAATCTCACTAAGGATGAACTCACTACGTATGTACACAGCTGCGGTTTTGTGAATGTAAGGTGCGAAAGCCTAAATTCTAGATAACCCGAAGAATACTCTTTATTTGTGTGTACCATAAAATCGTATCGCCGACTTGAAAAAACCAGACATCTGGCCAGAGGATGTACGCATAAATAATTCGTTTCTAACCGCTCAGAAGAAACTGCCAGTGAAGTAATAGGAAATTTAAGTTGGAATTTCATATCGGATATTCCATTAAGTCTGAATTATAAATGGGACCATTTACTTATAATTTTTACATCTAATGTAAAATTGTGCGTTCCAACAAAATATTTAAGGTTTGCAATTCCAGTAATGAAATCAAAGATTTGCGGGAAAAATTAAAGACAATAATTGACATCTACAGCAAGTACACTTTTAATGGATTAAAACTTATAAGAAATAACCTACGTAGAAGCTACAGACCTTAAATTAAAGATACTCAAAAGCGAAAATCCGGAAAATATATCAGTGAAACTCCAAATAAGACAGAGGCAATGTAGTCTCTAATTGATTACTCTAGGAAAAAATTGAAAAAACGAATAAACCATTGTAACTTTTCATGTGATGTATTTAATCTTATCTTCAGTAATATAGTAGAAAAACTAATCTAATCAAATTGCAACATTTGATCACTTAATGAAAGTTAAAGAGTCCCTGAATTTTAAATTTAGTGAAGTTTCACCAATAGTTGTTAGTGAAGCAATACTGTATATAAAAATAGTAGGTGTTGTTGTTTATCAGTGATCCATATTAAATGCATACTTAACTAAATCATTACTCTCCTCAAAAAGTTAATTAATGAAACACTAGTCACTGAGATTTTCCCAGATCCTCTTAAATTGGCTAAGATAATACCAATTTGACGAATAAAGGACTAATAATTATTAGTTATTTATTAAAGGTTATAACCTTTCTTCACAATTTTGTTTGAATTACCAAATGTACATTTCGGAAACAAAGTGACCATTATCAATGGATTAGCACTGATAATACTAATTTTAAAGTATGGAGCCGAGCTTGACTTGCATAATTATAGACCAACTTCAGTTTTGCCAATTCTATCGAAGGTAATTATAAAAAATTATTAAAAGTTTGACCAAATGGACTTTTTAGTAAAAGTTAATTTGGTTTCAGAACTAACATGTCAACTTCAGATACTATCCTTGTTCTCAATGGACTGATTATGAACGCTTTTGTAAATAAAAATGTCTCAGTAGTTTCATTAATTGATATGAGCAAAGCTTTTGATTGTGTCTCGCATGACCTACTAATACAAAAATTGAAAGCGCACAACTTTACAGATTATAGTGTTAATCTTATAAAATCTTATATAAGTAATAGATTCTAATGTGTTCACTTCAATGAAGTACTTTCGAAATCTGAAAAGATAAAATATGGGATTCCACAAGGTTCCATTTACTGTTTTTAATTTTTATAAACGACCTTCCTTTACAAGATAATACTGCAAACCCTGTATTATTTGCTGATGATTCTACTATCATAAGTGATGGTGGAAACATTCAAGACACAGAAATAAGGAATGAGTTAGTAATAAACTACATAAAAACATGGGCTGTTAAAAATAAACTTTGTCGATGTTGAAGGCTTCTACTTCATTATACATGTTGAATAGAATTGAAACACACTTATAACTTTGTTTGTATTGCGTGTTTTAGAAACAAAGTTATAAGTGTGTTTAATTTCAAAAATAAACTTGTCTTAAATAATAGCAAAACAAAAAAAAAATTGGAAAGTCTAACCAATAAAACAGATCAAGAAAATGGTATTGTAGTTGTTAAAGTAAAACTGTTTATATTCTTTTAATGAATTTTTAAAATGTGTAATTTCCATTACAGAATCATAAGGTAATTACTTTTAAAATGTTGTGTCGTCATTTTGTATTTGTTATAACTTTTTAACTTGTCTTATTACTCTTTTAACTATTCTAACAAATCATATTTCAATTTTAAAAACTGGGATACTCTTTTAAATATTTGATTTTCTTGATTTTATATATTTTTCTATTTATTTATTTATCTATTTATCTATTAATTAAAATATATTGCACCTCTTAGCTGAATCCATTGGTATTACTTCTCGTATTTTATTGCCTCCGTGTAAAACTTTATCTTTATGTGAATGCTTTTAATTTTTCTCTCCGTAATATTATTGTATACATTATATTGTCTGTTTATTTATTTTTTATCTTTATATGTCTGATGTATTCAAGATATTGCTGTCAATACATTAATAAAGCACTTACTTACTTACTAGTTGGAAGGATAGTAGTGTTAAGTCACAAAATCTGGTTTTGTTTATGTCTCAACGATTGTCGAGCTACAGTAAGATGATTTCTATAAAAGAAGATTTATTTTTTACGAAAATTTAATATTATAGTATAAAGTGCCATATCATTGGAGTATGGGTCACCTTTAGATTTAATTCCAGCCAGTTTTTATGTATAGTAGTATATTCACAAAATTTTACAGCCGTTGATACAACGATTACCTTAACATTATATTGCAGCAAGATAATGTCCGATCATATATAGCCCATATCTCTTATATTTTTTTACGTAAACAGAAAACAGACATTTTCCCCTAGTTTGCTGCCTTTCAAGTCGACCAACCATGTTTAGTATATAATCATAATAGAAGAAATTTAATTGACCAGACGGCAAATAAATGAAGAAAGACACAAACGTTGCAAAACTATAAATAGAAAGAATATTATGTATAATCGCTATGACATAAGCAAAATAAGGTGAAAATAAGCATCTAAATGCTAAATATATGTATCTGAAGCTGGTGTTATATGGACAGCGGAAGAGAGCATGGTGTTAAAATTATATGTATGTTTTTTTCATCAATTTTCTAAATATCTATATTATAACCATGTTTTGATAAAGCTTAAATAAAGATAAAGATAAACTTTTATTGCATAAAGCGTTTTCTATGAGCAGCAAACATCTCTACCACTCTGCCATCTAGAGTAAGTAAGTGTTTAGATCTCATAAGATGCTATTGATCATATTTACAGAATGCCTGACCTAGTTTTAGACACTAAAATTTCGGCAGTGTTAGTAGCAAAATCCCCACTAAATATAAGCAGATGAAGTGGCCGATCTCCCAAATACGTCGTATCAACTTTGTTTTTTTTTTGCTATTAGAGATTCCGTAAAGCAATTTTCTGGAAGCTAAATCAGTATATAAAAACATAACGTAAATTCACAAGTTATTAATAAATCGTTATCTGAACTTATAGCGCTGCAAAATTTATTTTAAGATCGGCTGGCAAAATAGAGAGAGAGAGAGGGGAGAGGGGTTTCTCTTTAATTCTTTCTGGTGCACTTTACATTTCTTGTTTATTGCAATTTCGTCGCGCCAAGATAATTATGAAAAAATGATTAATTTTGCTCTTGCAGGGTTTTCTTTAAGAATTTTGTAAATATTTTGGTTTTGGCAGAGTATCAATATTTACAATGTTCTATAATTTCTAAAGCAAATACTTAAAGGTTAGAAGAGACATTCTTGGAACATTCTAGGTTTTTAGAAGAGAAATAATTTATGAGGAATACAACAACCTCCCAAAAATATCTCATAATCTCAACTGAGTGTATTTTTAAATAATAATAATATTTTTTCCCAACACATTGGTAAACCTTATTAAAGGAAATACAGAAATTTTACATAAATTGAAACATAAATTCTTAAAAACAAAGTTAAACTAATATAAAGTAATAGTGTATATAAAATTATACTTAATATTATGTTTAAAAAGAGAATTACACAATAAATATACAATAATTCATTTAAAGTGGCAGAGAACGTGTTCAAGCTGTCACCAAAAATGTCTACAGGATGCTGAATAGAATTGAAAGTTCTTGCATTAAGATTAGTGGTGAATTAAAGTGTGCATCAGTCTTGCATATGTTGTAGCGAAATAATGCTGCATTTTTAAAATTATTTCTCGGTCCGAAGAAGTTCGGGACAGTCATATTTGTAATTTACCAATTTATGTAGATAATGTAATTTCAAAATGTTTCTGCGTGCGGATAATTTAGAGACTTCAAAAAAACGTAAGAAGATTACTATATGAAAGAGTATAATCAGGGTACCGTCTTGTTGTACAGATAACGTAAAAAATAATTTTGAAATCTCTAGTGAAGCAACATGTATTGGATGATATGGTGACCAAATTAGACTACTATATTCCAGTTTAGAACGAACAAATGCATAATATAGCATTTTTAGTACAACTGGGTATTCAAAAGAACGAGTGGAACGTTGAATAAAATCTAACTTCTTGTAGGACTCAGAACATATAGATCTGATGTGATTTGTGAATGTTAACTCGCAATCGAAAGTGACTCCAAGATCCTTGTTATTTAGGTACCTTTTTAGATAAATACCTATCAAGTTATAATCGATTATTATAGAAGATTAATTTCCAGTGAAGGTCATACATCTACATTTTTTAATGTTTAACATTAGCAGGTTATCACAACGCCAATTATCAATTCTAACAAGATCCCTTTGTAAATTTGTGCAGTCGTTTAGGTCCTTAATGCTATAAAATATGTTCACTTCATCAGCATACATTAATACATTGGATAAAATTTCAGTCACCATGTCATTAATAAACATAATAAATAGTAGATAACCTAGATTTGACCCCTGAGGTACCCCACTAGTTGGCATGAACCTGTATGTTTTTATGATCCTTATATGCAATTGTCTTTTATTAAATATGATTTTATAAGTTTTGAGGGATTTCTCGAAAATACGAAAGTGGTTAGTTTAGAAATAAGTAAATTATGGTCAATAGAATCAAATGCTTTGTGCAAGTCAGTGTAAATAACATTGACTTGGCCTCTGTGATCAAGAAATTCAGAAGTTGTATGGGTGAAATGTAATAGATTAGATGTTGTAGATCTATTTCTTACAAAAGCGTTTGGTTGAGTTGATATAAGACCGCTTTTAATAATTTAGCAAAATTGTTAATAAGTGATATGGGTTAATAATGGATAATGATGATACTCTATTAACATCAAATTATGTGAACATTTACACGTTATACTAGATGATACGATAACTAAATCCAAGAGTCGATTATTATTGTTGAGCACATTATTAATTTGATTTTATTATTAAATGCTACAAAGTTCTTAAATTCAAGCTTTGTTTCATTATATACATTTGTATTGGAGTCGGTATATTGAAATCACCACACTTAAAAACATGTTCCAAATTTATAATAATGAAATATTCAAAAGAAATTGCTGGATAATTGTAGACATTTTCAAAAAAATCTGGAGGTACAAGAATTTTTGAAGAGAAGTTTTTTGCCAAATCTCAATAATAAGAACTCCCGAGATAATAAAATTCCAAAAGAATTGAAAAAGAAATATAGGAGATAATGGAATCTGGAAATTCTAAAAAATTGAACAACTTTTAAAAAGTGCTTATATTTTGGGGAGCAATCCTGGAACGTTTCTTAAAATGAAAAACAAATTGAAATTATTTTTAATATTACTAAATTATCATTTGTTTCCCTTTCTGGTCTACTCTACATTTTATCAATCATTTAGAAAATCTTATGTTATTATTAATATTCTAATAACTAAAAAAACTTTAGAACAAAAAAACGTATTGAAAAGACATTAGTGAAATAATTTAGAACCCTCTGCCTGTAAATACCATCAACATAAACTGTATGTCTTTAATGTATTTTAGTTGTACGTAATACAAAATTAATTTCAGAAATCACTTAATTTTAAGTTATATGCATATCTTGTCTGTTATGAGAGATTTCCTTGGCGATACAGGAAATTTTAATAAATACATTTTCAAAGAAAGTTAATGTTTTTTTTTCTGAATTTTCTTTAAGCTTTTGTAAATATTCTGGATGATTTATGGTGTGTAACAAAACAGAAATTCATTGAAAATCCTAGATATTTTGAAGAAACATTTCTGACAAATTAGAGTACCTTTTCGAAATGCTCGACATTTGTATCCCGAGAACTGACACTTGACATTTTCATTTCAAAATTAGTTTGAACTTTGATAGTGAAGAAACGTGTCAGTTATCTAAATAAATATATGTGGAACATAACAAGTGCATAACTTCTCTCCCAATTTAAAAATGAAAGTTTCTGGAAATTTCTCAAAAATTCGAATATTCCGTAGATCTTTAATTTTATATAACTTTATTGTTCTATTGTGGTAGTACAACAAAGTAACATAATTATTTTATTCTTAAACATTGCTCTTCCTAAAGAATATTTAATTGTCAGGCCATTAACGTATGTTTTTTTCTTTAAAAATAGAAAAAAGTTGAGAAAATTTTGTTTAAGTATATTTTTTATGTACTTTAGTTGAATATTATGGTAAATATTTTTTTAAATTATTTCATGTTTATTTATATTTTTTGTCTATTATGATATCATCACAATCATCTAGCATTTTTTTAATTTACAGAAATATCAAAGAAAATTTTGGAAATACATTCTTGAATATTGTAGAGATTTTCTGCATAATTGTAGACATTTGGAAGACAGATTGAAGAACCTTCTAACAAAAAATTCTCATAATTTGGAAAAAAAGGCTAGGTTTTAGGTCAACCTTGGAAATATAAGAAATATTGACAAAACATAATTTTAAAAGAATAAAGCAGGAAATATATCAAGGCAATGGCAGCTACAAAAAATATAAAAATGGTAATATCATCTAGAAGACAGTTTGAATTTTTTAAGATACGTGAAGATAAACTTGATTAATTAATAAAGCACTAAAAACCTTTCTTCACATTATTATTAAACTTGCAGATATATATTTCGGACATAAAGTGATCATTATCAATGTTTTGATACTATTAAAACATAGATAATGGTCAAGTTGTTTTTAGTGCTTTATTAATTAAGCTAGAAGACAATTTCTGGAAGTACTAAAATTTTTGAAGAAAAGAAACCTTGAAAGTAGGAAATATCGGAAAAACTGATAAATTAAATACCATGCAAACAAAAAAAAAACTCATACACTGAAAGGGCTTTAGAAGCGTGACATTGATATTGTCACTGAGCTGGAGGGATTTGCAGTAATGCGCTTTTAAGTGAAAAAAATCTTGCATATGTGGCGTTTAATTATAATTAATTATATAAACAATAAGAACTAAGATTTGACAGTTCTCTATAAGTGTTCTGCTGAAAAGTTCGTATCGTTTCTAAGGGAGGAGGCCACTAGATTTGTTTCCATATGATTTTCGTGATGTATAGCATTTTGAGTAAAGCAACTTTTGTTATTTTTAATAAAATGGATAGAATGGAATTTCGTGTGTTAATGAAATGCTGTTTTTTTAATGGGAAAAAATAATGCTGGAACAAAACTTGTCTTGATAAGTTACAGCGGAAGCAACTATTCGTAAGTGGTTTTCTAACTTCCATACTGCGCTCATCATAAAAAAAAACTCCAGAAAATAATTTTGAATGACCGTAAAATGACGTTGATCGAAATAGTTGATACTCTGAAGATATCGAAAAAAGGGGTTGGCCATATCGTGCATTAATATTTGGGCATGTAAAAACATCAAAGCTGAGCCACAGTTGATCAAAAACAACAACATGTTGATTATTCCGAGTGCACTGTTGGAAACTGTTTAAGAGAAATAAACAGGAGTTTTGCGTCAGTATAACAATGGATGAAAAATGGTTGAAAAGGGAAAATACAATCAATTGTTGGAGTGTTTGAAAGATGAAATCGCAAAAAAACGGCCTCATTTAAAAAGAATGAAGTGTTGTTTCACCAAAGCAATACGTCGTGTCACAAGTCGATCAAAGCGTTGGCCAAACTCAAAGAATTGGGCTACGAATTGCTTCCCTACCCACCGTATACTCCAGATTTGGCCCCCAGCGACTATTTCCTCTTTACAGACCTCAAGAGAATGCTTGATGGGAAGAAATTTAGCACCGATAAAGAAGTAATCACCGAAATTGAGGCTTATTTCGAGGCTTAAGACAAATCATACTACAAAAATGGTAGGGAAGATCGCTATAATCACTATGTTGAATAATAAAATTGAATTTTGCCAAAAAAAATTTGTTTTCTTCAAAACGATGCGAACATTTCAGCCTATTTGTTATGTTGTGCCTAATAGTGTTAAAAAAGTAATGCTTATGAATCAATAGTTGAATATGGGGAGACATAAAAATAGTTACTATAAAATTCTGCAGAAATGTTGCACAGAAATTATAAAATTAGGGCCGAAGGCTTGTAGAGAGTGAAAAACATCTTTATTGTATATAGTATTACAATTTATAATTATGATAATTGTTGTATTTCTTCGTCCTCTTCAAAGATATTTGTGTAGTATTATAATATTACGAGAAAGATACTCAAGTGTATAAGTCTAAATACAGAGCAAAATATACAGAAATGAACACAGAAATATTATCTCTAATACATTTAAAATTCAGAATATGGAATAAGAAAATTATGGATATAAAATAGAAGAAGGGTAATAAAACAATAGAATAATAACTTTATGTTTGCTCAAAATTAGTAGTAGCCGTGCATTTAAATTTTAAAAATCAACTGTGGTCTGTGGATTTATATAAGGATATATATAATATAACTAGCTCTTAAACAATTATTGTTTTAAAACATAATAATTTCGTGCAGAAATTTATGGTAAAAAATGTGCAAATCAAACGTTAATTCACGTTATATATTTTATTATTTCTAAAATTTCAAATCAAGAATTTTCATTTCTAATGTTAAATAACGAGAGTATGTGACTTTATCGGGCACTTTTAGAACCTTTCCAATAAATTTTCTACAAACAAGTTCAAGCTTGTTGTGTTTAATGTACTAAGGTGAATAAATTACCAACGAAAGCAGCGGCTTTACTATATATCAATGATCTTAAGAGGCGTATCGGATTTTCTGTTTGTGATTCAAGTCTTATACCGACCTAAAAAAAACGAACGTAAAAATTCACTCACTTTTTTTACGCGAAAAGTGTGTGAAGTGGAGTGAGGGTGTGTGTTATGCAAGGAACATTAGGGAGCATATAAATTATTTTGGCACTTTTATTCCCCGACTTTATAACTTTATCTATAAAATTTATAAAAGCTATCTAGTCCTGGACGTGATTTGAACATTTATACGGGATTATCGTTCACTCGGCCACTATTTCTCAGGGGTCTCGGCTCCGAATCCAACTCTTATTCATCGCACTCTCTTAGACTAAATAAAATCTACTGTTAGTGCCTGAGATAATTTTAACTGTAGGACTCGATTGAAATAACGCCACGCTTTCCACGTAATGTTCGAAATTTCTATCTACACTCCACAAAATGAAACACTCGACATTCTTGAAGAAAACTTATCGCTTCGGCAATATATATTGCACAGAGGTGAAATGCTTGAACACTAGCAAGTTACGGACGTGATGAGTCTTTTAGCAACTAATTTTGTAAAGGGGTGGATATTACGTTAACGTGTGTGAATGCAAATCGCATTTTGTACCTAGAGTAAACTATACATCATAAGGGAATTTAATCCCCATCATGCATGTCGGCCCTGTAAGGCATTTAATCTTCCTTATTTGGGTCCGTGTTTAATTTATACAATTTCCCAGCGCTGTTCCGTGCAGGAAAACGTAAACAGTGGCCGAGGCAAGTTTCCTCCGCCGGACTGGTGAAGGCGGCTATAAAGGTGGCGGCGGTCCCTCCAATAAATCTCGTATTTAGCTTTGGTGCACATAAATCGTCCACCTTGACGCCGCCGCCGCCGGTTCCACGCAGAACCGCCGTCGTTATGATATATCGGTAATTCCCCTTGTTTGATGATATCCCCGGATGAATTAAAGATGAACGGCGAATGCATAATGAAATTTTCAATAAGATAAGAGGCGGGCGAAGGGGCCTGATGAATTATTCCGGAAATCGGCGAAATAACAATAAGCGGATTCGCGATAGGGTAAAATGTTATTATAGGGGTAGGACTCAACGATGGATGGTATCATCACGGGAGCGGATGAATTTTTTATTCATATCAGAGAATGGAAGATCGATCCAATTTACAATTAACTTTTCTCTTAGTCGAAATTTGGTCGGATAACAAAGATATATTAAGATTACATTATTACAGAGTTTTATCAGCATAAGAGATACAATAACTAACACAATTAGGACTTTACCTGTACATATAATGTGAATACATATTTGAGTATCAGTTTATCTTTTATTGATATACATGAGAGAATGTTCAGGTGCAGTAGTTATGAGGCTGCACTGCTTCTGCAATACTTTTCTACCATTACTGTAAGGCTATTATTATTGGCCTCTTTCAAAATATATACATCTGTCATGCTGACATTAACTGCTAGAAGCTCCCCTAAAAAGTGGATAGAAAATTATATTAAGGACAATATAAAAGCTTCCAGATGTGTATGAAGATTGATGACTTTCCAACATATGGTGTCAAGTGGAAGAACATAATTTATTATGAAATTTGCCCGTACTTCTTACAAAATTTTCGTATGCTTTTGTAATTTGTTTTTTATATGTATTTTTTTTAAAGATAGAAGTTGAAAGATTTAGGTCAGTTTTCAGCTGCTCCATGGGCCAGCGAACACACGTCGTTGACTATGGTCGTTTACCTTCAGTTCCTAGGTCAGTTCACTTTTGTACGTCGGGAGAGAACACCCATTTTGATAAACAATTTTATCATTTGCAAACGTTGTTGAACGCTATGTATATCCAATGTGATTTAGTAAAATAAACTGAATAAATCTCAGCCAATTCGACAGCTTCAAGAATATGGCCGCTGTCAACTGTCCCTATTAAAAGACCCTTTACACGGAGTTAGTGGTAGGTTCCTGTTTTGGAGTTTTTCTTTATTTTGCTTCAAATTCTTTAAAGTCAGAGTAATTTATTATTATTGTTTGTTTTCAAAACAACGAAGCTTGAAATACCAGATGTATGCATAGGTTTTTTCCGGATTTTTGGTACAAAAAAACACGTAATTTTCAAGGGAAATTAATTTTGGTTTTATTCAAAATATTGGCCATTAGCTTCTACATATTTCCACCATCTTTCAGGTATCTTATGAATACCATGCCAGAAAAAGTGCTTGTGTTCTGTGGCAAACCATTCATCGAGCTATTTTCCAACTTCTTAGAAATTGCTGAAGTGCTGCTCTGCTAACGCGTGCCCCATTGATGTGATGAGGTGATAGTCAGATGGCGCCAGGTCTGGCCGAATGCAGCTGGTGCGGAAGGATGTCCCATGCAAAGGATTTAAAGATTACCTTCACTGGTTTGCTGTGTGACATGGCGTATTGTCGTGTAATAAAATCACTTTGCCATATCTTCTGATCCATTCTGGTTTCTATTAATGCGTGGTTTAAATTAATCATTTGTCGGCGATAGCATTCTGTATTAACGCTTTCGCCGGGCGTTAAGAGTTCACAATACACAATACCGCTCTGGTCCCACTAGACACATAGCATGGTCTTCTTGCCGAAGCGATTTGGCCTTGGTGTTGAATAACCGGCTTCGCCGGGTGAATGCTACGATTTTTTCCACTTCGGGATTTCAAAATAAATACATTATTCATCATCCGTCATAATTCTATGCAAAAATGATTTCCTTTCGTGGCGTTGAAGCAGCACTTCAGAAGTGACTTTGCGATTTTTCATTTGGCGTTCATTCAAATCGTTAAATGGGTCCTACCTCATTTACCGAGTTTACTGATTTTCCCCATTGCTCATAAGCATCTGCTGATTGTTTTTTTGTGACACGTGTAATGCTTCTGCTAATTTTCGTCGAGTTTAAGTTGGGTCATCATCCAATAATTCCTGCAATTGTTCGTTTTTGCCCATAAGCATCTGCTGATTGTTTTTTTGTGACATATGTAATGCTTCTGCTAATTTTCGTTGAGTTTAAGTTGGGTCATCATCCAATAATTCCTGCAATTGTTCGTTTTTGCATTTTTGTGGACTACCAGAGTGCTCCCAGTCTTTCACATTAAAATCACCACTTTTAAATTGTCAAAACCATGTTTCACATGTTCTAATTGATGGAGCATGTTCACCATATGTTTTTACCAGCAAACGTTGACTTTCAGCAGAATTTTTCTTTTGATTAAATAAGGAAAGCAATGCGTACCAGAAATGTTCTTTTTGAGGCAAAAAACTCGACATGATCACTGAACGATAAAACAAACAAAGACGCTAGTTTTTAGCGGTGTTTGTAGTTTAATGTCAGACGAACAAAATGACGTATGTGTCAAATTAATACGCTGCGTACTTTTCGCTGGTGCATTTTCTTAGTCAAACCGGAAAACCGTTATATAGGCGATTAAACTATATTAATGAGATTACCATGGAAAAGTTTGCTGTGCAAGCGTTTTTTGATTAACCAAAAGTAAAGAAACGCAACTGTCGTTTGTACTTGCTCGACTAACTAAATTAGTAGATGTATTAGTGAAGCAGTAGCCCATGTTAAAGAAATGAGAATATCTGATAAATAAAAACCGTAAAAAATGTATTGTTTTGTATTTAGTCTTTATCTAACATGCATTTTATAATAGTATATTACATAACGAGAGTTGTAAGTCATATATTACGTACGAGTGGAAAAAGTTGCGCACGAGCCGTTAGGCGAGTGCAGTAATTCCACGAGTACGTAAGTGACTTACAACTCGAGTTGTGTACTATACTTTTTCTACTCCCATTTATTATAATTTGGAATACTTTGCAATATTGAGGTTATGTTTACTATTAAAACACTTCGCAGCATCGAATACATGGCCCAAAGAGATGAAGGTTTGTATTTCTTACTTATTTCCCCGAAATAGGCTAATAACACATTTTCCGAAAAAGACTGAACACTATTCTTACGCCAATCCATAAATTTACCGTAAACCACTTCATAACGCTCTTTGGATTTTTCCGGGAGAAGATCCGCTGCGGTATGTTCTGCTATTTACCTAATTTCTGGTGGAGTTCCAACAATTTCTTCTGTGGAGTCACTTTCACTCATTTTAACAATGAATAATTAATAATGATTAAACCAAAATAACGCCAATGTAATATGTATTCAACAACAATAAATGTCAAATTCATTTTTCTAGGCTACTTGATTTGAGTTTCGTAATAATAATGGTTACGTAATATATTACGTGCTAGTTTTTTTTTCATTACGTGCATGTATCATAATGCCATGGTTACTAATCAACAAACGATTGCGTAATTGCCTACTTACTACTATAGGAGTAGAAAATAGTTATTTAAGGTACAAGTGTAAAAAGTGATGCTTTAAAGAAACTTTTTACGTATGCCTTACAAAATTTTATCTTCGATCGTAAAGGATTTCAAAGAATATATTCTTATGAGTAATATTTTAATGTCATTTCAATAATTCAATTAATGATAACATATTTTACCCGCAGTGCACTAATGAAAGCGTTACTTAGCAACAAGTAAACAAGTTGCACAAATGTCGGCCGCCATTATTATTTATGGAAAAAATGTTTGCTTCATTGTAATCGCTTCGATTTGCATTAAATGAAAGCTTCAGAGTTCTTAAATCTGCCATTTGGTTTGTATTATATATTTTATTTATAGTTTATTAGTTATTTGTATCAATTACTAAAAAATTAAGTTTTTCATCGAAAATTTGTGCTATAATATATTCATCTGTCAAATTTGACATTTCTGTGCAATAAAAACAGTTTGACATTACCGTGCAATAAAAACGTAAAAAAGCACTAGTGCTTTAAAAAGCCACTTTTACAATGAAAAATGATGCAAAAAGCGTCTACTTTCTGTAATAAATATATAATTGTACTATCAACGTAAGAAAATTATATACAAATAATTTTGACTGCATGCAGAAGGGCGGAGTTCACTCTTACGGATGATTTTCCACTCGAACCCTCTGATCCTCTTCCTCACTGTTACGTCGTAGGACGTTCCAGTTTGGAATACCCTATTTTTGCTCGTTTTACGAGATGCATTAATTTTGTCAAATTGGCATTGTTGTAAGATATTATAATATACAGACAAAGAAGAACCACCTTTAGAGGGAGAGGTATGTGAAAAATAGTTATGACTTCGGCGCAGGAAAAGGGGACCACAGTTGGCTTAGATAGTTGCCTTCATATAAATGTTCAAGTGCAGTATTTTTAGTACTAATAATATTTTACATTCATTATTGTTTTGTTTGTTTAATAATTTCATTACCTTCCTACTTTTTATAATTTGGTTGAATCCATGCAAATAGTTGTTAAATATGAGTTTAATTTATTAACAATGTCAGCGTTATTATTTATAATGGTGCCATTATATTTACATTACGAAATGTATACCAGTTTTTAAAAAAGGTAACCCTCAGGATAAGACGAATTTCCGGACAATTTATATACTACCGGTACTATCAAAGATCTTAGAAAGTATACTCAATGAGTAAATATCAAACTACTTTAAATATCAAGGATTATTCAATAGATCGCAATTTGACTTTAGGCGTGATCTGTCTACTACTTGAACTGTGCTCGGATTTGTTGATAGATGCATTTTAAAACGGCATAATTGCAGAGTGTAACTTTTTATATCTTATTATTTATATTTTATGTAGTGCTTCTGATTGTATAACTCTCACAGTTTTCTCTATCAAAAGCTCTACTTCAATCCAATTGCCTCCAGACTCATACTTTCCCATCTATCCGATACACATAATATCTTATAAAAAACAGAAATTAGAGTGCCTAAATATCACAAGTGGGTACCCCAAGGATCAATTTTGAACCATTTGTTATTCTTGATCTATATTAATGACTTTCTGTACAGCATCAAGTCAAGCTCACTATTTCTATATGCGGGTGATACCATAATTATAGCAATGGATAAATCTTTAGACGGAGTGCAGACTAAACTCAATCTGGACATGCAAGTGTTGGTTTAACAGCAACAGATTGACCCTTAATGAATAAAAAACTGTAATAGTAACAATAAATTTAGAGCAAGTTCCTTTATCAGAGAGAAGATCTACAAAATTTCTTGGGTTAACAGTTGACTCACATCTTAGCTAGGAGGCTCATTAAAAAGTTCTGACATCGAGATTTGACAAAAGACACCTTTCTGTTGCGAAGTCTATTTCGCACAGTACCGGATTACTAGTGATGTGTTTAGACAGCAAAAAAGAGCATTACCTTTCGTACAATGATGATTGTGGATTAAAATTTACTGCACTAAATATACTAACAGCTCCTTGTTTTTTTATACGAGAGTGTCTGGTTTATATCCGGAATAATTTTGATAATTTCAGTACAAACGGCGATTTTCATCGCTACCCCACTCGCGATAAACATGATTAAAGGGTCAATCCCTTTCGTCTAAATAAATCTATCACTGGTACGTGTTCTTCAACCTTTTGTCGGATAGTATAAAAGATTTGCCGATTAAAATTTATAAAAACCGCATTTAACAATATCTTATGAAACATGCATTTTACTTTTCGACCAATTTTTAAATGTGCCAACATCAGATCAGGCAAACTTACAATAAGTTTTTATCTGGTGTAGGTTCTAAGATATTGTGTATACCAATATTTTTAAATCATATGCTATATTAGAATTGTATTACGCATATTTATTTACTGATTTTATGTACTTATATCTAACTTTGTTCCTAAAATGTTATATATTATATTTGTCCCCCAGATTGATCTAACTTCTATATGACTTGTGTAAAACATAACTTCTTTAAGGCACCAATAAAGAATTATTAATGTATTAAAATCCTTTAGTTCGTTGTAGAAAATTAAATAATAAATTTAAAAATACGAAAACATTTCGTGAATCTACAACAATGAGTCTTACTAAGACTACAAAACAAATTAATTTGAAACAACTACTTCTCTAGCTAAACCTTTGACAGGCATTGAATAATACAAATTAATTTGCGTGTTACAAATTCAATGTCTGTCGAAGTATTAGCTAGAGAAGAATTATTATTATATCATTATTATTATTTGTTTGTGTTTTGTTTATCTTAGCTTATGTTATAGCTAGTTTTATCTGAATAATAACAAAGTAGTTCAGCTTGAGCTATTATTTAAGAATATCTGCACTATATGACATGTTTGTAGTATTACTGCTTTTTGGATGGGGGTCAGAAGTTTCTTCGGAAGTTCACAGCGCTCCAGATGTTGTTGTAATTTCTGTGAGACTACATCGTTAGAGGATATTACAATTGGGATAGTTACTACTGTGTTTAGTTGCCAGACGTTCTTTATTTCTATCGCCAGATTTTCATACTTAGTTATTTTTTCAGCCTCTGTTTTGCCGATATTGTGCGTCAGAGGTATTGCACAATCAATAATCAAGCATGACTTTTTTTCTTTATTAATTAATATGATATCTGATATATTATTATTATTATTATACCATCGCGGCAAAGGCCGGAGCTATCTACTGCTTGGATCATATCAAGATTCAGTGGACATTGTGTGTGTAGTGTTGTTTTGTCATCCCCCAAGAACTTCCTAACTATGCGACAAGTGTTAAGTATTACTGCCTTTTGCAACTCTATATAGGTGTACTTTGGTAAGTGTAATAAGTCTAAGCTGTTATGAAGATTTTTAGGATCACCCCTGTTGCTGACAGTACAATTGGTACAGTAATTACCTTTTCCATCTTCCATAGTTGCTTTACCACCATTGCTAGCTCCTCGTATTTACTGATTTTCTCCGCATGTATTTTTTGTAAATTATGTCAATTAAGCAAGCTGACTTGTTTACTTTGTCAATGAGTATAATATCTGGTTGTTATGGTGTACAATCCTGTCTGTAATAATTGAACGATCCCAATACATTTTATGTGTGCTGTTTTCCAGTAGAACGTCTGGACTGTATTTATAGTAAGGCTGTGTTATTGTGATGAGTTTGTGATTAAATGCTATTTTTTGGTGTATAATGTTGGCAACATAATCATGTCTATATTTATAGTCTGATTGTATAATAATCGGACACGCCGAGATTACATGTTGTATTGTTTCTGGCTTAGTGTGGCACTTATGCCACAAGTCGCTTTTTAATGTAGCATCATTTATTATGTGTTTTCTGAATTCTGTTGTTGGAATAACCTGATCTTGAATGGCAATCATGAACCCTTCAGTTTCTAGATAGAGCCCTGAGGTTGTCAGCCAAGCGTGCGACGCTTTTTTGTCAATATGTCAATATGAGGCTGATCAACTTCGTTGGGGTACCTTCCACGAAAGGCCTTTTGCCTCCAGATCAGGTTAGCGTTGTTAATGGGGTTTTCTATTCCTCTTCCAATATTTATTTCTCGCAGATTTAATGGCGAGTAGTTGTTACCAGCCATGGTAATAGCTTTGTCTAGTTGTGACGAGTCTAGACTAATATGCATTTTATATTAGTCTAGATATCAAATGGTTAAGAATGTTTTTTATCTACATTCTCTTTTTATGAAAATTTAGATCCAATGCTTTTTACCATCATTCCAGCAGTAGCATGAATTGATCTAACTAATTTTTGACTTCCACATTCGAAGAAAGAATTGTATATGTTGAGGTTTGCATTCAAATATCCCGCGGTGTACTGCGCCATTTACCTCCGATATGTGAAACTGCGTAGTGCGCCATATCCGTTTTTGCTCTAACCTGTCAGTTGTAGTAAGAAGCCCGTATTGTAAGCAAGTGTGGTGTGTGAATAAAGAGGTTATAGAAAAGAAAAACAAAGTGTTTTAAAGACGATCCACCCCGAAAATAATATGGTAGCAGAGCGTGGTTGAAGAAGAAGAAGAGCACCATACAAGTGAAAATAATAGATTGATTATCAAAGGCAAGAAAAAAGAAGATTAACATCATGGCATGTACGGTGACATTTGTCCCCACATTTGATGGCGCCGATTATGCCAGCTATCGAGCACGTATGATAATGTTTCTAAAATTAAAAAAGGTAGAGATGACTACAGAAAGAAAAATGATTGCCTCAGACAACGCTGAAGAATGGGCGGAGAAAAATATACAAGCCATTAACTATATATATGCGACGTTAAACAATCGCCAACTGGAGCATATCAAAAACTTTGACAGTGCGTACGACATTATAAAAAAACTAGACAAGATGTACTCCGGGAAATCCACATCGCTTCAAATACTGAAGAGAAGCGAGCTGGATAGTATAAAACTAGAATAATATAGCAACGCCCAGGAGTTCATAAACTGTTTTGAAAAGAAGACCAACGAACTAAAAGAAGCAGGGGCAACAGTATCCGAACAGGAGCTACTAAATTACATGTTAAAAGCGTTGCCTGCAAGATTCAGCCATCTAGGCGACTTAATAGATGTGCTGCCCGAAAACGAAAGAAATACTGCCTACCTAAAAGCAAAGCTGTTGGCAGTTTCGATTACAAACGAAGGTATAACAGAGTATGCCAGTGCCTTCAATACCCAAGGTCTGGAGTGTTACATATGCAAAAAACGAGGACATTTTGCACGAGACTGTTGGTACGCGCCACAGGAACCAGAAAACTACAGAGGGTCCAACCAGTTCAGAGGGTTCAACCAGTCCAGAGGGTCCAACCACTTCAGAGGGGCCAACCAGTTCAGAGGGGCCAACCAGTCCAGAGGGTCCAACCAGTCGTACAGAGGGGCAAACCAATCTTATCGACGGGCCAACCGAACCAGAGGGCGATTCCAAAGAAGAGGCTTTCAAGGAGGTCCTCCAAGTCGCAATAACGCAAACATCATGGAAAGGTATGTGGTTGAGGAGTGTAGTAATGTTTTTGTAGTCGATGTCGATTCAAATGTCTTCAATGTCAGAAAGTCCGATCAAATTGCATTTATTTTGGATAGCGGGTGCACAGACCACATAATAAACGACGAAAAATTATTTAGTAGTTATGAGATTTTTGAAAACCCCATCAAAGTAAGATTGGGTGACGGGAAACTATTAAACGCTACTAAAATAGGTACTGTAAATTTAAAATTTAAAGTAGGAGACGATTACCACAATGTAAAAAATTTATAAAAAAATAAATAGCTGTCATGTTGACATAATATAGAGAACGATTGGTTCTAAAATGAAACTTATTATAAAGAAAGAAAAAGCATCTAGCATCACAAAAAAGTGTAAAGGAATGTGCAATTACTTCAAGAAAGTTGGGGTTTGAGTGGAAGACCATTTTGAAAAAGAATGAACTCCGCCCAGGATTCTTATAACCTAAATTATTAGTACGTACGTTCTTTTTTAAGATTTGTAATTAACTTTTCGGAATATTATGTATATAAGAATACCAAAGTATTAATAAACAAATAAACAAATAAACAAATGTAACTATAAAAAACGTATTTTATATTAAGGAAATGAAAAGTAACTTGATAAGTTATGCAAAAGTAACCGACAATAATTTCATTCACTCACACGATAATATAGCAAAAATTTATAATAAAAATAATACATTAATTGCAATATTTTCCAACAAGGAAAACGGTTTATATAAATTATACAGTTATTTAAACAATGACACTTATACAAACAACGGCTACTTAGTAACAAATGACAACAAAATGTCGGAAAGAGAAATTTGGCACCGAAAACTAGGGCATGTAAATTTCAATTACTTAGAAAAATTAATCAGCAATAAACTACTTGTGGGTTTGCCTTCAGCAATTGAAAAAGAAGAATTAAAATGTGCTATATGCATTAAATCCAAGTTAAGCAATTTGTTATTTAATAATAATAGATCAAAAGCAAACGAAATATTGCAAATTATACACACGGACGTTCATGGTCCCCACAACACTGTAGGATACAGGGGCGAAAAATATTTTGTATCATTTATAGATGACTTCAGTAAACTAGCTAAAGTATACACAATTAAATGTAAATCAGAAGTTTTTGATTGTTTGAAAAAATATGTAAATTTAGTAGAAAACATAACTGGTAAAAGAGTAAAAACAATTCGTTGCGATAATGGAAAAGAATACACAAATAAACAAGTAAATGATTTTGCTAAAGAAAAAGGTATAATAATTGCACCCTGTCCTCCGTATGTTCACGAATTAAACGGAGTGGCAGAAAGATTCAATAGAACTATAATGGACACTGCTCGATGTTTATTAAATGAAGCAGCTGTAGATAGGAAATACTGGCCTGAAATTATCACAGCGGCTACTTACTTAAAAAACAGATCTTTGGCTAATACCGAAGAACTCAAAACACCTTATGAAATATTTTTTAAGGTCAAACCTAACGTAAAATACTTAAAATTATATGGGTCAAAAATTTTTGTAAGAACACCAGACACATTAAGACATTCTAAGTGGGATGATAAAGCTAAGCTCGGTACATTGTTGGGGTATACAGATGTAGGATATAAAGTATTGATAGATAATAAAATAATTCACGCTAGGCATGTCGATGTTATAGATGAAAATATAAAATACATTGGTTTAGAAAATGAAAATGGTGAAAATGAAAATAGTACAAACGAAAATAGTGTAAATGAAACACACGATGAAATAAATAATGATAACACAATTAATAAAACCGAACCGATAATTCAAGACTAGAGAAAATCAAAGACCAGTAAGAAATAGAAACCCAAACCCAAGATATCATAATAACAATTTTATAAACTATAATGTAAGTGTAAATTACTGTAATGTAGAAACTCCAGAAAGTTTTTATGAAGCAATGAATAGTAAAGAGGCAGAAGAATGGTCAAAAGCTATGAACAAAGAATTAGAATGTATAAAGGAAAATGAAACTTGGACTTTAGTAAGAAAACCAGAAAACAAAAAATCTATTGATGTAAAATGGGTCTATAAAATAAAATCAAATAACATATTTAAAGCTAGATTGGTAGTAAGAGGTTTCCAACAAACCGATTATATAGGAGATCCATATTCTCCTGTTGCAAAAACAGAAACTCTAAAAATATTATTGTCATATGCATGTCAAAACAAACTATATATCGACCAAATGGATGTCGAAACAGCCTTTTTGAATGGTAAGATTAACTCGGAAGTCTATGTTAATCAACCACCAGGTTTTGAAGATGGATTTGATAAAGTTTATAAATTAAACAAATCGTTATATGGTCTTAAGGAAAGTCCAATGATTGTTTTCATAATTTTGTCACAGATTTAAAATTTGAAAGATGCAGTTACGATTATTGCCTTTATGTAAAAAGAGAAGAAACTACTCAAATCTATATTCTCATTTTTGTCGACGATTTACTTATTTGTTGTAATGATCGACCAAAAATCATAGAAATAAAAAACCATTTGACCAACAGATTTAAAATGAAAGATCTAGGATCTATAAGTAATTATATAGGCATTGAAATTAATCATAATATAAATAACAATACAACTACTGTAAGCCAAGAAAAATACATAGAGTCCCTTGCAATGAAATATTCAATAGTAAACGCTAAGCTATACTCAACTCCAATGGAAATAAACCTTAAACTTGAACCTACTGAAAATGTAGATTCATACATAAAATATAAAAACATTATAGGAGAACTATTATATATTAGTTCAGGAACAAGACCTGATATTGCCTTCAGCGTAAACTACCTTAGTCGTCTTCAGAACGGTTATAACAAAACGCATTTCAACTATGCTTTGAGAGTATTAAAATACCTATATTTAACAAAAAGTTTGAAATTAACATTCACTCGGTCTAATACAAGTGAAATTGTTGATTGTTTTGTTGATGCGGACTGGGCAGGTGACATTGTAGACAGAAAATCGACATCAGGTTACATAATAAGACTTTATGGTAACACCATAGTATGGAAATCATGTAAACAAAAGTCAGTGACAAAATCCTCAACTGCTGCTGAGTACATAGCGTTATCTGATGCGGTAACCGAGATTGTTTTTGTAAAAGGGATGTTAGAAACTATTTTTAACGTACTAATAATTAACCCTATTAAGATATATGAAGACAATTTGGGCGCATTTATAATAGCCAATAACGGCAACATGACCAGAAGATCTAAACACATAGAAGTTCAGTATCACTATGTACATCAAAATTGTAGGGACAAGATGGCCGAGATTGTCAAAATAAATACAGACTTAAACATTGCCGACATATTTACTAAAGCGCTAGGCAAGGAAAAATTTACTAGATTTAGGGAACTTCTAAAATTGCAATAAGATATATTGTTATGATTATTTTTAGGCATAGGTTTAGATAGTTAGAATTGTATGTTTAACTTTAGGATAATTTTTTTTAAATTTTTGATATTTCATTATTAGTTTGAATGCAAAAGGGGCGTGTTGAGGTTTGCATTCAAATATCCCGCGGTGTACTGCGCCATCTCCCTCCGATATGTGAAACTGCGTAGTGCGCCATATCCGTTTTTGCTCTAACCTGTCAGTTGTAGTAAGAAGCCCGTATTGTAAGCAAGTGTGGTGTGTGAATAAAGAGGTTATAGAAAAGAAAAACAAAGTGTTTTAAAGACGATCCACCCCGAAAATAATAGTATAAACCAAAATATACAATCATCAGAAGGTATCAGATCTGCAGAATTTAGAGAGTATCGATGTATGATGCACATCCAAGTGTGAAAGTTTCGCCGAGCTACGCATCATGTATAAGATCTCCTATTAGCATGGTGGAAGACTAGACTTTTTCTATTGGTCAATTTTGTTAAACAAACGATTACTTAAAATTACACGAAGCAGATAGCATCAACTTTTTGTATGAATATCGATTTTCTAATTGTTTTGAACCTCAAATTAGGAGAAGTAAAACTCTTGTTACGTTCCATTTCTTTATTTTCAGATAACTGATACGTGTTTCGGTCCTTGCGGATCATTATCAAAGTTAAAACTAAATTGATATTTAGTTTTAACTTTGATAATTGTCAGTTATCTGAAAATAAAGAAATTGAACATAACAAGAGTTTTACTACTCCTAATTTGAAAATTTAGTTCCATCAAAAAGAGTACCAGAACAAGTATCTATTATGTTTTGAACCTGTTTCTCTTTTTTACTCCATAATCTTGCATTTAAAATTGTTGTAATTAATTCATTATTCGTTGTCAATGATGCGCTTCAAAAATGTATCATAATAATTTCTAGTCGTTTGAGAAGCAAAATCAACAAAATTAGCGTGACGACAGAAATTCCTTTCTGTAAGAACATGTGAAACTCATATGTCGAACTAAGCGAGATTAAGCCTAAGAGTGTTAAATAATTATGAATGGCTGCAATCAATAAATGATCTAAGCAATCTCACGAGTTTTGATCGATTAAAGCCTTTATTAACTTTTCATCAGCTTCAACTGGTCATCCAGAGCGTGGTGGATCTTTAACATAAAAATTGCCATATAAAAATTTTGCACGTGCAATTTTGGTTTCGTTGATTCCGTTCCGGTAATTTCGATGTCAAAAACAAAGCACGCACTGGAAGCCTCGAAAATGACGATAAAATCATGAATATTATCGAGTCCAACCATCACTTAAGCACTGTTTCGATTACCCATGAGCTAAAGATTGCACAAAAAAAGGAAGGTCGATGTATGGGAGGCAAACGAATTAACACAAAAAACTTCATTGGCCAAATTTCCATCCGCGAATCGGTGCTGAATCGGAACAAAATCGACCCATTTCTGAAGCGGTTCGTGACTGATGATGAAAAGTGGATCACTTAGGATAACATCAAGTGAAAACTGTTGTAGTCGAATTGCGGTGAGCCGGCGGTAACGGTGCCCAAGCAAGGATGATTAATTGCTAGGAAGGTTTTGCTGTGTGTTTGTTGGAATTGGAAGGGAGTTATACATTATGAGCTGCTTCTCTACGGCAAAAATCTTAACTCGGAACTGCACTGTCAACAATTGGATCATCTAAAGAAAACAATTGTCTAGAAGCGGCCAGCTTTGACCAATAGGAGGAATTGTGTTCCTTTAGGACAACGTCAGGCCACTCACATCGATAGTGACTCGCAAGAAGCTACGATACGCTTAATTGGGAGGTTTTTATGCATCCACCTTATAGTACGGACCTAGCACCAAGTGATTGAACAATTTAGCTGGTGAAAAATTTGCTTTAAGAAAGGCTTGAGAAAACAACTGTCTCAATTTCTTGCCTAATAGGGGCGAAGGCTTCTATGAGAGATTCATAATGAAATTACTTTTTTACTATAGTAACTAAAGCCTTTAATTTCATTCAAAATAATGGATTTCTTTTTACTACACCTTATATAATATCGTGTTACTTTTAAGATTACGAAGTGTAATTGAGAAAATAAGTAAATATTTGATTAGTAAAGCAAATTTCTTAGTTACACTTTCAATGCAATTCCACGAAACCCTTCGCTTTTTTTTTCAATCGCGGGAAAGGAACTTACTATTAAATAAATCAGCAGATTTACTCATTAACCTCCTTGAGCCTCGCCTCCGTGTAATGAGCTCGTTTCTAAAATAGGGACTTAATTCACCCGTGATTCGATTATTGAAGGGGCGGCGTCTGCCCATCCAAGCAATCTCCAGAATCAATTCCGATTCTTTTCGTTTCCGCAGAGAAGAAACAAAACGATATAAATAAGATAACCTCGCCCCACCCCCCTCCTTGCCCCACTTTATCTGATAAAAGGGACAGTTAATGAAGCCGAATATCGAAAATACCGCGTCCATCAACGTTTATTATATTCATATATTCGCTACCCTAGGGCATTCGAAACGTGTGAAAAGGATCAATCACAATTATTTTTTAATTCTACCGCTTTTATTTGGTTGCAGGGTGAAATGTGACGGGATAATTAGGACCGGGGAAACAGGGCATAATTCAATTACAGTCGTGGTCCTTTTTACCCGAATGAAATTCCGAAGCAGTTTATTGTCACGCAAATAGGGAATTATCACGCCACCGGCGCGGGCCGGCTCGGTATGGGGGGTGGAACTCTCTGAAGGTCGGCTGCCGTTTCGACCAGGGGCGTGTATAAGTGCACGAGGAAACGGCTAATTACGGAGTGAGAGACGTTTTGATGAATTTAATGCGAGATAATTGCTCTGATAAAATTTCAACTGTAACTTTAATTTGAGATTTGTTAACTCGAAGGCTAAAATAGGGTCCTCTTGTTAAATACGGAGTTTAAATTAAAGTCTACACGGGGATGATAACGGTCGGGTTTTGTTTTTCTTGCACGCAGAGACAACCGGGCGATTTAAATTGTAAATTGTCGTAGCTTCAAACGGGAATAACGCGTATAAATTTAACGATTTTTTGTCGATACAAATCGCGAGCTTGGGATTTGCAATCTGTCGATTCGACGCGGAAGAATGGAGACGGAAGTTAATACAAAAGAAAGCACGAACAACAAAAGAGCAGCGCGCGGGAGCCTGGCGATATTATGAAAGCATCTATAAAATTTGGTTCGGGGTGGATAGATTTTCCCGCAAGAGGCTTACGTTCAATATGAAAGTGACCTTTGGGAAAAGATTATTAGGTTTGAAATCTTACTTAAGATTACTGATGCAATACTTTATTTTAGTTTAAATCTGTTTCATTTGTGTCAGAGAGTCTATAAGATGACTTGGGATTTATTTATTTGTTTATTTAAATATAAATCATCTTTTTACAAAATAACTATTAATGCAGAAAAAAACCCTAAACCTAAGAGACATATATAATGAAGACATAAGTAATATAAAGTACTAATGAAAAATATAATAATTTGTATTAATCTTAAACTGAGAAGAAAATCAACTTATGGCATCAAGTGATCGAAGATAACTCGAAATAATATTGTTAATAGATGAAAAGGTTAATCTTGTATCAAAAATAATCCCTAAATTATTAACTTCTTGAACAGATTTTAGTGAATGGTTACCAATTAGATATGAATATTTAATTAATTTACAGCGACTAAAGGAAATGTATGAACATTTATTAATATTCACAGTTCAAGCATATTTGAACTACACCACATAGAAAGACTATTTAGGTTATTTTGGATTTCAATGCATTGATCCAAACTTTTTACAATGGAAAACAATTTTAAGTCATCGCCAAATAAAAGGTGAGGATATTTGATGCTTTTACCAATATCATTTACGAAGTGCAAGAATAAAATAGGGGCACAGTAGGAAATTTGAGGGACCTCTGACATGAATTACATTCGAAATATAATTATCAATTGTTACGTACTGCAGCCGAGAAGACTGAAAACTTTTAAACCAACTGATCACTAAAGTACCAATCCCAAGATCTACAAGCTTGTTTAACAGGATATCGTGATTCACGCGATCAAATGCTTTAGATAGATCAGTATAAATAGCATCCACTTGATGGAATTTCTCTAAAACATTTAGTAGATAATAAATTGGTCAATTCAAGAAACCATGATGCTTCTCATAAATGACATTTTTGCAATCCCACATCACCTGCTTAGCCACTAATTGATCTAGTACTTTAGGTATGGCTGATTGCAAGATAATACCTCTGTAATTAGCAATTTCTCCCTTGCGCCTTATTTATGTAATGAATGACTGTTTCCATAAATCAGAGAAAATACCACAACTCAACGATTGAGAATATAGGAAATGAAGGGGGCGGGAAAGGGTATACACACATCTTCTCAACAAATATGGTGGCAATCCATCGAGTCCAGTCGCAAGAGAATCAGACAAACCATTCAAACAATCAAAAACCTCAAATGTGCTAACAAATAAAGATTTAAAAGTAACATCATGTTCAAAATTCCTTAACCTAGATATGGGAGAGTTATCATTACTATTTACTTTAGTAAAGAAACTTGCAAACAAGTTTACACAATCAACTCTATTGTTACTATTTTCTTGTTCATAGAACATATTTCTTAGAAAACTACGAACTTTGTTGCAGTCATTGACATAATTCTAAAACGCTTTTGGGTTATATGCCATATTTACTTCAGCTGTTTTAACAAATTCTTTACAAACAACTGTACTTAAATTAGCCCACTAAGCTCTGAGAGTTCTAAATTTTTCATAATTATCTAAAGTAGAATTCGCTTTTTTCTTTCTTTTTAGCCCTAATTAGTTTTATAGTTCACTATTAAACCATTTAGGAAAAGTAGACGTTTTTCTACGTTTCATTGGAACAAATAATTCCAAGCCAATGTTTATAACTTCATAAAAGCTCTTTAATGAAACATTTATGTCCGAATCCTTAGGAATAGTATTCTAATTAATTGAAGTTAAGTATTGATTTAGTGAGTGATATTTGGCAGATTTAGAATCATAATAAAATAAATAAGATTGAAGTTGATAAGGACCATCTGTGCATCTGACAGTAAATGAGTAAGGAACATGATGAATACTATCTGAGAAAAGATTATCAATTGGCTTTGAAATATTGAGTTCTGCAAAGATGCCTCTAAAGTTAGGAATACAATTCTTTTGACTTAAAATATTAAAGGCCAAACAGTCGCGCATGCATCTCTCACTATTTGAGAAATTATTATTGTAAGTAACGTCTAATTGATGATTTTGCAGCAATAAGAACATCCCCTCCCTTCGATTTACTACTATTTAAATGAAATCTATCACACCGAAAAATATTAAAATTAGGAAATAATAAAGAGAATGGTTTCGACCGTTACTATATGGTAATCCATATTTACACTATAAATATAACTAAAATAAACTAAATTTTATTATGTAATATTTTAAATTACATAAAGGGTTTGATTGTTTTTATCAGGAAAATCATCAACGATTAGCAATTAAAGTTAACATGTATATGTAGGGTGGGTGGGTGTTCTCTATCTCACCCTCCAATCAGTAAATCATAAACCAGGGTTTTTGTTAGTTGTAGAAAGAAACGCAAAATAATTTTAATTGATGCATTCATACAAATATTTCAAATAATTTTTGATGATGTTTCACTGACTGGAGGGTGGAAATTCAAAAGGTATAATTCTTGTGTGACATTAAAACTTCTAGATAACCAGGTTAAGAACAGTTTTAGTGCACTTCTAAACAATGCCCCTCCTGACTTGTAAAATGATGTTTGGAATTAGGCCGACCTTAAAGATATTTGCTTTCAAAAAGTTTTTCAACAGTATATCGCAGTATTTGTACTGAGGGACTTTCAGCTATTGTATTGTCCGAAGGAAACTGCAATCTACCGTCTTTTAGTTCTAAATCCTACTTAAATTATACTACATATCCAGTGTAGTTGGTACAATCTATTAAACGATTTATTGCTATAGAAGTAACTCTCTAAAACTTAAAAACTATTTTAACCCTCAAAACTTCCATCAAAGATAACAGAGATTACTCTAAACTATGTTTTCTTTAACACTTCCTCCAACATATTCCTAAGCAAAATGAGTTTTCCAACAGTATATGAAATTTTTTTACTGGGGTTATTTTAGATATTGTAATGTTTGAATAAAACTACAATCAACATTCTACTATTCTATGATATTAGAAGCAAGCACGATTTTCAGCATAACTAAGATTATCATTCATTTTGTTATGTCCAATCCACATAATTTTTAAATTGTTAATTTTTTATTCCTTACTGAAGTAACTGTAAAAATCAACCTGACTGTAAACATCCTTAAATGTCAGTTTCTTTATTATAAACCTTTCATTTATAATATATAATAGAGATGTAATTGATGTAAACATCTAAGGATTTCGGTCTACTAAGATAAGGGTTATACAAATATTTGACTGCATGCTAAACATCTAGCACACATTCTTTCTACAATCTATGAATACTGCAGTAGCTGGAGAATTAGAAAATTAACTACCACAAAGTAACGAAAAATAAAAATAAATAAACTAATAAGGTTTTGTGAATAAAACACTATGAATTTGAAAGGCTTTAGATGTTATTTTACTAATATGTTCTGAAAAACTCCAGTCGCTTCTCAAGGTCACACCAAGGTCTTTAATCGTACTCACCGGAGTAAGATATATATTGCTAATTGAGTAATTATTATATTTAGGTTTTTTTTATTTTAAAGAAAGACATTGTGTTACATTTGTTAATATTTAAGCGAATTTTCCTTAAATTGCACCAATTTAGGTCTTGTTGGAGAAGCTGTGGAGTATTCGTGTCTGATAGTTCAGTAAATATTTTAATGTCATCCGCAAAAAGAAAAGAGTTAGAATTCACAAAACAGGTAGTGACGTCATTTATAAAGATGTTGAAGAGCACAGGACCAAGGTGTGAACCCTATGGAACGTCTGAAGTTACAGGAATGGCACGAGAATAATAGTTTCCAATTCGTACTCCCCGAGTTCTTTCGCTCAAATAAGAGCAGATCCAATCGAAGATTGAGCCATGAATCCCAAGCTTGTACAGTTTAGATAATAACATCCCTTGGTCAACGGTGTCGAAAGCTTTGGCGAAGTCGGAATAGAATCAACCTGCTGACCTTTTTCCAGAATTTTTGTAATACAATCCGCGTAGATTAAGACATTAGTGGCTGTTGAGCGGCCGCGTCTAAAACCATGTTGCTGCTCTGATAGTAATAGGTCTTCCTTCCCGCAAATGTGTGAGGTTATTAATTTCTCAAATAGTTTGTTGATATGCGATAATATCGAAATAGGGCGATAGTTAGTAATGGCATTCTTTACCTCGCTTTTATGGATTGGCGTAATAAGGGCATCTTTCCAGTATGTCCGAAATTTACCACATCGCAACGAATTATTGAAGATAATCCATATAGCGCAGCAAAGTGAGAATACACATTCCTTCAGAAGTAAACCTGGTAAACCATCAGCCCATTGAGTTGTTTTATGGGTTTTATGTGTACGAGTTCATCTAGTATGGAGGTTATTTTAATTTCGGGTAAGGTAAGTTTTTATGAGAATTGATCATCTAAAGTTTGGTATGCGATTTGAATTAGTATACACCGACCCAAAGAAAGTTGCAAATTAATTAACGATTTCTTCTTCAGAATCTATTTTATTTCCGTTAAATTCAAACGAATTTGGAAATTCAGAGTTCGTACGTTTGGATTTGACATGATTCCAGAATAATCTGGTATAATTAATAATAGAATCCTTGAGTGATTGCAAGTATTCTCGGTGACATTTTTTATCATGTTTTTACAGTCGGATCGAGCTTTTTTGAATTCTTCGTAGTGAGAATCAAGGTTAGACTTTTTAAACTTTGCATGCAATGTTTATTTTTGTGAATTACTAGCTTTTTTAGTTCGCTGCTCTTAAACCATTTAGGGTGGGGAGTCTTAGGTGGAGTGTTCGCCTTAACCAAAAGAACGTATCTGTTAATGGCTTAATACAAGATATTATAAAAAATATCAACTTGATCATTCACTGATTTGTTAAAAAATAAAATATCCCAATTTGTATTGATAAAAACATTGTTCAAACTCAAAAAGTCAGCTTTTGACAACTGATATTTTGCATTAGGGTTCCAGATACACTCTTCTACAGTTTCTTAAGATTAATATTTAATTTGCAGGGTGGTGCAAATCGTACTGTACAAGTGGGCAGTCAGCCAATACGATATCGAATTTTTCAATAGGAGCAATCTGTAGAAATATAAGTTCTAGTAAAACGGAGTTTGCGTTTGTAAAACAATTCACTTGGAACGCGTTGATAAAACCGAACATGTCAGAGACTGTAATAGCTGCAGGCGTAGTAGAGTTGGTGTATACACCGTATTCACCCGATAACCAGTTAATTTTGGGATGATTATAATCACCTAGGATACAGACTTGATGATCAGGTAAGGTATCAACAAAGTTCTCAACAGATATATAGTGTTGCTGATACGTAGTTGGATGTGAGTTGGGTGGAATATAAACTGCGCCTAACTAGATATTTTGTTGGTTAACGCAAAGAGATACAAAAAGTTTTTTCACGAAAATTAGAAATACAACTAAGCATATGCGACTTTAAGTAATGAGCAACAGCTATGAGGGTACCTCCTCCCCTATGTTTCCCAGAAATAGAGGGATCACGATCACAGCGGTAGACATTATAATTTAATAAACCAATTTCAGCGTTAAAAATATTGTCGAATAATGAATTTTCATCTAAATCCGTGTCCAAAATTGTTAACAGAAATTCTATAACTTTTCTATTTCCTAAAAGTAAATTGTTTAAGTTCTCTTTCCTTTATGTTAAAAGTAATATGTCATCAATACGTCTATAACGTCTTCAAGAAGAGGCTATATCATCAAATCACCGAAACAAATCGTAATAATGAAAAACAAATTAAAAGTGAAACTAATGGAGGAAACGACAGTTGAATGAAAAAAAAAACTAGAAGCAGAAATCGTGCCAGTAGAAGCTTCAGGCGTAGATATACAACTTATCTATATCCAAAAATTTACGGTTAAGCCGGAATTTGGCTTCAAAGTTTCAATTTTTTTAATTTCTTTTGTTTATAACAATTGAACCCTTCATTTGATTTGAATGAAATTTATTTTTAATAACTACCATAATATAATACATCATTTCAGTTATTATGACTATTATTTGTTAACAAGAAGTATAAGAAACAGTAGTACCACCACTTAAAAACTAAAATATTTTTTTATTGGTGGATCTAATAAAAACTAAAAAAAAAACTACTTGAAAGACCATTTAATTTAAAAACTTTTTCATCTCTTATTAATATTTGATATCTTTTACGGTTTTCCCACAAAAAAATAAAATATATATTTTTTATCTAGTAAAAACAAAATCTAGTTTTTCATCGAATCAAAAATAAATGTTTTTCGTGGCCGTCTTTGTTAAAAAAATGTAAATTATGTATAATAATAATTATTTAGTGTCTTTTGACAATTAATTTTTAACTTTATTATAGTTCATAAATATTCATATTTGGAACAAACAGATATCTTGTTTGTATTAGGATTAGGAAAATTGTTTGAAAAGTGTTAGATGTTGTTTTGATTTATTTTATTAATTGATGTTATTTAATTTTTATTCAATTGAGTAAGTTTATTTACTTATTAATGAGTGCATAATGAGTATACTATATTCATATTTTATTTTTTTGTGCAAAGACCGTACAAGATATCAAAAACAAGTAAGAGTCTAAAAAGTTTTTAAATCTAATGTCCTTTCAAGTAGATTTTTTTGGATTTTATTGGATGCACCAATAAAAAAATATTTTAGTTTTAAGTAGTGGTACTACTGTTTTTTATACTTCCTGTCAATCACTAATGGCCAAAATAACTAAAATGATGTATCATATTATGGTACTTATTACTAATTTATTTCATTCAAATTAAATAAAGCGTTCATTTGTTATAAACAAAAGAAATAAAAAAAATTGAAACTTTGAAGCCAAATTCCGGCTTAACCTTAAATTTTTGGATATAGATAAGTTGCGTTAAATCGTCATATTTTGACCCCAGGAATCTATGGTCCAGCCATTTTCCCGCATTAACGGGACACCCTGTATAACATAGAGAGAAAAAAAGGAAAAAAGAAATATAATAAACACCAAAGATGCGAAGATTTGATTATTGTTAGAAATAACGATAAACATATTATATTTAAAGTAATGTTTCCTGTCAACAGCAGCCACATACAGGGAAAACGAGTTTTACTTTGGAGTATTTAACTCTACAGGTAAACCTAACGGTTTACCTGTAGAGTAGATATTACAATAAAGGTTCCATCTATTGTCTAAGCGTTGCCTAGATTCCTGTTTGAGTGGTATTAGATTTTCCTGAAATAATCGTCGGCATGTTTTTAACAATTTTTTACAAAAGACTAGATATTACACACAAGATATTTTTTGATTATATGTAATATATGACTATGGAATGGGAATTGCCTAATCACAGACGACTATATTTAATAATATAACAACGGCAATCAGGAATAATACCCCTAATAAATCCAATCAAAGTATGTAAACAAAACTCATGTGTGTTGGTTTATACTCTTATAGAAGGCCAAAACGAATGTGTAAACAAAACGCAAGTCTGTGTTTATTTTGTACACTGATTTATAACACGTGACGTGAGATGTATTTGTATCTTGATACATGCAGAATACACAAACGGATATTTACAAGAGTCGGTTTATGTAGCCTTGTTGATATTTAAACATTATTATAATAATTTGTTCAATCCTGCAGTAGAAAATAGAACTTTCATACGTTGTTTTGTTGTTAGAAAGTTACAGTTTACATCACGCAAAATGGTTGCTATGGAGATTTAGTTTCGCCCACTCTTGTGTCACTTTCGCCCACTCTTATGTCACTTTCGCTCACGCTTTTATAAATACACATTATTATTTTTATTATTATTATTACTTACTTGCTTATACACTTATAAATAAAAATTGTCACTTCGAAATAGAATATTGCACAAAGTTATTAAAAAGGCCATTAAAATAGGCAATTAAAACTTCATCCGTAATGATATTTAAATTGTGAATCTTAAGCTATTCTTCTTCGCTCATTGTAAAATAATATTATATTTTGTTACGGATGTTTGCCGAAACTTTATATATTGTTATAATCACGTTTTGTCAGGACGTCGCGGGTCAGAAGAATATCACCAGAGTAATCGTTAACAACAACTCGCCTCGTCTTTATTTAAGAATAACAATACACCGTACTCACACTACTCGCTCACACTCCCGCTCAACTCGCTAAACTGCCTCAATCACTTCCATAACTTCTCCTCGCTCACCTCGCTTCAGTCCCTCCTCGCTCGCACACGTCCGCTCACCCCGCTTGCTCGTTGCTCCTTCCTCCCCGCCAACCTGTCCAACCTCTCATTCGCGCTCTCCGCTCGCGCCTCTTCAAATCTAAATTCACGCTATGCAACCACTCATACAATTTACATTTATAACATTTATAACACTCGTCCATCCTGAATTAAACCGCGTCCTCGCGGTTAGACGAAATCTTTCATCCAGCCCGGTTTCTGTCGCCTACGCTCGGGTCTGCTCGCATCAGGAACGCCTTCCAACTCGTCGCCGCTCGACGAATTCTCCGCCTCTGGCTCGAATTCCGCGTCGCTCTCCTCCCGCCCTTGCACATCCTCGTCCTCTCCATCTAACTTCTCATCATCGGTCGCATCGCTATCTGTCAGCACCTCCTCCACGTCAAACTCGTCCTCGAACGTCTCGCCCTCCACTGGATCATTCTCTGTCGCGTTCTTGTACAGTTTTATCTGCGAGACGTGCGCCGTTGTCTCGTAGATCCGCCCGCCCTCTGCTTCATTTAGCGTTCGCACTCTGTAGGTGTCCGCTGGAAGCACCTCGACGATGACTAGCGGCCCTCTGTACGCTGGTTGGAGTTTCGTGGATTCCCCAGTCACCACAGGTGGTTTCTTCAGCACCACGATGTTGCCCACCTCGTAGACAACGCCTCGAAATCGCGTCTTGTCGTAGTACGCCTTCGTCTTCGCCTGACTCGCCTCGATTGACCGCCGCACCTCGTCGTGAATCTCGCTGGGGTCTCGCCTTGGACGGTCCCTCTTCGTCACCCTCATTAGTCGGTTGTCCGACGCCGTTGGATGGAATCCAAACAGTACCTCGAAAGGTGTTCGCCCCGTTGTCTTGTTCTCGCTACGGTTTATGTCTCGCTCCACCTCGCGAATTCGCCTGTCCCATTCGGTCTCCTGCTCAAGGGACGCCAAAATTACCGGGACCACAGTCCGGTTTACTCGCTCGACCTGACCGTTTCCCTGTGCGCGATGGGTTGCGATGAGTGTGTGGTGTACGCCCTCTCGCTGGCAGAACTCCTCGAACTCCACTGCCGTGAACGCCGTCCCTCTATCGCTCACCACCATGTCAGGGTTACCATACTCATGGAAATAGTCCTGCAGAATCTGCACAGACTCCCTCGCCGTTGTTCCTCGCACCGCATACAACCTTGAGTATTTGGAAAAAGAATCCGTTATAATCAACAAATACGAATTTCCACGCATACTCCGGGGAAAAGGACCCAAATGATCGATATGGACACGCTGGAAGGGTCTAAGGGTAGGGGGAATTGGATTTAATAATCCCGCACGCCTTCCGCCCGGGGTCTTTCCCCACAAACACTCCATACACCCTCGGATGTGTCGCCTCACATACGCCCTCATCGACGGAAACCAGAAGTTCCGCAGAATCTTGGCCACCGTCCTCTCTTCCGCAAAATGTCCCATACAGTTGTGGTACTGGACCACCACTGACTTCCTCATTGATGACGGAATGACGTAGAGCACGCGCTGCTCGCCGTTCACCGTCACCTGTCTCACCAGTCGCCCCTCATCGAGTTGATAGTTGACAACTCGATTCTTCTCGCCTCTCGTGAGCTCTTCTTGGGGTCGCTGAAGAAGCTCCACTAGCTCTCGCAGTCGTGGATCATCGCGCTGGATTAAGTCCACTTCCTCCACACGAACTACCTGAAACACATCAAGTCTTTGCGCGCACTCGTCTATAGTATCTCTCGCGTTTTCCACGGGTGCCCGACTAAGAGCGTCCACATGCGCCATTCGCACGCCCGCACGATGTCGAATCGTGAAACGATACTCCATGAGAAGACTATACCACCGCGCGATCTGTGGTTTCAACGCCTTCTTCTCGTTGAGATAGATCAACGCCTGACAGTCCGTCACTATAATAAACTCTACGCCCAACAAATACGTTCGTAGTCTCTCAACGCACCAGACCACCGCGAGTAACTCGAGTCGGCTCGAGTGGTAATTTCTCTCGGCGTCAGTTGTCTTTTTAGACACGCAATGCACCAAACGCAACTCGCCTTCATTATCGCGCTGTAATAGCATACCCGCTAATCCTTCCGCGCTCGCGTCAGTATGTAGCTCGGTTTGCGCTCGCTCGTCGAACGCACGTAATACTGGTCGCCCAACTAATTCGCGCTTCAAGTCCTCAAACAAACTGTTCTCACACTCGCCCCACACAAAGGCCTTGTCCTTACGCGTTAAGTCGCTAATCGCCCGCACTTTCCGCGCATAGTTCGGAATAAACTTACGGAAGTATCCCGTCAGCCCAAGAAATCTGCGCACCTCGTGCTCATTCCTAGGTGGTGGAAACTCCTCGATCGCCCGCGTTTTTGGCACTCCCGGTTGAATGCCCTTCTCGCCCACGCTGAAGCCCAAAAATTCGACGCTCGGCATCGCAAATCGGCATTTCGTTAGTTTCAATGTTAAACCCGCACTCCTCACCCGCACCAATACTTTCTTCAACCGCTCAACAAACATTTCGAAATTCGCCGCCGGAATCAAAATGTCATCTAGATAGTATACTATCTCGCGCCCGTTCAACTCACCGAATACCTCATTCATCATCCGACAGAACTCGTAGGGCGCATTTGTTAGCCCAAAACACAATCGCTCGAACTCGCCTGTCGTGTCGGGGGTGATAAACGCTGTCTTCTGCTTCGCCGCCTCAGTCAATGGAATTTGCAGATATCCATTTGCCAAATCCAAAGTCGTGAATAACTTGTTACCCGCTAGCGTCAAAAACTGTTCCTCGATCTGAGGGATCGGATAGTTCACCCGCTCTGTTTGGTTGTTTAGGAAACGAAAGTCGATCACCAATCTCTTCTCGCCGTTCGCCTTTGGCACCAAGAGCACTGGACTCGCATAAGGTGACTGTGTTTCCCTTACTAGCCCCGCTTCCTTCCACTCCTCTACAATCTGCTTGATTGTCGCCCTGTCATCCGCACTAACCTTATAGGGCCTTCGCCTCACGGGGATTCCATTGTCGCGGATATCCACCTGCATTAAATGTGTGCATCCCATCTCGGCAAGTGACTGCGAAAAGCAATCGCGGTTCTCCTGCAACACATTAATCAAAATTTCTCGCTCTTCCGGCCTCAATTCCGGCCCAATGATCATCTCCCCCTCGGGCAATGGCTTCGCCCTTTCAATTGTCAAAATCTCTGCAAACTCCTCGGTCTGCAGATCCTCAAACGGATCTTCCACCGCTTCAACACTCACCTCGCCACTCTCAATCCGCCACTTGACATGGTGATTTAATAAAAAGGTCTCGCCAATCAACATGTTAGGACCCATCACATCGTTCGGGACAACGTGAATCTCCAACTCCCTCACCATCGCTGTGCCCACTTTTAAATCCACGGTGACCACCCCGAGTGAGCTTACACGGTGCGGCGCTCCGAACCCGTTAAAAGACTCACATCGCGTTTCGTCCATCGCCAAATTCATTCGCTTCGCCTCGCTCTCTTTTAAGATGCACTCCGCCGCGCCTGTGTCAAACACTCCCTCGACTTCGTGCTCGCCATTGATGATCGCCAGTTTTCGGAAACTCTTTTTCCTCTGAACCTTCCTCACAAAAAGCACCTCTTGCTTAAGCGGACACGCGCCAGACATGTGACCAACACCCTGGCATTTAAAGCACTTTACCTTCGGGCATGCGTTGCTTTTGTGGCCCTCTTGCTTGCAAACAAAGCACTTAAGTCGCGCGCACCTCGACGCCAAATGTCCCACCTCGCCGCACTGGAAGCACTTCCTTCCCTCGCTGGAGTTTCGAGCAGTTGGTGTTGCCGATGGTCTCGCAGGCCCCGCTGAAGCTGTCACGTTGGAGCGCGTCGGCTCCGACGGTTTCGCGCTCGGACGCGCCTCTCGACTTTTACTTACAACCGCACGACGCGTACCTTCTAGCCGCTCAAATTCAACCAAATCATGCAATAGTTCGTCTGCCGATGCATGAACCTTCGCCAACATAACATTGTAGCAGTCGCGTGACCACAAACCCGCCAGAACTTGTTCTTTTACTTCCGCGAACGCCAAATCTAATTTACGACACAACGCCACTTTCGCGAACAAATACTGATCTACGGCTTCATCCCTGAGTTGCACCCGCTGCATCATTTTGTTCAAATTGTCCACTTGGCTCTCCCGCACGAAAAATGTCTGTTCGAACGCGTTTTTAAATTGCGCCCACGTCGTTACCGCCGTACGAACGCCCTCATACCACTCACGCGCACCTCGCACTAATTTGTTTCGCGCCGTTTCGAAGATGTATTCATCTGTGAGATGGTGTAGCGCCTGTACGCTGTTCAGCTGTTGCAGCCACCTTCGTCCGTCTTCCCGATATCCACCAAACGCTGGGATGCCGCTCAAAACCTCCGGCATCACTCCTACACTTACAGTTGTTGTATTATTCGCTAATTGGTTGAACATCGTCTGCATCAACGCATCACGCCGCGCATTTTCCTGCAGCATCATCGCCATTATTTCCCGCATTCCAGGATCAGCTGTTGGTGCTGCCGCACCGCCCGCTGCGCCATCTGTTGACTCCATTGTCGACCTTCCCGCACTCACCGCGCCGAAAAATGTTAGGTTGTCTTTCGCGCTTTCGCGCCGCGCCACGCCGACCGCGCCTAAACTTTACTGACCCAACCTCAAAGTTTTCTCGCCTCGCCACGCCACACCTTACACGCACTCGCGATTAACTCTATGATTGTCTTCGGGATATCCCACTTCTGATGTTATAATCACGTTTTGTCAGGACGTCGCGGGTCAGAAGAATATCACCAGAGTAATCGTTAACAACAACTCGCCTCGTCTTTATTTAAGAATAACAATACACCGTACTCACACTACTCGCTCACACTCCCGCTCAACTCGCTAAACTGCCTCAATCACTTCCATAACTTCTCCTCGCTCACCTCGCTTCAGTCCCTCCTCGCTCGCACACGTCCGCTCACCCCGCTTGCTCGTTGCTCCTTCCTCCCCGCCAACCTGTCCAACCTCTCATTCGCGCTCTCCGCTCGCGCCTCTTCAAATCTAAATTCACGCTATGCAACCACTCATACAATTTACATTTATAACATTTATAACAATATATTATTGAATATTAACTATTATTACAGACAAAAGTGGTACAAGTTACTTAGCGTCGCCGATTGTGTTGTTTATATGACGTAGACGATCGTGTTATATTGCCGTTTGTCTTTTTTTGTCGTCGCTCACAGCGGGACACTAGATTATTTTAGTGCGGGCCGTGCGCGGCGCATCGAGCAACGCCGACCGCCGTACACTAGATTTTAAAGCGGGCCGGGCACTGCACATTGCGCAAAGCCGCAATACATTTCTTTTATGTGAACCTACGTTTTAAAATGAATTTTCGGCAGGATTGAACAAAACGTAATACACCACTCGTGGAGTTACGAATTCGCTCACTTGTGTACCTTCGCACACTCGGCTGTCGCCTCGTGTGCAAATTGGTACACGCGTGAGCGAAACGCGTACTTTCTCCACTTGTAGTGTAATATACTATTTAGCCATTATAAGCGTTTCAGTTTATGATATATATATTAATTTATTTAGTTTGCAGTTTATCCTTTGATAGTGTTCAAGGTAGCCACGAAATTGCAACACATAAACTCGTAGAGAAACGATGCCCGGCCCGATGACAGCTATCAAATTTTCTATCTGGCTTTAAAAGCAGCCGCCGCCATTCACGTGTGTGCATGTAACCGTGCGTGTTCATACACGCCAGTTTCGCGAGTCCTGTCACCGCACGTAACCGGCAAACGTCGCCCGTGGGCATTTTCACGTTCCGCACGGTCGCTGAAACCGTTACCGGTTTACGAGCCCAAGCCCGAAAAATATAAATCAAGAGGGCGCGATGTCTTTGCATGCTTGTTTTCTAGTTGGCGGCATGAACTAGCGCGGCGGCGAGGCGCTGAATTATTGCCGCCCTCATGCATACATACATCCGCAATTTTTCCAGAGTGAGACGCCGCGATAAAAACGGTAAAACCGGGCGCGGGACGTAATTGCGAAATGGCTAGGGAGAGTTCAACGGCAACGACAAACTAGGACAGATGTGTACTTTGTTGAGCTTATCGCGTCCGCCCGATGTAATAAGCGGCAAAAATCTGCATGCTAAAATATGGTCCTTCAACCTGGAAAACATAACAGCCCTTATATCATTTAACATGCATGATCGTAACGATCACGACTGGTTTACTGCATAGTTCTTGTAATATTTTATCTATAGCCAGCATGCGAATCGTTTACTTGTAGTCCGTTTGTTTTCATGACTGACAAGAAGATTCCTATTACAATTCTGTGCTGGATTAAATAAATCCCGCCTTGATTTAGTTAATTCTATTTATTTACTTTCTCTCGTATCTGACATATGAACGTTCTTTATATAACGTAGCCGTCAACTGGAATTTCGTTACAAATGAACAGCATGAATTGATCACGTTTTCCACTTTTCTGTAATATGTGCGCTCGGAAATTCGTTTTTTTTCAGGGAATGTTTATAACGCATACCCTGCTGCTGTGGCGCAGTGATTGTTTTCGAATAAAAGTACGTGCTCCTGCTGTTGAAGGTCTCCGAGGATTTGGAGATAATTATATTTTTAACGCATTTCAGACAAGCCACTGTTTTAATGGTTCTTTATAAAGAAGTCTTTTTTTCGCTTATAATAATAACAATAACTAAAATATACCACTAATTCATATTATGAAAAATTCATATTAGAAACGTTCACCATAAAACCAAAGTAACAAAAGAAGTTAGACCAGAACGTGCATTTCAAACGTCGAATTAAAAAATAACTTTAGTGCATCAAACAAAAATGTTTCTTCATCTTTCTACCGAAGACTATGCACATTTTATACGTGATTATAAAATAATAAAAGAAATAGCGATGGAATAATATGAAAATAAGCATTTTATGAATTTCATTAAATATAACAATCTTGTTAAGTAAATAAAACTTAACATAAACCAGTTAAATCCCTTCTAACAATCACTACTACTACTAAGCCAACTCCGACTAACTTTTGATATTATAAACCCACTTTCTGATATAGAAAAAAAAATCAATCTTCACATTCTTCAAAAACGATTTTGACCGATAATGTTACCGATAATGTAAACAAATTATTCATACCTAAACTTTATTTAATACAGCTTTATTATTGGATGTCGAAAGGCACCAAGGCTTATTATATAAGTATCACCTTAAGCAAAGACACATTTTTGTCAAACAAAAGAGCAATACGAATAGCAAGTCAAAGGCTCGGATAACTCAGGGAGCAAGAGAGTAAATCATCCTCCACCCACAAAAATCCATCGACCAATAAGATGATACCATGGCTATATAGTTCTTGTCAGAATTAGGTAGAAGCACGAATTCTAACAAACCACCAGGGAGCTGAAAAAGGATGCAAAAATATTCACCTCCCAGAAATCAATCAAGCAACATCTTTGTCAGTTCTAAAACCCATCAGTTTTAATTAATCAATTTGTTCTTCAAAATATTAAATTTGGAAATCCAAATATTTTGATCCTTCGAACTGGATAGGTTCAAAAAAGGTTTTTGACCGCCAGAGTCTTCAGTTAGTTCACCGCTTGTCAATCCAATTCCAACAGAAAAGACAATGTGTTTGCCGAATTGTTCGGCAATTAGCAACAAGCGATTAGCACTATTCACAATAGATCCTGCGTACGAATCAATCAATTAATAGTCCAATAGAGCTTCACGAGATGAAACCCCGTACAGCGAGTATTGAAGAAAGCTGTCCACGAAAAGAACTCCCCTTCATTTTTCCATTTTCTTATCATTACGTTCGTGTTGATTTCAAAATGGCTGAGATGTCTGCTAAACTGCGCTCGATAATTCAAATTTTAGCGCGTAAGCATGCGTACAATAAATGCCAATTAGAGGGTTTAGAATCATTCATTTAAGATTTTGGAATTTAAATCAAAAAGTGAAAGGAATAAAGTATGCGATTAACTTCTCACTTAACACATGGTGAAACATTTTTATGTTAATAAAAGGATTAATTAAGCACATATCTCCTTGAGAATGACCAATGGTCGAAACTAATCGGAGAAATATAAAAATAGTGAAACATAACCAAGTGCTTAATTTATCCTTTTATTAAATAAAGTATGATTTAGATGTAGTTAAAATTTACATTAAAAAATGAGTTTATGGAGATCCGTGATTTAAGTAGAAAATGTTTTTTTTATTAGAAGGTTATCTTCCTGTTTTGCAACCGCAGACGAGTTTACCTTCGCATGTGAGAAGTGGTTTGGCAAATCAAAATATTAAATTATCGTCGCTTGGAATACCAAAAATGCATTTAAATCGTTAATCGATGGTAATGATCATATGATCATAGCAAAGTACAAACATTTCAATATTTAGTAGCGCGGCTCAAATAATAAATGTATTAGAATTATTAGAAAAAACCTTTCAAAATAAACGGATTATAGTAAATTTATTGTATTATAGGTTAATTTTTAATTTAGTATCGCAAAATCTAAGTTCATTAGAAGCCATAAACATCCGTTACAATATTTTTGTCCACCAATCACACGGGCTGAATGAGAAAATAAATTAAAAGAAAAACCGAACATCAAAGTTATGACATAGCTGCACTGATGATCTGTGATACTGCGAAACACATGTCTGCGGATAGTCATATCAATTCCATGACGTGGTTGGGAAACGATGACACCACAAACATATTAAATTTTGATGAATATAATTTCAGACATGTAACTTCAACTGACAGTTATGTAGTAATAATGTAATAATGTAATAATGTAAAACTGTGGTGAAGAAACGCTCAAAATAATTAATTCTAATTATTACTTTTATTGCAAAAATTTTTGATGCAAAAATAAATGAATCTAGTAAAAGTGGTGAAGATATTATAGGTATCAAACGGTCAATTGATCTTAAAGAATGTAAGGCAATTAGTTGTTTCGTGTGCAGTTGGGAACACTTCATTTATCAATTCGAACCATTTTTCAAATTAGACCTAAAACGAGACCTAAAAAGTTATGCACCAATGCAGGGATAAAACAAACAAAATGTCACTTGAAACAGGTAACTAGGAATGCTAATTTGTTTAAAGAAAAGTACACGTTGCTTACTTAAATTAAAGTAATTTTGAATTCGCGTCTTTTGGTGTGTTATCAGAGACCTATGCGTCCTCTCTTTTGATCATTTCCTCATTGGGGATCATTGACACCTATTCCGGACCCAAAAGTGCAGGATATCAAAGCCACAAGACTATCACGATGGCAGCAAGATTAGATTAAGCAGTAATTTGGAACCGGTGGCAAATAGAATATCTTCACGAGTTGCAGGCTAGAAGGTGATGGTAGCAAGAGCAGCTGTCATCCCCAGGAGTAGGCAGACTTGTCATCATACAAGAGGAAAGAGTGCCCACGTGTTATTGGGAAATAGGATGAGTTGACGAGGTCAATCCGAGAAAAGATGGACACATACGAGTAGCCACAATACGCACACAAACATGAAAAAAACCTATAAGTGAAATTGTGCAGGTTCTCCAAAGTGCGCGAGGTTCCCTTATTATAACAGTGTTTTTAGGTCATGTTTATGTAGTTGATAGCATTTGAATTTCATTGTTGTATTAAGTTTAAGTTATGGGTATTTGATGATCTCTATCATAGGCGTTAGTTGTTTTCAGTGGCATTGTAATAATAATCTTTGGATAATATTTTAACATGACGAGGAGTAGACGTTGCCTTCGAATTGCGCGAAATCCGATCAAGGAAAGACTCCATTTCCAGGTACCCAAGTTCTCCGAGCCGTCCTTGCCCTAATTTAAGCAAAAACAAGTTTTTTTTGCTAAACAAAAGAGCAATAAATGAACAAACGGATTAAGAAAAGCAGGTCAAAGGCGCGGATAAATTAGTGTAATAGTAAATTATCCTCCAGTCATAAAATCTCGGAAAATAAGATGGTACCATGACCATCTCCTTCCCTTCGGAATAAGAGGGAAGCATGAATCCCAAACAAGTTCCTTGGTAACTGAAGAATAAATCGAAAAAACTTACCTCCGAGAAATCAATCAAGCAACATCTCTGTCTGTAGTTATTATTTATCGATAGTTATACCTGTTGCGTATAAATAAATAGTGTATAGTGCAAATCCATTAGTTTTAATTATTGTGTAATATGAATGAAATCACTATAATAAATTTTGCAATTTATACTCTGTGTCTACTCTTTGCACCCAAAGCTGAGAATGGCTCAGAACGAAAGGAAGGGCTCGTTTCAAAAGAAAAATTCAGATAAGCATGTGCTAAATTTAGATAATTTAAAAATGTAGAATTATTATACGCAACATAATATACAAAATGATTGGAACGATTTAAATTAATTTCGAATAAAACGAATATTAAATGCAAATCTTTATTCTTTATTGTCTTAAAAATATATGATATACATACATTTCATTAAAAGTACAAATAACTTAGGATACAGAAATGACGGGCGGAGTTCACTGTTTACCAATGGGTCTACTAAAAGCAGACTTAATATTTGTGATGATATTGGTAATAACAATTTTATTGTTTAAATATTTAAATGAAGCTTGAATCCAGAGGAGCTTAGAAAGAATCTTAAAAATTTGAAACAAGTTCTATTTATTACATATGAACCTAACTATAAACAAAAATACTGGCAATTAAGAAAATAAAGAGAGATAAACAATAAATATTATAAGTTAGTTGTAATAATTATTTCAACAGAAACATGTTTTTTTGAAAATTTTCTAAATACTTAATTACTTGAATTTATCATATTTTTTCAATAATAGTTTCATTAACTATTTATACCTGTCCTCATAAATTAACATTTTGAAGTCTTCTGCTACATAGTATATTCGATAATAGTGATAAGGTAGTTGGAACAGCTTCCGCTTTCTTTTAGAGATACATGATATCGACTCTTATGTTCATGGAATTTAAATCTTTTAAATTATGTTTTAAAATTCTATTTCAGAAATTCACCAAGTACAGCATAGTAATAAATAACTCATGGTTAGCCTCGGGGTGGTTTTTAAATCTTGTCTTCAAACCGTCAATTGATTCACATGACTTTTGGAAGAGGCCCCGATATCATTGTGGATTAATTAAATCTACAATCTAGTTCCTTATTAATAACCGCTGTTAGCTCACTTTAAATCGTTTATTAACCTTGCACCAATTGCATAGACTTAGAACATTTTCCTGCAACCTGTATCTGTCATTTATAGAGTTCATTTTAAGAAATAATTTTAAATCACAACGACAATATTTGAATATTTCAACAATATCGTTAATAAATACGATAAATAGTACGAGGCTACAGTGGGACCCTTGTGGTACACCTGATGTCACATCCTCAACTCTGGAAATATTCGAACCCATTTTGACCCATTCGCTGCGCCTCGTGATAAAGTTTCTGAGCCAGTTAGTGACTATAGAACCAAAACCCATTGATGATAATTTTGCAATAAGGATTTCATGATGTACGCGATCGAAAGCCTTCGCAAAGCCTGTATAGATTGCGTCAATTGGTACACTTTCCATTCTATTCTATTGCTTCACAGTTACAAAATGCATTAAATCATGTAATTCCAACTTCAGCAGATGAAAAAAAAAACGAACAGTGGAAAACCCAAAGAAATCGAAGGAGGGATCGTAACAGGCAATCAATAATGGGGAAGAAGAACAGCGAATGAAAATTAACAGCAGTGCCGTAAATATCTTGTGAATGCGAATAAAACTGCAAATGTTGTTAGCACATACACAAGGAATACTATTTGTCCCACCCGTTTTCTTGAAGTTACACTATTAAAAATTCGTAAAGATGATGAAATTGCATTTAAAAATAAATTGAAGAAAAATTTCAAGATGCGGAGTTATGGGCGTTAAATATTAAACTACAACGGTTAATAATAATAAGTCTTACAAAGACTACAAAACTAATCACTTATTGAAACAACTACTTCTCTGCCTAATACCTCGGTAGACATTGAATGACACAAATATAATTTGCGTGTTACAAATAGCACAGCTATCAAAGCCACATTAGTTACATTTTATTAATAAATTCAAATAATAAAACCGATTTAAATATAAAAATAATACATTTGAATGTACAAGGCTTGTGCAACAAGATAGCAAAAAATTAATGTTATTAACACTTTAGAGGATCCTACATTTTTATGTATTACCAAACATTGACGTAACATAATTAATATAGATTTTATGACATTAAAGAACTACACAGCTACCGTAAAATTTTGCAATACTACGTTTTCTCGCGGTGGGGTTGTTATATATGGAATAATAAATTTGAAGCAAAACAACTACATTTAATACCTAATTATTTTGTAGAATTGCACATCGAATGTAGTGCTTTTGTTTAAAATCAATGAGAAAAAATTGGTTTAATTGCAATATATAGACCTCTATCGGGAGATTTCAATACTTTCATAAATAATGCTGCAAGCATAACGAATTTAAATATTTAATTTGCATATTGAATTATGTTTGTGATATATGCGATAACATTATATTATGTGGGGATTTAAATATTAACGCACTCACGGGGACAACAAACAAAAACATTATGTTTGATATTTTTCATTCATACCAGTTAAATTATTTATGTACAGCTGCAACACGTATTTTTACCAATAAAAATAGCTACACTAAAACTTCAGCTATCGACTGTCTTGTTTGCAATATACGGCCTGAAATCTTGACGTATCATATAATAGAACCACATATTTCATATAACAAGATGCGTTGTTTGAGCTTCAAAAGTAGGGATTGCACAGTTAACAATGTCGCAAATTATAGAACAGTAAAACGTATTTTAACAAAGCAGGAAATTACTGACATTAATGATGAACTACAGCATACGTATTGGAATATTTTATATTTAACTTCAAACATAGAACAATCTTTTAATATTTTTATAAATATTTTAAAAAGTAAAATAGAATTCCATTTCACAAATATTAAATGTAAAAATAGAAACAACGATGACATACCTTGACAAAAAAATCAAATTTTAAGTATATTTACATATTTTATATTATTTTGTAAGAAAGGAGTACAAAGATATTAATAAATAAATAAATAAATAATTAAATCAGCAAGACACAAACTTAATGATTTATTTTGGTAGAAAGAAAATTTTATATATGAATGTATGCCTGTTGATATTGCATTACTCACAACTTGATAACTACAAACACATAAATGATGTGATTGAATGGCACGTGTCAAAAAATTACCAAAAATTTTTTTAATGCAATTACACAAGATCATTATAAAAAAACAATAAAAATGCTTATAAAACATTGATAGAAGTGACACAAAATGACTATTATAGAAATATAATTAAATTTGCTTCTAATAAATCTCCTAATATTTAGTATTTGGTTAACCAAAAACGAAATAATCAAATAATCAGAAAATAAATAAAATCGAGCTAATCTTTGATAATGGTACACATATATCTAGTATATTCGCACATTACTTTCCAAATGTGGTTCACTACAATATGTTGCAATACTTTGGTTCAAACACATCACAGACTTACACTGGCTGTACAGCGTTTCCAAAATCATTTACATTTTTGCCAGTGGATGAAAGGAAAATTCGACTGATAAATTTTAATTAAAAAAATAAAATAATTATAGGCCATGATGTACTATCAACATCGTTTGTTAAATTTGTATCAAATGAGTTAGTGAAGCCATATTTGATAAATAAATCAGTTTTCCCAACAGTTTTAAAACCGTAGTGCAATGGATATGGTTATCACCTTCAAGAAAAAAGACCGAACTCTCAAGGAAAACTACCGAGCAACTTGCCTACTATGTGCGATATCAAAAATAATTGAAAGTGTTGTAAGCGGCCGTTTATGGTGATTTTCTAAACCAGTTTCAACTATTTTTGACAATTCAAAAACATGGATTTGGGCAATCATTTACAACTTCCAATTGATAGATCGTGTTAGCAAGGAGTTAGATGCAAAATATTCCATAGCAGTTTTACTTTTTGATTTGTCTTGTGCATTCTATTAGGTTAATGCAGAATTTATTAAGTATAAATTAGATAAATTAGGAATACCTAGAAATATAAAAGTTTGTCTAACGAATCAAATTTTTTTTGCAAAATGTTAATAATTCGAAATAAAATGTACATCATATGGACATCGAAGTATAATATAGTACAAGGGTTAGTTTTGGGCCCGCTAAAAATTTTTATTGTACATCAACGATATAAAACAAATATGGTATTTGCGGAAAATTAATTAATTTTGCTGATGATACGTCAGTTGTAGTGTCATTTTCTATTTCAAATTTACTGGAACGAATAACATAACAAAAACTACATGAAGTAAAGAAAACAGTGTGACAAAAATAGTTTTATCGGATTAATAAATTTATTTTATTATTTTAATTATTTTAATATATTATGATGATAAATATACTCATACTTAAATTAGTCGTAAAGTGACAAAATGTAGCATGGTTTTCGAAAGTCAAAAATGAATCCAGAAACAATAAATGTATGTTCTTATGTTCATATTTAGTTAAATACACTTGCAGGAATAACGAAGATAATAAAGACTACAGATTTGTTGTTAGAGCGTTGATAGTCACGAATTATATTCATTCCGCGTCTTAAATTACTCTTACTAGTTTCCTACTTCTTAATATACTAATTACAAAAAATATTTTTTTAAATTTTTTCATTGAAAAAGTGTTGTAAATGAAATTTTTATTAGTGTTTGTTATGACGTTAAATTGTTTCTCAGAAATATAGAACGTTAAAAGCACCTATTATAATGCTCTTTTTGAGTACTGCTTACTTTTACTTGCCAAGTAAAACAGATAAATATATCTTGTATCGGTTGATATTATCTACGACAAATATTGATTCATAGTTCTATCATTCGCCTCATCATCTTATTCAATCATGGATCTAAAAGAAAACATTAGTTTATTATGTAAAAGATTTGATTCGAAATTTCTTGATAGATTGCCAATGTATAATAATAAATATTAATATAATAATATTATAATCGATAGCCATGAAACGGAAGAAGACAACAACAGAATTTATTTTATTTTATTGTATACATTACATGTATTATAATTTATTTCCTTCTGTGAATAAAGATGTTTAGTAGTAGTAATATTATAAATTATTATTATTATATTAATATTATAAATATTTATTTCCATTTGGAGATTCAATGCAAATAATTAATTTTGCATGCTTTTGGTCAAAACAGTCCTAGGGTCTCAATTCCTAATATTTCTTGTTGATGGTCTAGATTTTTATTGACTTCTGATAAATATCTTCTAGTTAATTGAGTCAAGGTTTTTTCATTTATAAATATGTTTTTACACTTATTTAGGGGTGAAATAGAAAACATCCTGTTGAATGCTTTTGACCAAAAGATTCTACACTTCTAAAATAAGTGAAATAAGGTGATATATTTAAATTACATGCCTTGAAATATTGCAAGATTTTTAGGATAGGTAAGGAAATTGGTATTAAATTGAGAATAATTAAAAGGAAAGGCCCAAATTTAAAAAAATGGTCATTTATACTGAAGAATTTAAAATTGTTTCATAATAACTTAATATCGAATTAATAATTTATTTAGTGAAACTCTAATAATGGTCGAGTAACATAAATTAAAATAGGCTGCTTATATTATTATTCTACTGCATTGTTTCTTCTTGATTCTTTGTGGTCCGCTGATTTTCGCACAAAGTATACACTTCTTGCACTACTGTTTCGCGTCTTTTATACAGTTCATCCAGGAGAAAGGTTCTTTTTCAAAGTCGGCAAATTTTTAATGAAAATATTGTTGCAATAATAATTAACTGAATTAAATTTTTAAAAACGTTATCAAATAGCCTTAACAATCTATTTAAATAGAAAGAAAAAGGTTTTAATGAGAAATTTAAAGAAGTCACGTTTTAGGACATTCATAACATTTTACAAAATTGCATTTAATGGTGGATGCGCCGGGTTATTTTCTATATAATACAATACAGTATCTTTATTATGTTGATTAATATACAGGTTATAGATACATTCATCAGTTTAAATGAAAATAATAACAATACATCAAATATACAACTAATAATTCACAAATATACACAATAAAATTATATGAAACATGTTATAGCTTACATAACAGATTATGAAATGGAATAAATTGCATTTGTTATGAGAAGGGATTTTATCTTTGCTTTAAATAGATTTGTATTAAGAGATTTTAAAGTTGGTGGTAATTTATTGTACAAATCAGAACCTGCGTGAATGGGAGTCTGTTTATGTTGCGTATTGTTGAATTTATCTATGGCAATATTAGTCGATCCTCGTGTGTTATGACTATGAATATTATTTCGATGATTAAGTATTATTTTTTTATGGATATAACACAAGAATCTATAAATATATATTGATGCAATGGTCACAATTCGTTTCTCTTTAAATACAGATCTACATGACTCGATGTATTTCAGATTATAAATTAATCGTACTATATGCTTTTAAACTAAAAATTCCTTTTTGGCTGCTGGTGACTGTACATATAACATAATTCCATAGATCATAAATGAATGTGCTATTCCGAAATAAGCAGTTTTTATGCCATCTTCATCCAACACAAATTTCAACTGAGATAGTGCAAAATATGATTTATTTAATTTTCTAAGAAGGGTGTCAATATGCATTTTCCACGACAAGTTCTTGTCATTTAGTATACCCAGAAATTTAGTGCTTTCACTAATTGGGATGTTATTGTTCCCCACATTGATAGTATAGCTTGATGGCTGAGTATGAGTATTGTAGAACTAAATACAGACTGTCTTTGAGAAGTTTATTATTAGATTATTTACTGTACACTAATTAGTAAATTCATTAATCATAATTTGTAATTTTGTATTACATATATATGAATCTGGCTCACTTACTATAATAGATGATGATACATACAAATATGTGTGTCTGTTATATATGTTGGGAGATCATTGATAAATAATATAAATAAAACTGGACCTCCCACGCTTCCCTGTGGCACATCTAAAGTTATAACATATTTATCAGAAAATTTGACCATTAATTTTCTGTTTTCTAAATACGACTTAAACCAATGATTTATTGGACCCCTAATGCCTCCAATTTTTTCAAAATATAATGATAATCTAAGGTGCCAAAGGCTCGGGACAAGTCAAATAATACACCAATCACTTTATTGTTTTTGTCCATCTTATCATATACATGCTGAACAAAGTTTAAGGTAGCTGTTCCTCTTGTGAATCGGAAAATTTATTAAATTTTTCAAGAAATAATAATATTATTATCACGTTTTCTGCACCCCTAAAAATTTTACCACCATGCGTGTATAAAAGAAAAAGTAACTAAAGACACTAAAATTAATAACAAATGCATTTACCTTCAGAGGTCATCAAAAGAAAAATTGACGAGATCAGGGTTATATCTTGCAAGAATTGTAGAGTAACTTTTGACAGCCTCAGTTGGCAAGACTGAGTTCATCATATGCCATAATTCGCAAATGCTTTATGCAAACTGGTTGATACCTAATCTATTTAAGAAATAACTCACTCGATGTTGAAATTATAGGTTTTAAATATTTGTGAATGAAGTCTATGGAAATTTCAGTGCACAATCCCACAGAAATGTAAAACTGTAGTGATGAATAATAAAGAAGTATCTACTATGATAATGAAATATAAGGATGTTTATTTTTGCTTACTATACAGATAGCCAAATCTGTTTTGACAGCATCAGTATGTTAATATTGAGAGAATTACTTTATGTCAGATTGTTTTGATGGCTATTCAAATTGTTTTCATAGATAGTTAGAGTCAAATTTTATCAATATACTACTTTGCTATAAGCTGTAACTAAGTCCAGTATCACTAACACATGTATTCGGCGTTATTAGATGTTATTGGATTGTCTTAAATCATTTAGGTTCCGACCAATAGATTTCTACACTTGTATTTTAACCAACTATCTCAACTATCTTCAGTCCAATGTACTAATCTAATTACGATTTGACAGAAAAATTTTAATTGTCAAAAAAAAATACTAAATTCCGTTCAGCTAATTTCAAAGTTTCGCCACTTTCAAGAAGGCCAAAATCTGAACACGATAAAATGAAGGCATGAGCCGATGCAAATCACAGTTTAATTGATTAAATGCTATCACAGAACCAATCAATACGACTGTATAGTTTTGATAAATTGCAGAAATTAAATGAAGCTATCAACGAAAAGCGGCCAGCACAGGCAAATCATAATAGTTTTAACAACGGGAAACTACACACAAGTTTAATTATTCTGACAGATTATTAAACTTATGTGTAGTCTCGCGTTGTTAACACCCGTACGATTTCACAAATAAAAAACTTTTTAACTTTGTTTGTATAACACTGACTTTATTAAGTGACTATAGTTTCGACAATTTTAGCTATAGCCAGCTAAAGCTAAAATTGTCGAAACTATAGTCACTTAATAAAGTCAGTGTTATACAAACAAAGTTAAAAAGTTGTTTATTTGTGAAGAATAATGTATAACGAAGTAGAAGCCTCCACCGTTAAGACCCTTATGATTTGCCTATACTGGCCAGTATAGGCTTGGATAGGATTTGATGGACCATCCAATATACTCACCAGAACTTGCATCGTCCGACTATTATTTGCTTGGATCATTGCAAAACCCTTTGGATGGCAAACAAAACAATTCAGACATTGGTGTCAAACCGCACTTGGTTAATTTTTTTTTTGTGGAGAAAGGCCAGAAGTTCGTTGAGCGTGGCATCATGATGTTACCCGAAAGATGACAAAAGGTCATCGAATAAAATGGTCAATACATAACTGAATAAAATTATTTATTACTACAAAAATCGCCTTTGATTATTATACTAAAAACCGAAATCACTAAAAACACTATAACCCATTATGACAAATACATACTCTTATATTAAACTTTAATTTGTCATCGCTTTCTTTATATATAATTTTTAAATGTTAAAGTAAAAACACTGTTATAATTTTCAAAAAACTTGCTTTAGCTCACAATTGTTGCGTCAAACTGCTGCTTCTTCAGAAAAAAAAAGATAATAAATAACCATGTCAATCATCAACAATTGTTGCAAGTATACCCAATAAAAGTTTGAACAAAATTATTAAAATGTTTTACTATAACATTAAATGATGCTTATGAATGATTTATTTATGTTATTTTAAATCTAGGAAATTATTCTAAATGTCTAACTCTGGTTTAACTATCTTTTGAATAAGCATAACCAAAGAGGGTTCAAAACGTGTTTTAGCACCTAATTTTTATATCAGATCTACAAATTTAGTTTAAGAAATAACATCTGATGAACTTTGAATAATGTGCCATTTTAAGTTTCTTTATTACCATACCAATCTACATCGGAAATTGAATTTGCAATGTTTTGTTCTCTCTTTATCTATTGTACACCAAATAATAGTGTTAGTACTAGACGTGCTAACTTGTCTCGGGTAGCAACTGGAGGTATTCGGCACATAAACAACACCTCCCTTTTTAAGTTATTTTTAATTTACATATATAGTCTTCTAAATATTTTGGTTTTCTTAGCGTACGCCTAACTCTACCACTATTATCACTGCACTTAGACGATTCACTTTTCTCACTATCTTCCTAATTCTCCAATTTAATTTCCTCTTAACAGTTGTTGAATTTTGGTTGTTTCTCGGACTTCCTAAGATTTTGCTGGCTTCTTCGCAGAATTGATCCCCTTACTATTTGTATTGTAATTTATTATGACTGAATCTCCCTTATCCAACTCAACCTGTTTATGAGCTGTTTGATTATAATAGGCTTTATATCTTTCCTGCTTGTACTTTTTTTTTTCGAATTTCGTCGGTATTTTGTTCTTTGGATTCCAATTGTTTATTCGTCGTTGGAAGCTTTGATTTTAAACGTCTGCTTAACAATAGTTGAGATGGAGACAGATTAATTCCCTGTATTGGTGTTGTTCTGTACTCTAACATAGCACTTTCAATTTCATTGCACTTTCTTAAAAGATTTTTATAATGTGTACGGCTGCTTCTCCTATTCCGTTTGATTGATGATAATGAGGACTAGTGAAAATAAATTTAAAGTTCCATTCCTTAGCAAATGTAGCACATTCATATGATCCAAATGGTATATTGTCAGCTACTGTTTCTTAGGTAACCCATGACATGAGAAATTTAGTTTAAATGCCCCGATTGCATCTCCTGTCGTTTTTTTTTCTCTCATCATACCAAAATATCCCTTATGTAATTTTAATAACATTTATTTTCTTAGACTTTCAGGTCTTTTGGTTAAGAAATTTTAGACCTTTACATACATGCACATCCTGTCTATAACAGTAATACATACATATTATTTGTAATGAATCCTCTGTTTCTAGGCCAACCAAGTTTACAATATCATATAACTGTATTTAGCTCACTATCAGTCTTGCTTCTTTCTATGAATACATTTTTCCGTCATTCTCGAGCATACTTCATGTACAAATTCAACTTGTTCACTATTGTTCTTCATTTCTTTAAACAAAATTTCTGGACAGAAGGTCTGCTATATACATTTCTTTTCCTGAACAGTACTGTAGCTCGATTTCATACCTAGCTAACCTTAGTTTTAATCTCTGTAGTCTACACGAGTTTATGTTTGTTATGTTTTTATTTATTATTGCAAATAACGGTTTGTGGTCAGTGACTATCTTTATTTTTCTGCCATAAATGAATGCACTGATTCTTTTAAGTAAGTCTAATTCTTTAATATTTAAGAGCGTTTCTTTCAGTTCTTGATCCTGTGGTCCCAGCACGATTATATCTCTTATTCTTACCATTTCTTCTTCTTCTGTGAATGCAAATATTTTCACTAGTTTCTTTAGATCTTGCACGAAGTTATCAATCGGCTCATTTCCTTAGAATATAAGACGTTTATATATGACATTCTTCTTCGGATTCTTAGGAAATGGGTCAATTTTTATAGTATGAATAAAGTTAGATGTTTAATAATAATGTTAATTAAGCCCCTAATTGAATAAATATTAATGATATATGTAAATCATGCCGTTTTGATTATAGAAGCATTAAATTAGTCAATCGGTGTTCGAGAGCACGCCCGACACCAATTAACACATGATTTAAATTAATCACGGTCAGGCAAGTAAATTCATCAAGTTCACACCGGCGACTTTCATCTTTAAGATGATTAAATGTCCGAATCTCCGTGCGGCCGGAACAATCGATTCAAAGCCGATGCGCCCTTAATTCCCTCACCCCTTCGGCGCCTCGGGACGTCGCCGACGGTGACTTCCGTCCACTAATTAACCTCGGCCGACTCGTTTATCAGGCGTCTGCTAATGTGCGGTAATTTATGGGGGGCCTTCGACACCTTATCGGGACCGATTCGACCGGGTTTCCGGGCCGCCCTTCAAAATTAGAGACCGACACGTAACCGGTAATTGAATAATATGCCGGGTGCGGGCACTCCCGATGGAGTGTGTTAAAAGGGGTAACAGGCTCAAAGGCGTCATTTCACTGCGTTAAAATTGCTTTCATTCAATTAATAAGAGTTGTTAAAGGAAGTTTAATCGCGTTATATTTGTTCGGTATTTATAACAAATAAAATTCTCCTTTGTGCTAATTGATTACTAATTTGGGAAATTAAATGTTGACGGTTTTCTTAAGGTGTCAAATTAATTTACAAAATTATTGTAGTCTATTTATTATTACATGAGCAATTAATTATTCATAACTTTATGTAAGATAATTTGCTTTATAACTTCAATTAAAATGTACGAAGCCAATGAATTTTTAAATCTGTTAGTATTACATCTGATAATAAGACAATTAGTATGCTTCTTCTCTTCTTGGTTTTCCTCATTGGCCATCTACCGTCAGCCTTAAATCGTTTTTTATTTTCTAAAACTACACATTCAACTATGTTCTAAAATATCTCAACTATACTACTATTGTTTTCTATTTGAACAGATGTGTACTATATTTCGAACCATATTCTAAAATATCACAAACTTTTTGCTGTTTAGCTATTTCCATTCGAACAGAAGTGTATTAAAAGACGAAGCGATGGAGTAACACGTGTTCCATTAGCGAAAACGACGCCTTAGGTGTGCACACTCCATTACTTCCGACTGCGGGGTGCATCTCCCGCCATTTTTCAATTAACCGTTTGCGGATGCAGCCCGGATTAAACTGCTGCAGCGTTAATATACTAGAAAAACGTAAAATTTCATTGTCTCGCCAACGTAACCGGGAATTCAATTTGTACGTACACGGTCCTACTCATCCCAGCAACTAATTCCATTAATGCTTATAGGAAATTAAAAGCAACAGTCTGAATTAAAAGCGTGTACACCGTGCGCGTGCAACGTATTAATCAACCGAAATTCTCACAAAAAAAACCCAATGCCCCTTCAGAATTTATCGCGATCACGTCGAGTGCGCCGAAATTACACTCGGGACAAAAAGGGAACGATTCGATAAAGGCGAGTGGAAACTTGCGGAATTGGGTTACGTAGCAGCATTGAGGTTATGTCATTGTGGGGTAGGTTGAGAATTTACTCTGCGCGACAAAGTTGAGTCCATAAATCCGTTCCCGAGATAAGGAAACAGTTGAAACTACTCAGAATCTCAAAGTTCCGTCCATGTCAACTATTACCATCGATAGGCAACCAGAATTACAGGGTCCGCTCGCAGTTCCGTCCGCAGTTATTCAATCCCTCGGACTTGAAAACAAATATATAAAGGATCATGAAAAGTTCAGCGCTCGGCGGCGTCCGGTCCTTTAAGAAAAATCGCTGCAACATGCAAATCCGCATACTGTGAAATGGCGAAACAAAAAAAAAATATATGATCTGAATAGGAAGCGTACATATGCTCTATAAATTTGGCGGTGAATAAATTTAACTTGCATTATGTCGAAGTTTAGCAAGTCGTTTTTCTTTGTTGAAATGGGGTGGAATTCATTTCGAAATTTCGCGTTTAATATGTTCTTTTTAAACTAACTAAATATAGGTTTGATGTTGATTTGTCGAGATTGACAGAAACGTATGGATTTATTAATCTTATTACTTAAATATGTTGAATATTAAATACCATATATAAAAAATAGCTACAAAAAGCCAGGACATGAATATTTAGTAAATATTACTTTTATGAGCACAAAGACGATTGCAAGAGCAGTTATTATTTATATTTGAACATAACCTAAAATGCTGCTTTTGTAATTGTATATGTTGTAAACATTGGGAATTGAACCAAATGTCGTGGGATATGGATCCATACTTCACACACTTCAACTTTTCGTTGTCTTTAAAGGATAAGAAAAGTGTAATGTATTTAAAGACTACTTCAGGAACTTATGACAAGTTCCCATGCTGTGAAAAGGAAGTTGGATGAAAAGTACTGTTGATTTTAGTTGATCGGTCAATTGAGACGAACCGATATCCAATTATACAGAGAGTAGCATTAATTATTCACATGCAGCAATATCAATATCGCTACAAATTTAATCACTACACTCTAAATAATTACACATCCATCTGTAAGACGTAACGAACGTTTATTTAATACCGTGTTGAATATTGCGAATCATCAAATCGCGTTTTAAACCAACCGACCAGAAAATAATAATCCAAATTGCAATCCGAGACGTAACGATATTTCATTATAGGTTTCCGCAAGAAATATTGCTCAATATCCAGATCGCGGTATTCACCCACATAAAAATAATGATCACATCGAGGGCGTTCCGGGCCCGCAGTGCGCGAACACCCATTCTTCTCCTCCCGTTTTGTTTTGCTGTACCATTTCTTTTTTGTTTCGCCCGTTTCGTATCATCGCGTTCGAGAGAGTGTAGTCTCGGGATCGTTATCGTGTGCAAATTTTCGGAACGCTCGGGGACTCATTTGCACTATCGCGGATCGGCCTTAATGGGCCCTCGAGTGAATTGCAGGGTGCACAGAGCGTCATAATGAAAGGGAGGGACGTTGTATCTTTTTTACGCTGTTACTCCTAGAGCAGACAAGTGACGACGACGTTAATTTTCGGGAATATCGGAAATAACGGTCGTCGCTAACGGTCGCTGCCGTTATGCATAAGGGCGAAGAATGAAGCTCTATAAAACTACAGCTCGGCTATTAACATTATCTAGAATGACTAAATTCTTAAAATTTTCAGTGATGACAATGTATGAAAAAATTGGGAAAATTTAGGATTAACACCTAGAATAAGAAGAGAAAACTTATTTTGATAAGAAATATTTATAGCCATAAACATATTATCCACAAGATGAAATAAGACGGATATTTTATTGTTGAAATTTAAAAGTTTATTGCACTATTTAAGATATTATTAAAATTTTCAGAAGCTTTGTCAACATCAGCAAACCTAGAAATAATACCTCAGTAAATATTACACAAAGTCCTAGAAAGTGACCTCTATTGTAGCCAAATTTGAATAGCCATACTATTCGTACCAATTTATAATATCTTCATATCACTATTTATATTATTTTGTATATCATCGTAGCTTTCAGTTCAGTTCCATGACATCATTTGTATATATGATGTACAGTACAGGCGGTAAGTTGCCTCCTTGAGGTATTCCATATTCGGCTTCTTGCAGTTGACTCTCTGTGCCATTTACTTCACGCACTGTGTCCTATATATAAGGTACGTTTTTATTTTATTTTAGTTCCTTTCTCTTTATCCCTATTGCTTCTAGTTTTTCTAGAAGTTTAGGTTTTGAGATGGTATCGAAAGCCTTCTTCATTTATTTATTTATTAGTTATAAACGGCCAAGCCTTTTAAACATATTTCCACAGTAAATTAACCCATTTATTATTTTGTACGATAAGGTAAGGTTGCTTAAGTCGTACCACTGCTTAAGTCGTACCACATGCATATAGTACACACTACAGCACACTCGTCAGTAACCAAATATACATCTGAGTCAACCACGTCGTGTGACGTATTATTATTTGATGTAAACAAACCACTTTGTAAAATTTGACAGCAAGTAAATTTATTTCAATTTCCTTATATTTTTCTACATTTTTTTGGTAGTAAATCTTGCAAGTAAATTATTGATAAAATTATTTTTATTCATAAATATTGGTTCAGTATAATTTACATAATCGTTTTGTCGGAAATTGTGTTAATTATATTCAATATTAAGTTATATTTAGTTTTAAATTTTAATTAAATTTTAATGTGTTGTGTCCTAAGTCGTACCAGTATGAGATTCCTAAATCGTACTGGTACGACTTAAGAAATGGCTATTTGATTTTCCTAATTTAATGTGATGTTTGCTACATTCTTCATATTTTAAGCCATAGTCATGTCAACAAAGTCAAAGCGATATAATGGATAGAAACTAGAAAATATGAACGAAGCGTTAAACAAATTATGGGAAGGGGTTTTCTGATTCAATTAAGCTCATCGACAATATGACATCCCTAAACCAAAGTTATGTCGTCGTTTTAAAGGATTAAATAAGAATGTCAAATTTGGGAGGCCTAAGAATACAACTGAAAATATGCAGAAGAAGTTGTTTGCACACATTCGCAATTTAGAATCAAGCTCTTTTGGGATGACTGCAACTGATCTAAGAAGTATTGCTTATCAGTTGGCGAAAAAAATTAAACAACACAGTTTCAATAAAGAAAAAAGAAATACAGGGAAGAAGTGGTACTATAAATTTATGAAGAATAAACCTTGTTTATCTTAACGTACTCCAGAGGCAATATGACCAGGGCCAGGGCTTTCAATAAAAAAAGTGTTTATGGTTTCTTTGATAAATATGAATCCATATTAGATGAACACAAGATAACTTCTAACAATATAACGTTGACGAAAGAGGATTATCCACTGTTCTCAAACCAAAATAATTGCTCAGAAAGGCAAACATCAAGTTGGTGCACCTACAAGTGATAAAAGAGATTTAAGTTATGTTAATATTTTAACGCATACGGATGAAAAAAAAATCCTTAAAGAAAGGAGCACCTCCGGGTACTGTATTTGGATGCTTTAAAAAGAGGTGGATACCGTCAGAACTTTTTGTTCAACAGCTGGAAGATTTCATCAAGTTTACAAAGTTAGAAAATAGTAACAATAAGCAAATACTTCTTTTTTGGATGGACACACTACTCAACAAAAAATATGATTGCAAGCATGGCATTATAATGTTTTCATTTCCTGCTTATACAACCCACCGTCTTCAGCCTTTGATAGATCTTTTTTTTAATCTTTAAAAACCAACGAAACTTCTTCTTCTTGGTAAAAAAAATAAATTCTGGTAACACAATTAAACAAACTTCTGTGTCAGAACTATTTGAAATTGCATATTCAAAATCAGTTCGTATTGCTTTGAATGGTTTCAAATCTATTGGTATTTAGCCATGCAATAAGCATAAATTTGATGACGATTTTTATGCTTCTACAGTTGTTATTGAAGACTATTTACGCACTACTCCATTGTACATCAAAAATCAATAAATAAAACTGCAATTAAATACTTTGGCTCTGATTCCAATAACAAACCAAAGCCAAGGGTTCCATAGATGCTCTACCTCGTCAGTCGAAATTACGTCCACGCCGAATATAGAATGGACAAAAAATATTGGCATCCAAAAATAAAAAGACGAAAAACGATTGGTATTTTTTTATTTGTGGAAAAGATCGGACGGAAAACATGATTCAATGCTTGAAATGCAAATCTTGGGTGCACGATGTTTGCGCTGGATTGGACAAGAGAATAAAAAGATTTGTATGTAATGATTGTACTAACTGAATGCATCTGTAGAAATATGTGTTAATTATTATCTTTTTTGATTAAACTCCTAATTACAACTTAGACCATAGGTGGTACGACTTAGGTTATAGGTGGTACGACTTAGGCTATAGGTGGCACGACTTAAGAAACAAGTTGACTTAGTTGTACGGACGTTAATTTTTAAAGATTTATTTTTTAAAAGTACTGAATAGCTGACTATACATTAGTTTTTCAAAGATTTGGGTATAAATAATAATATGGAGATAGGTCTATCATTAGATTTAGTCCCTTTTTTGTGAATTGGGGTTATAAAGGAAGATTTCCATTTATCAGGAAAGATTCCATAATTTAATGATAATAAAAATAATTGATGTAGAGGAATATATAATGAATTACTACAATTGCGAAGAAATATGGAAGGTAACCGAGAAAGTTCATATTATACTTGATCTTTAGTTATAGATATACTATGAATTGACGAGGCGGATACATGATGAAATACTATAACAAATTGAAATAAAAGATATGCTGTTAAGATTTATTGATGTATTAGATGTAAAATTTAAGGGTATTGTGGTTTTAGCCTTGTATACTTAAGAAAAATAAGCTGCAAATAAGTTCGTGATTTCTTGACCAATCGAAGCGCTATCTTCGCTGTAAAGCGTAATTAGGAGGGGTATCCCGGATGATTTATTCTTCTGATGAACGAAGGTCCAAAAAGCCTTTACGTTGTACGGAATAGATTGTTTTATATTATCCAAATACTGTCTGTAGCATAAACTAGTTTCAGTTTTACACAGTTTTCTTAAATTTGTGAATAAGTTGTAATCCAGAGTATTAGAAGAAAGTTTCCACTTTTTGTAAGCTTCCTTTTTAGACTGTATCAGATTTATTAATTTTTTTAACCAATTAGAATAAATACATAAAGGTCAACTACAAAGTAAATTATGCCATAAAACATTTGTGTTGCCTCTGTACAGTCATATAGATGGGACCAATCCACACATGATAAACAGTTTTTGATATTATCAAAATTGGCTCTACTAAAATCAGGTTTAAACTTATAATTATCTTCAAGCATCGCACATTCATTTACAGGTACACCAGCAATTAGTGACGGATGATGATGATCTGTCGAAATAATTTGTAAACATTCATTAACTGTTTGGTAACCATAATTCGAAAGACATAGGTCTAGTATAACATCATTGACACGTTTAATAGAATTGAATTGGTTCATACTAATAGAGCTAAAACTATCGCAAAAGAGAACTTCGATGGAAGAATACACATTCATGTCGATGTAAATTGCTGCTACTTGTTTCTTTAGGTCTAATTTGGATTTTATGTTGTTAATTAGTTCATATGTTGCACACATGTTGTTTCAAAGCATGTTGGTTGTGGTATATAATATTGTATTTGTCTAAATGATGCGTGATTTGCATTTGTATTATTTTTCTCGAGTATTTTGTTTAGTGTTAATAATAGAGAAATTGGTCTGTAGTTTTCTGGTAAGTTATTATCTCCTTTCATATATAAGGTGGCACAAAAGTAATGTCACAGTTTAAATTGGCTGCCATTTTGTTATAAATGAAAAAAGAAGAGCTCTGTTTTCATCCAAAATTTATTGGTTACATTACTTCGAAAAAATTATATCGCTCAAATGGCCACCTCCCGAGTTGATGCACAATTGCGCTCGTTTTGCGGCATTTTGAATTGTTGCTTGCAAAACATCTGGCTCCAAATTCGCAATTTTTTCTTCAATGTTAGTTTTTAAGTCTTGCAAGGTTCGTGATTTATTGTGGCAAACGCGAGATTTAAAAAGCCCCATAGGAAGAAGTCTGGTGCTGTTAGATCTGGCGATCTGGACGGCCAATTCAAATCTCCAAAACGGGATATCACTCGACCTGGCAATTGGTGTCTCAAAATTTCCATAGCTACCCGAGCTGTGTGAACGGTTGCTCCATCCTGTTGAAACCAATAATGATCGAGACCCAATGCAGCAACTTGCGGCAAAAAAACTCGTTTAACATCTGTCTGTAACGCTCGCCATTTAAGGTTACGACGGCGCCATCGGCGTCATCAAAAAAATAAGGACCTATCACTTTTTCACTGCAAATGCCGCACCAAAGAGTCACTTTGAGAGGATGCAATCTTCTTGCATTACATGAAGATTCTATGTGCCCCAGAAACACAAAAAAACGACGACGAAATTCACGTTCCGTTAAAACAACAGACTTAAAATTTGTCAAATAAGCAGTAACAACTAATCCACGATCTTGAGGTGTGTATCCATGGCTTGTTGAGAACTAATTCACTATATATCTACATCATAAATGTCGAAGCACACTGACATTTGGCGCCATCTGCAAAAATGGCGGTCAATTCAAACTATGACATTACTTTTGCGCCACCTTGTATATATATATATATATATATATATATATATATAGGGATAATTACGGCTTTTATTATATACTGAAGTAAATGCTATCTTCTAAAACTTTATTTATCATTTTTATAAGTATTGGTATTAATTTCGTTCTTACTTCTTCATACGCCCTTTTTCTGAATGTTATATTTTCGATCTGTTTATTTGTTATCGTTTTCTTGTCGGTTATTTGTTTTCCCGCTAATGTTTGGAGTTTTTGATTTTTTATTGTTGTTGTTTGATGTATTCCTCCTTTTTATTTCATTAGTAGAATTTTTTAGATGTTTTTTTGTAATTTGTTCGTTTGTTTGATTTGTTTGATAATCTTTTCATTTATACATGGGTTTTCAGTGTTTCTTTTAATTCCTTTTACTTCCTCATTCTTTTCTATTATATTTTGAAGCGGTTTTAAAAGTTCTTCAATGTTGTATATTTTGTTTATATGTCAATGTTATTATGTTTTCTGTTATTTGTGTTTGGTCTACTTGAGTAATTTCAAAGAATTTATATTCTGGTTTTGTTATTTTTGTTAGTATTGCATTATTGCCTGATATATTTGATTTCTCCACATTAATGTTCTCTATTAAGTTTATATTACTTTTAATTACGTGGTCCAATATAGAGGTTTTTTTCATTTTTATTTAGTCTCGTGTATGATTCTTTTGTTATTTTATTTACTATTTTGTAGTTGTTTTCTCTTAGGTAATTTTTGTAGTCCTTTGTTCCGTTGTTTATTTTTTTGGTATATTGATGTTTATCTTTCTTATCTCTCCTATTGTGATATGAGTTTTTCTTTTGTTTAGTATAGGTTTTTTTAGAGTATTTCTTAGTGTATTAAAGTTTATTTATGATGATTTGTATATTAGTGAGATTATTGTTTTTTCTCTTATTAGGGATATTGTTATGATTTGTATTTTATTCTCTGTTATATTGTTTAATATTTTGTGTTCTGTGACATCTTTTATAAATATTGTTATTCCTCCGCCTCTGAAATTTCTGGAATATATTCCGCGTTATGATTTTCTAATTTACAGTACAGTTATTCATTTATAGGGGTTAGCCATGTTTCTGTGATGGAGATAATAGTTAGATTGTTATGTGTTGTTAGAATAATTTCTACTTCATGGAATTTATTTTGTAAGCTTCTTATATTGTGTTTTCTTGTTTTTTTACTTGGTTTATTTTATTTTTGTAAATCAGTATGTGTTTTAATTTTTAATTTATTGCTCGTGACTGTTTTTTTTTTGATGAATATACTTCCGTCTCTAGTCCATAAGAATTTGTAGTTGTGCAGTTTTTTAAATTCTCTGGCTTTATGAAAGAGACTATTGGTAAGTGAAGTTAGTTGTTCGTTGATAAATATTTCGTTTCTTTTTGCTCTTAGAGTACATTCTATAGTAGTTATCGATCCAATGTTTTTTTCGGGCACTTATTATGGCTTCTTTTATTTATTTTGTTTTGAGTTGTACTATAATAGGACTTATATCTTTCTTGCCATCTGTTTCGATTTTTGTATTAAGATTTTTTATTATTTTTGTAGCTACTTCTTCGGTGTTTTTATTTTCTTTCTTGTTTTTCGACTCCTATTATGGTTATATTTTTATCTTATCTTTTTCTATTATATTTTCAAGTATTTGTAATTGCTCTTCTAGTTGTTCAAGTTTTTTTACTGTCTTTCAGTATTTTTTCAGTTCCCTGTTTTCTTTTTAAATTTACATTGATTTTTTTTTCACTCATAAATTCTATAGTTATTTATTATAATCACGCATCCCACGATTTAGTATCAGATCTTAGAGAATTATTTTTATGCAGGGAAGAAATTTCTGTTTAAATGAAAGCATCTCATATAGAAATTGATGTGATTTGTACAATCAAAAAATCTAAAAATCGTCATATTTTTATTCCCGGAGACGCGTGCCTCCCTAATTCCGGACAAAAATGTAATCGGTATTCTTCGCCTACCGACCCTTTTCCCTATTTCCCAAGCTGCGAAATTCTCCAGTGCTCATCCGAGCGGAAATACACACACAGTGTTTCAACTATCAATTTTATGGAGGAAAGCCTGAAACTCCTCGTGATCCCTAAGGAGTTGTTATAGAAAGTAGCTCATCTTTCTACAACCACCATATTTTCTTCTGGCTTCTCATGATCTATAATCATAGCCTATCCTCTATCTCCTTGGCGACGTCCTCTACTGGAGTCTGCCTTGACTGAATGTCAGCATCTCGCCGGGTTACCTCTTGGGAAGCTAGCTTCGCTTTTTACCTCGGCTTGTACTTCGTTGCCTTCTAGATCTTAAGGATGTCCACATAATACATACTGTGGTACCACCGCCTTAGCAATTTTATGGAGGAAAGTGTAAAATTTCTCGTGATTCCTAAGGAGTTGTTAAAAAGGTAGCACATCTTTCTACAACCACCATATTTTCATCTAGCTTCTCATGATCAATAATCGTAGCCTATCCTCCACCTCCTTGGCGACGTCCTTTAATGGGTTCGGGTCTGCCTTGTCTGAATGTCAGCATCTTGCCGGGTTACATCTTGGGAAGTTAGCTTCGCTTTTTACCTCGGCCTGTACCTCGTTATCCCAGCTCCTTCACTTTGACCGTTAACACCGTTATGTATCCCCTTATAATGGACAAGGCAAGTTTTATCACATTGTCTAGATTGTTATTGTGTCTCTGATGGCGTTAACATCGCGGCCAAGCCGGTGCTGCATTCGACAGCTTGAACATCGTCACGTAATGAGGTTTTCTCGATCACTATGAACTCCCGCCCACGTTTGCTGCTACATCCTTCACTAGAATCTGAATCTCTTCATGGAGTTAATCTCTATGGTCACCCGCAGGCATCTAAGGCTCCTCCTTATCACCACCTCTATTCAGTGTTCTTCCACTCAGAACCACATCCATCCACTGACCAGTAAGACATGCTGACATCTTCTCACTTCTTCATTTGATAATAATATCTTTATTTGTCCAACAGGATAAACCAATTACAGAACAAACATTTGGATAGGTAATAAAGGAAAAATACATATAAATAAATGAAGTAGTAAACAAAACTGACTAATAATACTAAATAAAAACACTAAACAAAAATATCACAAAATTGTTTTTCCGTACACTGACACAAGACAGTCACAGGCAAACGCTGCAATACATTGGTCATCGCAGATTTCTTCTGTCGGCGAGTGACTCTATTTGGTGACGCTGAAGAAGATCTTCTTGAGACGTTCCAATTGGTGGATAAGCACGCTCCAGTTTAATCGATAGAAATTTTAAAAATCGACGATCAATGCGATCCAACAAAAGTGAGTGACTAGCGTAAATAGGAAACCAGATCAAACTATTATATTCCATTTTACTCAACACAAAAGTCGCGGCTAACTCGAAGAATAAATCCTAAAGCCTTCGATGTATTTGTATGGACAGATTCAATATGAAGTTTAAACGTGAGTTGGTTGTCAAAAGTAGTTCCTAAATCTTTGAACGTGGTACATCTAGATTAATAGTCTCCGTTGATCTGATAACTTGATTCAAGTGAAGTACGAGTGCGGAAATAACTCACCACACAACATTTGTTGACATTTAGTACCAATCTAACTCTCTTACACCAATCAGCAATTACATTTAAATTCGATTGTAGAGTGATTACATCATTCCAAGAATTAATTTTTAGGTTAATTTTAAGATCATCAGCGTATATCATTAATAAAAATATTAAACAAGGGGGGGGCAAGACAAGAACCTTGCGGAACACCATTGGCAGGAGAAAATTTGTAGGATTTAAAATAATTATAAAATACATAACATGAACGATTTTGTAAATATGACCCAATGAGTTTAGTAACCGCAGGAACAGCACCCAAACGACTAGGTTGATGAATTAGAATATAAGGGTCAATTGAGTCAAAGGTCAAAGATAAATCAGTATATATAACGTCAACTTGACCACGAGCATCTAGAGAATCGGGTAGATATTGCGAAATTGTTGCCAGATTTGTTGTTGTCGATCTAGCAGGCATAAATCCGTGTTCATATGGAGATATGAAGGGACCCATTCCTTTAAATATGTTATTATGCAATACACGTTCATAGATTTTTGCAAAGTTAGAAAGGATCGATATTGGGCAATAATTACGAAGATGGGATTTGTCACCTTTCTTGAAAACAGGACATAGTCTAGCACGTTTCCAGATGTTTGGGAACTGGCAAGAAGAAATTGAGTAATTTAAAATTTAATAAGTTGAGACTCGTCGACTTTATTAATCAGGAATGGCGGATATACAATTGAATCGTTGCCCTGTGTAGGATTTGAATCTCGATTGAAATTACTGTTAAATATATCAGCGAATCCATTAACTATTTCATTGGGATCAGTGAATTCTTCCTGGTCAGTATGTATCACATTTGGGATTCGAGTAGTTCCACGCTTACTAGAGACGAACTTCCATAAGTCAGAGAGGTTTTCTTTTAAGTTATTTTCCGTGTTGAAAATAAATAAGGAATATACTTCAGAAATTTGACGTTTAATTAGAATACGTAATCTTTTAAATTCATGAAGAAAATGTGGATTTTTGGTTTTATGCCACATCTTTCTATAATAAGACTTGGAATTTAAATTACCTTTAATTTCAGACGAAAACCATAGTGGATGTTTCTGCTTGTTATATTTGTATATAGGGACATGTTTGTAGAAAAATATATTGGAGAAAATATGCTAGTTTTATCCCTTTTTGGGAGATGTATTTGACATTAGTCTGTCATTGCGACAAGTTGAACGCGGTGACCAAGCCATGTTCCCTTCCCCTCAGCGATCCGCTGTTTGCAAGTATTGCGTCCATCGTGGACATGTCTTGCCTAAACTCATTATTATGCTAGCCCTGCCTTCCCTTAGAGTTTCCCGTTTACTCTCTCGACCAGGACTCGCTCTCTTCTCCACTGTGCAGGCTTACGTGGCGATAGGTTCTGGGTTCATCTGTCTGTTTTCCTTTCATGTGTAGGAGGACTAGTATGGCATGCTTGTGCTGCCCTCAGTTTTCTAGAGTATTTCTTTGCTGCATCCTCTGCTTCTGTTATTTTTCATAAACCTAGTTAGATTATTGCTATATGGTTAACCGACAGCTAACTTGGCTGTTGTGGTGTGGTTCTACCTGTAATGACTTCAAATGAGATTATGATGTTTTAACCAGCATGGCTGACGTTAAAATTGTGATGTATATGATTTAATGAGCGTTGCTTCTGACGAATGTCGCTTCCGAGCCCTCAGTCACGTCTTCCAGATCAAGCAACGCCATTATCTCCAACAGCAAGTTGCCCATGGTATTATGTCACTGGAATGATTTGCTCCTTGCACAGACGATGCTCTTTCTTGGGCTTCTTGATGCTGGGGGAGGTGTCTACCGCATCCCAGTACAAGTCTCTGCCCACCTTTTCCTTGTTTGGCTCGCTAATCAGAACTACTATTCTCTGATCATTAGCTTCAGGATTATGGGTGTGGTACATGTTTATCATATTAGTTCTAACTGTTTTTTTTTTAAATTTCAAATAGCCTCTTAAAAAAGACCGAGTAACGCTGAATAACTTTATAATTCTCCGTCAATTGATTTATATATTTCTAAAATTAAAAGCAAAGTATTTATCTTAATAATATAATAAATGGATAATTCTCGAATGCAAAAAGTAGCAAAATTAAGAGTTTGTATTTGAAAATGTTAAATATCTAAGTGGAGTAGCAACGTCTTTGAATTTTGATTCATGTGCTATGTATAAGTATAAATATATGTACATATTTTCAATGATGCATTATTGCAATGTAATTATAAAAGATTATGATCTAAATAAGGCTTCAGTTTACATAATACGAAGTTAAATACTACTTTTAATCAGATTTCGTCGGAAAAAGAGCTTGATCAACTTCGGCGTCGGACGGAAACTTTTTCCACGCCCCTAAAGTGGACGTATTAGGGACGAAACTAAATGTAATCCCCTGTGACCCTCGCAAAGGGTATAATTAGGTTCGAACCTCTATAACAACGTTTTTAATCCAATTTATATTAAAAAGTGCATGCCGCCTGTTCACAAAGGTTATGAATGGATGGGCCCTAAGGGGGGGGGCGAATAAATCGTCTACTCTTACCCCTCCACCAACTTTGGCACTGATTAAACCTCGGATTTTTGGTTGATCTAGCTGAAACCGAACGAGAAACTTGAGAGATTCTCTGCCGCGATCATTAATCCTCATTATGTCCCTTTCCCCCCACTCATCTTTCGGCAACATAAATAATAATAAAAAGGAGAGCTCGCGATCGTAAAGCGTGCGCATAATTAGGCGACATAAAGGGGGGGAATGGTACTAAATTAAGGGCGGCGTGCCCGCCCCCCACCCCGCGCTTCTCTTATTCTGCCGGGTAGCGAAATAGGGTGGGCATTAAAGTGCTCACTGGGACGGAATCGGTTACAGTGTTTCATTTTCGGCGGTAATATAATTTTCATTTCGGCGGCGGCCCTCTTCTGGAATTTATGGACCGGGGGCAGCGGAGGCCTTTAGTAGTGCTCGCTTCGCGTTTTATTGTAGGCGGCGGTTGTATCCGATATTTTTTTTATACTAAGGGGAATCAATTATAAGAACGGATGAGACTGGACTTTTTTTTGGAAGAAGGTCAAAGTTCAATCCATATAGAGAAATATGATACAATTAGTTTGTTATCATTTAGATGAAAAAAACCCGTGTGGTAAAAGGTCAAAAGTATTATTTATAATAATGCTCAATTTTATTACTAATAATTTCTCTTTATTATGGTTATTTATAAGAGATTGTAAATGCTCCTTACGAATGTTTTACGTAAATTGATATCGTTATACAATGTGTTGAAAGGAAAAGGCAATAATTTATTCGAGCTCGGCAGATAGATTCTGTGATGGCTGCCATTTCGTGATCCTTATTTGCTTTCATATGCACCAGAGAAGTTAATCTAATGGTGTAAACTTTAGATTGGAGATTAAGTTCGAATGTTGTACCGATCTCTTCAAACTAGCTCCCTTATTTTTGAACGTGATATATCTTAGCATCTCATTTAAGTGACGAAAATCTTGAATATTACAGAAGTCATCGAATCATAATTATTCTAAAATTCTCGCACGCACAACATGCGATCCGCTCTAGAAAAACGCTCTATAGCAACTAAATTACCAAGAGTCAAAGTACCGATTGACAAGCCCCCGCGATCCTCGAATTTGGTACGTTTATGCAGAAACCTAAAGAAATATAAACTTCTTGTTAGAGATTAAAATTGAATTAGTTACAAGTGTATATAATACTGATAGTAATAAACAATTTGCAGTATTCTAAATTACACATGTGATGAAAACCCCTTAAAGGAATGTAACACCATTGTCTTCATCATCATCAATCTATCTTTTTGTCTCGCCCGTTCCGAGCGATATATTTCAGAGAGATCGAATTTAAAAATCTGATAAATCGACGGACAAGTTGTTTTCGTTGGGAAATGCAGCGGATCGCAAAGTGGGACGCCTAAAGCATCCGGTCAGCGCGCCGACACAAAAAAAAGGAGGAAAGAAGCGATAAGGGTCTGGCGTGGATTACCGGACGCAAACAAAGTTGCAAACAGTGACCCTCTTTCTACCCAAGCACCGAACCCCCCCTCCCTTTCCAAGATAAAACTTTTTAAAGTTCGCCCAGGGACCTTATCGGGTGTCTGGATTATTAATTGTCCGATCGATCCGCAATAAATTAACGGCCGGCTGCGACCTGTAGATAAACGGTTAATTGGGCCGGATATGGAAATCGGCGAAAACCGGTCGCAGGGGCAGTATTTGCATACTTTCCGTGTCCGGCCCGATTTCGAATCAATTACACGGATACACCCTTGTAGATCACTATTATTTCCACTGGGCCAGATGATAACTTCTCGATGCGGGGTGTACGTGGGGGTAATTTTCCTAAAAACTTTTCACGGGCAATTATGCAAATCCACGCCAAGTTCGCAACTAGGGAATTCGATTAGTTCGGGTCGGACAAAGGGGCGGCGTGGAAATTTTTCGGCGCCTTTCATCGCGGAAAATTCCATTTAAAATTACAAACGCCGTTTGTCTTCGGTTCGAACGAGTTTCCGGACTTTTAATGAATTCTATCGGACCGAATATGATTGGCCGGCGTTTTTAACGTTCATTTATGACGGAAGATGCTTCTGAAGAAGTTCGTTCTATTAGTGTACGGGTACTGTACCGAAGTTTTCGAAACTAATCGAATGCTAAAGTTTGCGCTCATTTATTTCGGTGAAAAATTCAGTTACTTAAAGGTCTCAACTTTTTTCTCACTATTTCAAAGTATCAAGTGCAAGTCCTCAACTTGTTGCGGGCGAAATAAATGAATTACTTAGAAATACGCAACAGTTCTAAATTCTATAAAATATAAGGTTAGAAGTGGACACATTTTTTCTTAATACAAAGTATCCTATAGATTTATAACAGGAAACAAGGAAATAATTCCATTAGAGATTGAAGTACCAAGCATGTTTTTTAACTTTGCCAAAAGCTGAAGCAAAAGAAACATTTAGTTAAAGGTAATATTTAAAGAAATTTTCCTTATTAAGGATTTTAATATGCAATTCACTTTTTAGGGCTAGGTGGGTTAAAAACTATCACACCTTTTATTTAGCTTTTTATGCATGGTGGGATATATTTAAACCCACCCCGAAAAGTTGAAGTTACTCATAATGATACAGTCTAATATGGCATTTAAAGTTTTTCTTTGCACCAATGGCAAATGCATAAACAAGTGAAGAGAAATTATACAAATAAAACCTCATCACTAGTTGAGACAGGTGTGATTAAGGTTGTGTGATGCAGTGAATTGTAGTCGTTCATAAAGGTATGTTTTCTTTTTTTCTTAAAATTATTATTCTAAGTTTAGTTTAGTTTATTTACTTTGCAAGATCTATGAAAAATAACACAAAAATACACACATAAATATAATTATTCATTTTATTAATTTAGAGCATAGATTTTGAAGGCGGAGTTCAGAGTTTTTTGTATTCTTCCACTTGAACCATTAAACTTATTAGCTGCTGCTGAAGTAATTGTAGCCACTGAGGTAATATTTTGGCCATTTCTGGCATATTTTGAAAACCTCTATTATTTTACAGGTTTGTGTCAGTGTGACATTTATTTAAAAAAATATTGGTGGATAAATTGATTTATAATAAAGAAAAAACCTGTTACTTGACGTTTTATACTAATTTTGAAGCAGTGAAGTAGTGGGATTGTTGTATCCTACCATGCAAGTTATTACTAATTAAATAAATTATAAATTCTTTTAAATTGTTATTTTTAATTTATAAAGAGTTGAGAATTGCTGTCTAAAGATGATATTAAAGAAATTTTCGAAACAGAAATTTCTGAAGAAACACCTTCAGATCTTGAATCAATCATTGATGAATCAAACATTGATCTTAGTGACGATTAAGACTTATTTATTAGAAGCCGGACGGAGAGTTGAGGATCATTTCTAGTTCACAAGATTAATGGAAAATTGAAGAAGATAAAGTCACATAAATCCAGATGATTAGATAATTGAGCTCACACATCATCAATCTTCAAAATCCATCATCGTATTATCATTGTCAACTTATATCTGATGATATAATTGATTTGATTGCTTTTCAAATAAATTTATACACTGAGCAAGAGGACAAATTATACACTCTAATTATTGATAAAGAAATTCAAAAGAATATGTATAAATCTTCTAATTATAATTAATAAACTTCCCAGTTGTCGTAATTATTTATAGTATATAGTATAACCTGTATGAGAAATGAATATAACAATAGAATAATGAGTGTAAATCGATTTGGATGGATCCTGTCCCACGTCTATCTAAGTGACATTTTATTGTCACCTAGAAATAGTCCTAATTACGATAAACTCGGCAAAGTTTTTTTCTGAACACGATGGGAAACAATTTCAACAAATTTCATCTCAGTGAAAATTTAGGAGTTGATGAATCTATGATAAAATGTAAAAAACCTAGCAGTATCAGAGATTATCTTCTCAAAAAAAGGGAATATAAGGTGTGGAAGTTGACAAATCTGGCTACTGCTACAAATTCGATGTCTATATAGGTAAAATTAACAATCAAGCAACAAAATATCTTTAAGAAAATATTGTTAATTATCTTACTGCTTATGTCAAAAACAACAAAAATTATTTTTGACAATTATTTTATGGAAAATTTAAAGGAAAACTTCCTCTTTTGCTTCTAACAGGAGTAAAAAACGAGGACAATATATATCAACTGTTAGAAACACAGAAATAAATGCCATAAAATGGTTTAATAATAGGTAAGTAGCACACCAGTCAATAAGTCTCCGGTCTAACTAAGAAAAACAAATTATTTTTTAGATATTCCACTTTATTCATCAACATATTCTCCTTTGAGAGTGATACATTCATTCCAACGCTTCTCTAACTTTTCGATGCCCTTTATGTAAAACTATTTGTCTTTGCTCTTAAAATAAGCTTCAGTTTTGGCAATCAGTTTGAGACAAATTTCTTTCCCTGGAGCTTCTATTTCAAGTCTGTAAAAAGGGACCCAAATCCAAAGATTATGGTGAGCGGGAAAGCAATTCAAAGCGTAATTCATCTACTTTAATCATTGTTTTCATTGACTTGTGATACGCGGCATTGCCCTGGCAAAACAGCACTTTTTTCTTTTCAATTATGTTTTCCGAAACAACTGCCGATTTTGGACGACCAGAGCGTTCAGTATCCTAAGTGTTTATAAGACAGCGTTTAAATTCAGCATACCAGTTGATAATAGTTGATTACCCAGTACAAAGTCCCCATAATGCTAATTAAACCACTATTTGGCTCCAACAGTATTTATCTTCATGAAAAAACAATGTTTAATCAACACACGAAATTCCTTTCTATGCATTGTCTTAAAAATTACAAGACAGTGGTAACTACAATGACTGTAACTTCTAAACTAACAGTCAGAATCCTTTGAAATTTTAACACGTACTGTTTAAATATTAGTACTACGCGGAAATAACATGGGTCTGTCAATAATGTATATTTTTTATCTAATTATTATTTTCCAAATTAGGTAGAAACAGTATAAAGAAAGAATTAAAATAGGAAGATTTTTCAGTGGATGAAATTTATCATCTATTGGCCAATCATAACTTTACCAAAGTTACAAAACGTACTACTCGGAGAAGATGTGCGTTATACAGCTCAAAAAGTAAACCAGAACTTTCTGGTCCTGCACTGTCTGTAAAGTTCCACTAAGGTTTGGTAAAATTTTGTGTTTCAATGAATATCATCATAAATCATTAGTTATATGGTGGGATTATATAAGTCCCACCCTGTAAAAAGGACTTATTGTAATGTTAATATTATGTTTTCTTATTTTGAGAAATGATTTATGTAAAATAATCAAAACAAATATTTAAAAAGTTCTGTGCAACTTTTTTTTTAAATCGTGTGCCTCAAAGAGTTAATGCCTATGTTTTTGCGATTATCTTATGAAAGCTTAATATAATGTAGAATATGTTGTTATATATAAGGTTTGCCACAATTTACTAACAGTTAGATAATTGTATACTTGATAAGTTTGGTCCAATTTTGTTTAGTGACTTACCACATATAAAATATAATGGATCTTTATTATATGCAGATGTTTTGAAGATATTTCAAATCGTACGTTCTGCATCGGTTACAGAAAATGTTCTGCAGTATTTGGATCACCTATATGAGTGGTATTTTGAAAATAAATTATTTGTAAATATTAACAAATGTAAATCTAACGCATTCAGTCGAAGTAAAAGTTGCATTTTTACTAATTACTATTTCAACGATACTGTGCTGTATAGGGTTTCTAATATATATTATTTGCAAAATTCTTATCATATCTCGAAATATGATCACGAACTTGTACATTGCACTTTAAATATTTTGGGTAAAAGAGAGCCAAGTGTTATTAGAACATATAAAGACTACAGCAAACTGGATTATAATCAATTTAAAGTGGATCTGGAATCTATACCATGAAATAATATTTTTAACATTAATAATATTAATGAGAAAGTACTTTTCTTAAATCAAAATGCAGTCCATGGATTATTAAAACTATTAAAACGTTTATCTCAGATCGCAATGCTGTATTAAGTATACATAAGTATAAAAGTTGTGTGAACACTGTGCATTTTATAAAAATCTTCGTAATGCAGTTATACCTTTAATCAGTCATATTACAAATTGGCAGAAATATGTGGCAATCATTTAATAAACTGGATATTTATAAAATAAATAAGCCCAAAGTTGAAATTCCAAAAAATTTAAAAGATTCGAATAAACTTAACAATCTAATTGACAAAGAACTGTCAATTAGAATATGACAAACAGAAATTCTAATTTGATAAAATTTTGTAATGAAAACAAAATCGGGATTGAGGAACCTTATTTTGTATCTTTAGCAGAAATCATGATCTTGAATTATATTTGTAGCATTAAAACTAAATCTGTAGACCATGATGGAATTGACATAAGCTTCATAAAATGGTGCTGTTCTTTCATACTTTCGTTCTTAGGAAACATTATAAATTTTTCTAACATTAACTCGGTATTTCTAGATGTATGGAAAGTGGCCCGTGTAATACCTTTGCCCAAAGTAATGACACCAAAAGATTTTATATATTTAAGACCAATCAGTATTCTGCCAACGCTATCAAAGGTTATTGGATAGGGGCTAAAGGAACAATTACAATTATTTGTTGATAGGAACCATATTTTACCAGATACGAAATTTTGTTTTTAGAAGTAGGCATAATTGAATTAAAACACTTTGTTATTTCTTTCCTTCTTTTTTTATTTAAAATGTCAGATGTAGATTTTGCGCCATTATCAATGGCTAATTAGTAATTGGTTATAAATACATGGTATTTGAAATGTACATCTGACATTTAAAAATAAAAGTGAAGGAAGAAAATAACAAAGTGTTTTACTTCAATAATGATAACTTCGCACAACTTAAATCAAACCGTGGGCATAATTGCTGTACGTATTTGCTAAATGTTGTTGATAATGTTGTTAGGAAAACTGATAACAACAAATTAACAATATTGGTACTACTTGATTTTTTAAGCGCATTTAATACAATAAATCATAATGTTATGCTGGCTTTTCTAAATTACATTGGTTTGAGTTTAAAAGCGGCATCACTGTTTCAAAATTATCCATGCAATCGTTCTCAACAAATTGTTAATAGTAATGATATTTCGTTACCATTATCAATCCAAAGTGGGGTACCCCAGGGATCGATCATCGACCCCTTATTGTTTATAATATATTTGTCGATTTTAATAAAATATTTAAAATTCTGTTCGTTGCAATAATATGCAGATGATATTTAAATATATTTTTTTTCAAACGGACGACATTGCAGGCGCTTCTGATAAGGTAAATCTGCAGAACTTATATAAAGGATGTGCCATGGTTTTTGGAAGAAAAAAACTGGAGAACTTGATGGAATATATAAATGGGACAATTTGTATCAATAATGTACCGATAGCTTTTCAGAGTGAAGTTAAAGTGCTGGGTGTCATAATAGATAAAGATCTTTGTTTTAAAAGTTATGTTGCTAAATGTTGCTAACGGGCTTTTAATTATTAAAAATATTGTATAATTCTAGACATTTATTACCACGGAATTGTAAAAAAATGCATTGTGAACCACTTGTGCTATCAAACATTTCTCATTGTGATGTGTTATACGGGTCGTGGTTAGATGTTACAACCGCTAACAAAATTCAAAAATTGCAAAACAGCCTTGTAAGTTTCGTATGCGAAATGCCTAGAAGGCAACCAGTTACGGCTAAAAAAAGAGGACTAGGATGGCTAAGTATGCAACAAACACGGCAAACACACCAAGTGTTATTATTTAAAAAAATAGTAACTCACAAGTGTCCTCAATATCTACATAATAAAATATCATACAGAGGAGACGTACACACTATCAACATTAGATTTAAAGGTACGTTAACACCTCCTAAGCATAAAACAGCATTTTTCTGTTATATATTAGGATTTAGTAAAAAAATTGTTCTGCTTTATAAAAATTGTTTTATGAATGTATAAATTTTTGAGAATGATCTTTTTTTCAAGTGTACTGAACTACCCATCGCTTTTCGAACAGATTAATCTTAAGTTTTATTGTCTTAGGTTGAGTTCTAAAACAGCTAACATATCATATATATACTTCGCTATATTTCTACACACATAAATATGTAATTAAAAGTTAATATTTTAATTTCATGTTGCTAACAATATATGTAATATGTATTTTATATTATGTTTTGTTGAAATAGAATGATAGAATGAGATTCTTCTCTGATTTCTTTGTTAGTACCTTAAAGATTAAACGAATCCAGTCATTGAGACGGGCTGATATGTGAGCACTTACTGCATAGATATAGTAGCCAGTAAACCATTTATAACTATTTGCATAAGGCTGATATCAAGAATAAGCTCTATATATGGATGCCACACAAACTGACGAAAAAGAAAACCGTTTGGATCGAATTTTTGCTTGCTATAAAATTTAACGAAATGCATCTATTTTTGAAGCGGTAACTAGTGATGAAAAATGGGCCATATTCAAGAACAATAGCCGAAAAAGATGGTGGTCCAATTGCAATTTCGTAAGTCCGGATTGACGACCAAGAAGGTTTTGCTTTGTATTTTGTGGAAATCATTCGTTATGAGCTATTTCAATTGATAAAATAAACTGGTAATTTTTGTCTACAAATAGGGACGAGTACTTTTTCCTTCGCGGAAATATGAAATTACCGTGAATTAACGAGTAGATCTTAATTAGATGATCTTAAGTATTAAATAAAGCCAACACTTTTTACTTCATCTGATATAAGCTTAGGTTTTGCAAATGATGCATTGAAGGTAATATTTATTATTTAGTTAGCGTTGATCTCTTTTGGCACTAATTATTATCACGTTTGGTTTAGAATATTTATAGTTTTAATTGCTCACATTAGATTTTCTTCAGGAAATACGGTTTTCACTATTTATCTATCTATTTAACAAAAGTGGATGGGATGACAACAATACTATACACTATCGAAGTAATTGTCATTACATGTCTGAAATTATATTGTAACGTGATGTAACAGTTATGCTATTCAATGCCTGGCAGTGCTTTTATAATTTTAGAATATTAAGTCCAGGAAAATCCCTTCCACTTCTTATTGTCTTTGGCTTTCCTGGTCCTCCAATTCGATTCAATGTCCATGTTTCATAAAGACGTTGGTGAATACTTAAAAGATTATTTTTGTCAAGAACATTACGGTCAGGAAATAATGTACAACCGCCTAGCTTGTAATGAATTGCCATCAACAAGTCCATTATTGAAATGCACGTCAGTCATCTCAGCGATTCTTGATAGTGTGCTTCACAAAAGTTTAACTATTAAAGACAGCCAAACGTAACCAAGTCTCAATAAATTCGACAGATACCAGATGATCAATCAAAAGAGTTATTCAAATAAAATCGGCTTTTAAACTATATTTATTCTTGATGTCTGCACTTAGTGGACAAAACAGGATCTTAGTAATTAAAATATTGTTAAAAGATAATAACGCACTTTAATTTTGTTGTACTCGGTAAACCTACGTTAATAATTTGCAAATATCAAAAATGCTTTGTCCAAAATTATATTTACCTTTTCGAAAAATTTTTCATAAATTATGAAACGAAAAAATATTCTTAGAATATAGGGAATAACGCTCTACATTTTTGCCGTATGTTGAATAAAGTAAAAAAATAAATTTTCACGTACTCTTAAAATTCAACAAGAAACAAAGTCAAAAAAGATCTTTTAGAAGAAACATTTGTTAGAACGAATTTTGGTAACATAAAATGCAATATTTAGTAGATTTAGTTTAAAGTAAACTTTTAAATATGTATGGATTATGTATCTGGCATATGAAGTTGAGACAATTGTGAATACATATACAAAACAGAAAAAAATAAATAAAAACGTTGTCAGATTATAATTGGTTGAAGTAAGTAATATCAAAAAGTACAAATCTAAACTTGTTGTATATATTTATCATAAGCTTTATCTCAAGCCAAGGATTTATCTCGATAAACAAATATCTATAAATGCAATGGAGCAATGATGTTGATGTAGATATCAGGAACTCAAGAAGATTGTGACAATAGATATTATTTTTTTGACACTCTAAAAAAGATTTAATAAATTCCGTCATGAGTAAATACGTTTCGTAATGAGTAAATATTTATTAAATAAAAATAAAAATTCCTAAATATATGGCAAAACCATTTAAAATCACGGTTAAATGGTGATGACTCTGGGAGTGGAAGAACATCATTTAAATTTATCCATGTATATAAATAAATGCTTAGAAATTTTTTTTCAGTACTTTAAATAAAACTAATTAAAATTGATCTTCAAATTGAATTGGCATAAAAATTAATTAATTATTGTAGTTATAATTGTCGCTGTCAGCAGTTCCATTGATTTGCCGATGGATATTCACTCAAACAGGATTCAAGTCCAACATTTAGCCAATAGATGGCATCTTTATGGTAATCAAAATTTGTGCCAAAATTAGTATCACAAATATCAATTTCGCTGGTCTTGATCTACAATACAAATTTTGCTCTGATACTGTAACTTTTATCGTCTAAACTAATATTCCATGGAACGACTTCTACTCATAAAATTTTGCTTAAATATTATGAGTATATATTAATATAGTTAATTTTTGGATTAATTCTGTAGATTATTATTCATTATTTTTGAACTTTGGTATCTAAGGAAGCTGCAGTAAAATGTTTTGGTGTTGAACCACAATATAGGCTGTTCGTTGGATCTTCCGTCGTACGTCACAAACTATCGCTTCAAAAAACGACGAAAGTTTTACAGTGCGTTCTTTTTCTAACGCATTTGGTTTACTTTATCAGACTGAATGTTTTTGCGTCATTTCTCCAAGCGATAATTTGTGACGTACGATGGAAGATCCTGTTACCGGCGTTCAGTTTACCTGAACGTGGTAACAAATGCGTAATTATATTTTAATCCATTTTACGAGCTACCCATTGCTCCTAATAATAATTTGCATAAATTCCGCATTATTGAAATAATCCAAACGAGATAATTTTCCAAAATGTGCAGCTGCCAGTGTGGAACAATAGGACGGGCCCTTTTTCGGCGAAGAGGATCATTACCTGTTCCCGGAATTGCGGGGCCTACGTGACCGAAACAAAGCCGCGTCACCGAAGACCACCATATAAAACCAGGCTCCGGCTATCGCTCTTCACCAGTCGTCTGTCATCAGCAGCGGTGGTCAGCCTGGTCGGCTTCGCCGATTCAAGCCTCTTGTCTTTCTTGTATATATTGTATATTTTTCTATGTCTATTTTCTGTCTGTCTATCTTTTGTAATATATTTTCTTCGTCTCCGGCCCCATGTTTAATTTACACACTTTCTCTTGTTCTTATACTCTGTTTCACAGCTAGCCGGTGCCCATACGTTGACGTGGCGTGGAAGCTCAAGCAAGTATCACCGAAGGGAAACTGTTTAATCGAAGCCTGCGGCTGCTAATCGATGGTGAGCCTTGCCAGGGACCCCTGTGCCGCCTCCAGTGCGTGTTGGTTCCAGAAAGTACCGTCGGTGCTACTTCCTTACCAGTCCACCACGAGGACGTCTTCCGCGTGCGCCCGTTAACAATTCAACGAACAGACTATATAATAATAAGAATATGTATACAATCCCCCCTTTTATTTTCATTGTATAGTATGAGATATGTTTTAATATTAAACAGTAAACAAATCAATAGTTGCATAAATTCAACCTCAGCTATAATCTTTGAATTTCTTCTGAAGAAAACTTTTTCCAACATTTTGACCAAGTCTTTAAGCGGCTGTTTAACTAGCTTAAGGAATTAATAAATCTAAATCAATAAATAATTGTGATTAAATCATAGTAAATGTTTGATTTAATACCTATATTATACATTAACACAGAGTAACAGTTGCAACCATCATCAAATCTTAATCATTTTAAGGTGGCATTAAAGTTTTTATTAAATTTTTTTTCCTACTTGTGGTAGGATGGGTTTGAAGCCACCCATTAAAATTTACGTACGTGTTCTACTATTAGAGTAGGTAAGAGGCCTTCCACCTTACATATAAATTTAAAATTACTACAACATTTCTGCAATTGCTTACAAAAAATTCAACAGTAATTTTATTGTTAATATTAAGTAAAATGAGGTAAACTGAGTTGATTCTCAAGAAACAAAAACTTGTGTACTAATAACTTACCTAAATAGTAACAAAATAGATTAAATTGTAAAATGGTACCTTCCATCTATAATTCCGCCTTGAGACTGTATACATTTATTAAAATATCTAGTAAATAAATATAATCAAAATTGCATTGTAATAATGCATTTATGAAATACACCTAAATGAAAAATTCATTGGTGGTTAAAACACAGTGAATTTTTCAATTCAGTGGAGGTATGGATTACCACGTAGTTACGACCATTACTACCGTTCTCTCTATCATTTATAAAATATTTACACTGTCGCTCAATAGTGAGTAATTTATTTATAAAACACATAATAGGTTAATACACTAGCTTTTACAGGGCAACTTGATGTTGATACATATTTGTTGAATTTTTAGTTCAGTTCTTTTATTATTGATGATATTTCAGAAATAGTAAGCTGGGAACAATAAAAAAATGATCAGGTTAACAGTACAATGACTTAGATTGATGTTGGAAAAATGGACTTCATTTGAATATTAACTTACCTATGTTATATTAGTATTTATGTTTCCAAAAGAAAAAAATTACATATTATTTTCCAACGTATATTTCAAATTGGAATATTCTGTATTTTATAGTCTTATTAAAAGGACCATCAGTTTTAACTGTTAGAAAGTGTCTAAAGCAGATATTTAATATTTCTGTATTTCAAGTTGGAAGGTCAGTATCCAGTTAGAGGTTCTGATCATAATACATAGTTCAAATTATATAATTTTAAATCTGTTGAATCCTAACTGGCAAGGTAAGCGATTACTTTTATGTGTAAATCACTGACTAATTCAATTGATAAACGTGAAAGCCATATTTTATGCTATTATAGAAAATGTTATAGACTAAAATCTCAATGAAACATTATTTGCAGAGATTTTTTTCTAATAGCGATAAGTTGTAACAATTTCCGTAATGATTTAGGTTTTTTCAATACTTAATTATGATTAATAGAGAATATAATGTGATAGTTGTTTATTTGCCTTTATTTATATTAGTTTTTATGTTATATAATTAGAATTAAGTTTCGTATATGGATAACAAATATTCTTATATTGTAGACAGTACAAATCCATAACCATTTCTACTTCGATAAGAAGTTTAAGTTACAGAGAATAAGGTCTAGTATTGGGTTCAGTCCTTAGTTTTCTACTAGCAGACATCTCTATGAAAAATTTTACTAAAAAATCCCTATTTTTTCCTTAGGTAAAAGGATATAAAATAGTACTATAATTAGATAGATAATATAATTGCATGTTTTCAATTAAATTTAGGGTAGAATCAGAGACTAACAAAGCTATAAATATCCTGAAACTACCCATTAATAAATCCAATAATCCTATCGATACCATAATCCCCAATAAATCGGGACATCATTTAAATGATGATTTCATTTGAAGAAGAAATTAACACAATACAACAAGTCGCATTAAATAACGTTTGGTCAAGAAACATAATTGATAATTTAGATCAGACACATAAAGTAAATCATTTTTAAAAATATGTTTACCAGAAGAAAGTTTACGAATCATTTGTACGAAACGTTTATACTTTAGGTCAGGATTTACTTATAATAATCAATTATGCGTTTAATGGCTGTAAAATAGATTTGCTTGAAGTATTAAAAATGCACAAAGGCAAAATTAATCCCAGATTTAATAACTACACAGATATAATGTGTTATTATCTTTTTGAAACTATATAAAAATCATTTCTTTTTAAGTACTTAAAGTTTGACCAATGGTGTCAAAACTATAGTCACAATTTGCAAGTTGAATTTTTCCTTGTCAACAATAGGCACGGCAAAATTATCAACCATGGACTCAGTGCAACGCTTTAGACTTTAGATGAAAACTTAATGATATTATCTTGCTTTAATGTTAAATTATTGTTTTCCTAGCAACAACTCTGCCACCTGTTGATAGTTCATTAATTTTCATTGATTTGTTCACTTAGATAGGGAAGTCAGTTCAAACTTTTAGCAAATAGGTTCCATCTTAATTGAGTCATTATCTTTTGTAATAAGTATTGAAGGTGTTTTTTTTTAATTCTTGTACCACCAAGTAATCTGTGTACTTTTATATCTTATATATTTCTTTGGAATCAAAATTACCTGAAAATGGAGAAAAAATTATTTCCGTATAGAAGCTGATTCGTTACTGTCGACAAAATTATTTATTATGTTACATTAAAACGTTATTGTGAGATTTAAGATATGATTTTTTTAAATTATATACATTATTTGTCATAATTATTAGCGCAAAACACTGTTTTAAGTTTTATTTTATAACAGTATATTTCATAATGAATTATAATAATTATAATTTAATTGCATATGCACACCACATTGTGAACAATATCGCTATTTATATAGTCCATATAACTGTGCGAGGTTTATATTCGTGAATAAGTGTGAAATAGAATGTTGGAATTGAACATGCGATTACTATGTTTGTTATCGCAACTGTGGATATTCGCATTTCTGTATTTCTGCAATATACGATCTCGGTGAATAAAATCGCTGCCTAGAAATAATATCATCACGAGCGGTATGCAAACAGGATCATAAATATCCGCCACGTATTGCCTCTCAAAATACAAATTTACGTTTAGTGGGCGGTTCGCCGCCCCTCTCGGCATCCACCGGCTCGAGCAAAAATTCATCTGTTATTCTTTTATAGCCTCGGCGAAGTTTGGTTTAAATATAAATCAAGGGAAGTTATCGCCGTCTACGCTATAGGAGTTGTCCGAGGTGTTAGGCAACGGGGATATAATTAATGGCGGGGGGAAGGCACAACGTGGAATTCCATTTAATTGCCAGAGAACGCATCAATTAGGTCGATTGTTGGGGCGAACTTGGTTCTATGGCTCAAGTTAATAATTAATATGATATCGCAGTAATCCGAAGTTGTAACTTCGTAACTGGGGGGACGGTCACAAAAGGGACCAGGGGTATCTATTATGCACAAGTGGGGACGCCGCGCTGGAATAGGGCCAAAGATATCCGCGTCGCGAAGCGGATGTACGTGCATAAATTGTTAGAGCGCCTTTCTTTAATGCACCCGGTGAAATATGTTGCCACCAAGGGGACATGCCCTCCAATCGATACACATACGGGCTATGAGTTATAGACGCCATCGGTGGACACCCATATACATCTCGTCCATGAATCCTTAATGGAAGCCCGACGTTGTCCGCGGGGCAAAAAGAATCCGCCCCCATTTGTTTGTCCTGGCAGCAAATTTTTCACTCCCACTGCAAGATTAATAGTCGCTCGTACTTTATTATAAACTTTTATTGGCTCTTCAGGGTCATAAAATATTTTAATCGAGCGTTGCGACTAAAAAAATATATATACACACATTCGAGCGTTAATGGTTTATCGATTCCGGACTGTGGGGCAGTGATCCGGAGCAGGATTAATGTTTACACAGTTGCTTGTGTGTTTATTGCACCCGTCTGATTGATGCTGGCCAACTCTGGGGGCAATTAAAGCGTCAGTCATTATTAATAAGCCATCGTCGGACTCGATTATGTCCAACGCAACTGTAATAACTGGATCAAGGGGGAGGGGCTTTAATATCTACGCCTACTGTTCACTAATCACAAGCTTATATAATATGTTCAATATGAAATTATATAGATTACTGTGTAATCTATGAGAATGAATACATTAGAATTAATAGATATTGGATCTAGGAACCTGTAAAACATATAATATTTTTATACATTTCTTTTAATATTACAAGAATCCAAAATCCTAACAAATATAATCACACTCGTTAGCTCAAATCATTTCCTGCTGTTATTGTAAAACTCTTAACAAGTTCCTCAAGAGCGCGCATGGATCTGTACCGCGCCATGAACATTGATGAGGGTGATGGTGTAGGTACAGATTACCTCTGGTTTTCTGCTAATGGGGAAGCAGATGCATTGTGGCTATTGACTTCTATACAAAAGTGCAATTTCGTATAAGTGTTTCAACTTTTTAAAGAAGCTTTTAATTGCGTATTTGCATGTTCTGAAGACCTTACATAAATTGGTTTAATTATTGATTGCATCAACTTTCTGCTTTATATATAATTAACAGTTTTTGAATCATCTTTGTATTTATCTTCAGTAATAGTAATTCTAGTTTATAAATTTTGTTATGCTTAACTTTTATTTCAGCATAACTGGCTTTATTCTAACTTTTTTACATCAGTTAGTTCATTATCTGCTTTATAATATGCTTTAAATATTAATAACTGCTTTTATAAAACTTCTATTCGTTCAGCATTTGAATTTATCTGCAGTAATATTACTAGTAATAGTGATTCCAATTAAGATATCTGGATGTTAAGCTTTGATTTTAGCTTAAGTAACCTGTTTGGCTGATTAAAATCAGTTAGAGTTACTTATGTGCCCATCAACTGACTTTAATTTATCTGAAGGATCTGCTTTAAACATCAACACTTCGTTAATCACAGTTTGACATGTATTTTGCTCCATTTTATTAATAATTGTTCTGTTTCTAAACTCATAATCTGCTTCATAACCTGCTTTATATACCAATAACTTCTGTTCTAAGACTTATATGTGTTTAAGATTCGCATTAAAATCCAGTAATAGTGATTCCAGTTTACAAATCTCGCTATGTCAAGTTTTGGTTTTAGCATCAATGACAATTTTGGCTTATTTCAAATTAGCTAGAGTCTCTTGCGCAGCCATTAATTGACACATCAAATTAGCTGAAACTTCTATTGTCCTAACTTTTGACTTAGCTTTTTGTTAATCCCTTTTAGACCTCTAATTTGTTCCATTAATTGGTCCATATGAATAATTCCACTTACGTTCTGCTTAAAAATCTGCTACCAATAACTGCTGTTCCGAGACATTTTCGAGTTTAACATATCTATTTATCTTGCAGTAATAGTGATTATTAAGCTTGTTTTATTTAGGGCGACTTATACAGACCGTTCAATTCACAGAATCAACTCTTCGTTACTCAGATTTAGACCTGTAAGTTGTTCCAAAAGAGTTCCTTTCTTCTTGTCAAATAGAAGTTCTTATTCAAATAATTTTTCCTCGCTTCTTCTCGGATATTGCTAAATTGAAACGACAGATTCTTTTATTTCTGTTCTGTTATAATTTTGTATTAAATTTCTTAATAGTTTATTTGTGTTTATTGTAAATTTTATATGCTAACTACATCAAAACAAAATTCTAATTTGAGTAAATGAATTAGGCAAGATTTTTTCCTTCAAGTCTTTATTATATTACTTTTCTTCTGTAATTTAATTACTTGAAATATTCCTCGACTTTTTTTTATATTAGTTAGGAGCACTTGTGCAGATATTAACTGACTCCTCAATTTATCTGAATATTCTGCTGACCTTACTTGCATCATCAGATTTTCGTTCCTCACGTTCAAACTTGTCATTTGTGTGAGTTTGTCTTTTGTGTCAAATAGAAGTTCCTGTTCAGATAACTTATTCTTTGTCTCTTTTTGGATATTGCTAATATTTCTTTTAAAGCTTCAGCGTTCTATATTATTTCAGTATTCCGTTTCTTAATACTTAATTTATTTATTAATTTTTTCTTCAGTGCTACATCTGACACAGCACAAAAATACAGGTTATTTTTTTATGATAGAGGCATATACTTCGTGGTTAATTGTTCGAGTAAATTAATTAAACGAGAATTGTCTTTCTGCAAGTCTTTAATATATTCCTTTGCTTCTATAACTTTTTCTTGTGGGATTCTTGGGCTCACAATAAAATTATTTTAGATCCGTGTGTTTTTTAACTGTTAGTATGACAGAAACGATATTTCATTAACTGAAATGAGAAAATGCCGAAAGATATGACAAAATCCAATAAAATTACATGCCGGTGGTGGCGCATTCGGTTACGGCCCCGAAATGACGGGCAACAACGTTGGTTCGGGTTAGTAGTTGGATGGGTGATGGGCATCACACGGCGGAAGAACCACGTGGTCGATAGCCAAACTACTACTACTACTACTACTCAAATAAAATCAGCATCATGTTTATCATGGATAAATGCAGAGGACTGGGCGAGGGTGGAAGATCATCACAGATGAACTCAGTCCATTTCAGGTGCGGTTAAAATTCAAGTTATGTATGCATATGATAAGTATACCATTTTTGTTAACACATCGAATAAAGCTAATAAACATTAAACATTAAGTCAGTATTTTCTTGAATAATAGATAGATCCTAGCTCAAATCTAATGAAATAGTAGTGATGCTAGACAGCATCTTAGGTCTGTGCATTTGGGGTACACAAATGTGTTGTGCAAAATCAAATCTAATTTTATATTCATAAATACTTTGTATTTTTAGTACTAAAGGGTCCATTATAAAATAAATGCGCATTTTCTTTAAAACATATATATTTATTGATCGTACCGGTACAAATGCTTCAAAATAATCTCCACCAGAATCAATTGCAAAAACGTGTGCTGCAACCTCAATTAATTGATCGATGATTTCAGGTGGAAGCAAACCACATGTATTCTTTCCTATTTTTCTACGTCAAATAGTCATCACTATTATCTGTAGATGGTAGCTGATGTACCATCAGAATATTCTTTATTTGACTAATTGTATTTTGGTAAAAGAATGATGGTATAAATTTGTAAAATCATCACTAAACATGGATTTTAATAATGAAGTGTGTTATTAATTAGCCATAAATACTAGGTAAAAATAAGTACACATTGCTTCAGCTGATAGTAGAACGAAAAATTAAAGGTAGAAGAAGCATAGGCCTCAAAAATCTTAAATCAACAATTAACTGTTTGGTTTCACTTTTTATGTGGTACCAACAAAGTAAATTGTTTATTTTTTTTTTAAGTATCAAAATGTATTACAAATTGAAAGCCTCTACAATTACTTATTCGAAAAAAATCTTCACGAATGGTTTCAAATACCAAAACCTGCAGCATTAATTCATATAACGCAAAATAGAGAAGTATATCTAATGATGGTGACTAACCAACGATATAAGACCGCAGAGAAAGAAGTCCTGTATAAAAACAATATTTTTCACCATCATTTGGATATTATAATACCTATTTCCAAAAATATTTGCAAATTTCATGTATAGTGAATTGACAGTTATCAAAGTTATTTAATGAGAATGGTTTCTTGACAAAATGAAGAGAAAAAACTATAAACATAAACTGCCAATGGTTTAATCGATACTTGTTCTTCTACTCTCTTGATGGAATCATTTTTTTTGTTATGAGAAGTAAAACTTTTGTTATGTTCCATTTCTTTATTTTCAAATTTGGTTTTAACGTTAAAAATTATTCGTAAGGACTGAAATATGTGCCAATTACCTGAAAATATAGAAATGTAGCATAACTACACATTGACTTCTCCCAATTTGTCAATGGTTTTACAAATTTTAACATGGTTGCATAGCTAATATCAAATTTCCCTTTACAAACATTTCTACATTCAAATTGCAATTCAAAACAGCTATTAATGACCATTTTAGGTGGGACTTTTCCTAGATATTTTAATGTCAACTATTGTAAATCTAATCTTCAGATAAACTCTTCAGTTCTTTAGAATTTTAATAAATATCTATAATTTTTGGATAAGGAAGAACTCTAGTAAACGTACAAAATATGGAACCAAGATGTGAATAAATAAAGCTACAAATATACTGGAAACCCTGAAATTTAACAGAAAGATGCCTTTCAAAACCTGTAAAGAACTTTACATTGCTTTAGTAGTTTACAAAATTCTAAAGTTATTTGAAATCTAAGAATATTAACAACATAATCTATTCAAAGTAAATATGAGAAAATTCATAGGAATATTAAAAATATCTAAAATATCAGAAGAGCTCTTTTGTTATGAATACATTTAGATGAAAATATTTTGGAATATAAAACCTAAAATGCTTCTTCTTGATGTATTTAAAATATCAATAGTAGTAACTGACTAACCACCAATAAAAGTAACAAATAAAACTGTACTAGAATCACTAGAATATTATTTAAACTCTTGGATTATAGAAAAGTCTGATAGGTAAATAAACTTTCAAAATGTAAAACCGAAAATACCAAATTACTAAACTATTTTAAATATTAATCTAGAGAAATCTATAAAATTGTTTAATTTTCTAAAATGTATCACGATGTTAACGCCTCAACCATTAATCAATTTATAAAATTGTTGATTATGATTACGATTATTTATTCTTTATCATACTTGCTTAAAAAATTGTAGTTATTACAAAGTACATAAAATATATTGAAAACATACAAATAAAATTTTGACAGCAAGTTGAAAGGCGGAGTTCATGTTGTAAAATGTTCTGCCACTCAAGCCCATGGATGTCCATTCCTCCACTAATTCATACAAGTGGGAATTAGTTTCGAAGGTACTTTTTATGCATTAACATGCTTATATGTCCCAAATTTTTGGGATATGTTTACGGATATTTGTTACTGTTGTTGACTTTTACTGAGATTATAAAAGCTTTAGGATATTACTAATTCTAGATCTCTATGGAAAGCTAGAAAAAAAAACTATAAAATTGTTGAGTTTTACTGAGATTATAGAAGCTTTAGAATATTAGTAATTCGAAATCTCTATGGAAAGCATTAATCTCCTATAGCAAGGCAAGCGTGGATCTAAAATAAGTTTTATAACCCACAACTCAGTTTTCTAAACCTATAATAAATCTTAATGTAAAAAGAAATCGTTAAAGAAAGAGAGATAACTTCTTAGAGGACAGCCATGATGATGATCTTTACTTAATATTCATTACGGACAAACTTTCAATCATCCACCTTATAGTCCCAACTACCATCTATTTACAAAACTCAGGAATTTTTTGGCAGAAAAGGGACGATGAATTGAAAATGATTAAATATCTCAATACAATGTTGGATTAGAAATATGAAACTGGGATAGAAAAACTCCTCATACGTTACCATAAATACTTAAATTAACGAGGTGACTAAGTATAGCAGTAGTTTAGTGTATGTTGTTAATAAATAAATGTTTAATATTTATTAATATATACTAGTTTATTAATATTCGAAAATAAGTACTGCTTTCCGGAAGGCCCTCGTATTACATGAAGTAAACGAATTTAGTGTCAAACAATCTAGAAAAGAACTAGTTTATAGTAATAATAATACTAATAATAATATTTATTTGTCAAACGGAATATAAATTTTAATATAATTTTCATAACATAAAATGCAAAGGAAAATCAATAAATCAATCAAAAATCTCTAAGTAATAAACTTACAATTTGCATAATAATAACTTTAACTGTATATAATTACAAGGAGATTATTGTAACAGATATTTGTGATATGTATAATTAATTTGGGAAAAGAAATTAATATAGAAAATATTGGCTGGTACTTTGAATTTCTGTCTTACTAATTGAATTATAGGATCAAGATTGTCATTATGAATATCACAATATTTGCATATAACATCATATATCAATATATTCAATAATAATATTTGAACCGCTGATATAAAAATTAAAACATTAAAAGAAAATTGTGGAAGATTGAAAGCGCAATCCAATACATTATTGAAACATTTTGTGTAAGTCTTAAGGCTAGCCATTTTGCGTTTCAGGTATAAAAAGTCTTCACCAATAAAATTTAATAAATTCTAGTATTGTAGTATCTTTAGGAAGGATACCTACCCGTTTTCAGGTAGTACAAATATTTAAAAAAAACGTTTTTGTATCCTTTCGATTTTTTTAATGTTTTATGTGGTAACCAAATTATGAACTCAGACTATAATTTTAAACGAAGAAGAGAATAATGAAGCCGTTTTGTACCATGAATATTTTTTAAATCTCTTGCTTGAAGAATTACAAAATCTAAAGATTTACAGGCAGATATTGTAATTTATATAAAATGATTTCAGAAACTTGAATGACTGTCGAAAGCGACACCTAGATCTATAAAAGGTTTGACTAGTTCAATGGTACTATCACTGACTCTATATCTGAATATGATTGGTCATATATTTTTGCATTTTTCTGTGTTTAATGTGAGGCAATTGTCGTGTCAACACCTTGAAATAATATCTAATTGCTGTAGTAGAAATAAACAGTCCTTATCTGATGCAATAACAGAATAAATCTTTATATCATCGACATATGCTAAGATATTACATTTTAATTTTAAAAGAATGTCGTTGAAGTAAATTAGAAACAACAAAGGGTCAAGATTTGATCCTTAAAGAACACCAGATTTCAATATATATTCCAACGATTTTAAATTATTATGGAATACAAATACGCGCCGAGTTTCTAAATAGCTAGAAAAAGGTTAATAAGACTGTCACCAAACCCAAAATTCAACAATATATCAACCATATATACTGTAATTTACCTTGTCAAAGGTCTTTATAGATCGATCTACTTGTAATCGTTTATCCGTGTTATTGCTTATAAATTGAGTAATTGTAAAAAGGTCACTAACTGTCGATCTTTTTTCCATAAATCCACGCTGATTTGGTGATAAAAATGGTTAAACTTGGTAATATATTTGGCTGTATACACATTTTAAAGACCTTCGATAGATTAGTTAGGATACTAATATGTCTATAAGTTTTTAAATCACCCCGATCACCACCCTTAAATATGGGAATTACACAAAATTTCCTCCAAAGTAATGGAAAGGTACAGGTGGGTAATGACATATTAAAGATTATGGATAAGGATTTCGCAAATATTTCCGCATAATCCTTTACAAGAAAATTAGAAATCTGATTCTATACAGAATCAAAATCATTCTTAAACCTCTTTAAAACATGTCTAACTTTGTAAGCTGTGATATATTTAAGGGTACAACATGGACTTTAGTTAGAATTTGGTATATTGTCTAAATTACATTGTTTCGCATTTTTATAAACTGAACGAAAATGTTGTAAAAAACCATTATCTATATATTGGGGAGTACTGAATAAATAATCATTGTTTCTTAATGTAATAATTATTTTACATCTAGCACACAGCATGTGGCAAAAAGTTGTTGTAGAATAATGAAAACGTTTTTAAAACCACATCCTGTGCCAGTATTTTATTAAGTGATATGAAGTTTCAACAAGTAACAGCCTCATCTCTCCAGTTTCTTAATATATTTGTATTTGCGTATGAATCTCTTTTTAAATTTACGAAGTTCCAACTTTTATTGGGATCATTAATTAAACTTGCACTTAATAAAACAATGACGTAATGTAAGGTTTCAAAAAATCGCTTTATTGTTCTACAACAATTGTTTCGCTACACAGTGGCTTCATCAGGTAGATGGCAAATATGGTTTTACAGTTTACAGTCAAAACCATATTAGTCATCTACCTGATAAAGCCAATGTGTGGCGAAACAATTGTTGTAGAACAGTAAAACGATGCTTTGAAACCTTACATTACGTCAGTGTTTCATTAAGTGATAATATGAAGTTTCAACAAGTAGCAGCCTCATCAATCTAATAATTAAATTTGTTTCTGAATTAAGAATAAATGCATTATAATCATTACGTATACTGTGTTTAGCCAGATTTCTAAATTCTTTAAATTCTGAACAATCATGTTGCCTGTAGCGTTCACGTAAATAATTCTTACTTTTCATTAATCGAATAGAATCATAAGAATGCTAGGTCAGAAAAGAACTATATGCATTAGTAAAATTCAACCATCATTTAAAAAATTACTAAGAGAAATTTTAGAAAATGCCAGTGATGTTTATAAAGTCACGTAATATTTCAACTTTTATCTAGTAGACTCTATTTCTTGATCTATTTAAATGTTGAATATAAATGAAGAATAATCCTGGTTAAATTGTTTTACAGCTGATCTTAGAAAATAATAGTACAACTTTATTACTGTTAATTAGTAATAGTTCAAAATGCTTCACCAAGTGATAAATAAGAAAGTGATTCTCGAAATAGTATAACTTTAGCGGGCAAACACCCAAAGAGCAGATTTGGGATTCTCCGATCTTAAAATCCCTTATTACCTGATTATTTATAAACTTGCCAGTTTCTTTCTTCTTTAAAAGCGAAAATAGTCGAGTATATAGAAAAAAAAGTGAAACAAACCAAGTGTACTTTAATTTAAACCTTCATCAGTAATAGTATAACTTTAGTATGATTTTAGTTTTGATTATCATAGAATGACTTAAACACATGAGTCTGTATATGGAGTCGAGGTTAGAATATAAATTATATGTAGAAAACGTAGAAAAGAGCTACAACCATATAATTGAAAAATGTGAGAACAAATCTAAAAGAGCTTGGCATATAACAAATACTGAAAGAGTTTGTTGGTTTACGAATCCGACGTCGCATAGGAAGGATACGAATGGCGTCAGAGGGTACGAAATTATTACCAGAGACCTGCAAATATATTGTAGTTGCAATGAAGAGCTAATTATTAACAATACGTTACATGACGGCCATTGGGTGAATAGGGCAGCCGAATGTGGAGAAGTCGTCGGGGAAGAACGCCATTATGGAGAAGGAGATGTGTCTTGAACGCCGAGGCACACGAAACACTTTCAAGGTCAAGTTATACAACTATCTAGGCCTAGTATTTCCACCTCAATTGCTCAATTACGTGAACCTTATACAATAATCAAATATTTAGCTGGTAGATTACATTTATCTAAGTTTTTGAGGATATCAGTTAGGGAAGAATGATATAACTTAGTCAGCGATTGACATTTGTGATGGTTATCTAACCCCTACAGCGGATAGGTTAAATTCTTACAGGGCTGCTAAGAGTCTATTAAGAATGGTACTAGATAGAAAGGTGTCTGTATTTTGCTCCGCCCTCATATTTCCAAAATATAAATTCTTGGGAGAAAAATCCGGACGTTGCAACGGTCTGATGGTTTAATGCGATCACGACTGAGAGTACCTCAGGGAGTTGGGGGCGAATTCCTCCAAAGAAGAGACAGAGGCCTCTTTAGGTAAATACCTCCAGGATTCCGCGCACAATGAGAGCGACGGGTACGATGACAACGAGGACGGGGACAAGAGCTACGAGGAGAAGAGCCCCATCAATGCAAAAAAAAACATTTACTAAAAATCTTGGCAACATGTCTGTAAAATATATGTTTTGCAAATCATATTTTACCTAAAGTTTAAGTATTCTAAGCTGATTACAATATTTAAAAAGGTAATAAAAATCATTGTCACAATGACATACCTGTATTAATTATACACATAATTTTCTATGTGTTAAATATGTTACTCAATCACAGGTACTAATAGGTACAAACATAAATATTTATCTATACTGTGCAATCTTTAAAAACAAAACAAAACTGCATAAACTCGAACGTTTAAATATAAGAAAAACAATATGTATCTATTGATGATATTTTATCAAGCTACAAAACCGTATGTTATGGTATACTACAAGGTTCTATTATAGGATCGATATTATTAATAATTTACATAAATAATCTTCTTACCTTTATGAAACCAGCTTCAGTTATTATATTCCTTGATGACACGACTTTTAGAAACACGCACGAGAATTTTGGCTCTAGAATCAAAAGAAAAAGCATTATATTAGTTTAGTGCTCACAAATTATAACCAAAGGAATTAAGATACAAAAATTGATCTCTTCTACAGTAAAGAAATATTATAGTGTAAGGTATAATGTTATTGTATTAAGTATTCTGTGAGATAATATATGTGATCTTATTAACTACATAGCAACAGAAATAAATAAATATCGTATTGTTCTTAGACGACTTGTTGGTTTAATTGTATAATTTCAAGATTTTCGTGAATAGAAACTTGTTATTTTGATTAGTAATTAGATTTTTATGGTCTGAGATTATAGAGAAATTGGTATCAAATTCAAAAAACTGTTCAAATAATTTATAAATTAAATTTCGACGAATCATGTAGACCAAATTAAAAATTCTGGTGAAATCATATCTTTCAAATAGGGCACAATATGTTGAATATACGAATTATAGATCTCATGCATACTGTCCATTTAGTAGTGTTCCTCAAGGGTGAAACATACGATCTTTATTTTTCTTGCATTTTATCAATGGCATCCTTATCTATGCTAATGATGTTAAAATTTGTAGGGATATCAATTATTGTTAATTAGTATAAATGAATTTAGTTTTCATTCAGAAGTGGTATGAGATTTATGATATTAAACTGAACATACATAAATATACATTTATACCATTTTATCGTACTATAAATCAGATTAACTGAGATTTTATGCTATGGATAATGTCATTTATATCGAGTCGATACCTATGTTAATTTGGGAATTACACTTAATGAAGATGAATATAAATAACTGAAGTTGCTACCTATTTTAATGACACTGTGACTTGTAATAAGATGTTGGCAATGATTACAATCTCTTGTTACAAGTTATAGAACCTTACATCTACAACTCATAAATTAAGTTATATGGAATGACATAAAATTCTGTTTATATTTCTAATTATCCAAAATTTTCGTCCAGTATCTCCTTGAGAATGACCAACGGTGGAAACTAGTCCGAAAAATAAAGAAAAATTGAAACACAACTAAGTGCTTAATTAATCTTTTTATTAACATAAAACATTTTCACCACGGGTTAAGTGAGAAGTTAATGAATGGTTTAGTTAAAGACCTTAAATTTTATTAATTTTTTTATAAACGTTCCGTACTGCTGTTTTTTTTAATACAAATTAAATGCCGTTTAAATAAAAATACAATAACCAAAATATAATATAACTAAATATGAATACATAACCCACTTATGTTAATTCAAAAAGAGCTGCAAAAAATATATTCTAGACCGAGAAAAATAATGAAGTAAAAACTCGTCGTCTGACATAAATAAGGTTACGGAATCGATAATATCTGGTTTCGTAATCAGTTTACGTAATCTCTACCCTGACATATTTGCTTTAGGAGACCCTCCAGACATGAATTTATTGTGAAAACATGTTTGCATCTTACCCAAACATTTAACGCACATTCACGATGCCTGAATTATTTGAGAAATATTTGGAATGTATTCAGTAATAAGTAAAAGGATAAATCAGTGAAACAAACCAAGTGTTTATCAATTATTTACCTATTATTTAATTTCTTGAATTAGTTTTTCTTATAACTCGTGGTGAAACATGTTGTAATATTTAGCGTAAATTGTGTTATTTCTATACTATTATTTTATAATTTCAAAAAATAAGTGAGAAAATTATTCAGTATAAGCAAATTTTGTTGGTTTAATAATATTTTAATAAAGCAAGCTAATATATTTCATTAATCTTAAGTTATATAACGCGGCATAACAATACTTTCCCGGCGCATTCACCATTTTACAATACTTAATTTAATATGAATATACAAGTGAATAATACGTAAAATTGATTATATATATATTTATTCATGTAATTCTTGGCTAAATTAATATTTCATCGTGAAAATATGTTAATCTCGAACCATCATAGAAAAGCCTTATTTGATCAGGTGAAAATTAATTTCGTAACGTATACGAGTAGTTGTCGTCGAGGACTATCCGAATCAATATGATGCGGATGAAATTGGCCTAAACTACTTCCTAGAGTGTTCGTAGGGATTATGTCGGACTGGCTTAAATTAAACTGAATTAGATTAGACTCGCTGGGGGTAGACTTATCCGTACGGGCGCCATAGGTGGGATGTTCTAAGCGCATAATTCACTTGCTACCTCCGCCAAATCTCCTATCTATTTGCAGTTTATAGTAATAATTAATAACAAGATAACTTAATCGTAATATTTATCGTTGATTTGAATAAATGCGATAAATATCAGACAAAGTCCATCCAGATAATTCACGTCACATAAAGTACACTAACGTAGGAGAAAAAAGGCATAAATTCAATGTACATTGGCAATTTTCAATTTGTGCCCGACAAGCCGGCGACTAATTAAGAAGTAGTGCACTTCCCGTGCTGCGGCGTCCGCACTTAATGGAACTTTTTCAGTCTGTTGATTGTTACAATGGTCGCGTACGGCTGCACCCTCCGGATTAAATAAGGCCAGACCGGATCCAGAATCACTTTTTAATTCCCCTAATTGATTGAGAGTCAGCCGGCGACCGGAATTAAAACCGAACCGATCAATTCCTCATCAAACGAACACATAAAAATGCACCGCACATTCCGTAATGGTTTATTGGATATTGCGGACAGTATAATAACGCAAAAAAAATAATAGAATTTACGTAACCGTCAACGGCCTTTTGTCATTTTATAAACTCGTACTTAGAGAAGACATCATACAACTTTTTATAAAGTTGTATCGCAAAACTTTATAATTAAGAGCCGTAACTTTATCGCATTCAGAATCTGGAAACTACAATTAACGATTTTTCCAATACTTAAGTTTTAAATAACTAAAAGTTCTTGTTAAGAAAAGTATGTAATTTAGTTAAAACAATTGATCTTATTTCCCCATAAATATTCATTTAGAATTTTAATGTAAATGTTTGTATTTGTATTATTTTCCAAGTGCTTAATTAGAAAAATATAAAAATTTAAACAAACCTCACTGGGCGTTTTTTGTTTTAGGTGGTTTTAGTAATCAAATATAATTACGAATTTATTTCTTTAGATAAAACTTATAAGATATTTAAGATTAGAAAGATCATTAAGGTGACATTTATTCGACGTTGCATTGGTTTCCCTAATAATAGTAATGTCAACATTAATAGTACCTGTTGACATTTCCCTAATTGTCGGTGGTTTATCAACTCAATTAGGGAGAACAATACAACATTCAGGCAGCAGATGTCATCCTAACGAAAAATGCATATTGACATTGATATTATAATTCGTACATGCGTTAGAAAAGTAGACTGCAAATAACAATTTACAGAAGATTTAAATGATTTATCATCAACAAACATTTGCTTAAACAATTCAGATGTTTTTGTGGGGTTAGTTTACGTAAGACTACAATATTGTGTCTGTTGTCGTACATATATAAAAAAGTATAAAAGAAATATAAAATTAATAATTTATTAATAATAAGTAGTTATATATACCATGCGTGTGCCATTATTACACATAATTAAGAATTAATTTGTGAACGATCGTAGTGACAGACTTTTATACAAATGAGGAATATCGTTGTACACCTTTGCTATATTACATGTAAAATTTAGTTCGAAATAGGTTTTTCAATGCATAGGTGGTGTTAAAATACCTTTATTTCTTATAGTTGGGCATGTTAGGTGAATAATTTTGTGATATAAACAGGCCATATGAAGATATCTCCAATCTTTCAAATTAATCCAGTTGGTAAGTTTCAATGTATGCGAAATTTGAGCATACTTCCATGAATCAATCAATCTATCTATCTAGACATGAGTTTTGTAAAAACTGTATTCATTTTTGTGTAAACAATATCCCAAAAATTGAAATGAGAAAGAACTAAGTTTTCACAAAATTTTATTTTCAATTCACGCATAAGGATTATATTTAAATAAATTGCTTTTAAATTAGAATATGCATTTCTAATACATTTAGAAGTATTTGATACAAACCTTAGTTTTTATAATCAATAATGAGTCCAAGATTCTTTGTTTCTTCAACAAAACGTATTGGAATTCCATTTAAAAATAATTCAAGGTCGGTTTTGTGTAACTTTTTACTGCATAGTATCGCTATAGACTTGTTAGGGATAATTTGTAGACAATGCTCACTACATGCACCAGAAATGATTTTAAATCAGAATTTATGCCATTTAGAGAACATGTCACATCAAAGTGTTTAAAAGTATATAATAACTAAGTACAGGGTGCGGCAAAACAAACAGTGCAGTTTGGAACGTCCAGGACATCCCGTGTGGTGGGGGTACCTACCTGGGAGGGATCTCATTGTGTCGGGGGGCTCGTGCCGTTTTTAGTCGTTACCATGGTTTGATCTGGAGAACGCTTCCAAGAAATGTTGAACCGGATCCATGCGAGGTCAACTTTTTTCAGTAGTGACGAGGCCCACTTCCATCTCTGTGGAGGGGTGAATAAACAAAATTTTCGATATTGGGCCGTAAATAACCCAAGGCAACTTTACAAGAGACCACTTCACTCCACAAAAGTCACCATGTGGTGTGCGATTTCCAAATTTGGGGTGATTGGGCCTTATTTTTTTAAAGAGATGTTGGAATTTTTTTTTACCTCGTTTGGAAGAGCTGATGGAGGAAGCAGATCTGGGAGACATCTGGTTTCAGCAGAACGGAGCTACAGCCCATACTGCTCGAGTTTCAATAACGAAACTGCGACAGGTGTTCCCTGGGCGCCTTGTTTCTCTGAGAGGTGATGTGGAGTGGCCCGCACGCTCCCCTGATCTGAGCATTTGCGACTTCTTCCTGTGGGGCTACCTGAAGGAAAAGGTTTTTAGGCATCGACCTTGCACCTTGGAAGAACTTAGGGATCGAATTCGAGAGGAAATCGCGGCTAAACCCATCGAGATGTGCCAGAATGCGGCCGAAAATTTCAGAAATCGCCTTAATCAATGTATCGCTGCTGGGGGTCATCATCTTTCTGGTGTCATCTTCAGGACTTAATGCATAAAACTGCATGATGTACCCATTGAGATAAAATAAACCCCATGTCTTTAAATTGCGCCGTTTTCTTTTAATAGCCCTTCAAAACTGCACTGTTTGTTTTGCCGCACCCTGTATAATCAGCATACATCTGAAATTTTGAATAAGAGAAATACCGTCTAAAATCACATGTACCATATATATATTGCATAAAATAGATCCTTGGGGTACGTCTCTAGTGACGTCATAGGAGTCATACTTAATGTTTTTTATAACAACTGACTGATGTCGATTCGATAAGTAAGACTTAAATAATGATAGTGTAATACTAGATCGGTTGGATGTACAGTGGTCGGTCTAAAATCTGCTAAAATATTTGGATTAGAAATTAATGAATTAATTGTTAATGAACAAGATATAATGATATAGGTTATGACTGGCATAATATGAGGAAAGCATAGCTTTAGCATATTTAAATTAATATCGTCACTGTCGGTAGTATTTGTTTTTATACTGTACAAAATTTGCTCTACCTCAGAAACAGCCACTAGACAAAACTCAAATAATACATTAAACTCACATTTTGTATTACGACTATAAAATTGAATTAATTCTTGGTTAATCATGGAAACTTAAAGTACTGAATTGATAAAATAATCATTAGAGGCATTTGAATCTTGAAGTGATTTTGGAACTGCTACTTGGGGTTTTAACGTTTTTCACAAATCTTTGGGAGCGGCATGTTGAATCAGAAATTAGGCTTTCTTTTCATTTTTAATCGGATTTTTTGTCAAAATCATAAGTGATTTATAATAGTTCCAATATTCAAGACTTTTTTTCTTTTGTACCTAATTAGGGCATTATTTTTTAAGCGCATCATTACTTTAATAGTTTCAGTTAAACAATGGTAATTTATAGAAATAAATTACACTCTTTTATGAATTTTCCACTAAGATCTCCACATTTCACTAACCACTAATTCCACTACTTTATATTTCGCATTATACTTCTCTTCTTCAATTTACCTCACCTCTTTCTAAGGTAGTGTTATTGTTTTTGAAAACTCTCTAGGTTACAATATATATTACTATTTAGTTTATAAAACTTGCTGATAATATTTTGAGATTAACTTTAAATATTTGGCAGTAAGTACATTTCTTGTATCCAAAATTTTTAATTATATCGCAATAAGAAACTATTTGCATTATATCATTTTTTTTAGCATGGAAAAGCGAACCTATTGTGGTTAGGCATAACCACAACCACAGCCGAAAGGGTGAAAAAGGTTTTCTCCAAAGACCCAAAGCTACAGTCTGGAATAATTTAAAAGGAGGAAGGCAGTTATAATGACAAACTCGTGGAGTTAATGCATATAATCTTAAAACCTAATTTTTCCGACTGCAAAAACATAGAGGACAGGAGATTCATACCCCTTTAAAAGAAGTTTGGTGCCAAAATAACGGAATCTAAGAACAATTGGTGGAATTTAACCAGCCCTACTTATATGGGGACTGAAACCTTTTATTCTACACCTGTTGACTGTTTACGGCCTGTATAGCTTTTAGATATGTCCCCCAAAGTCAAGGTGGTGTTTATACCCTAACCAGGCGAGAAAGACTACAACAATGCCGAAGAATTTAGACCGATGAGCTCCACATCGTTTATAATAAAAACCTTGGAAAAGCCTACCGATTGTACATTAGGGACCTTATTCTAAAGACGAATTCTCTTCACTCAAATCAACACGCGTACATAGTTTACTTCTAGTTCTATTATTTAATGTTCCACTCGCCTTGGCTGCTGGTGGTCCTTCTAATCGGATGATGGTGGCCACTGCGGCAACATTTTAGCCATTTCTGGGGTATTTAAGTCCAAAACGAAGACCTTTTTTTTATTAAATATGCTATGTCAGTGTGATATTTATTTATTTATACCAGGACGCTCAATCTAAAAAGTACTCCACTGTGTGGTTACCCATATTGATGAGGCGTTGGTAAATAAAATATCGGCATAGGGCTTATTGACAAAACCTCTTTCAATAGCATAGGACAAGCTCTCTCAATGCTGGGCACTTCATTTGCACTTAGTGAATGGTTAAAACAGATAATAATCAAAAGAACGGTTCAAATATCACTAGGAAATGCAAGGGTGGCCCGTGGCTGTCCACAGGGAGAAGTACTATCTCCTCTCCTGTGGAACATCGCGATGGACGATTTTTTAAGGACACTAAATGAATTTGGCTTCCCAGCTACAGAATATGCATATGACATAACAAATATACCTAAATGCCGCTATGAAGGTGAACTCAATGAATAAATGCATAGTGTCCTCAATAGAGTGAAGAAATGTTATACAGACAATGCCCTCTTGGTAAATCCAACCAAGCCAGGGCTGATGTTGTTTATCAAAAATAAAAAAAGAAATCGGACAAAATAATACTACCCAAGATATTCAACATCACACTCTCTGGCTTCAAATATAAAGTATCTGAGGGTTATCCTAGATCCTAAACTGGATTTGAGTAATCATCTTTAAACCAAGGTACAGAAGACGAGTATGGTGTTTTGGCAGTGTCGGAAAGTCGTTGGGACTCTAACATACTAACTTACGAGGGTTGCATATGTATGTATGGCAACACTGGCATTGCTAGGTGACATTTGACATTGTCATCGTAAAGTTTAACATTTTAATGTTATACGTTCTTAAAATGTTTTGACCTGCAAGCACTATATGTGTTGTTTACAATAAGTTACAAATTTCATCTCGGTTCAACAATAAAATTAATACGCAAAACAGGCTCGAAAATCTATGATTTATTATGACTTTTGACGTGGTGTAACTCAAATACAGTGCATTAATCAACTCAATTCAACTTTTGGCGATGAAGCGCCATCTACAGCCTCTGTATATCGTTTTTACACTGAATTCAAACGTAGACGTAGTTCGTTCATGGCTGAAGCTTAAGAAGGTCGTCCTAAATCGGTAAATGTGCTTCCGGCACATATCGATGCTGTGCGAAAACTAATTCAAGAAGGTCGTCATGTGGCACGAAATCAAGAAATGTTTAAACATTAGTATTACTAGCATACATAAGATTTTGCACGAACATTTGGTTGTTCGGAATTGTGTAAGCATTGGATTCCACAACTGGGGTGCATCCACTGCCGTATACACTATCATCACAAATGATCAGTCGCAAAGAAAAGGCTAATCGGCAGATTGGATGTTTGTGTGTTTTTCGTTCTCGAAGCGTTAGGAAGCAAATGGTGGCGTTTTTCTTTAAGAAAATCAGTCTTTAGGCAACTGTGGCTCTCGAAAATCAAGAGATCATGAATTCAGCCTGGTATACGATCTTTTATTTGTCTGAAGTTTTTGGTAAATTGAGAGAAACCAACCCAAAACGACGAACCATTTTGTATCACGACAATGCGAGCACACATACATCACACGAAACAAACGAGATTGTACTCATAGAAGATCGAATTGATGGGTCATCCGCATTACATCCCCGATATGGCACTCAAAGACTTCTTCCCAGTAATTAAAGATAAACTGTGTGGACAAAGATTTTCATCGCCCGAAAAAGCGGTTGTCGCCTTCAAAGCGCATGTTTTAGAGCTACCATCTTCTTTCTGCACACAGTGCTTTGGAGAGTGGTACAATTGCATGCAAAAGTGTATAGATATTAAAGGCAAATATTTTGATAAGCAATAAAATAATTTTTGTTATAATTCATTTGTTAATTCTTTCTATTCTCAATACAGCAATCTTCATATACAGTAGTAATATGGTGGCCTAGTGTTAAATTCAAAACTGCAACATTCAAAGTCTGGCATGTATGGGAATTACTGGCACCATGTAAACCATAACGACGTAAGCATTGAAAGCGTTATTATCTCTTCCTCCCCTGGATTTACACATAAAGGAGGGGGCTTTCAGTGCAGCGCTAAGAATAAGAGATCCTTGGAAGAGCGACTCAAAGGGACGCTTTTCTAGAGAAGTGTCAGGATCGGGCTACCTTTGGGTGGTACCTTTTTGAAATACACCAAACGTTACAAAACTCTGAGGTTCCTGAAGCTAGTATACATATATTCACGGATGGCGCAAAAAAACAAGAAACAGGTGTAGGTATATATTGTGCCGAACTGAATCTAAAACTAACAATACCCCTGGAGTAACACTCACGAGTATCCAGGTGGAACTCACAGGGATACTTATTAGTGCTCAAAAATAACTGAACTGGGCGTAAAAAGAGAAAACATTTGCATCCACACCGACCATAAAACCAGTCTTGTTGTCTTAATACACCCCAAGGCCTTATCACGACTGGCACACTTAACCTGAGAGGGAAAGATCGAGTGGATGCTCTAAGAAAAGAAGAAGTAACGTTGAAAACCGACACCAACCTTTCTAAAAGCAATTTCTCAAACATACTGCAAGAAATAATTCTAGCAGCACACAAAGCAAGGTGGAATAACGCCTCCACCTGTGCTGATTCTATTCAGGTCACACTTAACATCATTGACATCAAAAATTCCAATACAATAAGAAAAAAAAAAGACTAGAATCGTGGAAGAAAAAAACGCACAAAATTAGTAGAGAATTTTTAAACCCGCAAAGAACATTCTAAAAATTTGCTAACATCTTTGATGAAAACTATTAGATAAGGAGAAGAAAAAAACAATCTACAAAAATTGTTTAAAGAATTCTGAGGAAATCAAGCCGCGTAAGGTTAAAGAATTAACGTAAAGACTAGAAATGCTTATTTGGCTTATAGAATAGATTAGAAATGCAACCATATATAAACTTTTCTATACTTTCTCTTAAAGTATACTATCTACCATATAATGGTGTAGGGGTAAGTTGTGTCTTGGTTAATTATTCATATGTACAAATTTTGCCCATTCTTTTTTGTTTCTTGTGAGTCCTTTCGCTTCTGCTCATGTTTTCCCTCGTTTTTCCAGAATCTCCTCTATGGCCTTATCCGAGGTCTGTCGTGGTCTTCCTCTGGTTTTTCTTTTTCCTACTCTTGCTTGCCATATTTGTTTCACAGGCTTTGTGATTCACATTCGTTTTAGATGTCCCCACCAACTGAGCTGTCTTTTTTCTATAAATTCGTCCAAGTCCATTCTAATTTCGGTGTTTCTCATTTTGTCCATCTTTGTGACTCCTCAAATTCTTAGTAGGTATTTCATCGCTATTGCCTGTATTTTGCTCTTTTCTCCTCTTGTCAGTGTCCAGGTTTCGCATCAGAATGTCAATACCGGTCTAAATATTGCCTTGTATATTTTTTTTTGCGAGATATTTCCTTCTTGTTAATAAATCGTCTGCGAATGCCCCTTCTGAGATTTCTATTCTTTGCATGTTTCTATATCCGATTAGTAGTTTCTTAGTTTTGTATGTGCACTTTTTTGTATATGATGAACAATGTTGGGCTCAATTCTCCTCCTTGTCTTAATTATTCGTTTGTTTTAAAAGCTTCTAAATGTTGGTTGTTTCTTATTACTACGTTGGTGTTTGTATTGTATATTTCTTTTATTATGTTAATTAATTTGTTGTTAAGTCCTCTCTTTATTAATATTTGCCATAGTTCTTCTTTTTTCACCCTGTAAAACCCTTTTTCCATATCGATGAATCCGAGGTACACATTTTTCTTCTGTTGTTGAAATTTTTCTGTTATTTGTTGAAGAGTGAAGATGTGGTCTTGGATGCTTCTCCCCTTTCTGAAACCACTTTGAGCCTTATGAAGTGTTGGTTCTATGATTTTTCTAAGTTTGGTGTCAATAATTTGTTCAAATATTTTTATAGCTGTATTCAATAGTGTTATTCCCTATAGTTTTGACACTCTTTTTGTCTAATTTCTTGTATACAGGCACTATAAGTGCTGTCTTCCACTCTTTTGGTATTTATCGCTTTTGCCATGCTTTGTTATATATGTCTAGTAGTATCTCCGTTCCCTTTGCTCCCATTTTTTTTTCAACATTTCTGCAGTAATTAACTAACTCCGGGGGTTTTTCCATTCTTCATATTTTTTATTACCTCCTGTAATTCTTGTATTTTGTATCGTTCGTTTCGTCCTCTTCCTCTTCAATTACTATCTGTTGTTCCCCATCTGTTGTTTATTCATTGGTCCCCAGTAATTCCTCAAAATATTCTTTCCACCTCGCCATTATTTCCTTTTTCTCTGTTAGTAGTTTCCCTTCTATTTTTCTTTGGAGTTTACATATTTGTCGCTACCAGGTAGTGGTCACTCCCAATTTCTGGCCTTCTTCTCACTTTTGTGTCTATTACTGCATTTCTGTTGCTCTCTTCCACTAATATATAATATTTAATTGATCCTTTTTTCTGCTCTTCACCTCTCTTGAGAATTTGTGCATCTCTCTGTGTTCAAAAAATGTATTTGTAATGATAATGTTCTATGTTATACAAAAATATAATAGTCTTTTGCCATTGTTATTCCTCATCTTTTCACCATTTACTCCTATTACTATGTTGTACATTTTGTCTTGTTTACCTACCTACTCGGTCATTAAAGTCTCGTACCACGTATAATTCTCATTTTGCTCTTTCCGTTGCTATTGTTAGTTCATCCCAAAATATGTCTTTGTTTTCCGTTGTATCATCGTCGTTTGGGTCATAAGCAATTATTATTGTTCTTCGATTATTTTCAACATCTTTTAGCCCTACTGTAAGCTTTCTCCTTGACCAAGCCTTCCACTCCTATATTTCTTTATCTAAGTTCTTTTGTATGATGCATGCTACTTCGGTTGCTGCTTTCTCGTTCTCTTCCACACCCCTATATATCAGCATATGCCCATTTCCTTTCCTTTTCTTCTTTGTTTCTGTAATTGCCAACATAACTACTTTTGTTTGTTCAAATTCTTCCTCTAGTTTTAATTCTTTTCCTTGTATGCTTCTTATATTCCATGACCCCAAAAGTTTAAGAATTCTAAAAAAATATTTATACAATCTAGAAGAAAAATATTGGAAAATGCAATCTCCAAAAAGTTATCCAAAATTCTATGAGGTAAAATTTTGGAAACCGGTAACATGTAGGGTATGGATTATTTAAATAGAACTGTTTGCATGGTCTTAGCGAAGTATTTTTATCAAAACACATAACATCATTTTATAAATTGAAACTCTGATTAAACTAAGCTTTGTTTCAAAATAATTACTAATGCTTTAATTTAATTTGATATTTACTAAGAACTAAGAGTTGAAACGTGTTTTTTACTGATATATTTGTCCTACAGAACTAAAAGTACGAGTTAAAATTGATTACTAGCAAAATTAACTTCTTAAAATTTTATTTTAAAAGATAAGGGCTGAGAAAATATTTTTACCTCGGATAAGTGGCAACGGCCAGTTGAACTCGCGTTTGATGTATGTTTGTATAAATTCGTTTTCTTTTTTAACCGGAATCTTGCGGTTTGATGTAATATTTCGTTTAATATTTGTATGTATTGGTTTCTTTTACTTATTCGGTTTATTGCTTGCTTTAAAAGAAACTCTTTAGGATTATTGGTTCACCTATTATATAATAATTTTATTACTGTTAAATTATTATAAAAGGCTATAGAATACGTTTAGAATATTAGGGGATTAGAAGTAAGAATTATTTTTAATAAATAGGTTGATAGGTATATTGTTATTTGTAGTTATTTTCTAAGAATTTTCAGTAAATGATCTTATTATTAGAGAATCATATATTCGAACATATATACATACAATTTAAAAACATTTACAAATGATATCTAATGTGTTAGTCTGTCCGTTTGGGCTATCGACTATCGGTCTTTCTGACCTTTTATTATTATTAATTAGCTTTGTTTAAATATATAAATAATAAGTTAGAGATTTTTGCCATTTGTTTCAAAACACTTATGGATATTATAAACATTGTAATAATTTTAGCGTTAAATATTATTTACAACGAGCTAATACTTAAGTTCCTCTCAAAATGTTTATTTTAACAATCAATAAAAACCCTTTGCGAAAATTTACCACGGACCATCGCATCTAATTCCACGTTACGTCTTACAATTTTAAGGTTACGTCCTCGTAGACTCTGTAAAGTTGGGTTAGATTACTTTATCCCCGCGTCCCCAATCCCGCGCCGTGTACGAACTCGTTCCGTTAACCGTAAAAAAGTGTTCGCCCCATCCCCCCGACATCCCAATAAAATCTATATTTTCCCATTACGTTTCCACGAACGAGACGTTTCTTTATTTTAAGGCCGCATCCGGGCCCTGCGTAGGTGTCGCCTTAATGCTGAACGGTGGGGTGACCGTAAAATCCCCATCTTCGCCGAGAATGGGGGGATCAGTCTCACACGCGCTCGCGTATAAAACCGGAAAATCTACATTTCGCGTATTATTGTACGGAATTAGTTCCGGACGTACCGGAGACGATAAAACCGGCCGCGCGCGCGTTTTTATGCGCGACGAGGGGGGAAAAGTTTAATTTCCTCGTCGGGGGAAAATTTGAATCCGGTCCCGGAAACAGGGCGGAATCGATAAAATTTATTTTATTGGGGTTGCATTATAATGATGCGGGAAAGTTATTAATATATTCCACCCGGAAGGGATGCCGTGTAATTGAAAATTGGATATGAGTTTGTAAGTTTTGGTGTAATTTGATGGATTCCCTAACATAACCGGAATTTATCAACGTTTCATCGGACCGCTCCCAGTTTATTATTATACACTATTACTATCTAAGATGCTGCTAGTAGTGAAGGGTTTTGTTAGGTTATTGATCGCAGGCATTTATCTCCCAAGTTGTGTAGTGTATGTACGTAACAGATCTGGTTACTTCGGAAATGTGTCTATGTTTCTCAGAAGCATCATATACATACACTCCCTCATTAAACGAGGGTTTCCTAAGAATTCCATCTAGACACTCTAATATGACATGATGCGACAAACGTAATAAAACAGACGTAAACTTAGAGTAAGATATTTAGAAATCGCGCTAGCGTGTACCCATCTGAAGTGTAATAATGATAAATGTTAATTAAACATAATTATTATCTAAATATATCCTTATATATTAAGGGAATACATAATGTTAAATTTAATAACAAACAAAAAATTACTCTTTATTGAGATTCAAAATATAATTTTTGTCAATTAATTACTAGTTCAAACAACTACTACCTTCATTAAAATGCCTAGTGCTTTTCTACTAATATTTTTAGTACTTATATAAATTTATAAAATTAACAAAAACATTTAAACTACCATTTATTACATAATATAATCATTTTTTTCTATATAGACTCTTTTATTTCAGACAATTGCGCGTATTTTTTAAAAATATAAATTAGAAGGCGTAGTTTATTCACTTTATATACGGGTTTTTGTCATGCTGTAGCACCATTAATCTCACTTCTCCGGCGTGATGACTTACCGGCTATTGCGCCCGCTTTAGCTCGAAATCTGTAATCCCCATCAACAAAATAAATACGCGATGAGTACCGAAACCACCCCCTGTTTAAACTCCAGAATGGCAGGTTGAAATATTCGGCTGAAGATAAAAAAAAACACGAAAAAAAAAAATGAAAAACCTGCATGAAACGGAAGAGATACGCTCCCCAGAGCGTGAATTTCAATCAGAAAACAAACGAAACTCGCGCCCCGGCAGAATGCATTAATACAGATTTCTCCGCCCGTATCGGACACATTAATTCCGCCATAAAGAAAACGTATCTACCTTATTACGGGCTATTTCATTTCGCCATATCTCTTCCACCCTCGTCCCGTGATCCTTAATAACCCCTCGGGATGAAGATCCCGTCCGTCCCCCGAAAGCCGCCCGACTCCTCGCCTTTCTCTCATAACGTGTACATAAAGTCAGTCGGTAATAATTTTAAATGTTTGCAAGGAGCGTTTACCGTATTCCAGGTAATTAGCTTCCATTGTTACCTGAAGACGTGATCTGCAGTCAGAAGTGAATAAATAGTATCATTTTAAATGCAAAATGTAGCTCTGAAATATATTGTTAAGTTTTATTTAATGGTCTAATTTAGACTGTTACTGCTTTTGTATTACTAGATCTAAGCATGGAGTTATTCTAGAAAAACATATAAATAACTAAAGACTCTGAAGTATTGTTCGCTATGGTTTAATGTTTTAGTATTGCTTGAGGTACAAATTAAATCCTAAGAGGATAATTTATCTGACCACTCCGAAAATTTATACTTATATATCCTCATCAACTAAATCTATATGGCATGCAGATATAATCAGAAATTCGAAAGGATTTTTCCAAATTTCAAATAGTACAATGTAATTATCTTGTATATGTATATTAGGAGTACACCAAATTGGAGAACATATTGGAGCAAGAAATTTTATTTGATAACTATTTTAAAATGTTTGATATATTAAGACAATTTGTTAATTTAAGTGAAACCTCTAAGTACTAAAAAATGCAATGAGACATGATAAACTCTTCAAAATATCAGGCTTCTGATAAGTAATTTAAAGAATTTACCTTTAGAAACAGCTATTGATTGAAAATGCAAATAAAACACATTTCACTATTTAACATATTTTACAACAGGCAGATGAATAATGGATATTCAAAAATACATTACGTACTTAACACTATTACAATTCAAAGTAGTATTATATACTTCCGCCCCAAGTAGGAATGTAACAAAATTTTAGATATAAGTTTTGTAGTCTTAAACTCACTGTTGTAGATTCACATGTTTTCGAATTTTTAAATTTATTATACTCATAATTTTAATATATATTATATTAATATAATATATTTCCCAGCGTGCCACTCCAAGAGATGGTTGCTATTATTAGTCGTTCTTTGTCCAACACAAGGGATTCGCTGTGAGAAATCTTCTAAGTAATGAAATAAAATTCACTTGAAGGAACAATCAGCAAACACCCTCTTTTCAAAAAATCTCTGGAAGCGATACAAATATTCAATCAAAAAAAGTAAAAAAGATAATATAATTAAATGTAACCCAAAAAAACCAAAAGCGATGTGGTCAATAATTAATGAAACAAAAAATCTCAAACGAAATGTTAGTGACACTAATTTATCCAGTCATGATTTTATTAATTTTTTTGCAAATATTTTTGATACGGAAGAAACTGCCGATTACAATTGTTTAGGAATTGATAGTACAATTAATTTTCCTCTAGTAGCACCTGTCAAAATTAAAGATATTATCAGAAAGCTAAAAAATAGTAAATTCAATGATATTTATGGAATAAAAACCGAATCATTAAAAATTAATGAACTATATTTACCAATTACAAAATTGATTAATTTTTCTATAACAGTAGGTTATTTCCCCAATATTTTGAAACTCGCAAAAATCATTTCCATTTTTAAAAAGAGGTAATAAAGACGACTTGAAAAATTATAGGCCCATTGCACTACAAAAGTATTAGAAAATGTTCTTGAGTAATTAAACAAAAACGTTTACTTTGTTAATATCACACTTTATTTTTAAGTGACTCGAGTTTCGATCATTAACTGATCATTATCAAACTAAAAGTTTTAGTTTTAGTTTGATAATGATCATTTAATGATCGAAACTCGATTCACTTAAAAATAAAGTGTGATATTAACAAAGTAAACGTTTTTGTTTAATTTTCCAAAATGTATCACGAAGTTAACGCCTCAACCATTAATCAATGTTCTTGAGTATTTTGAAATAAATAACTTATTCTACTGAAAACAGCATTCTTTTAAATCCAAACATTAAAGTGACGCAAAAAAAGCAAAAAAAGATAATATCTGCACAGCAAGGTATAACAATTGCTAATAAAGAAAAACTAAGAGAGTTATGACATTTTGCCCACAATGTAACGGTCAACCTGTGATGTATATTAAATGGTTTAAAAATGTATAACAACAAAATAAATAATAATTCTGTTATAATTAATTAACTGTATTTCACTAGTTTTCTATTCAATCATCAGAATGAAAATTCAATTGCGCCAATTTATTTTAGGCTTAACTACAAAAAATTATGCTAGTGGAATCTAAAAATCTATTATTTGGAATTAATCTCGCATATCTTTTCTCAAATGTAACGATAATTGTTAAATTTACAATTTAAAACAGTTTTCTGCAAAATCTTCAGTTTGCTTTGAGAAAAGTGTAAATTTAATCGACGCCATTTGATTGTGGGCATAACTACAAAAATTTACTAAAAATTCTCGCATTTTTAAAAACAAAATCTTAGAAAATAAAAAAAAATTGCTAAAAATAATGTTAAAATTTCTTTAAAACATAAGAAAAGTTTTTTTAATTAACAAGAACAGTGAAAAAATAGCAAAGAGCACAAGAGAACTGCAGAGAACATCAGTAAAAAACACATAACAACAGAACAGCAGAGAACATCACAGAACAGCAGAATAGCAGAGATGATCAGGGAAGATCAGAGAACAGCAGGAAGTAGCAGATAAGAGCGGAGAACAACGTAGTACAGTGGATAACATCAGAAAACAACAAAGAACATATAGAGAACATCGGAGAACATCAAAGGATAAAAGAGAACAGAAGAAAACATCAAATGACAAAAGGAAACAAAAGAAAACAGAAGTGAACAGAAGAACAGAGAAGAGAATATAACATCAGAGACTAGAGGAGAAGAGAGAGAACATCAGAGAAAAGAAGATATAACAGAAAACGTCATAGAACTTTGGAGAACAGAAAAAAACTACAGGTCATATCAGCGCGATTCTTCTGTTTTACCAGTACAGAACGGCAGAGAATAACATCAGAGAAGAGAAAAGAACAGTAGAGAAGAGAAGATAATAGCAGAGAACAGCAGAAAATAGCAGAGAAAGTTAGAGAAGAGCATAGAACAGCAGATAATATCAGAAAAATAAGAAAACAGAACATGAGAGTACCTAAGAAAATATCAGAGAACAGCATAGAACACCAGAGAAGCCAAGAGAAAAGAAGAGAACATTGAGAACAGCGAAAAATAGCAGAGAACATCAGAGAATAGCACAGAACATCAGAGAATAGCAGAAAACAGCATAGAACATTTAAGAACAGGAGAGAACATTGATAATAGCAGAGAACAGAAAAAAAACATTAGAGAAAAGAAGAGATCATCAGAGGAAAACAGAGAACAGAAACGGAAGATATCAGAAGAGAACAGAAGAGAATATGACATCGGATAACATCAGAGAACATAGGAGAAAAGCAGAAAACATCAGAGAAGAGAAAAGATAAGCAGAGAACGTCCGAAAACCGCAGAGAACAGAAAAGAAATTAAAGGCCATTGCGCGATTCTTTTGTTTTACCAACACAAAACAGAAGAGAACAGAAAAAAAAACTATTAATTAATTATTAATATTAGCGCGTTTGATTTGTTTTGCCAGCACAGAACAACAGAAAACATCAGATGCCAGAGAAAACATCAGAAAAGAGAAGAGAACAGCAGAAAAAAAGCAGAGAGCTACAGAGAACAGAAGACAACAGCAGAAAACGTCAGAGCAACGAATAGAACAGTGTGGAGTGGCAAATAACAGAGAACAGCACAGAACAACACAGAACAGCAGATAACACGAGAAAACAGAATAGCAGACAATTAAAGAAAACATCAGAAATGAGAAGAGGAAAACAGAGAACAGCAGAGAGCAGCAGAATATTGCAGATAAGATCAAAGAATAGCAGAGAATAGGAGAAGATAGCACAGAACAACACAGCACAACAAAGAACAGCAAATAACATCAGAGAACATTGATAACAGCAGAGAACAGAAATCAGAGGAGAAGAGAACAGAAGAAAACAGAAAAAAATAGAAGAGAACAGAAGAAAATAATAATTAAGTTATTCATTTTAGTTTTAATGCAAATTTTACTCTGTAATAGGCCTTTTGGTTGTTGGGTAAAAAATAAATAAATAAATATAACATCAGAAAACAGAGGAGAAGAGCAAAGAATATCAGAGAAGAGAGAGAGAAGACAACGTCAAAAAATGCGGAGAACAGAAAAAGTGCGAGTCGAAAATAATATATTATTTTAAATGTATACAGATTGGAGGGTGAAATAACTGTCACTTACCCACCCTATATGTGTACAATTTATAATTTTTATTATTTATTTATAAACGCTGCGTTAATTTTAAGAAAATAATTTTAAAAAAATGTGTTTGTAATTTAAATTTTCGTGTATTTGTGGGGTGGGGGGTGTCCTCTAACACACCCTCTAATCAGTAAAACATTATCAACTATTTTATTGAATTATTATTTAACTGTAAAAATAAATTAATATTTATTTACATAAAATTAATAATAAGAAAAAATAAAATGAATTAAAAATAAAGCATATTTTATTGATTACTGAGGGTTCATAAAATATTAACTTAGTATTTTATAAAGATATAATATGTGTTTAAAATTTTGCTCATTAATACAGGGTTATTCACGCTATACGGCACGAAATATTGTGGCCAAAATACGTCACGTTCAAAAAGTTTCACTTTGGGGATATATGGGGGTCTATTAGGGCTACTTTTTAAAATTACTTTCATAATATACAGGGTGTCCTAAAAACCCTAAAAGTATCAAAGTTGTGTTTTTTTTTAATGAAACACCCTGTATTTTATTGCATTTTTGGATCCTTCGATCAAAATAAGTGTGTGTTTTAATAAGGTTTTTATTACTTACACCTTAAGGTTTTTGAAATAATTTGAATTTTGTAAAAATTTAACCTAATTTTCATGTTTCAAATACTTAAAAAGTAATTAAGTTATGCATACCAAATTTACAATAGATGTAACAATAGATCATCATTTTATTTTCCAAGTATAATAAATTTGACATCATATACCGGGTGTAAAAAAATTGGAATTAAACAAATGAGAACTTTAAATGGCTATAACTTCATTTATTTAAATGGAACGCTATATTTATTAATTTATCAGCAAATGCACGTTTTAATTACCTATCGAATGGTATTTATATCTTAAATGTTAAGTCTTCTCGTTTTTACAGAAAACGCCAAAATATTGTTTATTGCACCGTTTTAGTACTTTTTAAGTAACAATTTTAATGTATCTAGTTTTCTATGGTATTTATAAACGTCAGATAATTAATTTAGTATGCCACTTTAGTTTAAAAAGCCTGTCTTTTGTTATAGTTGTCTTATTTTGCATTTTTGTGTTAGATCGTTAGTAATCGTTATTGTTTGAACATCGCTGTTGTATTTTTGGTAAAAAATGAAGATTTACTCAAAAGAAGGGGGTATTGGTATTATCTTTATGCTTCTAGAATGTCATCAAAATTGTTTATTGGCTTGTCGAGTTTATACTTAAAGGTTTCCCGAAAGAAATCACCCTAAGCCAGCCATTTTTGAGAGACTATTAAACCAATTTAAAGAAATGGGAATTGTCAGTTATAAAAACCCCAGTATAAGAAAATCTGTGTAAATTTTCATTTTTTACTATTAAATACAACAACGATGTTCAAACAATAACGATTACTAACGATCTAATACAAAAACGCAAAATAACACAACTATAACAAAAGACAGGCTTTTTAAACTAAAGTAACAGACTAAATTAATTATCTTACGTTTTTAAATACGATGGAAAAATAGATACTTTAAAATTTTTACTTAAAAAGGACTAAAATGGTGCAATAAACAATATTTTGGCGTTTTCTGTAAAAACAAGAAGACTTAACATTTAAGATATAAATACCATTCGATAGGTAATTAAAACGTGCATTTGCTGATAAATTAATAAATATACCGTTCCATTTAAATAAATGAAGTTATAACCATTTAAAGTTCTCATTTGTTTAATTCCAATTTTTTTACACCCGGTATATGATGTCAAATTTATTATACTTGGAAAATAAAATATGATCTATTGTTACATTTCAGTGTAAATTTGGTATGCATAACTTAATTACTTTTTAAGTATTTGAAACATGAAAATTAGGTTAAATTTTTACAAAATTCAAATTATTTCAAAAACCTTAAGGTTTAAGTAATAAAAACCTTATTAAAACACACACTTATTTTGATCGAAGGATCCAAAAATGCAATAAAATACAGGGTGTGTCATTAAAAAACACAACTTTGATACTTTTAGGGTTTTTGGGACACCCTGTATATTATGAAAGTAATTTTAAAAAGTAGCCCTAATAGACCCCCATATATCCCCAAAGTGAAACTTTTTGAGTCACGTATTTTGGCCACAATATTCCATGCCGTATAGCGTGAATAACCCTGTATAATACATAAATATTTGTAAGAATTTAATGAAGTATTTATGGAATCAGAAAGACGGAAGCTATGACCTTGATACGTTTTATATATAATTTTTGAATTGATTATAAATGGTAATAAAGTCTCACACTTTCTTATTAAATTTTTTGAAACTTCTTTTATTACTGTTTTAAAGACATATTTATTAACGTTTATAGATTCAAATATTGCTTAACGGCTTTTATTCATTACAATTTGTATATATAGGATATGTGCACATATATAAATGTATTATAACAAAGCAAACAAGATTTTATAATAATTTTTGAAATTAAAAATAATGATAATCAAATTAAAAATTAATTAATAAGGTGTGTTCAATTTTCAAATACGATATATTATTTAATTTCACTTCAACTGTTCACTACGGCTTCTTCAGGTGAATTATTGTTAAAATATGTATAGTAAAAGTGATATGAAATATTTTGAGTTAATATTTAATATCACCTTAACAATATATATTTTAAAAATAATATTATTTAAATCTTAATGTTGAGTAATATTATGTGCTCAATATATAATAATAAATATTATATATGTTTATTATGAAAGAAGTTGAGTGTTAAATTAAACCAACTTGTTAGTTAAATTTAAATGTGCTTTAAGTAAACTTAATTCTACTATAGTTTACATTATGGCCGTTACTCCGACTAGACTTTCCAAGTACGATAGATTTTTATTTGCTATTGCTACGCGAAATTCAATATAACTAATAAATATGTGTACGTTGTGGTCGAACATGGGAATATTTGTGTTTGACCGGTTGCAATTATTTCATTACTCTTTCATTTATTTTATTGTGACCAAATTTAAATGCCATATTTACCGAATATTGCAAACATTCACAACCGTTTTAGTACAGTAAATAAAATATTTTTTTTTTAATAATATTATTGTAAAATGCTCAAAATGTATTCATAAAACAATTGTTTCGATTTTCATATTAAACGATATATTTATAAACAGGAGAAACAATATAGTTCGTAGTATCAATATTAGCATATCCATCAATTATTTTTTATTACCACTAAATAATCATATTTGTACGATTCAAAATTAATTAATTTAAAAATGTATTAAATTCACTTGGTGTGAAACAAACCAATTTAATTTTTAATCTAGTCAAACTACCTATTATTAAATTAGTATAGTGTTATATTATAAAATTACTCAATGTTTCATTAAGAATGTAGTGAACAAAGTACATATCTACCGTTATCATTATATTTTTATTAGTAGCTCCCCAAACATAGCTTTATATGTTTTTTTCTTTATTTAGCTTTAAAAATGATTATTTTATTCTCGGTTTTAAAAATATTTAACTGTTTATTATAGGTACATAAATGATATAAATTTCATTTTATGTTCTATGCATGAGTTAATTGCATGCGACTAATATGAAATTAGTATTTTAAATGCTGTTACAGAGACTTAATGATTTATCAGAAAAAATTAAATTAAATTTGCAAATTTGAATGCACAAGGGCTTATTATTTAACTTGATCCTAAAAATCGTTGCTCTTTAAGCTATAAACATTAGAAAGAAATTAACCTCCTGACGAAATATTGTAACTAATACATTTGCATACTAGAATTAAGAATTAAGGATTTTTTTTAATTTAAAGGAAGGGTTTTGGATGGAATTGCGGGTTGGGGTGGTGATATGAGGGAAACTGTTATCAGTAAATTCGCTATGCAGACACATCAATTATAGCATTTTTCAAATTATATTTGAAATGAAAAGACTATCACAACATCCATGCCCAAACTCGCATTCGAACCGAAGGCCTCAACAGGCCGGGCAATTAAGGATTTAAATATAATAATTTAACAATTACTTTAAATATTATAAGCATGATAAGTTGCGCCATGAAGATATATTTATACTAGCTAATAATAATTAATTGAGGTACATATTATATAATAATAATGTGTATAGCATTCTATTGTTACATGATTAGGCTCAAAATTTAATTAAGAACAGCGGTCTAAAGAGACGCTAAGGTAACTAAAGGCGTAAGTTTACCATTTCCTTTCATATAAATAACATAACATACTCTTTGTCCGCGACGTCTTTTGTCCCCATCAGCCAGCGACGTCAAACCTTTGACACATGGTGAAACAGGTGCGGAAACAAATGAAGCCGTCGCGTGGATAAGAAGAGCGGATGCCTCAAAAGGCGGCATTAATCAAAAGGCGATCGGATCGAGGTCGACCCAGACAAGATATTGTGTCGCCGCCCCACGCTATCTGCGGGGTCGGCTCCTATTTTTGCTTGCCGCCCTTTGAAGTGGAGGCTCAAATGCAGATCCGTCACAAAGGGGGGACTTCTCATCTTTAGCGCGCCACGAGCCGGCACTTTGAAGTGAGTATCGATCCATGACGGGCATACACAAACACCGTCCTCGTGGGGGTCTGGCCCCCACGCGGGGTACGGGATGTTGCCCATCTCCTCATCTCTTCCACACGTTTCCAGGTGAAACCGCAACGTTAATTTATTCGGCGTCGTTTGTTTCGCCGGGATTAAGCGAAATGCGTATTTCGTACACGGATGCCGAAAAACAAACAAACGGTCACCGATGAAAGGGGAGATATGTTTTGTAAGCGAAACACGTGATGATTTGATTGTTGAGTGGTTTCTTTAATAATTTGTTATTTTAGCCTTGCGTATACCAATACAAATTAATTTTTAATGAGCATAAACCAACAATCAATAAAATAATTTTGTTTTCATTTATCTTCATATAAGTTCTAAACATAGTTATTTGTTTACTCTAATTGATATAGATTAAAATAATTATATTCGGTTGTATAGAAGATTGTAATCGATTACTTATAAAAATTAATTAAATAAAAGTCTTAAAACAAATATATAATTCTATAGCTTTCTGCGCGGACGTAACGAATTCAAGGGGCGTAAAGGAATATTTATCGGTAGACAGACTACTTAGAAATTTAGTCGCGATGGAGCGTTCCTCGAGAACGGACCGTACATTGTGCGTGCGAAATTTTTACAAAAAATTGTGATTCTGCGATTGCAGCAGAGGTTTTTGCTACTTAAATGAGGCGCCAAGCATACGTCTCATACAAAAATCTTTGAAATGAGCGGTGTAATATAGGTGAAAACCAAAAATGGGTCTACTAAGATCATCAAGAACGAGAAAGAACGTGGAGGGTTTTAACTAGTCTGTTCGTGACAATCCAAACCTTTCAATTGTGTCTAGATCGCCGTTATACCTTATTATGTACAAACTACCTACCAGGGAGATCACCCGCAGGAAGCCCTTATAACTCTAGGACCAACCATAAGACGACAGTCTACTATCACACGTCTAATCGGTCTAGTCGCCTTACACTATGCCTGCTGTACGAGCCCTTAGCTCACGTCGAATCGGTCTAATCGCTCTGCACGCTTACCACTTCGCAACCAAGCTAATCGTCACGCCGCAACCAGCTCAAAGAAGCCCGCTGACACCTGGTGGGAGAGAATAAAATCAGAAATCACCACGTAGTACCAGCTCGTCGCCGCCATCTGCATCAAGTTCGCTCTGCTGACACCGATTTATAAGGTCTTTTAACAGATCTACGAGAAAAAACAATATAGGCACATGCAAACAGACCAATTTGTTATAAAAAACATCAATAATCAGCAAATTGAGCGTACTAATGCCAATGGAGCTACATCTAGATCTAATATACAGAATTGAACCTGGAAGTCAGGAAAAGAGTAACACGAAGTTCATTCGACTCGTACGACAGACTTCTTCTTCTCAAATGAAAGAGGCAAAGAATATATTCGAAGAAGAGAAACCTCAAACCAGGTGGCCAAGAGAAAATAAAATGCGCCTACCGCGTGGAAATAGGTTACGTGAAAACACGTTCCGCGTGAAAACACGTAACAATTTTTAATGTTACGGCTGTGGGAAACTGAACATGATCCGCGGCAAGTGCCTAAACTGCAACAAGAAACCGATAAATCATATTTCGTCGCTTTCCATGACCGTAGACCTGAAACGACTGCATACCTACATAAATATCAGTGGTAAATACCCACTCTTCGACACCGGCTCTCACGTTTCTATCGCCTCACTACGACGCACCGAAACGGAATGGGCATACATCGGAAAGAGACAGAAGAGATAGCGTTCGCGAACGGTCAAGCAATGACAAATACAATCCTGATGACCATACGTTATTTTGAAGAATAGGAACACACCCACAGGTTAGGATAGCCTAACCAGAGTAACTATACTTGGAACCGATTTCCTAAAACAGGCAGGAATCACTCTGGATATGGGATAAAAGACTTGGACGTTTTCGGGAGGATAACACACATCGTACGACGCCGAGAAGCCCAAAATCGACAAGCCTCAGATTAAGGAGAAAGCCGCCGACAAGGAAGATAACCAGCTAATTTTTCGGGAACCGCCACGGAAAATCGAGCCAGAGGAGTCCTCACTAATTCGTTTCTACCAAGAGCCGATAGAAATCGCCACAATTGACCACGGCCTAAGAGACGACAAAGGCACGTCGCTGATTCCTGCTGAGAAACAAACCATGAACGACATTCTAGATAAACACACGAATACGTTCGACAGCTTGAAACCACCAACAACAGTAGGATATCACCAGATCGACACCGGTACTTATCTATCGACCATTACTAAACCATTCCGGATGTCTCCGCCGAAAAAAGAAGAGTTAGAATGACTCCTCATGGATGACATTATCCAGACATCGTTGTTGCCGTGGGCATCCCCGGTGTTTATGGTACCTAAGAAAGATGGAACTAATTGATTATGCGTAGATTATCGGTCAGTCAATGCCGTTACGATGCCGGACAGGTATCCACTGCTCAGAATGGACGACTTGTTACACAATGGGCCTACCAGCAAGTTTATATCTACCGTCGACCTATGAAGCGGTTACTGGCATATCCCCGTCGCAGAGACCGACATCGAAAAAACCGGATTTACCTGTCCGTTTGGCTTATTTGAATTTGAACGGATGCCGTTTGGACTACGGAACGCTCTCGCATCGTTCCAACGATTGCCTCCCCTAAGTCAAGATGTTGGCATACTTAGACGACATCATTATTCTCTTAGATACATTTGAATAACATCGCAGCGACTTTGAGGATGATTTCAAGGTATTATCTACCTAATAAATATCAACCAACCGAGAAAAAGCATGTCTTTGTGCAGCACATGTGAAATTTTTGGGTCACGTTTTTACACCTGGAGGAAGCACCACCAATCGCCATCTAGAGAAGAAGTCCCAAGAGTAAGAAGGAGGCTATATCCTTTATACAAACCTGTTAGTTGTATAGAAGATTTATTCTAAATTTCGCAGAACAGAGCAAACCAATAACGAGTCTGTTTAAAAAGAACCGTTGCCTGGAAATGGGTGGGAGCAAGCAGCAATGCCTAACGCAATTGTTAATCAGCTCTGCGATTCTAAAAACCGTCGTCACCGAAGTACCATTCCTGATTCGAACCGACGCAAGTGATTTTGCCCTGGGAGAAGCTTTACTCCAGGGGGAGGGACCTGAAGAACACCTCGCCTAATACGCCAGCAGATTTTTAACTTTCGCCGAACAGAATTACACTATGACCAAGCGAGAAGCACTGGCTATCGTTTAGGCGTTAAAAAATCCGAGGATTCCCGATTACCGTCGCAACCGATCAGGCCCTACGATGGCTGATGTTACTAAGAGCCCTACAAGCCGCCTTACATGATAGGTCCTGCAGTTGCAGCTGTTCGGCATCACTATAAAATATACCCATAGGAGATAAAATTGCCTGGCCAATATCACGAATCCCGACCCCGAAGATCCGCAGGAGAAATACGCCTGACACAATACGAGGACGACGAGCTAAGAAACATCATCACCGCCCTCGAGTCGCAACCTCAGTCAGAAGACGCCATTTACTGGAGCGATAAAGGCTACCTGCTGGAGAAGGGGAGAAGAGAGTCCACTACCGCTACAGCCCGGATATTGTCTCCGAAGCGCAAAAATGCATTCCGAGAAGCCAAGAGAATGTACCATTCTCTGCTGGAGGAATTCCACGATCGCTCCACCGCCGGGCATTATGGATTCCTGGGCACATACTACAGCCTCTCAAAATTCTATTTCTGGAAAAGAATGCGTGACGACATCGCTAAATATGTGAAAATCTGCACAAGAATGACAACGATACAATGCCAGCTGGCCTTATTCAAACGTCGCCGCCGAATCAACGATTCGAAACCATTTCATTTGATTTATTCGGATCACTGCCCATCTCAGCAGAAGGTTAAATAACCATCCACATAGTCGAGGAGAAATACTGCCGCTGAAGAAAGCTACCGCCTCCGAATGTGCCACCTGCTCAATGAAGTTTTTCTAAAGTATGAATTCGTCATACTGTCCTGGTGACCACGTCTGGGTTGCCGATCAAAAGACTAATTTAGCTCTAAATTAGCACCAAAGCGAGATGGGTCCTACATCATCCTCAAAAGACAAGGAACCGCAACTTACGAAGTCGCGTCCATGGAGGAACCAGCCATCCCATTGGAACTTTTCATACTTCCGCCCTCACGTCGTTCGTAGGACAGATAGAGGACCAGAAACCCCTGCACCACATCTGCAAGAGAGGACGTTCTCGCAAAGACGAGAAAATTCAATTCTGGTCGCCTCATCGGGACAATCTCGGGACAATCTCGGCACCAGAGGGGGAGTATGTAACAGCCACCCGCCGTTTGAAAAGTGCGCGACCCTGGAGCAGGTGAACCGTTGGAAGTCCTTATAACCGTAAGAAATAGATCCACTTCTCTAAGTATTGCGACCGCGAAGGTTTACATTTGGACAATATTATTTTGAAGAAATAAATTTCCAAATTGTATAGTTTACTAAATAATATTTGTATATTAAAGTTGTAAATAACTAAGATTTTCAAAATGTGTGTTTATTTTGGCTACAATTGTTTCGCAAATTTATTGCTTCTTCAGGTGAATGAAAGTTTACAATTGTAAAACAATTGTAGTGAAAATAAACACACATTTTGAATTGTTTTACAATTGTAAACTTTCATTCACCTGAAGAAGCAATAAATTTGCGAAACAATTGTAGTGAAAATAAACACACATTTTGAAAATCTCAGTTATTTACAACTTTAATATACAAATGAATATGGATTTTCAACACCTCAACGCCTTATCTATCAACCTACTGAATAATACACATTTCAATAGATGGCAAACGTGTTGAATTTGGTGGAAATAGTGGTCGCTTATTAGTGGAAATTTGCAAGGATACAACTCTAATAGCCAGAATCATTCCAGGACAATTTGATGAGTATAACTTCTGTATTTTCTTGTGAAATTAATGTCAAGGATTTAATATTAAAATCGCTCGGTGTATGATACGATCAGGGCCACTTAATCTATACGTATTAAGATTAACTCAGGAACGTTTTTGCATTAACGACAAGGCCGTATTCACATATTTCGGTTTAATTTTAAAGAGTGATTCCTTGTGTTTAATTATTTGTTTTCCCCATCCGTGGCCTGTTTTGTTTGTCTTTTTGTTAGTCACCGCAAGAGGTCGGGCTGTTGTGAAGATTTGTCTCCTAGTGATTTCCTATTTTGTCACTCTATAATAAACTAACCGTAACAATGGCAAACAAATGCGGTCTATGTGATCAGGGAATTACTCCTACAACAGTAGGGGGAACTAGCCGATTCTAGAACCTCCTCTGACCTTGAGGGTCAGAGGAGGTTCTAGAATCGGCTAGTTCAAGGTCAGAGGATGCGCCTGACCTTGAACTTGATTGACCTTCACGTGACCTTGACCTTTAAACCTTGACATTCAAATGACCTTGACATTCAAATGACCTTGACATTCAAATGACCTTGACATTCAAGTGACCTTGACCTTCAAATGACCTTGACATTCAAATGACCTTGACCTTCAAATGACCTTGACCTTCAAACGACCTTGACATTCAAACGACCTTGACATTCAAATGACCTTGACCTTCAAACGACCTTGACATTCAAATGACCTTGACATTCAAATGACCTTGACCTTCAAATGACCTTGACATTCAAATGACCTTGACATTTATATGACCTTCAAGCGACCTTGACCTTTAAGTAACCTCGACCTTTAAAATACGTGTTATCCTTTTAAATTAGGAGAGAGGGGACGCTGGAATTAAATAAATTGAATTGTAATAGATATTCGAAATTAGTTTTGTAAAGTGTGTTATCCTTGTGTTATTTACAATTTGCAAAAAAAAATGAATCCAGTGATGGTGCGAAGAGTAGGTAGAAGAGAACCTCTCAGCCTGCTGTATATAACTTTAAAAGTTATATGTCTCCAAATCTTGAAAAATAGATTTCAAATTCAGGAATTAGTAGTGAAGGGTCAGATCCCGAAGTCATTGGGATGCATTATGGAATATTGGTGGAAACACGTGAACTGGGTGTATTGTGACGAGAGACCTCAAAAGTTTTATGGAGAAAACCATCATCGGCTACCATTTAGATGTGGTGTTAGATTGAGTCGGTGTGTAGCAGTCGCCCTATTTGCCGAGAGTTTTGCCGCAGTCATGAATATTTGTTGGACTCGGAGATATATTGTAGTGGTGAAGAAAAAATTCTGGGTGGATAAAAATGGGGAGAGGTATTGCGTGCATTGTAGGGGGCTCGGTTACCGTCAGCCAAAACGTATTAAGTTTTTTAGAACTAGGTACTCTAAAACTGTTCTAATGAGTGGTGCTGACGTAGTACAATTCATTAGGCAGGAAAAAAGATACTGTGATTTCTGTTTTGCCATGCCACTGTTTGAGCTTGACGGCCAAGATTTATTTCCGAATATGTCTGACTCGGATTTATCAGACATTGATGATGATTGGCCGGTTTACTATGAGTTGTCAAGTATTTCTGAGTCAGATACAGACATGGAGGATACTGACGAAGATTAAATTGGTTAACCTTGAGTGGAGTGATGTCACTCAAGGTTAACCAGTTAAAATCTGCTAATTTAAAGAGTGGACCCCTTTTCGTCTCTCAGTTCATTGTAAGCACTCAGTTCGACTTCATCGTTCTTCATCATATAGTGTTTAAGTAAAATTTGTTTATTTACTACCCAATAGCACCATGTTTCCCTGCCTAGATTGTGGTAAGACTTTTTCAAGGAAAGACAATGTAAGGCGTCACAAGATAAATTCTTGTGTAGGAAGTGCAAAAGTAGTTCAAGAAAATCCTAGTACCTATAATGCTAAGAAGCGATCATTGTCCGACGTCGTAACATGTGAAATTTGCAACGTACCAGTAAAGAAGAAATGTATGTCTGGCCACCTAAAAAGTGCTGCTCATAAGAATAATGGATTTATAATAGTTGATGATGGTGTAGAAAAGTTGGCATCTGCATTTGGGCAGAAAAGCGAAACATTTAGAGTGTCTGAACGTGGACATCATGTTGATATGCTCGAGTTTGCACATTTAATAAGAGAAAAAGTTCTGACATTAATAGAAGCTAAACGCGAAATATTTGGTAGTGTTAAAGTAAATTTGGAATGTGGAGGATTGTACTTTTTATCCAATAAGGAAAATGTGGAGATGAAGACATTTAATACCAAAAATAAAGTGTTAACAGTGGGCAGTGATGTTTACGGAAAATATTACGAGTTTATAGATGAAATATTAAATAAAATGTCCGAATTTCAAGAACGTGATTCAGGTATGTATATATAATTTGAATTAATTTTATTTATTTCCTACAAATACGTGTTGAATATAATATGTAAAGATTTTTTATGATTTGATTTAATTTAGAAAGTAATGATGAATTGTTTCTATAGGGTGGACATTATTTGAAATTTTGTATATGGAGGTGACCATAAATAAGTACAATCCATTGAGGGCGTCTACATATATAAACCTTCCGACGTCCATACAATCGAAGAAGGCCGTAATAAATGTGCAAAACAACGATCAGGCATGTTTTGCTTGGGCAATAACTTCTGCTTTACGATCTCCGACTGGATTATCTAACCGGACATCATCATACCCCCACTACTCTACAGTGTGTGACTTTTCGGACTTGGAATTTCCTGTGAAAATAAGAGACATCAACAAGTTTGAAAATAAGAACAATATTTGCGTGAACGTGTACGGTCTCAATAAAGAGATTCGGGATAATAAGGTTAGTTACGAAGTAGTACCATTACAAATTTCAACGGGATTGTGGAACGTTACAGTAAACTTATTGTATATAACGAATGATGATGGTGGTAATAGTCACTACTGTTGGATTCGAAATTTGTCACGTTTAGTAGGAAATCAGTTATCGTTACATGGACACGAAAAATTTATTTGTGACGGATGTTTATTATACTTTAGTTCTATAGAAAAAGTTACTCGGCATAGGGAAGAAGATTGCGGTAAAGTAAAAGCTGTTTTACCTGACACAAATTATCGCGTAAATAGTCTGGGTGAAGAAGTACTGTCTAATATTTTACAATTTGAACATTACGAAAGGCAGCTGAAAGTTCCGTTTGTTGTCTATGCTGATTTTGAAGCATTATTATGTCCAGTGGATCAAGTAAAAAATAATATAATGGATAATGAATCATACACTATGAAGTGCTTTCGGCACGAACCATATGCTTTCGCATATTATATAAAATGTAGTTACGATGATTCATTATCCATTTTTAAAAAATATATCGGGAAAGATGCTGCTATTGAGTTTGTAAAGCAATTAGAAGAGGATATAAAGTACATTTATAATAATCACTTAGGAGTAGTGATACAAATGCTTCCCTTGACAAGTGCTGATCAGATAGAGTTTGAAAAAAATATTTGTCATATTTGTAAGAAAATAATTAGTAATGTAAAAGATAAAGTTCATGATCATGACCATTTAACTGGCTTGTTTCGAGGTCCTGCTCACTCGGTATGTAATGTCAACTATAAAATTCCAAAATTTATTCCGGTGTTTTTTCACAATTTATCAAATTATGATTCTCATATGTTTATAAAGAACATTGCGATGAATGGTGAAGATGTTGACGTAATTGCACAAAATAAAGAAAAGTATATTTCCTTTAGTAAAAAAGTTCACGTCGCAGATTCACAAGATATAAAAGGTAGAATGAGGCGAGTATTTATAAACTTAAGGTTTGTAGATTCTTTTCGATTTTTATCTTGCTCCCTTGCAAAACTTGGTAGTTATTTAGATGACAACCAATGTGAACAAGTACGAAAATATTTTCCTGACAACATTAAGTTCAATTTAGTAAGGCAGAAAGGAATATTTCCCTATGATTTTATGGATTCCTTTGATAAAATAAATTATTCGAAGTTACCAGAACGTGAAGCGTTTTATGATTCATTAACAGATTCTGATGTATCACATGATAATTATAACAGGGCACAGACTGTCTGGCAAGTGTTTAATTGTGAAACATTGGGAGATTATTCCTTACTTTATTTAACTTCAGACGTGTTACTTTTGGCCGACATATTTGAAAATTATCGCAGTGTTTCATTACAATATTATACATTAGATCCGGCACATTACTTTACGGCACCAGGGTTCGGGTGGGACGCTTTATTAAAAATGACTGGGGTTCAACTGGAACTCCTTACAGACGTCGATATGTTTTTCTTTTTTAAAAGGGGGATTCGCGGGGGGCTTAGTATGTGTTCTCATCGTAAATCCGAAGCAAATAATAAATTTTTAAGTGAGTTCAATGATACGCAACCAATATCTTATATTGCATATTTAGATGCTACCAACCTGTACGGTTTTGCAATGCAATCAAAACTGCCTACAGGTAAATTTCGCTGGTTGAATGCTCGGGAATTAGAAAATTTTGATGTTTTACAGATTGATAATAATTCTAGTACCGGTTACGATTTGGAAGTTGACTTGGATTATCCTCAATGTTTACATGATACACATAACGATTTGCCATTTTGTCCTGAATTGCGTAACCCTGAAAATTCTAAACATAAGAAATTAGTACCAACATTGTACGATAAGGAGAAGTACATTATACACTACATGAATTTAAAACAATGTTTAAATCATGGATTAATATTGAAACGCACCCATAGAATTCTCGAATTTGAACAGAGCAATTGGATGCAGTCATATATTGATTTTAATACGGAAAAGCGAAGACAGTCAAGTAACGCGTTTGAAAGGAATCATTACAAAGCCATGAATAACATTGTATTTGGAAAAACCATGGAAAATGTAGAAAATAGAGTTGACATTCGTTTATTGAGTCATTGGGAGACGCGTTATAGAAAACCAGGGGCGGAAGTATTTATCGCGAAACCAAATTTTAAATCTACCAAAATATTTTGTGAAAATTTAATAGCTGTGGAAATGTCTATTGTAAAAATACATTACAATAAACCATTGTACGTAGGTTTTAGTATATTAGAGTTAGCTAAAACTGTAGTTTATAAATTCTATTATGATTTTTTAAAACGTGAGTATGGCGATAATGTTCGTTTGCTGTACACAGACACGGATTCATTAATAATTGAAGTATTTACTGAAAATATTTACGATGATATCAAAAATAATATTGAGCACTTTGATACTTCCAATTATCCTGAAAATAATGTTCATAACATACCTCGAAACAAGTCAGTTATAGGTAAAATGAAGGATGAATTTGCCGGTAATATTATTACATCGTTTTTTGGTACAGGAGCTAAAGCATACTGCATCAATACACTTTCAGATTGCGTTAAGAAAGCAAAAGGTGTAAAAAAATATGTTATTAAAAAAGAATTGACTCTGTGTGATTATAAACGTATAGTGGAAGAGGGGGGAGAAATTTTCAAGAAAATGTATACATTCCGTTCTGATTACCATGTAGTTTTTACAGAACTAAAAAATAAAATTGCTTTGTCTGCTACTGACGATAAACGTTACATTTTACCAGATAAAATTGGCACATTGGCTTGGGGTCATAAACAAATTAAACAAATTCAAGAAGATGAATGTATAAATCAAATATTAAATGAAGAATACGATAGGTTATATAATTAATTTTATGTTTTTAAGTTTTGTATAAATTGTTACCTTATACTTGTTTTCTATGTATTACGTTTGATTTATGTATTGTATATGTAGTAAATAAGATTGTATAAATTGTTCATTACGTATTTATATTAAAGTACATATTTTTGTATATATAATTTGTTAATGTATTGTATAGGTTGTAAATAAATTGTATATATTTTAAAAAAAGTTGTTTTATTTACTTAAAACGAATACACAGGCAATAAAGTTATATAACATAATTACAACACATTTTTCTTCGATATCCAGGAATTGTGTGAGCTATCCAATCCTAACCACTTGACGAGAACTTTATTTCCCTTACGTCTTATTACTTTCTCTACCAAATAAACATCAGGGTGTGCGACTTTCTTCAGTTCCACTTCATAGAATCCTCCAATAATATTTTCACCTTGTGCATCCTGCAGTAGATAGGTTCGCGGCATTGTATTTTGCACTTTAGAGATTTTAAATATTTCGTTTGACCAATTAGGTGTATAGTTTTTGGAGAAAGCTTGGCGGTGTTTACTTATTCTTACATGATCACCTACATTGAATTTCCGAGGTAGTGTATCAATCATTTTTAATGAACTATACACTGTATTCAAAAGATGCTTTGCATTGCGATTATTAACATCTTTCGGCTTCATTCCAATTGTTCTATGTACGCTATTATTGTAGTTGTTTATAATAATTGGTAGTAAGTCCAACCATTTATATGTACCTTGCAATGAAAACGCTTTCCACATCCTTTCCTTGATGGTTCTATTAAATCTTTCCACAATGGAACTCTTTAATGTTGAATAAGTACTGTAATGATTGATATTGTACTGTTTAAGAAATGTTTTGAAGTCTGCGTTGTAAAATTCTTTGCCATGATCTGTTTGAATGTTTTTCGGTATGAGTTTCTTTTTGTCCAGTATTGTTTGCATTGCTCGCGTCACTTCCTTCCCAGTCTTAGTCTTTAAAGGTACTGCCCATCCAAATTTAGAGAAAGCATTTATAACCATTAATATATACTTAAATCCCTTGTTCTCCTTTGAATACGGAATCATTTCAACTAAATCTGCTTGATATAAATCTTTTAGTCCCTTCAGAATAACACGACGCCTTTTAAAGTTTCTTCTAGCCGGTGCATGCAGTTCTTTCACTACGTCTTGCTTAATTTTAGACATTATCAGATTCAATTACTATATCAACGGCCGATGCTGATGCTGGTCTGTCTACAAATCGTCTAGTTATTTGAATTTTATCATTGAGTTTCAATGTTACAAGATTTTTTTTTAGTTCGGTCCTGTAGGGTTGACCATTAATTCTGACCCAAACGTTGTCTCCATACATAACTACCTTCACTACTTTACCACTGTACACCTCATTAACAAACGTTGAGGTTGCTGCTTTATTTGTAATTTGATAAATCCCAGGTTCTGCTTCGTGGCCAGTAGTCCACAATCCGATGACTTGTATTGATTTTCGCGTTGACTGCTGCTTTACATCATCTTTCAACTTTTGAAAATGTCTATGTTTTGAAATGCTGTGTCCGTAAAGATGTTTACCAAATTTGTCTACAGACATGGTAGCACCGGTAAGATGTTCACCAAACTTATTAAGAGTCATATAAGTAAACTAACTGTATCCTGGCTGCACACTGAATGACGAGTATATTCAAAGAATATGTTTTTATACAATAATTTTTGCCTCTTTTAATTCTTCGATTATTGAAACAATTTCATTGTTGTGTGATGAATTTCCTGCATGCTGTGAAGCTATTAATAAACGTAACCTATCTACAAGTTCATTGGGGTCATCCCAATGTTTGTACTCGATAGTGGATCCTGGAATTAATTGCCTTTTCATTGTGTTTTTCTCCAGAGATCCTCCACTCTTCCATAATTTTGCCCACCAAACCTGGGGTCTGTCACCCATTAAAATTGGTTTTACTATTGACACATACTTGTACCCTCTGTTGGCTGCAATCGCTTTATTTGGATTATATTGTACACGCGCGGCATTAGTTCGTTGCAATATATCTCTGTAGTTTCGGCTATCCATTAAAGTAAATTTTGAAGGTTTTTTCTTAAATAAGAGTTCATACAGTCCTTTTGTTCCCGTATATATCTGATTATTTATCTTTATGTCTCGTCCTTCGAATTGTATTTCAGAATTTCCAACATATAAATTTCCGTCAACTTCATGTACGCCATATTTTTCGTCGCGGTCAGCTTTTGTATGTGTTTTGAAATATATGAGAAATTGTCTGGGTAATTCATCAAATTGTTGTAATATATTTTGCACTTCTGGGCTATTCAATTGTTCTCTAAAACTTTGCTGGGCATGATACATAGGAAGTGTTACTTCTCCTTCATCATCGTCATCACTATACGCATGTTCTTCTTCTTGTTGTTCAAAATCCGTCTTTGAATCATCATGCTTTTCTACAATTTGAGTTGAATTAAATGGGGCACTTTGTATCACTTCCTCATCATCTAAAAAACTAACATCTCCTTTCCGTTGAAGGTTTTCTGCAGTAGGTGTCATTAAGGTATCGTCGAGTAATTCTTTTTTCGGTTCGTGGTATATTTTCGAAAGTTTTCTTCTCCTTTTAATGTTAAAAGACTGTTTTGGAGATGGTGCGTAGGCTGGTTTAATTTGTGATACATCGAAGTCATTATCATCATCTTCTAGAAATTCACTGGGTTCTAGTCGATTAGCCTCAAGTTTACTTGCTATTTCTTTGAGTGGCTCACTGAGGGGTGAGAACGTAGCTTCAAGATGTTGTTTAGACTCAGCTATGTTTGATTTCAAGGTTCTAATTTTATCACGTAGAGAAATGCGAGCTTCTGCAAGTTGTCTAGCGACATTTTTGTCCATTGTGTTATCGAAGTACACACTTATACTGAAAGGGTAAAGGAAGTTGTACCCAAATTTATACAATTATAAATTTGTCAAAACCCTTGCGGTATCTCCCTTCCTCTTTACCACAGTCTAAATCAATTACCAATACATCATGAGGATTGACCCAACACGTTTGACAAATGTCCTTAAATTCTTCAAAAGTCATGTCCCCCGTAAGGTGATCATCATATATATGTTTCAAATGCATTGCATCTTGTCGAAAAAGTATTAACAAATTGCTATTATCTCTAATCAGCTGCTTTGGAATTGCACTGTAACTCTGGCATAAGTAAAAACAGTCAATATTTTTATGTCGACCGTATGAAAAATAGTCTTTTATTGTATTGTGACCTGTGGGTGGCACATCATCAAATATTACAATGGAATATTCATTTATGCATGTCGGAACTTCTAGGCTTGCGATATCCGAATATTCATAATAACCACATTCTGGAATCGTTTTCATTAATTCACGTAGAAATGTATATTTCTCTTGGTACAATGAATTTGAACATAAATAAATATTTAAATATCTTAACCCATGCCTTGCAATAAGTAGTGTAAGAAGTATGTTGGTTTTTCCGCATGCACTCGGTCCTATAATTAAGCCTCTCTTACATTCACCTCCGAAAAGGTCACTGTGTTTTTTAAATCTCGGATGTTGTAATAATGCATTATCAAAATTTTGTATCGGTAATGATAATTCATGTGAAGTTACACTTACGGGATGCATGTCATCTCACCAAGAAGGTTTTTACTGAACTAAATATGGAATACAATAAACTTGACAATTTATGACCTCACCTAGATATTTTGATTGTGGAATGTAGCTGCTCATTATTAAGAAAGAAAAAAAACACTTTCAATTTCTTATTGTATATTTTAGCATACATATTAATGAACATGTTTGAATATATAAATACATTATTAAGTTGTTCGCCCGAAGTAGCGGTAAAAATTAATTCTGCGTTTTATAAATTATAGACTTCACCTACATATTATGATAATAAGGTTTTATTTTAGGATGAAGGAAAATATTCACACGTTTATTCTTAAACATTTATTTATTACTTGATGTACATATATTTGGTTATCCTAGCTGTTTTTTATAACTTTGGTTTTTTTTTTCTAGGCGTATTATATTGTAATAGCTTTGATTTTTCTTTTTTCTAGCCGAGTGAAAATTATTTAAGGTTCAAATCAGCAGCGAATATCCGTGGTAACAGGGAACGAAACGTTGACAGAAGTCATCAATGATTATATTCCCTTACATAATATCTTATTGTTGCTATGATCCTTTGCACGGTTTCCTTTTCGCCTCTAATTTGTCTTAATTGCTCTTTTAGGTCGGGCAACAAACCAGGATTACAATTAGACATATTAGCGGCAACGAAATTTAACGATTCAATCATGTTATTTACACGTGTTTCGCTTTCACACAAAGTATCATACAACTTTTGATAAAATGTAAGAGAATTTCTTACTTGGCGACTCCTATTACCGACTTGTCGAGCAATCGATTGACTGTAAGAATTGATGACAGGAGACACGGGCCGGGACGAGGAATTGATGACAGGAGACACGGGCCGGGACGAGCTTGGAACAATTACATTTGAAGGGATTTCGTTGGAAGGGAGTGAGTTACAAGGGATTTCGTTAGTTACGTTAGTGGGTGGTTTAACTGTTATATTTTCCAGAACGGTAACTTTTTGCACATTCACAGAAGTTACCGATGTCTGGGAGAGGATTGTAATTATTTCGGGTTCGATTTCGGGTTCGATTTCAGGTTCGATTTCGGGTTCTGGAATGGATGATACATTCATTAATGATATTTTGGGATGGGAGCGAGTACTGGTTGACGGTGCAGTTTGTTGGGGGTGGGTAATCGATATACTCGACATCGATTCAGGAACCGCCAACAGTCTTCGAAGTACAGATCCTTGCTGTACGTCACTTCTGTCAACGTTTACTGTTCTCCTCCTGTTTCTCATCATGTCCCTCTCGTCACGACGTCGCTGCCTGTACTCTTGTTTTGGCAAGTAATTTCCATATCGCCATCTGTTGCGATTAGAATTAGACGACGACATGTAAAATTGCTGCCCGCTTGCCAAGGAACTTACATTTCCCCGCATTGATGTACTCGCAACATTCTCAGTATCACTTGTATCTTTACTAATACTGAGAATGTCAGCGTCAACCATGGCTTGATTCAGTACATCATTACGGGGTGATGTGCATTCTCGTCTATGAGTTGCAGTCAGCCACCTAGCGCCAGGAGTAACAAGATTCAAAAAATCTGTCATTCCGGAATCTGTAAAAAAAAAGAAAGAAAAATACATAATTATACTTTTTCATTTATTTCAGTTCCAATGTATGAAAAATTAAATATTATATAAAAAAATACTCACTCGCTGCTGTTTCACCTTCAGCGGCAGAAATGGTTGCGGTCGGTCTGCACGCTCCGTCTGGTACCAGATTTTCGCCGGCCGGGCTTGTAACGGCAACGGTCCGTCTACGCGTTCCGTCCAAGGTAGGATTTACGGCGGCTGGAATTTCTGCTGGCGGCGGCGTGCGGAAAGAACCCAAATACCATTTCTCCATGCTATCGTCTAGCATATCGTATTTCTTGTCTGCTTAGTAATTAACATGAAATTTACATTTGTCTAAATCACGTAGTGAATATATTAAAGACATTTTAAATAAAAAAATACAATTCAAACGATTTAGAATGGAATATATGAATATGTTAGAATATTTTAACGGCATAAAATAGTAGTTATGTAAAGTAGGTTCAACGTTTGTAACACTTACCCATTTTTCGGTTTGTTGTTGTTGTTGCTGCTGCGTGCTGCACTGTGGCTTTTCTATGCGGTTTTCCTCATTTATATAGCAAAAAGGGGCGTGGAAATGGGCGTAGGGGGCGTGTCTTGGTGGGGGAAATTATTTTTGAGGTCAAAAAGTCGCAACCCGGGGGGGGGGGGGAATTTTGTATCCCCACTCCTTTTTTCCCACTCCCATCCCCTCTGCATTGAAGGCGTGTTAAAAGGAGGAGACGTTGGTAAGGAGGAGTGGTCTGTAAAAAGAAATATTCTTCTCCTCTCCTTTTTTCCTCCTTTCTTTTTTCTTTCTTTTTCCCTTCCTTTCCTTCCTTTCCTCCTTTTTCCTTTTTTCCTCCTTTTTTCCTTTTTTTCTTTTGCTCCAATTGGAAAAAAGACCTCATTGGTCATTCAATTAACTTAATTAATAAATAAATTGTTTGAAAGAAATTTTAACAATAAAAATTAACACTTTCTTCAAATTGGGTTACAGGAATACAAATAAAACATTATTAATATACTACAATATCTTTATTAAAAAACGTTAGTTAATTTACACTTTTTGATTAATTTCTAAATGTTTAAAAATACATCCATGACAATCTTTTCTTGAAGGGGCAGGGCCATCGATATGAGTGCGAATGTTGTCTTGGTTATAATGCTGCAAACAAGGGAGCTTCTCCCTTAAATCTTGATTTGTTCGATAATGTGATGGCAATTGATGCCACAACATGGCGACGTTTTGAGCGGTCATCCTTTTCAGTATGTAGTTCAGGGGCAGAAACTCAAGATCTTCATCAGTAAGACTTGCAGTACCGAAATCCTTTTCGTACTTTTCTATAACTTCCCAAACTTTGTTTATAATCCATTGTCCATATGTTGAACGAATTATCCAATAACCCAGACTTGTCATCATGAACAACACAAATGCACTAGCAAAATTGTACAAGTTCACGGTTTATATATCTACACCTTTACATGATGACTCCTCCTCCTCCATATCATTTGATTTCAATAATTACGTATAAATGGAGTTAATTTGTATACATTGGTAAGTGCACACACACAATCACTTGATGTATGAAATGTACAATACGGTAGAGTTTTTTGTATGTTTGATATGTTATCACTCACTTCAATTACTGGTTTATCAATTACTTTGCTGATATGCATTGCTTTTTCGTGACCCTTTACATATATAGTACCTATATTACGAGTCAAACTTTGCAAAATTTCTTCAAAATTTTCCAATGGTACAAATCCGTCACTCCATTTTAAACAGTGATGATTTCTTGTCAACCAATCGACAGTCCTTTTATCTCTTCTACTTAAAAACGTATATTCATAGGGAGGTTTGAATATGAAGTGGCTTATGCATCCTTTACTATCACAACTTGCTACTTCTTTAGGTATAAAATGATTTTTTCTTACTTGAAATCCTTGTATATCAATAATAATATATTTTTTTACTTCCATTGCAAGCCACTTGCACTTCACTTACTAGACACTCTGCCTTCGATGATGATCTGCACTAAACTGATTATTACGTAAATATAATTGCAGTAGTATTCTTACAATAACTCCTTAACAACTTTCGTAAGAGGAGTGTAGTAATACGCTTTATCGTGTAAAATTAGGCAATACGCTGATGTACCCGCTGGTACAGCCTCTTTCGTATTAAATTCCACTTTGATTTCTACGGCACTTTTATGAATAGTGTCCGCTTGATACATGCAGTCAATTCCTACTAGCGGTGCAACTGCTAAATATTCCTTAGGAGAAAACATTGGTTCACTTTCCTGTACATAGTAAGATTGTTGAAACCTTGCATACATGTCGTATAATATGGCATACTGATTTTTTGTATAATCAACATTAAGATTATCATAAGGGTAACGAATTCCGTTTAGGTATACATTCAAATTATTTAATTTTATATTATCAAACTTTGACATACTCTTTGATACGTTTCCCTTGCGCGCCTTTTGAAATCCAATTATTATAAATCTTGGTGTTTCCAGTTGTGATGAAGTTTTTACTGCCCAGGTGTGTTTCGTTGTTTCCGGTAGTGAAGGATACTCATGAATTTCCCAACTTCTGAATGGTATGTGGATGTCGACATTCTTCTCTGTTAGCTTTGTTAATGATAATTGCTCACGAAGGCCCACGGTAACATGAGGAACCCTCCATATCACTTTATCTATAATAAGTTTCACTTTCTCACCTTTAGATGCCTCAGGTTGAAGAATTACATCATTATCGTCGTTATTCCTTATTAATATTAGCTCTTGCCTCACATTCAAAACAACTTTTTTATAATCTTCTGCAAATCCTAATAGTGTTCGTAACGGTACACTAAGACTAAAGTGGCCGTTTTCATCTAATGCATCGCATGTCTCTGCATTTTCTGCCCAACCAGCATTTTCCAATTTTGTTATTTCATTTTTTGTAAACGAAAAGTATCCCTTCATAGTCGATGTGACGCCAAGATTCCTCACAGAGTCAATCTGAACTCCGTTCATTAAATATCGAATATCACTAAACATGAACGCTACTGGATTATTTACTAACTTTGCAGTCTTACTAGCTTCATTTTTATCCACTTTTCGAACACTCCCTTCTACATATAAATAGCTTTCACCAGGTATAGTATAATTGTCTATTTCCGGAACATTAATTCGTATTTCGTCATTATGATCAAAACTTGACGATCCAAAAGGTTGATGTGTATGATATTCGTAACTTACTATAGAGTTATTTGTTTTTATCTTCTCGGTCACATTTAATATATCCATTATATTTATTATTGCTTCAATAAAGTAAATCCCAAACTGCTAAGATATTTTCTATTTCGTTGTGTTAACGGTTTCACTTCTCTTCTTACACTGGAGGATACCTTACGACTGTCCTTCCATTTATACTTTCCTAATCTATCCATCGTTAATACAGAAGACTCTTTTTTTCTTTTCAATTTTCCGTATATTTTCATAGTGAAAAACGAATTCAACTATTCCACTCGCCTTAGATGTACGCTTACCGTTATTTCCTCACTTCTAAAATTTACTAAATTGTTCGACTGATCCAGTACTCGCACTTTCAATGAACTGATAATTTTTCCCGATACCGGTAAATATATACGTTCCTGTGGAGATTCAATTATTTTGAAGCCTGCCGGTACTTTTGGGAAAAAATGGTACAACACGTGAACAGGTTCTCCGTTATTATAAGATCCACTTACCACATTGCAATATATTTGAATTGCGTTTACTTTATTAATATCAACAATCTTATGAGATTCGCAATGTTCCCCTTGCATAACAATATCTCTTTTAAATCCGAGTAAAGATCCAATAGTATTATTTTTTGAGAAATCAATCAGCACCGAAGTCTTTATACTCACTTTTTGCGTATTACTATTTCCTCGAATACGGATGAGTACATTATATTGTTTATACTTATCTAACAGTTCTTTCTCTATGTACTCATTAATGTCCTCTATATCATAAATTCCCATAGGTAATGTAATTACGTGCCATTTATTATCACTCGTCTTGAAATGAAATAAATTGTTTGTCTCGTCCACATTTGGTATTGAATTAAATGATTCAAAATTCATTAAAGCCATCTCATATTCTTCATCTTCATTTAAATATATTGCCGGATTGAAATCACAACTCAATTCCGAACTTTTACCACTTAACGTGAACGTATAAGCGTGCGATGTCTTCTCCATGGCTTTCGTTCTATAAGTAAATACAATAACTTGCTACACTTCCTTATTAATGGTTTAACAAGAATTTCAGACTAAGCTGCCCACAATTTGTTTCAGTATTTTTCTGATACTTTATGTAATTGTAAGATATTTCATTTTCACCATTATTTGATAAGAAATATTCTTCTACCTCCTTCGGCGGTCGAAGATCTCCATAACTATCAAAATATTCGACAGATTTTCCACGTTTTTTATAAGCTACCCAATGAGTTCCTTGACCTTCCTCATTATCTAAATTGATGATGCCGCTTTCAAGCTTTCGAATTCTTTTCGGTAATGCATTCCTCATAAACACACCTCTGAAATAAGGTATGTGATGTTTCTTTGCATACTTAATAATATCAATATTAGTTAATGGTCTACGAAGGAACTCAGATCTTAGTTTTTTGAATTCAAACCCAAGTACAATCCACAACCCTTCTTATACGGTTTTATGTAAAATCCTGAACCAATTGCTTTAGCTTCCATTACCCTGTTATGTCTTGCCTCTTCCTTTTGTTGCTCATTAGCAGCCTTAGCATCATTTACTGCCTTCGCAATAGCTGCAGCACCGCCACCCAAGGATCCCAAAGCGCCCAATGCCGCAAATAATGGTATTAACGGTAGAAATCCTCCTTGTTTAGGAATAGGTATCACCCTACGTCTAGGTCTACCAATACCTCTTCTATTTCGTTTTAAAACATTATACGCAATTTTTACAGATCCCTGAAGACTTTTGTCGGGACTACGTTTAATCGCTCTCTTTGCAAGCTTCATTGCTTTGGCAAATGATAACGCACCACCTCTACTGATTCTTCTCCTTCTTTTTATCTTTTTAGTTTTTAGTTTTCTCCGTCCATGTCCCATACCCATAGCAGTTTTTGCCTTCATTACTCCAGCAACTGTTAGTGAAGCTGCTTTCTCACCTAAACTTGCACCACTACTTGTTATTCTACTCTTTGCAACTTTGTATAATTTTTTATCTGCCTCGTGTCGTTCTTTTAAGTTGTCAGATTTACTATAAGCAATATCGTGCACTTTACAGGCTTCGTCCAATACGTTTATACCACTGTCGCCCTTTGCCAACCTCTTTTGCAATTTAGTTCCCGGACCGCAAAAATTATATCCAGGTAAATGTACTTCGAAGGGAAGTTTATTTATTAATTTGTTTAACAAACCACTACCTTTCCGCTTTGGTTCACGATTGTAACTAACCACGTTTTGACCAAGCATCACTTTTTATACGGGTTCAAACACACAATAAACAAAACGCAATTAAAATTTGACACAGTTTATTTTCTTAATTAATGCAGTACAAACATGTCTACTTCATCGTAATCCTTTCTATACTAAATAAAATACAACTCGCATTATCCTAATATACCTACTAACTATTCATAAATCTATTACAATATATTTTATTTCTATGGTTTTCACTCAAAACATTTTTTGATTCAATTTCAAATCTTTTAATACGTCTATTAAATCTACATCTATCCAACGCACAATTTATCCAATCACTTTTCCTTGCCTCTCTATAAGCGTACAACCAGACATAAAGGGCGTGAGTTTTGTTCTTACTTTCACAAAATGTTACGGTTTTTGTTTTCTCCATTATACGATGCATTTATGGCTTGATGTAAATCTAAATCGTACATTATTTTATCAATTCCAGAAGTCATCATTTCCTTAAAAATCGCCACTTGCTCAGAACAGCTCCCATTAAATACAGTTTCTAAGCGTTTTCTCAAATCACCTTCAAAATTTGGTAATAAATCCAAGCAACGGTAATAAAAGTCTACGAAATCTAAATTTTTTAATAACTCCAATCGGAATGTTACAACATCACTTAATTTCCAAACTTCACGAAGACTTTCATACGATAAATACACAGAGTCAGTTCCAACTGTTGCTTTCAAGACTTTGCGATAATTATCAACATAAATAAAAGACACACTTAATTTGTTTATATTTATATAATTATCTAGATTTTTTGTATTAATTGTTCTGTTAAGACAATCTTTAGCTTTATTAAAATCACTCCATGTTTCTGAATCTAGTGTTATGCCTTGACCTCGATTTCCCATTAATCGGATAACAGGTTCAAAATTTAAATCACTGTCCAAACCAACACATATCCACTTTGTTTTACTTTTATTCAAAAAATATGTTACTGGAGCTAGGAGAGGTTTCAAAACATTTTCTTTTTTTCTTTCTGGTGTATTATTAGTACACTGATCTCCATTTGCACATTCTTGATTATTACTTGCAATTAGTGGTTCGCGTTCTTCTTCGCCAAAATCATGAAACGAACAGATATTCAAATTTGGTAACTCCAATTCTGGTTCTTGTAAAAATTGTTCAAAAAACCCTTCCTCTTCTCCACCTTCTAGTCCATGAAGACTGCCCAACGGTTGTTGACTCGGCAATTTATTTTCATTACTCCGATTACGATTTGCATCTTTATTAGTCCAAGTTCTCATCGAATACGGCTGGTAGCGTTGCACTAGATGTAAATTACATAATTATATATTAGTGCTATTTACTTTTTAATATTAAGTCATGTACTACTTACTTGCTTTTTTGATATTGACGATGGAAACTTAAATGATGCACTGCGAAATATTTTCAAAATATCCCGACTCGGAAAATAAAAAACAATAATACACCATGACCTTCACCGACCGCGTGTTAATGTCAAGATACAAATAATCTAATACATATTCAAATCACTCCTCACCGGTCTTAAATATCACTCCGCACCGGTGTTCAATGACCCAACTCGTTTTCTCGCATCAGAAAAAAAAAACACGGCAAACATAATGCGGAGGCAAGTTTGCCCGTCTCTAAAACTTTGTGTGACCGTATGTTATCCCATTCGCGAAATACATTTTGTTTATAAAAAATATTTGTTATTAATAAATAATTGTTATTAATTAATACATTATTATTAATAATTAATTATTATTAATAAATTGTTATTAATAAATTATTACTAATAATTAATTGTTATTAATAAATTATTATTAATAAATAATTATTAATATAAAATTATTAACAATTAATATTAATATAAATGAGTTATATTTTATAAATTACCCAAATAAGATTATGCCGTCCATATGTATGCTCCCCTATCAAGTTTATTGTCTATATTAGAAGCTATTTACTCATTTAAGGTCATTCACCATTGGACCGTCGTAGGGGTAACATCACGCATCGCTCCTAGCTGATCTTCTAACATAACCTTAAATTATGGAACCGTACTATGAATGTCTAATAAGGTAGCCCTTTATTGGGATCAAGGTCGCAGTTCCAGGCCTCCGACACCAATAAAGGGTCCCCTTACTGGGGCCAAGGTCAAGGGAGGTACACTCAATTCTGGAACCTCCTCTGACCTTGACTCCGACCTTCACCTCCAGTCGATTCTGGGACCTCCTCTGACCTTCACTCTGACCTTGACCTCGACAGGGGTCAAGGTTGGGGTCAAGGTCAGAGGAGGTTCTAGAATCGGCTATCTCCCTCTACTACTTACAACCCTTCATGTATATTGACGGGGAAGTGTAAGAGATCTGTACATATTAAATGCACTGAACTATCCAATTGTGATATTTATGCAATTAATAGTGCTAAATTAAATTGGCGTTGCCCAAAATGTAAATATTCTGGCTCATCACTCTCTACGACGGACTCTCCCTCAAGTAATACATCACTTGATAAATAATAAGTTTCCTCACAGATCAATTTAAAGATTTTAAAGAATAATAAGATTTCTTATTTCTGCTCGCTTTAATTATTTGGAATCGCGTTTTATACAACTTGAGAAAATGTGCAATTCTGCAAGTAAAATATCCACTAATGAAAATTGCTTTGAGGAATTTGTGTCAGAATTAGAAGAAAGACGCAGAAGAGTGAATAATGTTATATTATTCAATCTTCCTGCATCTACTGCTGGGGAAGTGGAATCTAGAATAAAAGACGATTGTAATAGGATATATAAAATTTTACAACAGCGGGGTTGAATATTAAACCCATTAAATTATTAAGGTTAGGCAAAGCTAAGCCAAATGATAGGCCACGTCCCTTAAAAATAATATTCGAACATAAAAACGTTGCAAAATCAGTCTTGAAAAGTAATTCTCTTGATAATAACAAACAACAACATTTTCGGGCTGATAGAACGAAAGAACAACAGGATTATTTTAAGAAAAGTCAAACGGAACTTGAGTCGAGAAAATCTAATGGGGAGGTAAATCTTTCAATTAGATACAATGATGATGTCCCAGTTATCGTATCTAGCCATTCCTCTAGATATAAACAAACAAAAAACTAGTAATCTATTACCAAACATGTGTCTGCGTTAGACAAATATGTAGACCATTGTGCTGCTGTTGAAAGTATTGTTGATAAATTTGCTGATAGTAAATATTTTATTTGTGGTGACTATAAACTCCCTAATATTAAGTGGAATGATGTTAGATCTGTAGTTACCTCCGCTGTCTTTAATGATCCCAGGGATCAAGTGATAATTGATACGAATGTCAGAAATATGTTTCTTGACCTATTTTTCACAAACTTAACAGACATTAATATAACACTATCAAACAATTTATTATCCAATGTAGGGCAACATCATTCAGCTTATGATATATCAATATCGCAGAGAAATGTTGAGTATTTGCAATCTACTAAAAAAGTATATTTATACCACCAAACTAACTTCGACGACTTGAATAACTTTTTTAATAATTCTTTTAACTCCATCGAATGGCGGAACAAACTAATGGTTTCAGATATCGATATTTTAGTTGAATATGTTTACATCAGGAAATAGAATATTTCCTACCTCATAAAGTAGTTAAGGAGTGCGTAAATTTTTATCCGAAATGGATGACACAAAAACTTAAACTACTTCTAGGAAAGAAGAAATTGGCTCATTGTCAATATAAACGATCCGGCCATCACCAAGATTATTTATTATTTAAGTCTCTCCGCGTTCAATGTAAGGGATTATCTAGTTCACTATATAACAATTATGTAGCGAATGTGGAAGCAAAGTTGAGTCGTGATCCGAGTTATTTTTGGAAGTATGTAAAAAATTTAAAAAACGAAACTGGTTTACCTAATGTTATGAAATCTAATGAAACGGTAAGCTCAGAGAATGGATAAATTGTTAATATGTTTGCTGAATTTTTTTCCACGCAACGGTGAATGACGTTAAAATTGTTGTGTCAAAGTAATCACCTGAACCAGATGGCATATCTACTCATCTTTTATTCAACTGAATTTTTTAGCTATGTGGTCCGATACATGACACCTTTACCAAATCGCTAAATTGTGGAATTTTCCCAACAGCCCGGAAATTAAGCTATGTGAGTCCTATATATAAATCAGGGGATCGTCATTTAATTCCTAATTATAGAGGAGTATGCTTACAGTCGTGCGTACCTAAGATGTTGGACAAGTTAATGGCGGATCAAATCTATTGGATGGCTAGATCAGTTTTATCAAGCGGGCAGCATGGATTTACTCCTAAACGATCAACAGTCTTAAACCTTCTCTGTTATAATCAATTTCTTTTGGACGCAATGGAAAATAATAACCAGGTGGATTCCATTTATTTAGACTTTTCGAAGGCCTTCGATCGAGTTGACCATAACATACTATTGCATAAAATTGAATCTTTAGGTTTCAATGAACTAACTGTTCGATGGTTGTCTTCTTTGCTAATGAATAGATGTCAAAGGGTGAGAATGAATAACTTTGTTTCCAATCCAATTTCCGTTACTTCTGGGGTGCCACAAGGAACGCATTGTGGTCCAATTCTGTTCTTGCTCTTTATAAATAATATGGAACATGTCGTTTCGAGTTGTGAAATATTATTATATGCTGATGACATAAAACTCTTTAAATCAATTCAATCAATAGACGATTGCATTCTCTTACAGTAAGACTTGAGCAGAATTGATGAATGGTGTAATTTAAACAACTTATTTTTAAATACGGGGAAGTGTAATTTAATATCATTTTCTAGAAAGAAGGAGACAATTTATTTTCAATATTATCGATAGAGTGATGGAGATAAAGGATCTTGGAGTTACATTTGACAAAAAATTAACATTTAATTCTCACACTTCAGTTATTTGTAACAAGTCGTTAAAAATGTGGGTTTTTTTTTTGGAGGACATGTAAAAGTATGAGTCCTCTTTGCTTACAGAGTTTGTTTTGTGCTCTGGTGCGTTCAAATGTAGAATATGCAACGGTAATTTGGTCACCTTTTCAATCATCACAAATCAATCGGTTAGAGTCAGTTCAGAATAGGTTTTTAAGAACAATGGAATATAAAATGGGTAGATGTCATATACAAGGTTGCTACTCAGAGATATTGAAACAGCTAAACATGAAGAGTTGGGAAGATTGTCGCACTATTAGTGATTTATGCATCCTTCATAAACTTATCAATGGATCTATGGAGTGTGATGACCTCTTAGCCCAATTGGATTTTAATTCGCCATGCAACGTTCGTTTTCCCGTATATTTGGAAATAAATAAATAAATAAAACATAAACTTACTTTTGGGACACTGTTACAGTTAAATGCATTTGTAAAATCATAAGCCATGAAAATAATAGAATGATTTAATTCAATACGTTATAGGAAAATTTTAAAATTTAATTTTCTACAAAACGAAATAAACGGGAAACAAGAGAAATTGCGACAAATTATTTGAAAAGTAGAATTCAACTCGCGCCCGCGTCATTTATCACTGGTACGTACAGTATATTACAGATAAATTTCTCGGCTAGATGAATTAGAGCCGGGCGAGGGCCCTGCCAAAAATGTGCGGCCGACATTAATAACACCCTCTACGGAGTGGCTCTCGGTCCGTGATTTCCGGATTTTTCTCATCGACCCATCCGCATTCTGCACAATGGAGCACGGCGCCGTTAATTACCACCTGATGGGGGATGAATGACCGCCTCGGCGCCCCAGGTCATGTTAGGCAACGGGCGCAAACACGAGGTGGACCATGTCCTGGTTTATTATTAAACGGGGGTGGACTGTAATGGGAGTTCAGATGCGCCACGGTGCCACTGGGTGGAGGGCTTTGAATCAGGGCGATAACTTAAGACACGGAGTGACTGGGGTGAAAGCAAATTGTTTACTAGATTAAGCTTAAACGATGGTTAATTAACAATAAATATGTATATGTAATTCATTCATGTGATTAATAGTGCTTAAAAATTATTATCAGATTATTCTGCCACTATTTACAAGGTCATTATTGAAGTTACAGTAAAATACAAAATAAACTTAGGCGGTATTTTACAGAACGGAGCCTTTTTTATTGAATTCACGTAGGCATTCATAGATTAGACGCCTTGTAAAGGTTGGAAATCTAGTCGCTGTACAAATCCCGTGTGTAGATTTATCAAAGTTATGATATGCTTAGATAATTAGGAAACGAATTAAAGAAACTTAGGTATAAATAAATATTAATTCATCATTGCAGTTTTTTTTTTGAAAATTAAAAGGCAAACTTAAAGATGCACGTAACTTTTTACCTAGCTGCTGTCTACAGACCGCCAATTAATATTAAATTTGCACATTGTTCAAAACTTTCTCCTATCCAACTTTTCCTACCTTTCCTCCTAACTCATATCTATTTTTTGCCAGAGTAACATTTTCCTCTATACCTAGCAGACTGTTACTCAAAGAACTCTTTGCTACCTTTCAAACCTATGATTGCTCCGCATGGTGCAAACGAGTTCTACTTTTCTACTATTCCTCGTATATATATTTTATTGTTTTAAAGTATTCTGGAAATTAAAAATAAAACGCAATTAAATGAAATGTTCAGCCGAGACTCATCGATAAGAATTTTAAACGTAATGGTGACGTTTTATAATTACACAACTTTTAACGTCGCTTCAAATGGCAAGAATGCCGTACTAATATTCCCAGTCAGCGTGTTGTAATTGTGCAAATGAAATACTTAATGGCGTACAAAAAGAAAAGCTATTTCGTTTTATTCGCAGTTATCACGTACATTGGGTTTATACGTGATAAAACAAGATGAACACGCTCTGCAAACAATAGCGGCCATAAAGATTATAAAAAAGAAATTGCGTTTTGTCACGTATATCCAGCAGGGAAAAATTTTATTCATTCGCCTAAATTACACGTAACGTTGTTTATGTTTTGTTTGTTTGTTTATCAGTTAATTAAATACCTTATTCATGATATTTATTTTAATAATTAAATATAATAATCGTATACTTGTAATTAAAATATATTTATATAAGTGTAAGTGTAGATTATCACGTAGTAACGGTCGCAAACATTTGTAACACCAAGTCGTGACTAAGACTAGGTGTTTATATTTTCCTTGTTGTATGTCGTAATGAATCCCAAGATTTATTATTTTATTAGATTTTGCTTCTGTAGGAGACAGACAACTGTCTAAGAATTGTGAATGTAGAAGTGTGGATCTCAGATTTTCTGGACTACCCACGTTACTCAGTAGGCAAATAATAGAGTGGTAGAAACAATTTCCGTCACCTGGGACGGGTTTGGCGGATTTCGGTATATCGGGCTCCAAGCAAGAGGAAGATAAGAAATAGTTACCAATGGGTACTGGATTATAGGTAGGGGTTCGTTATTTGAAGTGAGTTGAACGACAAGAGTTTCTAGGATGTTAGTAGGAGGTAAATCGAATCTGACTTTAGGGAAACTTGGTATTTCTGGCGAATTTGGGGAACAGTGGAAGTCATAGGGTTACTAAAATTATAAATTGCACCTGAAATATATATTTTATCAAATCTAGGACCATATTATATGGAAGGCTATCTTAACCTCATCCAATTTTTGGCATATCTAATTTGAAAATTTTATTTTTGACACAGAATATTTGTAAATTGATTAATGACTTGAACAAGTCTTCTAATTGGGGTTTTTGAGAATATTGTCTTTTTGTTACCAGGTAAAATAGGTACCTTCCATCCTTTTTCAAGAACGCGAATGTATGCACTTTTGCATTTTGAGCTTTTAGTTCACTCAGTCTTCCGAAGGTATTTTTAAAATCAAGGGCTATTCCTTTAGACATGTTAAGGTCTGCGCTGACGCAATGACACAAAGAAGTGGCATTATCGGCGTCGAATAAATTTCCGTCTACTTCAAAAACAATTTTGTTATTAGTTCCTCTCATTTTAAGAAAATTTTCACGTTACTCGGCTTAAAGCATCTGCTACTTTGTTAGAACTACCTGATTTGAATTGAATATCGTAGTCATATTCTTGAAGGGAAAATCGCAACGCAGCAGAGGAAGGATCAATGACCGAGTGTGAATATTGTAATGCGCGGTGGTCAGTTATTATTCTAAATTTCCTTCCAAAATGGTATGGCCTGAAGTGTTTTACCGCAGCGACTACAGCCAATAATTCTCTGGTTGAAACATAATAATTTTGTTCGGCCTTACATAGGGTTTGGCTATAGTATGCAACATGTAGGGTGGGCCCTGTGATAAGACGACTACAATGGCGTCAGTTGTTAAGGTTGTTAATGGTTGTCAAAAATCAGGAAATTGAAGAATAGGTTCGGAGCATAATTTTTCTATTAAGGTTTCGAATGAAAGTTGGTGATAAGACGACTCCAATGGCGTCAGTTGTTAAGGTAAATGGTTGTGAAAAATGAGGAAATTGAAGAATAGGTTCGGAGCATAGTTTTTCTATTAAGGTTTCGAATGAAAGTTGTTGGTCACTAGTTCAAAGGAATTTAACATTTTTCCTTAATAGTTTTGTTAGCGGGTGTACTATTTGACTGAAATTTGGAATGAATTTTCTATAATATCCGGCCAGTCCTAAGAATGATTTGATGTGTTTTTGATTACGAGGGATTAGAAATTCTTTAACACATTGTAATTTTGCTGGGTCTGGTTTTACACCTTTATCAGTTATTAAGTGACTCAAGTATAGGATTTCTTTTCTTAAGAATTTGCATTTTGAAGGTTCGATTTTTAAATTATGAATTGACAGACGTTTAAAAATATCCCAAAGAGTCTGAGAATACAATTATGTCGTCTAAGTAAACAAAACAATGATCATTATTACTTAATCCGGCTAAAGCCGTGTTCATGAGTCGTTTGAAGGTAGCAGGGGCATTTTTAAACCCAAAAGGCATACGCTTAAATTCGAAGTGGCCGGAAGGCACGGAAAAGGCTGTTTTAGGGGAGTCTCTAGGGTTCATACCAATTTGGTGAAATCCGGAATAGATTTATTGTAGAGAAGTACTTCGCGTGGCCTAACTGGTCAAGAATTTCATCTATATTTGGTAGGGGGTAGGAATCTTCTTCCGTAATATCATTCAGCTTTCGATAGTCAATTACTAAACGCCAACGTTTTTTTAGGGACGATCCACACCGGTGCATTCCATGGACTTTTAGAATGTCTGATTATATTTTGATCGAGCATGGAGTCTATTTGGCGGTTAACTTCGTCTTTAAGTGCTATAGGGTATCGATAAGATTTGGTGTTAATAGAAGCTTGGGAATTCGTATGAATATCATGTTGTGTGAGGTCGGTTTTACTTAGTGTGTTACCTTCTAAATAAAATAAATGATTAAACTCAAAAACGAGTTCAATTAATTAAGGTTTTCGTCAAAAATCAAAGAATTTTCCAGAGTTTTTAATCTATTTGATCGGGAATTAATATCGCTACTAACATGGTTTACTTTCAAAGAAGAGATTGGATTAGAAGAATTATTAAAGGTGTTACCTTCGCCTAAACTATAAAGGGTGTGTATAGAATTCGAATCTATTTCAACAAGGGGTGGCAAGGGGTCCAAGGTAATGTTAATGTTATCAATAGGGACCTGCGAATCGTTAGTATTTAGAATAGTAGTTAGTGCTTTGCATGCCTCTAGATCAACTTAACGAAACTACTGCCCAAATGAACACCAGTAAAAATTTCTATGTTCGGAATAATACCTTCTTTAATATCGGGATTTAGGATATTTATTAAGATTACTGTTTCCGTTCTTGGCAAAAGGGTTAATATACATTTATTTCTGGGGTGAGGACTAGAAATAGGTTTATTAAGAGAGATCGTATTTTCTTGATTATTGGGCATATATACAGGGTGTCCCGTTAATGCGGGGAAATGACTGGACCATAGATTCCTGAGGTCAAAATATGACGATTTAACGCAACTTATCTATATCCAAAAATTTACGGTTAAGCCGGAATTTGGCTTCAAAGTTTAAAAAATTTTTATTTCTTTTGTTTATAACAATTGAACGTTTTATTTGATTTGAATGAAATTTATTTTTAATAACTACCATAACATAATACATCATTTCAGTTATTATGACTATTATTGGTTAACAAGAAGTACAAGAAACAGTAGTACCACCACTTAAAAAATAAAATATTTTTTTATTGGTGGATCTAATAAGAACTGAAAAAATACTACTTGAAAGACCATTTAATTTAAAAACTTTTTTATCTCTTAATAATATTTCATATCTTTTATGGTTTTCCCACAAAAAAATAAAATATATATTTTTTTATCTAGTAAAAACAAAATCTAGTTTTTCATCGAATCGAAAATAAATGATTTTCGTGGCCGTCTTTGTTTAAAAAATGTAAATTATGTATAATAATTATTATTTAGTGTCTTTTAACAATTAATTTTTAACTTTATTATAGTTATTATTATATTATAAATATTCATATTTGGAACAAACAGATATCTTGTTTGTATTAGGATTTTGCAAAGAAAATTGCTTGAAAAGTGTTAGATGTTGTTTTGATTTATTTTATTAAATGATATTATTTAATTTTTATTCAATTGAGTAAGTTTATTTACATATTAATGAGTGCATAATGAGTATACTATATTCATATTTTATTTTTTTGTGCAAAAACCGTACAAGATATCAAAAACTAGTAAGAGTCAAAAAAGTTTTTAAATCTAATGCCCTTTCAAGTAGATTTTTTTGGATTTTATTGGATGCACCAATAAAAAAATATTTTAGTTTCTAAGTGGTGGTACTACTGTTTTTTATACTTCCTGTTAATCTCTAATGACCACAATAACTGAAATGATGTATAATATTATGGTACTTATTAATAATAAATTTCATTCAAATCAAATAATGCGTTCAATTGTTATAAACAAAAGAAATAAAAAAATTTGAAACTTTGAAGCCAAATTCCGGCTTAACCGTAAATTTTTGGATATAGATAAGTTGCATTAAATCGTCATATTTTGACCCCAGGAATCTATGGTCCAGCCATTTCCCCGCATTAACGGGACACCCTGTATATATGAAAAGGGGAAATACATTATAAACAATGGTGATGTGGCCATCATAGTACTTTCCCTATACTCGAAAAATATGAGGTTTACGCAAAAAGGCCATTCCTAATGATTTGTTCACTTTTAAATTCTCTACAATTATTTATAATACAAGTTTCATGTAACTCTAATAGTTTATTAGCAATTAGAAAAAATATGTCATAATTTTCAATTTAATTTTTTTTTTTTCAAAAGTTAAGAAGTTTATGAAAAATATGTTTTAATAAAACATATTTAGTTTTTCATTTCCTTTAACTTTTGTTTAAACCGTTTTTTTTTTAAATTTTTCATAAAAAATATCACGAAAAAAGCCTCGAGTAAACATCTACCGGTTTTTGAATGTTCAACCCATCAAATTGTATAAATATCGAAAAAGTTTCGAAAACATTTTTGTTATCTTGGTTATTCATCATCTCTTTCATTTGGTATCTTTGTCATCTGCCATTTTCGTCATCTGTAATCTTTGTCGCTTGTGATCTCGGTTATTTGCCATCTTTGTCATCTGTCATCATCTATAATCTCTATCATCTGTAAACTTTGTCACTTGTTATTTCTGTCATATGTCATCTTTGTCATTTGTCATCTCTGTTACCTATCACTTGTCGTTTGTTCCCTTTATCACCTATCATATGTCATCTGCATCTCTGCAAACTGATATCACTAGTATCTGCCAATTCAGTGATCGGTGATCTCTGTCATCTGTCATCTCTATCATCTGTGATCACGTTCATCACTCTCATCTGTCAGCTACCATCTCTGCTATGTCACCTCTATCTTCTCATCTCTCACCTCTATCATCTACCAATTGGCATCTTTGTTAGCTGACGTCTCTATCATCTCTTATCTATATCATCTAGCATCTCTGCTATGACACATCTGTCATTTGTTATATTTTCCATCTATTAACTGTGTCATCTGCCAACATTGTCATGCGTCTTCACTGTCATTTATCATCTGTGTCATGTATGACCTTTGTGATTTGTAATCTCTTTAACCTGTCGTTTGAAATCTGTCCTCTCTGCCATCTGTTATCTCTATCGTCCGTCATTTTGGCCATCTGTTTCTTTATCATATTTAATTCCTCTTAGATGTCAACATTGTCATCTATGTCAACTGTAATCTCTGTCATCGGTTATATTTCTCATCTCTTATCTCTGCCATCTGTCATTTCTACCATCTGTCATCTCTATCATCTGTCATCCCTGTTGTTACTAATCGCTGTAATGTAACATTTATATTTTTGTGATCTCTTTCATCTGCCGTACGTTATCACTGTCATATGTTATCTCTATCATTTGCCATCTCTATCATTTATCATCCCTATTATCACTAATCGCTGTAATCTATCATTTTTGTCATTTATGATCACTGTAAAATGTCAGCTTTGTAATGTTTAAATGACATTTTGGCCAGATTAAATAGTAAAAAGAGATAAAATGTCAAAATTTATTTCAGAAAAAAATATCCATTTTGTAACCTTCAAATGAAACTGAAACAAATGAACAGATCAAAAAGATATTAAACAAAGACAAAACGTCAAAATTTATGACAGAAGAAAATGTAAAAATGTGTAACATTCAAATAATAAAAAGGTCAAAATGTCAAAATTTACGACTGAAAAAAAGGTAAATTCCGTAACTTTCAAATGACATTTTGGACTAATCAATAGGTAAAGAATAAGATAAAAAGTCAAAATTTATGACAAAAAAATGTCAATGTCCTAATTTTCAAATGACATTTTGTACAGATCAAATAGTAAAAAGGGACAAAACATAAGAATTAATGACAGAAGAAAATGTCAATTATGTAATTTTCAAATGACACTTTAGACAGATAAAATAGTTTAAAAAAAAGACAAAATATTAAAATTGTAATTTTCAAATAATTTTTTGAACAGATTGAAGTAGTAAACAAATGGCAAAATTTCGAAATTTTTGACAGAAGAAAAAGTCAATTTTATAACTATCCTGTGACATTCTAGATAGATTAAGTAGTAATATAAAGCCAAAATGTCAAAATTTATGACAAAAAAGTCAATTTTGTAATTTTCAAATAACTTTTTGGACAGATTAAGTAGTATTAAGATGTTGTGTTCCTCTACTACTTAATCTGTCCAAACAGACAGTTTTGTCAGAATTTATTACAGAACAAAATATCAATTATGTAAAATTCCAGTAATATTTTGTACTGGCGAAATAATAAAAAAGTCAAAATGTTAAAATTTACGACTGGAAAAAGTCAATTTGGTAATTTTTAAATGACAATTTCGATTGATCAATTAGTAAAGAATAAGATAAAAAGTCAAAATTCATTACAAAAACATGACGGCAGGCAATATCAATTTTGTAATTTTTCGAATGACACTGTAGACTGATTAAACAGTAAAAAAGAGATAGAATGTCAAAGTTTATGTCAATTTTGTAATTTTCAAATGACACTTTAAATAGATAAAATAGTAAAAAGAGACAATTTAAAATTTACTATACAAAAATAATTGTAATTTGAAAAACAGATTGAACATAATGGTGATGTGGCCATCATAGTAATTTCCCTATGCGGTTTACACAAAAAGGCTGTTCTTAATAATTTGTCCACTTTTCAATTCTCTACAATTATTTATTATATAAATTTCATGTAGCTTCAATAGTTTAGTAGCAATTGGCAACTAACGACAAAATTTTCAATTTTTTGTTTCTCGAAAATTAAAAATTTTATGAAAAATATTTTTTTTTTAAATTCAGTTTCTCATTACCTTTAACTTTTGTTTAAAAAAAAATGTGTTATTTTTCATATTAAAAAAATATTTGAAGAAAACAAAAAACGGCCTCGAGTAAACATCCACTTCCGGTTTTTTAATATTCACCAAAAGCTTTTCAGTACCAGTATTTAACGATAAAACCTTAAGTTTAAAGTTTCATCTCAATCGGATCATTCGTTTTTGAGATATAGCGCCCACAGACATTTTCACGCACGAAAACAATACTTCCCCTATATGTATATACTATATAGGGAAAGTAATTAAATTATACATAGAAATAGTAAAAATAGAATAAAATGTGATTGACTTATGGCTATGTTACACATTCTCTATTTATAAATTTGTTGATAATTTTGCTATTATTACATTTACTAGAGGAAAAAGTATTTATTTTTCTAGTTAAAAATTATATAACCAGTCGTTTACATTGTATTAATCATCTAAACATTTTAGGAACAGAATTATTTTTAGAATCAACTTAAGAAAATAAGTAAAAATATTAACCTACATAGGACCAAATAAACCATATAACAAGTGACAACTAGTAAATCGGTTGCCTCAAAAACAGTTTTCCAATTTTCAAATCAAAATACACACTTAATTTAAGTAAATTGTATGCAATTTATTTTTATATATTTTCTTAAGTTGATTTTAAAAATAATTCTGTTCCTTATAAAATGTTTAGATGAATTATACAATGTAAACATCTGGTTATAAAATTTATGCTGTACTAAAAATAAACCAAATCATTTCCTTCAAATTTCGATTAGAATTCAACATCTGTGCTTACTTAGTAGCCGCAAATGAGAAACCATAATCGTGTCGGGGGTAGGCCCGAAACCGCCGGCGGCACGTACCCCGGAAGTGAAGTCGGCGAAAGGCCAAAAATTGCCGCGCAAATAAATCCGCACCTTCATGTAAATGCGGAAAGGATATAATTTCGCATTTAATTTTATCTCGATGGGAATTTTCCAGGTCGTACGCAACCCCATCTCCCGCACACGCATCCAGCTAAACGAAAGGACGCAATTACGCACTTCCTCCGCATATTAGAAATTTAATGAGCAATTTTATGGGGCCCGTGGGACAGTCGGGACCGGGACCGACCCGGATGAATTACAATGCGAGAAAAGTCGCCCTTCAGATGAATAAAATTAGTTTCACGGCCCTGACGGCGTTAAGGAGTTCATAAAATATACCCCGCGACTTACACTGCATTAAATTTGAAATTACGTGTAGATTGCCATTAGATGTGCTCTGAATCTTAATATTTTTAATGTAATGGATTAATTAAAACGCTCCTCGTATAAAGTGGTATAATGTATGCTGAAGTAGACATTGAGGAGTGGTCTAACGAAGTCTAACTTAAAGAGTTATGAGTTTATATTAGAGATATACATATAACTCTTAAATTAGTATAAAAAAGTAGTAGGAGCTTCATAGACTATTACTATGATTTTAAATGTTATGTAAAGGTTTGTACATGAATAGGTAATTAACCAAACATGCAATTAACCTATTTATAATATTATAGAATAATTATTGTTCTTGCGTTAATATAAAATCAACTTAATTGCAACATTCAACCAAATCGTATAAGTAGCTCTCAAAGCTCCATAAATGAAACGTAATTTCTGATTTATGGTTTACATTATTTGAAATTCTATCCGATTATTTTGTGTTTTAGTAACTGCATTTGCGTGTAATCATATAATATTTACAAATGCACAGCATATTATTGCAGAATGAAATACTGCATAATTATTTGCACGGAAAGTCTCTACAATGTAAACATAAAAATAGCCTATTTAACCTACATACATTTACAACGTGTAATAGTATATTACGTCAATCTGGTCGTTAAGCAAGGGAAGCCATGTATTTGATGAAAATTTTTGCAATGTACTCTTCCTCTTCATTTTTAAAGAAGGTAACAGTTCTTTTCTAGGATTAATCCTAAGTTCCGTACAGATTCTATAATTGGTATAGAGATGTTATCGATTTGAATATTTAATGACTGTCTAGCATCGGACAGAAGTTTCTTAGGGCTGAATAAAATAACAGATGTTTCACTTGGATTTATTATTGTGTTTTCTGGATATCAGAGGAAGATTAGAGAGATCGTTGTTTATATTACGATTAGCCATGATCAAGTTACTGTAGGAAAATGAATATAAAATTTGTGTACCATCAGCATACTGAACGCAGGAGCAAAAGTTAAGAGTAGAGGGAATAAAAAAAATGAGTAAATAGAAAATAAAAGTGGACCTAAAATTGAGCAATAATATTTAGTTGTCTGGATGTGATTCGATTTATTCTACCCTGCTGTTGACGATCAAAAATAAAACTACTGACTAGGTATAATGAATTTGGATCAAGGCCGATATATTTTAACTTTGCTAATAAGAGAGCGAGATTGAGAGTATCGAATGCCTTACTGTAATCAACTAGTATTAGACAAGACAGTAATCCTATGTCAGTAGCGTTAATTATGTCATCGGTCACTTTCAGTAAAGAAGTTGAGCAGCTATGAGCAGATCTAAAGCCAGACTGGTTAATATTATCCTCTATAAAACTAGTCAACTAATCCTTCATTACAGTTTCAAGGATTTTAGAAAGTACGGGTAAAATACTAATTGGTCTAAACTCTTTAAATGTATCAGGATTATCATGTTACGGAATTAGAGTTATTGTTACTAACTTCCACGGACGAGGAAAAACTCCCTTTTTAAGGCAACAATTAATTATATGTGTTAAATATTGGGTAATGTAAGGGTAACATAATTTCATCATTGCTGCTCTAAGACCATCCGAATCTACTGCATTTGTTTTAATTTTTTGTAGCAGCTCTGACATTTTGTCTTTGTTTTTTTTTGTAATGAGAAACTAAATTTAGATTTAGAGTTTGGATGAAAATTGTTTTTATAAAAATATATTAAGTTAGCAATACTTTTTACTGAATTAATTAGGTATGCATTAGCCGCCTCTACATCGTTAAACTTTTCAGGTAGATCAGCTTGCGTTTTTTATTTGTTCTTACATATTTTCATAGGAAATTTGGGTCTATAGACATTTTGTTACTTAGATAGGTTTTCTTTTCTCTTGGTATACCTAAATTTACCATATTTCTGAATAATTTATAAGTGTTATAATCCTCAGATATACGACTTTTTTTAAATTTCCTATAAGCATAATCTCTGTCCACCATCATGGCTTTAATTGTAGGAGTTAACCATGGGGCGGGTTTTTTTATTACTCGAGATGTTATTATATATATATGAATGTCAAATAAAAATAATAGGGAATCATTAAGATATGCTCATTTAGTAGAAGTGAATTCATGTCGTGTAAAAACCATTGATTATCACAAGTAATACCATAAGTGATGGCAATTTACTCGAATAAATTTTGTTTTTGCATGAAAGTTTGTTGCTTAGCGATTTTAATGAGAGCAACTGTCACGAAAAAATCACGAGCCGCCAGGCGAGTGATTTTTTCTATCAGTTGCTCGAATAAAAATCGCGATTAAGCAACAAACTTGAATGCGCTAAAAACAAAATTTATTCCGATTTAATTGTCATCACAAATGGTATTTGGAAAGACTATTCCACGACTTGAAACGAATATCGGTGAATGGTTCAATGTATATATTAAAACTTTTATGATATATCTCCTGCAGTATTTTGGTCGAAAAATTCGACATTGATTAAATAACACCTCCCTTATAATCATTTGCATTTACCTTCTTTATATTATACGCCCAGTCATCATAATCGCGGCAAGAGTTTCCATTAGAGTTTTGCTAACAACTGGTAGTTTTTATCGGCGCAGATTTTTTCAAATCGTTTCCAAACACACGATCTCGTTTAAGTTTGATTTTTTGGTGCAGAACTTGCCACCGTCGCATTTATTATGGATGATGAAGTGTTACCAAACCTTTTGATTTTATAACCTACTTGCAACTGACATTCGTAGAAACAACGTTTTTCGCTTTTTTATCAAGGCTAATTCAATTCATTTGTCGGGAAATAGCTAACTTCAGGTTATTCAGGTGAATAAACAGCAACTTGGTGTTTATTCACTTAAAAATTGACGTGATTGGCTAAAAAATATCACATGCCTCATTTTCATTGGCTACATACAATAGGAGTGGAATAGTCTATATTATTCAATCTCCAATAAGTAATAAAGGTACTAGGTTTTCTTTAATCAACAGCAAACTTACAATAAATCGAATCATGATTATGATTTTTTTCGACAATATTATGATTTTTTTCGACGCCGCATTGTACAATATGGCTCTTCTGTAAGTTGGTGGAGTCCAAAAGTCTCAATAAATTTAATAGTTAAATTAGAATCAAGATTTAATAGATTAATATTAAAATCTCTTAAGAAAAGTATGTCATCGCAGATTGGGAGAATTTACCTGACAATTATATTAAAGGATTCAATATACATGAAAGCTCATGTAAATTTGAATTCAAGACAAAACATAGCTTGGATTATATTTAAATCGATACAGATTCCAGCAACTTAATTATCAGTCCATTGGATTGTGGACTTTTTGATCATTCAGGAATCCGTTGTCCAGTTAAAAATAAATACTCTCTCGCGGAATAAGTAAAAAAGGTTAACCCGACCAATTACCAGAACTGGATGCTATAAATTGTATAATTTATTAATAAATATGGATTTCCTTTTTGTTTAAAACAGTACCTCCGTCAAGAGTAAATTTGATTACTTATACTCTAGATTAAAATCGTGCCTAGATTAATGCTTTCTTGAAAGCGTTTCAACATTCGGCTCTCGCAAAAGCCAAGTTTTATGGTTTAATAACGAGTTTGTTTCGCCAGATGCGAGAGTTATTAAATGTAATGAAAGAAGTAGAAAGAATAGTTACTTAAAGTCTAATTATATTAATTTAAAAAAAGTATATTTAGAGCAAAGAGAGACGCTAATACTAAATATCTTGCTAAATCAGGCAACAATCCTAAATATCTTGATTAGAAATTAAAAACTAAAAACACTTGGCTTGTATCACAGAAAATTTATTATTTCTTCTCCGACTAGTTTCGACAATATGTCATTTTCAAAGAGTAATTTTCTGTGAAAAAATCAAGTGTTTTTAATTTTTTATCAAAATTTTTCAAAAATTTTTCACCACGGGTTAAGTGAGTAATTAAATATATAACAATCCTAAAGCCCTTTGGTCGCTTATCAAACCCATACAAATTTAATAGTGATAACTTAATTGACATCGATCCTAACTCATTTAATTTGCATTTTAGCACAATGGCGAATGGACGTTTGGAACAGCTACCAATAACCAAACAAAATCTAATCAGTTACTTGAATCGTACTAATCTAAAGATCGGAAGTTATTTCACTCTCCAAGAAGTAAGTGAAAATAAAGTACGGGATATTATATATACCCTAAAGAATAGTACTAGTCGTGATATATATGGTCTAAATACAAAGTATTATTAAATCAATCATTGATGTAATAATTTTTCCTCTCACAAAACTAATAAACCTATGTATTTCAAATGGTATATTTTCGGATTGTTTAAAACGTGTCCGTGTAATCCCTGTTCACAAAAAGGTAAGTCAAGACGATGTTAATAATTATAGACCAATTTCTATTTTACGTGTATTATCGAAAGTACTCGAGAAAGTTAAATTCCTGCAAATCACAGATTTTCTAAATGAATACGAAATCATTTCAATTTGGTTTTAGAAGAGGTAAATCAATGGTTGATGCTATTTTTGCCTAGTTTTTAGACCTCACTAAAGCATTCGACTTTGTCTCCCACGAAATTATTCTGCAGAAACTATACTATTATAATTTCTCGCCAGCTACTTGCCGTTTGCTGAACTAGTATCTCTTAAATCGACGACAAACTATATTTATAAATGGATGGTTATCTGAGGAAACCCAGTTAAAGCATTTGGTACCATTATATAAATAACTTGCCCTTTCAGCAATTTGATAGCAAGTACACCATTTTTGCTGGCGATAGGACTTTACTTAACACCTCAAGTGAATATAGTTTAGTCTCACACGTTAGCACGAATTCAGTTAAAATGGCTAATGATTGGTATATTTGGCAATGTGAAGCAGTCGAGGAAATATTTCGAAGCGAATGGTTTCTCACTTGCAAATGCTAACCTTGAAAACGCCTTAATTCCTGAATTTTACATTGTATGCTCTCGAGTGTGGCCGATTGGTTTGCAATTCTTGCTTTATTTACGAATTCAATGAATCAGCTTCTATTCCGTTTTGATAATTGTAAGCATAGAATATGTCTTCTTTAGTGACTTCCTTTATAACAACTTTACTTAAATTAAATTAAAACTAACGTTTCTTCTAAATTTACTATGTCTTTCCATTTGTCTGTTCCTCTACTTTTTCTTCCTCCATGTTTACATTAACGCACTTTATTCTGTATTGAGTTTCAATAAAGAATACCTTCTCTTCATCACATCTCTTGTACTTCATTTTATTTTGAATATGTATCATTTATAGTGACATCTTGCATAATGTATCTTTTCATGAGCCGAGTTATAAGCGTAGATTTTATACGTAAATGATCGTTGGAAAAAATAAGTTTTGTGTTTAGGAGGAGATATTCTTCCTCTAAATCTGGTATTTAGATGATGGACGTCATTTATAAATGTGATTTTGTTATACAGGTAGACAGGAGTTTTAATGATTTTATAGTAAAGACACATAGCCTGAGTTCTCCTTCTAGTTGCCATATCTAACCATTTAGCATCAATAAGATTGTGTGAGATATGATCAAATTTTTTGATACCATAGATGAACCGTAAGCATGCGTTTTGTACCCGTTGAATATGTATGCGTGTATTGCTACCAATCGCCGCGCTATATAAGGTAGAGCAATAGGTAAAGTAGGACAGAACTAAACTATCATATAATGTTATTTTAGTGTTAGTATTAAGATAGTACTTGTGCTCCTATAGGCATCTTAAGTTGAGGTAAGTTCTTGAGATATACTTATTAACTAACGTTTGACAGCGTAATGGTGCATAAGGAATAGCAAATTCAATAATGTGAATGTCTAGTTTCTCCGCCGTAACCTTACGAGCGTTTCGATTTCCAAATACAAGAAATGAGGACTTTGTAGGATTTATACAGAGGTCTAGCTTGATATATTAGATATTTTCATAAGATCCTCATTTATCTGTTGATGACAAGTATCTATAATCTATAGTATGTGGAGGGAAGGAATGATAGATTTGGATATCGTCCTCATACATAAGGCAAGAACAGTTAGTCAGTTTATCCAATAAACCACTTGTATATATTGAAAACAACAAGGGTCCCAATATAGAACCCTGGGGGACACCTCTGTTTATATTTTTAAGGTCAGTTACTTTATCATTCACTTTAACGCATTGCTTGCGATTGGAAAGATAGCTGCTTAAGAGATTTACGGTATCCTTCCCAAGACCAATGTACTTTAAGATAAGTTGAAGAATACTGTGTGTAACAGCGTCAAAAACGCCTTACTATAATTAGTAAAACTAAAACTGTTATATTTCCTGCACCAGTGGCCCTAATAATATCATCTGTTACTGCAAGTAGTGCTGTTTCGCAGCTATGACCTCTCCTAAACCCGGATTGTTGTGTCGGTAAGATGCTCGCGTCTGATACAAAATTAAAGTGTTGCTCAGTTATGATTTCCTCAACGACCTTTGATAATGCCATTTACCATAAAGGTGTTTTGTTTTTTTGCTTCCATTTATGTTATTCCTCTTTTCTCTATTGCTCTTGTCGTCACTTGGTGTCATGATAGTCTGGGCTTATTTTGTTTCTCTTTTCCTTTTGTTTTGCTCTGTAGATGTAGATGACCAGTGCATCTGTCTTTCTTCTATGAAGTCTAGTGCAGACTGTATTCCAAGATAGTTTCTTATTTCAGTGTTCTTCATTCTATCTATTTTTGTCACTCCTCTGGCTCTTCTTAGATAATTCATTTCAGCTGCTTGTATCCTGCTTCCCTGTCTGTTGGTTATAATCCATGATTCCCATTCATAGGTAAGCACCGGTCTATATATTGACTTGAATATCTTTGTTTTAGTGCTTCTCGATATTTGTCGTTGGTTTATGAATCCAATTCTTAATATGTTGTATAGTTTCGATATTTTTTTATATTCTTGTGTTTATTTCCAGTTCTTGTGTTCGTTTGCTGTCTATATTTATTCTTAAGTATTTGTATGTGGTTACCTACAATAGATCTGAACACGTCGCGTTGGTGCCACTCATATAACATCTATCTATCTATGTGGTTACCTGTTATATTTTTGCCCCCTCCATTTCTATGCTCATCGTCTCTTATTCACCTCCTATATCTTTCATATCCGGGCTCCCAGGCATCCTGGAGAGCAAGCCCCAATTTATGACGTCGTTGAATAGGACGAGATCACCCGTGGACAGGGCCTGTTAAGGAATTTCGAAGATCAAATTATGCGAAGACACGTTTTGGGGTGAACAAAAGAGTTCGTGGAAGTCGGGTGAGGAGCACAGGACATAGGGGTAGAGAAAGTGGCAACAGGGTAAGTTATTCATCATTCTCCAAAAAAAAAGCAGACCAATGAAATGGCAACTTAACCATTTTCATTCCTTCCAAATAAGAGAAAAGTATCACCCCCACCAATCTCGCTAGGAGCACGAGAAGAAGGAGGAATTCACTCACCTTCAAGAATTCGAATTGTTAAGAGCAATTTTTATTTATTAATTCTTGTCTACGATAGAGATCAATTGCGTGTTAACGTTGCAAATAAATCGTGTACGTTTAAATATATTAAAGAGTTTTTAATGAGTAGTTTCTTTAACGGTCCTTCGAAAATAATTCAGTTTGAAACCCATACACTTTTCTTTGTTCATATTCATACTATATTTTTCAATGTTTCGTTCTATATTTGTAAGTTCTTTTTGGTTATTCGCAAATATTACTATATCTACAAATACTCCTTTTGATACTGTCACTTTTTGGAGATTTTTGTACCCTATTGTTATCCCATTGAATAGTGTATTGCATTTATTTATTATTTCGTCTATGTATATTATAAACAATCCCGGGCTTAGTCATCTTCTTTACGGTAGTCCTCCTATAGTTATAAATGGTTTTGTTCTCTTATTCTACTATGTTATATTATTTTTGTAGATTTCCTTAATTAGTCTAATTGGTTTTCCATACATTCCTTGTTTGGTTAATATTTCCCATAATTGGTTTCATGGTATTTTATCAAAGGCTTTCTCTAGATCAATAAAAGCTAGGTATATTCTTCTTTTTTTTCCTTTAGCATCTTTTGTGTCAGTTGTCTTACCGTGAATATATGGTCCTGGATACTTCTTCCTGTTCTGAATCCAGTTTGTGCTTCTTGTGACGAAGAAGGCACTAGCTTCGTTACTGCTCTTATTCGTTTGTCATTTATCAGTTCTAGTATTTTCATGTTCGTGCATAGTAACGTTATACCACTGTAGTTGTCACAATTATTTTTGTCTCATTTTTTGTGTATTGTTACAATTAGCGCCATTGTCAGTCTTTGGGTATCTGCTGTACTTTTTTTTATCTCCGTTCCCATTTTCCTATGTTTTTTTATCATTTCCCCTGTTATTTGGTCTTATCATGAACTTTTTGAATTTTGAATTTTTCCTATTATCTCCATTAGCTCTTTTACATTTGTTAGATCTTTGTTGTCATCTTTATTTTCTTCATTCTCATTTTTATAATTTCTTTCCAAAGCTTTCTCTCCCTGTAATGGCTCCTGGAAATATGTTTTCCATCTCTTCATGATTCCTTCCTCTTTATATTATATTATATTCCCACCTTTGCTCTTAATATAGTTTAGCTCTTGTGTTTCCCCTTAGTGTTTTCATTGTTTTGTAGAACAGTTTCTGATTTCCCTTTCTATTTTGTTCTACTTATTCCCCAAAATGCTCCAATTGTTTCTTATTTACTGCTGATACTAGTTCTGTCGTTATTCCTCTTTCAATTTTATATTTGATATAATTTTCAGTTGTCCTGTTGCCTATATAAGAGGTCTAACAACATTAACAGATTTTAAAAGTGAGCTATTAAACTATATCATAGATAAAGAATTGTATAGTATAGAAGATGTTTGTAGTTAAATATGTTTATGTTGTTGTATTTTTTTCTACTTTCTTCTTTGCACTAATGAAATTTTGTTTTTGTTTTGACTATATTCTTTTATAATGTGTATTATGTAGTGTAATTACATTATTACTGAATAAACTATAATTTCTTCATTTTTTTTGTTTTATTCGCTCTTTTATGTCTTCCGTCCACTATGCTGTTTGTTAATTTTTCTTGCTTCTCTTGTTTACTCCACAGACTTTTGCCGCAGCTTCTAGAGTTGCATGTTTAAACAGTGCACACCTTTGTTCTAAATTTTTATTTTGTAGTTCATTCTCAATTCTTTCTATACTGTTTTAAAATGCCTGTCCATATTTTGTTGTTGTTTTTGTATCTCTTAGTTTGTACGTTTTAATTTTCTTGTTCACTTTTTTGTTTCCGAATTGTACATTTCTTGAAATTCTTCTTATTTCATTTTGTATTATTTCTCTTTCATTTCTAGTTAGGTATTTGTCTATAAATATTTCACCCTTCATTACTTCGTGTTTCTTCTCCCATGAGTCTAACTCTGCAATTATCTTTTCTGTTGCTATCCCTTTATTTAATTTCATTGCATTAAGTATTTTAACATATACATTCATTTATTTGTATATAAATTCTTCTACTTTTTCTTTTATATTATCATACCCTATATATTCCCATTTTAATACTATATTGTTCTTCTTCTTTTCCTTTTCTGTGTTTTCTAGTAGGTTTTTCAAGTTTTCTATTCTTGCATGCAGTTGTGTTTTCTTTCTCCCATCTCTCTTCTTTCCTTCGTATTTCCTTTCTTATTCCTTTCTCAATTTTCATATTGTGTTGGTTTACTGTTTTTATTATGTTCCTTTGTTCGGGTGATATTGAATCTTTATTATTATTATTATTAAAGTTTGTTTCACTATTATATAATTGCATTTTTTTATTGTTGGGTTCTTTTTCTCTTCTGAACTCATTTTGTGTTTAAAGATAATAGATCTAAACTGACGCTTGAAATGGCGAATTAACTAGGCATCATGTCCAAGTAATAAAAAAACTTAAATGTTCTGCAAATTCACTCCACAATCCCTCAAAATCAAATGATTTCCATACAAGAAACAACCAACTCTCATCAATAATAATCTCTAACGAATCCTTATAACCAAATTTTGAATCCCCCAAAATATGATGTCTAAATATCAACATCTTTTCTTCACATTTGATGATTTGATTTGCACAAATTATTAGGACAGTTATTAATTGATTAATTTAAATTTAATTTTTGAATTGAGGCAAACACCGGGTGTTTCTAAGTGAATATCGGGGTTTTAATGCTTTGTAGTATTTATTACGCGAAACATTATATCGTGATCAATACTTCAAATGAAAGAGCAACTCAAACAGTTCTATTTTTTCGTACGCAAATGGCGACAAATTAACAGAAGCACACATGTCAATACTCATAATGTGCGCACATAATTTTCACGAGATGGTGCAATTGTAACGAGACTCCCCTAAATTGTATTTGTGCCATATTTGGGCGGAAAGTTTATGGTACTTTAACTAGTACTTCCTATCTTGATGCTCTACAACTCTGAAACACCCGGTATATTTTAGTGACACTTGCAATACTTAAGTTAAAAATATGAAGATATTCTCTTCAACTGAATTGAACAATACGATAAATAATTTCCAAATAGTTTCAAATTCTGTTCAACTTTAGTTTCATATTTGTTATGTTACTATTAATCAGTATTTTAACGAATAGTTTCCTTTTATACTTATTGTTTATTTACTATTGTACATATCTCTAGTGGTATGGTAGTTACATATTCACGGAATTCTGTATTCGTCGTTGCGAAATATACTGCACATAATACTCTCGTTATATTTTATTCATAGTATGCTTTATAACAAAGCATTAAATATTTACAATATATATTTGTAATTATTAATGATGTTATAATTTATATTTCCATAACCCTAGTGAATAATTTAAAAAGGGATATAAAACACAAATTTAGTAGATGAAAGAATATAAAGTTTAAATGCGGCCTGTAAAAAATGTGAAACAATATTTATACCCTCTTAAAGTGTAAAATTCAAAGGTATCGGATTTTTAGGGTACAAAAAGTATGTAACAGGGACGAGGATCAGGTTATCTTACACAATTCTCACCCACGAAAGCTGATAGGTTATTGAATTCTTGAATGTATGTTAACGATACAATAATAAGAAGTGGTATTTTTTTCAGTTATAGTTTGTTAGATGCTTGAAGTCATAACGTTGTGATACATCTTGAAACAGAAACTTTATCATACGATAAATAAAACTATACTTTGTTAATATCACACACAGATATTAACAAAATGATAGTTTTATTGATCGTCTGAAAAAGTTCTAGTTATGGTTTATATTTTTTAGATATTAGTTATTGTTTTATGGTTCATGAAAGATTTTAAAGAACTTATGAAGCATGTAAACAGAAGAATACATATTGATTGTAAATTTAATATTTCCAATAATTTATTTATAATAACCGATTTAAAATGTTGATTTTATATATAATATAAATAAAGTCCTACTTTTATACTTCTTTACGTCTCATCAATATTTCTAAACTTGCATTCAATTTCACGAACGATTATCCAGGGATAGTAAATTACTAACTGCGGGGATTCCCTTATCCGGTTTAATCGTCCCTGTTGCTTTGGACAGTTTCGTGACGTTACAATAAAACGTTCATTAGCAACACGACTAACAAGCGGTGGAATGGATTTGGGATCCCTCAAGGTCAGTCCCTGGCGTAACCGCGGGAATCAATCAAATTTAATTTGCTTACTGAATAATTTCTCGTCAACGCTGGAACTGGCACAATGGTGAATGGAATAAAACGATACCCAGAGAATAGTTAAGTCTGATTGTTAATGCTAGATCTTATTTGCTAAATTATACAGGGTACCTAAATTCTTATTAAATTATAGGAAGCAAAATCGCTGAATTATCAAGGTTACATTATATGAGTTAATAATATAATTTGTATGAAGTAGGAAAATTTATATTTATATAAATATAGTCTTTGTCACGAGTAAACATTTTCCCATCGAATCCAGTTGGGAAAAATCTGAAATTAGCTGCAAAACAATAGCCAACGCGGTGCAATATCAGAATAAATAAAAATTGTACCTGTAAATAAACGACGTACAATGTCGGTAAATAGCGTTGAACAATAAAGCTTCTGCAATCAAAACTATATCGCAGACAGAAAACACAAACGACGCTTTAAGCAATTTTAAATCTACTCGCCATAAAGGGAAGAGTTGAAAGGGTTGTATCTAAAATGAAGTAGCAAAGAACTAAAAAACATATTGGCTCGCATAGGCAGTTATATGAAAACAGTAAGTACGGATATCGTAACTCCATAGTTAAAGAATAAATGAACCCCAGAGGGTCGAGAAATATCTGAACTAAAAACATGAATCCCTTTGTTTTTAGTTCAGCTATTTCTTGAACATTAACAGAGGGCCATTTATCATTTAAATATGAAATTACGATAGGAATAACTCTTTCAAATTAGCAGCAGACTACGGTAACCTTTAGATATTAATATCTGTGGATACATGGCCCGAAAGAATAAAGTTATGAAATGTTTAATTGTGATACATCTTAAATATAATGAAGAAGATACCATTACTTTGTTTCGCTTTAATTTTAGATAAAGTGGCAAAACAAAGTAATCTTATCTCACACTACATTAAAGTAAGGTAGATATAATTTCCTAAGAAATTCTCCTAACGGACAAAATTTTGATGCGCTTTTCTGTACTCAAGTAAGAGCTCCATCCTACTTTCTTGCAGAAAAGCAGTTACACACTTATACAAATAACCATTTTAGCTCAGTCGCATCAATTATGTCTGAAATGCAACAGTCGAGTTAACTTACTGTTAGTGATGATGCCAAATAATAACATAAATATTTTAGACTGGTTAATGAGTCAATAGTGAGTGTTGCAATCACGTCTCTAAAAAACTCAAATGCTTGAGACGTGTACGGGATAATTAGTGGGTAAGTAAAATATATCAAAGATATAATAATAAGTCTACTTACCAAATAAATCAATAGATGTATTCGTAGTCATATCTTTCCTGTATATCTTAATATAGTTATTGTTATGCTGATCCATAAAAATGGTTCAATTAAAGACGTCAATTACCATTAGCTAATTTTTTTTTATTGCCACTTTTCTCGAGAATTTATGAGATTTTACTTTTAAAACAAATGTTACTGTTTTTAAATAAAAACTACATTCTAAATGATTTCAATTTCCTGAGAGGATTATCAATGGGATAAGCAGTTTTTTAAATATGAAATTATAAGTAGATTTCATTCAGGTTAGTACGCAGCAACCTCGATTTTTGATCTCAGTAAAGCCTTTGGCTGCATTCCTAACATAATAATACGATTCGTAAATTATATATTTATAATTTCAGCATGGAAATGTGGCGATTAATAAATTCCTATCTCCAAAATAGGACACAGTGCGTTCTTTTAAAAATCGATTGTCTTCTGTCGCTATATTTTAGAGTCTCTACTATCCTTGATACATGTAAATAATCTTCTTGCTCATATCGATTATGGTACGATAATTATATATCCAGATGATACAACGTCACTTAATTAATTTGATAATTATGACTCCGCGCCGAATCAGAGAGAGGAAATAAATAATAAAGTTTTATTAACGGTTTACGTCAAACAAGCTTTATTTAAATATATTAAAAATGATAAATATAACGTTTACTTTAAATCATGGCAATGAAGAAATTGGATCGTGAAAGTTTTAGGTCTTAGAATCGACAGCAAACTTAGCTGGAAAGAGCATGAGAGAGAACTTTTTTTGAAACTTAGTCGAACTATCTATTTACTAAAAACTTTATGTAATTAATTTGCCTGAAACTTGAAATTGAAAGAGGGTTTATTAAAATTTAAAAAAATAGAAGATACTACGATTTGTCCAAGTGACAAATCTTTGTAAACATACATACTTCAAAAATCATAGGAAATACAAGCATTTTGATACATAAAAAGTGTCTTATTTCCAGTTTTATGAATCAGTCGAGGAATGGACATCCGTGAGTTTGAGTGGAAGAACATTTTTCAAGATTAATTCCGGCCTTCAACTTGCTCTCAAAATTTGTTTCTATGTTTTCCACATTTTATGTCTATTTTGTAATAACTGCAGCTTTTTGAGAAAGTATGATAAAGAATAAATAAATAAATAAATAAATAAATAAATAAATAAATAAATAAATAAATAAATAAATAAATAGAACATTTGGACAAAACTTAAGAAACAACTTTTTGATTATTATTGATAAATTCTATAAATACAAAAAAAAGAAACTGGAACCCTCGAAGAAAATTCTTAAAAAAATTTGACAAAGAATTACTGAACATTTTGTCAGAAATCTTGAAAAAAATTGTTAAAGAAAGTCTTTTAGATACAAAGAAAATTCATTATGATAGAGGATTTGCTCGCGAATGCTAAAACCTCTAAAGAAAATAATGGCAGATTAGAAATTTCTAGACACCTTAAAATGTGGACAAAATAAAAGAAGAATTAAATATCCATAAACCTAGAAGAAAAATTTTCTGAAAATATCCAAGAAACTCAAAAAAGTCTCACAACGAAAGTGAAAATTCTAAAGAAATCTATTAATTAAAAAAAAGTACTGGACAATTATAAATCTCTCTAAAATCTGAAAACTGCTGAAAGAATTTTAGAAGCTTCTAAGAAAATATCGTTAAATCTTAGAAGTCTGATGAAATTAAATAAATATTGCTTGAAAACCAACAAATTGAATTAGCCTTGATAAAAAGGCGAAACACGTTGTTTATTCTTATGTCAGTTATAAGTAAATTATAAAATGGAAAGGTTTGGTAGCGTTAGATCATCCATGATAAATGCGGCGGTGGCAAGTTCCCTACCAAAAAATAAAACAATAGCGAGATCATGTGCAAGCAATTTGAACAATTCTGAGCCAATAGAAACAACTAGTTGTTAACAACTATTTCAACGGAAAGTCTTGCCGCGATTCTGAAAGATGTATCATAAAAATTTTAACATAAATGTTGAACCATTCACCGATATTCATTTCAGATCGTGGAATAATCTTTCTAAATACCATTCGTAATGGCAATTAACTGGGAATAAATTTTGTTTTTAGTACATTCAAGTTTGTATGGCCTCTCATGATTTTTCATGATAGTCGCTTTCATGAAAATTGCTAAGCAACAAACTTTCATGCAAAAACAGAATTTATTCGAGTTAATTGCCATCACTTATGGTATTATGTGTGAAAATTTGCTAGAAAATTTTAATGATCTAAAGGGATTTACATTTTATTAATTCTAATATATTGGCAAGAGGCTGCAAAAAAAATAAAAATCGTCGAATGCAATTCTCAAAACTTAAAAAATAATCTCGATAAAATAAAACAAAATTGGTTGTTTGAAAATTTTCGTAATTTCTTATAGAAAATCCCGTAAAATCCTAACAATCTGATCAAATAAAAAAATATTGAAAGACATTTTTGAACATCTGGAAAGAAGCTTGCGAAGAAAAGTTGCGATCCTTTCTGGAAAATACTATAAATATAAAGAATTGAAACTTGAACTCTTGAATATTCTTAAAATGTAGAAATAAAATTGCTACAAAATTTTGACAAAAAAAATTGTTTAAAAAAGTCCTTTACACACAAAGAATATTCTTTGAGGAGAATTCTAAAAGCTTTAAAAAAAAATCTTGTAGTTTGTGAGAGAAAAGCTCCTAGTAAATTTTTAGAGCTTTTGAAAAAAAATTCGAATTTGGAATATTAATTGCCGGAAAATTTAAACTAAATATAACACGAATTACTTAAAAATGCTCACAAATCTGGAAGAAAAAAAACATATACAAAAGACTTAAAGAAATCTTAATTAAAAAATATACTAGAAAAATGTAGATCTCACTAGGTGAAAAGAAAAGCTACTGCAACAGTCTAGAACCCTCTAAGAAACTTTTCTAAACATGTAGAAGCAATTTCTGGAAAATTGTTTAAATAATGTAGCAATGAACAGTATTCAGTAATTTTTTTGTACTAAAATAATTTTCTTTTCCTGAAATCCTAAAGAAAAATTGTTGAAATACTCTAAGAAACTTGCAATTTCAAAAAGAATACAGTTGGAAAATTCTAATTGGGGGAAGTCTCCGAAAAAAGACCGCAGAAAAATTTTAAAACATTCGCAAGCAATTTTTAAGCTTAAAATTTTGATGAAATAAAACCAAAATTATTGAAAATTGTCTTGAAATAGTTTGCATGTATTTTTCTATTCAACTTTTTTGTCTTGAAGCCTGACTTACCTAGGTAGAGAAACTAGTGTCAGAAAATGGAAAACTTCAGAGTTGACGAAGCGTGATATTGAGATTAGGAGGGTCATTAAGACGGAGCAACTTGTCACACCTCAGTCTGTGGCATTTTTGAGAGAACATTTTTTGGAAAGATGCATGAACAACTTCTAAACTCGACTGTAATCATTAAAGCATTATTCTGCAACCAAACAACTTCTACTTTCTTCAAGTCGATTCAACAAGTGCCTTTACAACGCACACGAATTACAGTCGAATTCACAACAGTACCTTTGTTAAACCTCCGACCATATTAAGCAATAACCTTCATGTATTCTCTGTTTTTCTTTTCCTTTATTTTTTTTTCAATTATTCCCAACTGGTTATTTATTTTTATCATTTCTTCCACCAGTTCTACTTCTTTTTCCTCATAAATCCTAATATTCTATATGCCTAATCGTATTTCTAGATATATAGATGGCATTTTAGTTTATTATTCCATTATCTAAGCGTTGCATTAGATTTCTGTTTGATAATGTTACTAATAATAAGAATAAACATTAATTATTGTTTAGTTATTAGTGGTTAGTGGTTCTAAGTGTCAACTCCCGAAATTATGCACTGAAGATTCTGTTACAGGCATCATGTTGGCAAGGACGGAGAAAGGAAAGAGGAGCTGGGTCATTTGCTCCGCCCAGGAGATAAAAAGTATGTCCTCCGCGCATACTAAGCGACATAGTTGCATACTGCGCGAAGAAGACATACCAACTCATAATAGGGTGAGACGTCAGCGCGCATCACACGCTCTGAGATAGCTCGGATACCAACAAATGAGGTGAGTATTTACTTAACTTTATGTCAGCAGAAGGACTTATAGTGACCAATATTGGCAATAAGCCCACGCTCATGACAAAAAAACGCAAATAAGTACTAGACTCAACCTTCTGTACCGGGAAAGTAAGTGATAGTATAGTGAATTGGCATGTGTCAGAAGAACCATCGTGCTCCGACCACAGGCAAATCCGCTTCGATCTAGTCACATATCTTACGATGAGCAAGTACAGAAACCCAAGAGAGATGAACTGGGTAGGATATAAAGAGTCCCTCAGAGAAGCTTTCAAGGGAGGTACAGCATCAACAAGAAAGGTGGATGGGTTAGAGCTGGCAGTGGAACAAACCAACGACGCTATCAGGACGGCATATCTAGAAAACTGCTCGGATAAAACAGCCAAGCAGAGGGGCTTCGGAACAGTCTGGTGGAACAAGAACCTCGAAAGGATGAGAATCGAGATTCAAAGGCCATTTGAACAGGGCCAAAAATAACTAGGACTAGTTTCATACAGAGAAAAACTCACACAACATAACATAGAAATCCGAAAAGTCAAAAGGGACTCGTGGAGAAAGTTCTGCGTGGAGATTAACGACACTCCGGCATGTTCAAGAATCTACAATATCCTTAATAAAGACGGTAGTGATGCCAAAGCCTCTTCAAGAAACCGGAGGGAACCTACACAGAAACAATTGAGGAAAGTCTCAAGGAACTATTAAAAGTCCACTTTCAGCCTCGACAATTCTGGCAGAAGATAACAAGGACTGGAGATTAGTCACGAAGGTCACAAGGAAAATTAAATGGGCCATCAGCAGGTTCCAACCGAACAAGTCCGCGGGATCGGATGGGATTTATCCCATTCTGTTACAAATGGGCTTAGAGGAACTGGTGACGCACCTTTCATAAATCTTCGAAGCCTGCTTGGTGTGGGGATATATACCAAAATCATGGCAAAGCTTAATGGTAATCTATCTGCCCAAAGGAGGCAGAACAGCTGATCTAACGCCAAAGTTATACAGACTTATCAGCCTATTTTCAATTCTACTAAATACAATGGAAATATTGAGAGATAGGCATCTAAGGGATAAGTTACTGGCGAAAGATCCCCTTAACAACCGGCAATATGCATACCAACTGGAAAAGTCAACAGACTCGGCGCTGGACGACCTAAACATGCTCATCACAAAGTCATTGGAAGACAAAGATAGAGCCATGACCACATTTCTAGATATAGAAGGGGCGTTTAACAATGACACAACCTCTCTCGTAGAGGCACAAGCAATAAAAGGAGTCCCGCCAAGCTTTTGCCAATGGATAAGGGCCAGCCTAGAGAAAAGGACAATCATATCAACTTTGGGGGGGGGGGGCTTACCATTAAGGCTAAAGCAGGGAGAGGCTGCCCACAAGGAGGAGTACTGCTTCCACTGCTATAGGCAACACTAGTAGATGACCTTCTAGGAAAACTGTCCAAAAAGGATACCCATAGAGAGCCCTAAATATAGTAGACAATTGGTGCAAACAGGTGCGACTTGCAATAAATTCCCAAAAAGCTCAAATTGTCAAATTGTCATCTTCACAAAAAGACGAGTACTGCAAGGCCTAAAGCCACTGACACTCAGAGGTACGGAAATCTCCTTCGTAGAGGAGGCCAAGTACCTGGGAGTAACCTGCTTTACCCTAGGGTGATAAGACCCATGATACCTTATGGAGCAGTGGTGTGGCGGACAAGGACAAAGCAAAAGGCGCCCATAATCCGATCACATGGAAAAACGAAGACAAGCTGAGGGCGACGCCATGGTGAAAAAATACAATTTCGAAAGGAAATACAAGGTACTGATCCCGCAAAGAGAAGTCTGGGCGAAGGCCAACTCACCAAAGCAGAATCAAATTGGTTCACGAACGGCTCAAAGACCGACAAAGGGGTAGAAGCAGGTATTTATGGCACAAAACACGAGACAAAGATTTCTGTCAGTCTCATCAAGGCCACCACGGTGTTTCAAGCAGAGGCGATAGCTCTTCACCACTGCACAAGAGAAATAGCAAGAAAGGACACCAAAAGTAAGTAAATTGCTATATTCTGCAACAGCCAGGTGCTACTAAGAGCACTAAGCTCGACATAGCTATTGAGGGACTGTATATGTGCTCCTAATGATCTTAGTAGTCACAAAAAAGTAACAATCGCATGGGACCTAGGACACGGAAGACATCCGGGGAATGACAAAGCAGACGAAATGGTCAAACAAGGCTCGTCAAAAGCAGTAATTGGCCCGGAACCCTCCCGCGGAATCACCAAAACCGCATTCAAACGATCCATAAAAATGGGCGGAGGCACAAGCCCAAACCTAGTGGACAAACTCACCAGGACAGAGATAGGCGAAATAGTTCCTTAAGAAACAATCGCCAAAATTCACGACCGAACTTCTGAATCAAGACAGTAAAATAGTCAAAACAATAGTAGGTCTGATGATAGGACACTGCAAGCTCAACAAACATATGAGCCAAATAGGCCTGATAGAACAAGCACCATGCAGATTCTGCCTAGAGGAAGAATAGGACTCGTTCCACATCCTATGCCATTGCGAGGGCCTAGCAAGAATTAGATATCAAAAGTTGGGCACTACAAACCCAAGCAAGGAGACCTATACCCAAGCCAGGACTAATAGGACTAATCAAAGAGGCAAAGCTAGACTTGGTCATCTGAGATAAGTAGGGATCTATAATAGATCTTAATAGGTCGTGGTGTAACAAATAAATAATATGTTATAGGTATATTTATCAATCTAAGTGCCAACTCTGACTTATACTAATATAAGTATACCTCAAGGTCAGTTAATTTACTCACCTTATTATCGTTAATTTTCCAATTAAGGTGAATCTGACCGTAAAGGAAAACAATTAAACAATTTAAGGGAGCTCGACGTTTTGTATGAATATATTTCAGTGACGCCGAAAATCACTCATTAAATTTGATCGCTCAACAATGTCCTGTTCATCGGACCTAAAACGAAAACAATTAAGTGATCTGAAAAGGGAAATAACTGGAGCTCTCCTTTCCATATAAATTAGAATAACTCAAGGTCGTCTTGGTGTAAACACGAAAATTAATCAACTCCCCCCAAGTTTACATCAACGCCAACGGCTCATATGACCAGAAATAATTAAATGTAAATTTCCAACATAATTAAAACGTATCGTTTTTAACTTAATGCTATACGCGATGAAATATTAGGCATACAAATTCGTCACCAACGACTCTTGACATCCTTTAACACACGTGTATTCCTCGTAATCCTCTAATAACACCAAGATACAAATACCCAGTAATCACCATTTATAAATAAAACACTTTGTAACTTTGTTTGTATAACACTATTTATTTTCTGTTTACTATAGTAACTATAGTACTATAGTAAACAGAAAATAAATAGTGTTATACAAACAAAGTTACAAAGTGTTTTATTTATACTCAAACATGTATAACGAAGTAGAAGCCGCAAAAATTAATAATATCACCATTTATAAGTTCATTTCTGCATTTCAAAATAACATTAGCGATCATGACGTATGAAAAACAAGTGACAGTAAATTACCTATGACATTAGCAATCATTACCTTTGTTATACAGACAAATCCAGGCTGAAGTCCGCGGGTAAACAGAAAAGTAAACTATTGTCACATATTATTGCCTTATTATTAGTTACATGTAAATTATTTGTTTATTTCTGCAAATAAAATTGTTTATTATTATCAGGCATAATTTAAAACGAGTTTTTTTTAAATAAGAAACTTTTGAAAATGTATCTTTTATGTTATATAGCATCATCCATATATTTAAAATATATAGCTTTTTTGTATTTCTTTCCTATGTAAAAAAATAAGTAGCAATATAGAAGAATAAAGTAAAAACTAAGACGCTAAAAAAATATATTTACAGATTACTTTTTTTCATTGCTGTCTCTCTTTTGTCGTGCTCTGATTTTTGTGCCACAAGAAAAGCATCAATAGAACATTAAAAATAGTAATAACAATTGGCATTAATTAAAATATACTGTATTTAAATTCATATTTCTATACATATACACATTTCTGTATTTAAAACTGATAGTTTCATACCTAAAAATTACCATTATTAATTGGAAAAAGAGGTGTACAATTATATCATTTTCGTGATGTATTAATTATTAAAATATAAATTATAAATTCATGTACAATAAATAATTTAAATCCGTAACTATTAAATTTTTAACGCGCCAAAGGAAATAAACTCACCGTTTCCTCCTTCGCACTTAACTCCGACTCAAAGTCCACTTGAAGCCTCCTCCTGCAATAGAAAAAGAAAGAACGCATTTACACTGGCTTCCTTTTTGATGAATTATGAAATCTCCCCAAGCAAGGGAATTGAAAATGAAAACAACAACGGCAGCTTCATATTTTTAAAATATATAAATTAAATATCGCATTTAATGAGGGAAAATCTCCTCTGAAACGCGCTAGAAAACGTCTCGCAAATAATGTATCAAGTCGTTGTTAGGAAAATAATGCTGAATAAAAATAAGATTAAGATAAAATTGGATATTTATTTTGTAGTTTATGAGAAAATAAATTACACATATTTTTTAAAATGATTTCGGTGAATTTATTGGAAAATATACTGACTTATATTATAGCATATAGCATTTATACATCAAAGCATTCCAAGATACATATTTTTAATATAATAGAAATGAAAAACTTTTCCTTGTTTTAGTTTTAATTTGTATAATCAGGTTTCATTCTCAATAAAAGTGAATCGTTGTAATATTAACAAAGAAATATTGTTACTAAGAACATGTGCATAGTTCATCGTACGGTTAATGGGGTTGTAGATACAATAAGTAGTCGAGCAGAACACTACACGAAACGGTGGTTTATGTTTAGATTGTAAACCGTGTGGTATATTAGAGGTAAACCTATAAACCAAATTATTGCAATCTATAAGACCGTTTCCTATCTTGTATAGAAAAGACATATTTAAAAACATTCTCCTCTCATTATTCACTAATATCAGCATTCGTCTATAATCACTGGTCATATGTCTTTTCATACTATAAAACATTGTTTTTAAGAAATTTCAAGTTGCTGATTAGAACGGTTGAAAAAAGGTGCCCAAACAGTTGAAACATATTAGAGGTGTGTACTAGGGAGAGGTACAAAATACTAATTTTAAAATTAACACTAAATCTGTGAATGAACCCCAAAAGTAAAAAAAAAATTAGCATAAAAAGTGGTTCAACATAAATACCACATAAAAGTTAGAATTAAAAGACTAAAAACTTTCTAAATGTCATTTAAAGAGACAAGTTTTAAAGATATGTTAGCTTGTAGCAGACCTAATATTTAACGACAGACGATTAAAATACTCCATGGCAGCATATGATGGTTACTTCTGATACATAGATAACCGGTGCATCGGTAGTGCGATATTATTAAAATGTCTAGTTTGATGGTTATGTTGATAAGTGGTATTAATACTTATTTTAGCCTTGAAATTGTATATTAAAAGTTCGCATATGTACATGTACAAAGTTAATTTATTATTTTAATCGTAATATTATTCTGATAACTTTCTTTTATATAGTGAACAAACGATGAGCTTGATAGCTACAACCATAGTAAGTTATACCAAAGCGTAGTCTCGAGCAAAAGTATGAATTACAGACTAGTTTAAGTATTTACAAGAGTGCTTCAACAGATTTTAGGGTAAGCAACATGTAGCATGCCGAAACTAATTCACTTTCCAACTTTGAAACATGTTTAGTTCCACTAAGAGTCGCATCTAGCAATATCCTTAGAAATCTTGCACTTTCTTTCGTACAGATCTCTTGGTCTAAAAGAATGATTCTTTGTGGATACGTTATTTTTATGCGGTATGGATTTACGATTTCAGTTTTGTCCGTATTTAATTTCAATTTATTCTTTTTTTGAGCAAAGCGGTACACTCATTTACTGAATCAGAAACATTTTTGCGAGAAACCAACAAGGTAGTATCATCTGCATAAATTTCAATATGACAACCCATCTACTTGCACAACATGTGATAAGTCATTAATATGGATTATAAAAAGCAGTGGGCTAAGGATACCACCATGTGGTATTACCTTGGTGACGCTAAAACTACTTGAAATTTTATTATGTCTTTTACACTTTGCTTTCTGGTACTTGAGTTACTTTTGATCAGACTTAAGGAAACTCTACAAACACCATACTTATGTAATTTGTAAATTAAAATTTCATGAATAATTCACTGCCACCAATTCAAAATTGCGTTGTACTGCTAATTTATTTATTAACATTATAAAAAAATATCATACCGACATAAGCAAATTAAATAAGACAGTCTCCAAAAATTAGACCTAAATACGCCAGAAATGGCAAAAATATTGCCTCAATGGCCACACTCGCCTGATGAATATAGTCACCAGCTGCGAAATGTATTTGGTCGAGTGGAAGAACACAAGAAATCGTGAATTCCGCCTTAGGGATCTATGTTCCAAATTTTGAAGTGATTTAGTGTTTTTACGTATGTATTTTTTATATTTTGTAATAGATCCTGTAAATTAAATAATATAATATATCTGTGCGAATATTAAATTTTATGCATTTGCGAATAAGTATAGCAGAGCCGTCGTAGGCAACTTCGTCCACAGGATGTTTATTTCTACATAATTGTGTTGCTAGATTGAATTTATTTAATTTTGTTAGTTTAATCACCAAACAATCCTCGTTGCATTCCAACATAATTTCTATTTTCAGAATTTTGTTATGTAAAGATCGCACCTTGATATGTAAGAATGTAAAATATTTATTATTGTTTATAGTTTTGTTTTGTGATTACCATATTTCAGATTCTACGTAATTAGTGTTTTGAGCTATATTTTATTTGAGCACTACATGGGCAGCCGTATGCTTAAAATCTAATGACCCACTTTTGAATAAGTAAGAAAATCACATTGAAGGGTTGTTTTTTCCGTTTTTTTTTATAAATTTCCATTTATAGAGATGTTTTGTACTACGATCCTATTTTTAGACCATAATTATCTAACTCGAATTCTTGTTATACAAGGAATTTATACTTTTTTAAAAATATCCCAGTAATAAGTGTACCGAAATGTTTTCGTGTTTTTCATCATAACATCCATGCTCGAGCTCGGATTCGAACCGAGGACCTCTCTGACTACAATCGGTGCGCTAACCGCTGTGCCAATGGGACCGGCTTCCGTATTTTTCTTATTATTACTTGTGGTTAAGATATTTTTAGTTTAAGCAGTTGGCAGTTTGTGTTTGTAAGGTTACACAAAATAAAGCAGTTATATTCTGATACTTAAAGAAACAGCACTTTTGTTCATTAACCTGACGCCATTTTAACAGGTTATGGGCCCAGAGCTCACATGATTCAGATAACGTTTTTTTTTGTTTTTTTTTGTATGTTGCTTTAAGTGATTAAACTTGAATTGAAAATGTCTTCACTCCCAGTAGTAAGTGCACCGAAACCAAAGGGATGAAAAATTATGATGTTTGGTCCTTTGGGGCTAAGAAGTACTTGATCCTGGAGGAACTTCAAAACTACATTGAAACGGAGCCGAGTGTAACTGACGTAGATCAAATCCTGGAGGATGAAAGGACGCAAGCAAAACTCGTGTTATTAGAAGACCCTTCTATACACACTCACGTAAAGATTGCAACAACTACAAAATTGTTGTGGGCTAAATTAAAATCTATTTATGACAATTCGGGCTTTTCGCGGAGGATTAGTTTGTTGCGGACCTTGATATCGATAAGGTTGGAAACGATGTGTTGTGTTATCTACAGGCTGTAAAATTTACAATAAACGTAAGAAAATGATTTCCATTGTTGATTTAGTTGGCGGAGTCTACACAATTAGACTGTGTCCGGAATCAACAGACGATTCTTTAATGGCAGTGACATCAGGCAAAATATGGCACCGAAGACTTAAACATTTGAACAAAACATTTTTAGAAATGTGGTCGGGTAGAAAAACAGATGTTAGACACCTAAGAATATTTGGTAGTATAGCCATGGTACATATTCCCAAGGAAAAGCGTCTTAAATGGGACAAGATCTCATAAACTCACAAAGAAGATTAATTGTGGCGTTATGGCGATAACCTCAAGGGTTACAGAGTTTATAATAATGAAAACAAATCTATAAGTACAAGCCGAAATATTATAGTTAGAGTTACTGAAGAAGTAATAGTTTCAGTAGTAGTCGAGTCTATCTCAGAATAAACATAAATGTTAACACTACAGACCAGGAGAGCGAGATTGTTGAAAGCAGTACGTCAGAAGAAAAGTTGAAAGGCCACGTAGAGAAAGAAAACTAAATGATTTTCCAGATTATGTTACATATCTGTGCGGTAAGCTAAGTGTTTTATGAGAAGATCCTCTGACAGTCGAAGAAGCTTTGTCGTGTCCTGACAAGGAGCAGTAGAAATAGGCTATGGAAGCAGAAATTTTAGCCTTCGAAGAGAATAAAGCTTAGAGCTTTTCAACTGCACCAAACCATGAATCGGTAGTGCCATGTAAATGGGTGTTTAAACAAAAAAATTAGCAAAAGATTCATATACTTGTTTCTCATTAATCACTTGGTGAAACATTATGTTAATATATAGGTTTTATAATATTTATTTTATCACTTGGTTTGTTTCACAAATATTTTTTTTATTTTCAACTAGTTTCGGCTTATTGCCATTATCAAGAATGATGTACAAAAGAATTTTACCGGTATTCAAATACATTAACGGTGCATCAGGTAATTAGAGCGTTTAATATCGGGGATATCAAATCTCGTCGTTGTCATTAACCACGTTTTTTCCCGCTTTTACGGCTTTACAAATTTCAAGACCATCCCGGTAGTTAAGTACTAATCCCTTATTACCTGAATGCAATATTTTACAATTCTTTGAATTTAAGATATTATTAGATGTGATGCAATGTTTTGCAAAACCCGTGGTTTGTTTTTTTTTATTTAAAATGTCGTTGCGGTGTTCTTTTAATCGTGTTTCAGAGGACCTACCACTTTGCCCTAAATAAATTGCATCACATCCATCACATTTTAACTTGTACACTCCGCTCCTTTTATTGTTATTATTAAATTTTATTTTGTTGTTTATTAAGAATTTTCCTAAATTAACCGAGTTAGTCAAAAAGAATTTAACATCCAGCCCAAATACATGAAAGGCCAGTGCAATCATCGTTCAACAGAAGCCAAGGAAGTAGTAAAAGCAGCCTACCAGATGTGGGTTTCATTGGAAATGAAAAAGTTGTATAAATAGCGAGACGTTTTACCAGAAATCTTAAAACTGTTACACACAAAACTACATCGAATTGAATTCGATTATATTGACTCCACATCCCGGGAAGAAGCTAGAAACGCATCATTCGAGCATTTTAAGATTCAGAAAGAAAAACTGTCAAAATTACGTAGTGAAAAAGTGAATAGTGAAAAAGTTTGTGACAAAATAAATGTGAATTACACCAATAACTATGGTAAGCAAACTGATTTTAAATTCTTTCCCAGAATTGTAAATTTATCCAAAATTCAATTTGATAAAGTAGAATCGTCATTATTGGAGACAGGTTTAAAATACAGCCTACATGTAACATCAAAATCATCCATTGAAACAGTAGGGATTAATTCAGAAATAATTTGTAATAAAACCGTCATCCTAGAAGAAAGAAATTTAAAAAAAAACATAATGTTTCAAAATTAATCATAAAACATAAATGGTCACATTATAAAAGTAAACTGTATAATTAAGAAAAAAAAACAATTATTAACATCAAAAATAAATTAAGGAATAATGATTTAATCTTGTGCAAGCCTGATAAAGGCAATACTATAACTATAATGAACAAAACAGAATACATCAAAAAAACAGAGGATCTATTAAACACCGATAATTTTAGTAACAATAAACTTGATCCAACAAATAAATATCAAAATGAGCTCATAAAAGCACTAAAACAACTAAAACAAAGTACTAATTTAATTTCAGATAAGGACAGACTAAAAATAACAATAATGAACCCAAAAGCCCCAACCTTATATGGTTTACCTAAAATCCATAAGGATGAAATACTAATGCTAATAATACTAATTTTTTTAAATATATGCCAATTTAGAGTTTTCATCTATAGAGATGTTGTTTTGTATTTTTAGAATATCATTATTTAATTTGACTTCTTCCGAGGTATGCATATTTTTTATTCGTGGTTGATATTTTTCATATCCACAAATACACAGTCCTTTATTTTTTCTACGAGTTTATGTTTTAGGCCTTCGAAGTGCACATTGAATTATTTTTCAATACGTTTCCTATTTCGATTTTATTTAAATTTTTTTTTAATTTATATCATTAATTAGCATTTTACGTGTTTTTTCAAGAGTCTCATTTGTTGGCTTTAAAATAACCATATATTTCTTAGCTACTTAGCCCTTCCTTGCTTGTAGTGTTGACAACTTTCATAGTTTTAAAGCTGTACCTTACAACATTGTAATCTCTTCAAGTAGTAATTTATTGTTTAGTAAAAGTGACTTGTTCACGCATTTCACTTATTGGCACATCACTTAGACCTTCCTCACTATAACTGGTTGACCTAATCTCTACGGATTTTGAGGCACTATTTAACCTTGGTTTGCCTGTACACTTGTGTTGTTTTTAACTTACGATGGATAGCACAATTCTAAGCATGATGTGTAGTTGGTTTTATTTGTATGTGGGTTTTTGCAAGCACTATATGCACAGAATTTACTAGATTCAAGATCGTTTTAAAATCGCCGTCATCTTAGTTGTTTTAAAGGTTTGTTAGAGATAAACGTTATGTGATATTAAATTTAGTAATGAATATAACACAAAAGTTGTTTATCAGAGAGGTTCGGGTTAATAGATTATTATACAAACTATAATTATTACTGTTTGTAATTCTCCCACGATAGAATGAAATACATATGCATTTTCTAGGGTTAGATGCTTTCCACCCACCCTACATATACATATTTGTACCTTTATGTAAATGAGAAGAAAATATAACTTAAAGACTATTATACAATGTGAGTAAGCGGCTTAAATAATTAAAAATAAATCAGAAATTATGTTAACTAAAATATAAATAAAGCAATAAAGAACAGGTATTCGTATTATATTAGATTATTAATAATTTTAAACAAAAAAATCTTTTCAAATATGTAATGTTCTAGTTTCAATTGTTATTGAGGTATTGATGTGTATTAATGCACCATCATTTGTATTACTGTTTTTTTAGTAAAACCATACTATTTTGAACGATTATTATTTCTTAAATATATTTCTTTCATGTTTGTTCACTTTGAAACTTTTTGATCAAGCAGAGTTAGGTTTCCAAGCACTTAGTAAATTGATGAGACTTACTTTCTCTAAATTATTATTTATTTTTAATAATTCTATTAATTTACTTTTATTAACATTTTACTCATAAGATTGGTTTCCTCTTCTGTATAAGCTGATGAGAAATAATTCTTATTGGTAACACAAAATATAACATTAAGGTAACATCAATTGTCTAAAGCCTCGTACTAATTATAATTACTGTTAAAATTACCGCTGTTGACGTTTCCCTGTAATTGATAGCTACTCAATTAGGGTAATTTAGTGCAACGCAATGCCTCAATGGCATATCTTGCTTTACGGACACCTAGAGTTATAAAAACTCGCAGTAAAACCAATATTAAATAATAAACAATATTTATTAATATGCACATGAAACACCAAGCTTCAAGGTGGAAGAGACACACAAGATTTTTTACAGTTTTTGCAAAAATACTACTAATAGCACCTTTTCCGAGTACCAGGTAGAATTTCTTGATTAGCATTTACTTCTGAAATTCTAGCCACCTCTTGTCTTCTTTCTCTCACAGATTGCGGTACATTTATTTCTAATGAACGTCATTCAAAATTATCCTTTGTCAACAACAAAGCAAGGTCTCTTAGGAACAATCTTCTTTGCATTATATATTTTTTATTATTACAGGAAAAATGAGCTGAGCGTTAATACCTACCATATTCATCAAAGAATACAAAATAACCATCAGCCATCTTCTGGTATTTCTTGACAGCACTGACTTGGACCAGACTATCAACCCCTCCTTTTGTTTTATTATTATAAGTGGTAATTTCTGGTTTATATTTTTTAGACAATTCACCAATAGCACCATCGTGATGTAAACTGGATACTAGAATTACACTGTTATATTTTTTGGGTACGTAAGACAAAATAGTTGTATGTTCTTGGAATCCGAATATCGAGGAATTTACAGATCGAACTCTTGTATTGGTAAATTCAAGAGGAAGTTCCCTCTTATTTTTCTTGATAGTACCTACATAGGTTGTTTTGTGTTCTGTTAAGAGTTTGTTGACTAAAGGCAAACTAGTGAACCAGTTATCACAGGTTACATTTCGATTTGCTCCGGATATTGGCTCTATCAACCTCAAAACTAAACTTTGTTGGGTTTTTCGTATGGACCATGAGGTTGCTTTCCAATATATACTTCTATGTTTGATGCATATGATGTAGCAGAATCAACCCTAGCAAATATTTTTAATCTACATCTGCTTGGTTTACTGAGAATATATTGTTTGAATCCACATCTTCCTCTAAAAGCTTCCAGTTTTTTGGCCATTGTTACATTTGCTCCCACAGTGTATGTTTTTTTACAATTTTCGCCAAAAAATTCAAATAATTCTCGTATTGGAGCCAATTTATCTATCTATCCGGCCAGGTACAGCAATCCAAAAAGGGCCTTTATTTCGTAAATATCAGTAGGTTTTGTTCTCCTATCTCTTGTGTAATTTTTTCCTAATCGAGAAATATGTAGGTTTGTGATGTTGACTATAAGTTGCATCATTTAGTCATTAAAAACAGCGTCCAGTAATTTGTAGTTGATTCGGCATTTTTTCCTTATGTTTTTACCCCTGGAAGGCAAACGATGATCCCTTGGGACAGTGTTTGCGCCACGTGGTAATGCCATCTTTGCCTATGAATGCTGGTTTTCTTGAGATCTTGCTTGGAGAAACATAATCGCTTATATCATCTCCGTCTTCAAAATCTTGCTCCGAATCGCTATCCGTACTTCTCTCTTCGATGGAATTTTTTTCGGAAGCAAGCTCTGCTTCTTCCTCATCTGGTTCTTCCTCAACCTCAAAATCTTCCCATAACTGCTGCAGTTTTGCTCTCTTCGTAACTCATGTTAAGAAGCAAGGGCGGTGGGAACGAATATAGAACGTCCTGTCAGCAGTGAATGCAGAATGATTAGACAACGATGATAACTTGACATCGGAATGCCTGTGAATGTTTGATTTCGCCGCAGCGTGACTTCTAAAGAGGTTTTTCGAACATTCGAATGTTTCGAAACACTAGAGAAATTGTTATCGCATCGATGCCGGCAAAGTCAAAGTATTTTTCTTTCTTATTGGCAATCAGGCTTCAATTGAATTTAGGGGTGGGTGATACTGATGTTTATATCAGATTTGCTCTAACATGAAAGTCTAGAAACGCCGTGATGTTAATCTGGTCTTTGTTGTTGTAATTTTGCACTTTTGGTTTAATTTTAATCTAGGTTTTTTGATGTTTCCACCGTCATAAAAAGTATTTTCTTGAAATATATAGAAATAAACAATAAAACAAATATCTAACTCTATTAGATAAGAGCCGTTCACTTAAACTTAAATTGAAATATTGAAGGGTTTGTGTTTTTATATGCAATTTAAAATATACGTACAAGATACTAATGAGTCATACTGCTCAAGTATATCTAAATATTAAATTTATATTTCCTATTAAAATAATAACAATTATTAAGTGACTAATAATCGTTTTCATGCCAAGAATTGAGTTGGGCCACTTTTAAAATTAACAATCAAATTTTAATGCCTTATCGTCTCGCTGTATCCAATGAAATTAAACAAAACTTTTTGAATAAAAAAAGGTAAAATTGTTAAGTGGGTAAATTAGTAAAAATTTGATGCATGATGAGTGGGCAGATTTTAAATTAAAATTAGATAAGATTAGCTATAGAAAGTGATATATATTTAAACTTAAATTTTTATTTTGTTTTATTTGTTATGTAAAGGTAAGTATTAAACCATTGATAATGGTCACTTTGTGTCCGAAATATATATTTGGTATTTCAAATAAACTGTGCGAAGAAAGGTTTTTAGTGCTTTATGTTACTTAAAGGGTTTGATAATTTTTACCAGCAAAATCATCAAAGATGATTATGTGGGTGGCCTAAATGGGACAAGATCTCACGAAGAAGATTAATTGTGGCGTTATGGCGACAACGTCAAGGGTTACAGAGTTTATAATAATGAAAACAATTATAATAATAATAAGTACAAGCCGAAATATTATAGTTAGTGTTACTGAAGAAGCAGTAGTTTTATTGGGAGTTCAGTTGATCTCAGAAGAAAACATAAATGTTAACACAACAGACCAGGAGAGCGAGATTGGTGATATCGGTACGTCAGAAGAATATGGTCCAGAAAATCCAGTGGAAGTTGAAAGGCCACGTAGAGAAAGAAAACTTTCATTTTTCAGATTATGTTACATATGTGTGCGGTAAGCTAAGTGTTTTATGAGAAGATCTGACAATCGAAGAAGCTTTGTTGTGTCCTGACAAGCAGCTGTAGAGATAGGCTATGGAAGCAGAAATTTCAGTCTTTGAAAAGAATAAAGCTTGGAGCTTTGCAATTTCACCAAAACATGGATCATGTAAGATTTGTAATCAAACAATTGGTCCCAGATCAACTGTCTTAAAATGTGTACAATGTTGTATGATATTCCATGCCCACTGTTTATCTTTACCGAAAAGTAGAATAAGTTTTTTACTGGATCAGTCTAAAATGGAGAATGGGGAAGAATTTATTTGTCCCATTTGTGATCAAGCCAACGCTGTTCCTGAAGAAAATATTACTTCTACTCCCTCAATGTTACAACCCAATAACATAGAGAAGATAATAAAAGAAACGATCAGTCTTGTTCTTAATAATCAGCTACTTCAATTAAAGCAGGAAATTTTAAAATCCATGAATAGTGAGATTAGCAACTTAAATAAAAAATTAATTGCTCTTATAAATGAAAATAAATTACTTCACGATGAGATTCAAAAATTAAAGAACCATTCTTATTTGGATTCAATGGAGATAAGACATATCCGAGTTTAAAGAACGCAACATAAGAGCTAATAACGTAATGTTATTTAATCTTGAAGAATCTAGAAGTTTGGACGCAAAGTTACAAGATGATATGAGCCGTGTTCAAGAAATAATCACAACTGTTGGTTTAGAAAGTGTCCAAGTGAAAATAATACGCCTAGGGAGGATGAAAGATAAGCCGAGGCCAGTAAATGTTATTTTTGCAAATCGAAAGGACGCCCTGAGCCTAATTAAATCAGATAAGTCTAGAATTTCTAATCAACTCGTGATTAAACAAGACTTGACTCAACATCAGTGTTTATACCTAAAACAACTCCGAAAAGAATTAATTTCCAGAATTGAAGGTGGTGAAAATAACCTTACAATTAGATATTTTAATGGTAAACCCAAAATTGTTACATCTGATTCTTGCTCCCAACTTCCAAAAAACAGAAAAAACTAAACATTTATTTCCACAACGTCGACGGACTAAATACCAAGCTTAATGAATTTTCCAATAATGTCCTTATGAGTAGTTATGATATTTTTATTATCATGAAACATGGTTGTCGACTAATATACGTGACAGTGAGTTTAGACTTAAATCAATATAATCTGTTTCGATGTGATAGATCACCTTTAACTAGCGGTAAATCTTCAGGAGGTGGAGTTTTAATTGGAATTCGTAACTCCCTCCAGGCAAGTGTTATTAATATAAGCGAAGTAAATGTTGAGCAGTTATTGATAAAATTAGTGTTAAAACACAAGGGTTACGTAATCGGTGATAATATCGTTAGTGATATTAGACGATACAATTTCTCCAAAGCAAATTTTTATTGAAATTAACCGATTCATTGCTTCTATAGACTGGTGTAAACTTTTTGATTTTTATGACGATTTAAACTCACGCATTATCTAGAATTCCAAAGTGTCAGAAGTCAGTGCAAAGAAGTAAATAATATTTTGTACAAAAATACTTAGAAGATATTGAGAGAAATATTAACATCGATAGAAAATCATTTTGGAAATTTGTTAATGATTCTAAAGAATTGAAGGGTTTTCCCGTAAATATGTTTTTAAATGATTTCAAAAGTGATAATTTACAGGACACTGTTGATCTATTCGCTGATTATTTTGCCGACGTTTACTGTCATAATAACGTGCAACTCTTTGATCTCAAGTATGAAAAAAAACGTTGATTCAACATACATGTTGTCTGTTGATTTTATGGATGTTTTCAAGGCAATTAGTCAATGAAAGCCTTCAGCTTCAGTGGGTCCTGATAATATTCCAAATGTGTTTTTAATTAATTGTATTTTTACTATAACCCATCCGATTACGCTGCTCTTTAAAAGGTCGTTTAATGAGTTAATTGTACCCACAATGTGGAAATTATTACATTACCCCCATTTATAAAGCAGGTGATAGATCTGACATTCCCATAGAGGAAAATGTATTCAATCGGCATTTTAGCTGGACAATTGAATTGGCTATGTAAGAGTATTATAGCGGTTGAACAGCATGGTTTTTGGTCGGGACGATCTGTAACGTCCAATCTGTTAACCTACAATAGATTTATCTTGGATGCCTTGGAGAATCAGTATCAGATAGATGCTGTCTATACTGACTTCTCCAAGGCATTTGATCGGGTCTCTCATGACTTGTTTTTGTACAAACTCGAGATAACTGGTTTCCACCCCAACATAATTCTGTGGCTAAGGAGTTTTCTTGTGGACCGTAAACAATTTGTCAGAATTGATGACTGTATTTCAAAAGAAATTTCAGTGAAATCTGGGGTCCCACAAGGCTCCCATTTGAATTTTCGTGAACGATATTGTCTCTAAGTTAAAATTTTGTTCATCCTGGCTATATGCTGACGATTTAAAGATAGCCTATCCAGTCACAAACAGTAATGATGTAGAAAAAATTCAAGAGGATCTTGACAGTATAGCCAATTGATGTGATCTCAACAGCCTGCAACTTAATCTAAATAAGTGTAAGTCAATTACTTTTTATCGTGGCCACAATTCCATTAAGACCCAATATACTTTAAATAATTACGTTATTGAGAGTGTTGTGGAGATTATTGACCTTGGTGTTATATTTGATAGTAAGGTTACATTTGTCTCTCATATTCGTCATATTGTAAACCGTGGCTTAAACCTATTTGGTTTTATTTCAAGAATGGTTAGAGATCTATCACTTAATGCTATTTGCTGCCTATACCAATCATTAGTGCGATTTGGTTTAGAGGATGCTTCTTGTGTCTGGTCTCCTTATCAGTATTATCTTATACGAGAGTTAGATAAAGTTCAATGCAAATTTTTTAGAATGGCTCCCTTTCGGATTCATATTCCCTGTCATAACTTAAATTATAAACTTCTTGGTTCCCAGTTAAGGATTCTTTTATTATAGGAAAGACGTATCATTGCAGATTTGAAATTTTTATTTAAAGTAGTAAATGGTCAGATAGACAGCCCAATAATTCTCCAACTTATTCAATTTAATGTTAGATGTGTTGGTGCCAGGACCCGCAGTAATATTACATTTAATTTACCCATTTCTCGAATGATGCGTATCGCAAATGCTCTGCAAGATAAAAGTCATTTTACATTATTTTGTAATAGTTATGAAACTTTTATAAAGCGTTTACGAGTATTAGATATTAGTTGTGTATTTAACTCATTGCGGACTTTTTAATCTAAATTTTCAACGCTCAGAATTATAACTTTTTTTATTGTTTTAATATTTTATATGCTCATGTATATGTATCTAATTAGTTTTTATATGTATTTTTCATTAATTTTCGTTAATTCATGTAACTCATTATTCCTGATTGTACTTATTCTTTTTGTTTCGTAATACATTCACACTTTAGTTTGTAAGAATTTATATTATATTATTGTAATCAGAGGGATGTACCCGTAAATAGAAATAAATAAATAAATAAAATAAATAAATTTTAATAGAAATTTAGAGAAAAAATTGTACTTCCTATTATATAACAGGAAGTATGATTTTTCCTCCACTAATAAATATAAAATATGTAATGTATTTTTTTTTTATTTGCAAAAACATAAATAAACAGCTCTCGTTTACTTTGATCTGTATATAGGTATAAAAGGTCATGCAATTATGGTTTATACTAATTAAAGTAAACAAAATTTAAAAAAATCATGTAGAGATACTTACTGTCTCTTTAAAGTGGCACATTAAAAGTTTGATTATTTTCTAAATAACACAGGTTACAGCTATAAACTTGTTCAATAATAACAAGAGTAGCCGGTGCGCCACACAAATAACTGCACCATAGGGCCATGGGCACTATGTACGTATTCAAAGCCCTTTTGAACCTATATTTTGATTCAGTGTAATTACAAACATGTGTGTAAATCTAGTGCCCAAAGCGCATATCCGTTTGTCTGTAAAGCACTTTAATTCATAGAGTAGGATCAGATGAAGTGAACAATCTATAATTTACAGGGATAATTGAATACCTTTTTCTGTATTTCACTCATTATCTAAAAGTGTACTTAATTGACGTGATTATTAAGTTATGTTTTTTTAATCTATAGGAAATTAAAATGAAGGATATAAGTAATTGTTGGTTTTATTAAATAAATAAAAAAATATTTGAACTAAAATGGCATAAAATAATTTGTACAATTAAATAAAAATAAAGTAACTTATATAATACTTTTAATTTTTATAATGGCAAGTTGAGTTAATTAATTAATAATTAATGTAAAAAGTAAATACTTTAAATATCTCTCCTACATTTATATTTTTGTGTGCACAAGTTTAAATCCGTTAATAAGGGAATTAGATGTATAATTGCTCGGGAAATTTTAAACAGGGGACATTTTTGTGCGGCACTAATGGCGGTGTTCACATGCGTAATTTTCGGGGCCCCACAGTGGACGACTCCGACCGGAGTGTGGCCGAATTTTAGTAATTAATATTAGCAGAGCACTGCGTCGAATGGCCCAAGGGGTACAAATTTCAATTAAAATTGCACGCGCCGCAATCGGAATATTGCAAAAACTCTAATATCACGTTATTCGGTGTACGTTTCAACTCCCTCGGGCAAAACCCGAAATTAATAATCTCGTAATACACACTAATCTCTCGTGACAATTTCCAGTAATGATAAAATGAAAAATAAACGTGAAATACCTTAGAGTAACCTTTATGGGCTAACCCAGTATTTTTATTATACGACCTAAATACCCATTTTTAGTTTAATATTAATTAGTTGATTATTGAATACACACGCAAAAACTAAATTATAACAACAAAATTAAAATTTACAGTAATGCCGTTTTCAATTTTGTACGTTCATTATTGATGGCGCACTTGAATTACATGTGTATTTTAATATATGGGAGTAACTTTTATTCAAGTACTATCAAGTTTTAATTTAATTTAATTAAATTGGAAATGTAACTCCACTGATACAAAATAATTAAACTAAGCCCATTATCACACTTACGATAATAATGTGATAAAAACATCGTAAACTGTTATATTTGTTTATTTAAAAAATAATAATTTAATTTTATGTTATAAAAATTTATATAATCAATTACCGCCGTAATTAATCTTATAATTCCATTATCAATAAAAGGTGTGTTTCTATCGGAAATTCCAACACTTTCTTGAAGTTTACACTTAATGGGAATTATCAGCCCTCATCGCCGCCGCAGCTTCATTAAATCCACTCGAGAGGGTTGGCGGCGATCGGTCGCAAAAATCCCGCCCGAAAATCTAATTAAGACCGCCATCGGGAGATAATCGCCGGAAAAATACGGCCCCGCCGATATTAAATTAGTTTCGTCGCCTTGTATACGCGCCCCGCCCCCCTTACACCCCCCATAAGCCTAATTAAATTTAATATTTAATTAGGGCGGAAACAACGGATTCATTAATGCCCGCGCCCGTCGATTGTGTCGTTCTTTCGCCATGTCGTAATCGGCTTTGGGTACATATTAAATTTGGGAAGATTGCGACGTTTAATATTTCATCGTAAATATTCTGTTATAAACATGATTTTAATTGGACCGGGATCCGGATCATTAATATCTCATTAGATGGTATTAATTAACAAGCAAATAACAAATTGCCATTTACTGCATTAATTTATAAATATTCTGAATATGCATTTACTATTTCGTATTTAATTTATATTTATCCAAACAATATCTTAAAATGTAATAAGCTAAAGAATGAAGAAACTGTCGAAAATATTAAGGAATCATTTAAAGAAATCAAAGTCAAGGTGATAAAATAAAACCAGAAGAGAGGTGATAAGAGTTCAATAAAGACAAATGAAAACAGCACGAAAGCTATTATCAAACAATAAACAAACGATGAAAGCATGGTGGTATTAATACATAAAAAGATACAAACGAAAATTACTAGAAAACAAAACTATAAATTATATAAGCACAGATAAAACATATGATTTGATAAATATTAAAAATCGATCGTGTCTGAATAGCCAAGTAGCTTAAGACAATCTCCCTCTACCATTCACCACCCCAACCCCCAAATTCCCTCCAACACATTTACCTTAAAAAACATACAAGCACAGAGAATATAGGTTAAAAATAATAATAAAGACAAAAAAATAAATTGATAGAATTTGGAAACAATTGGAAAAAGAGACCAAAGGTAATGAGAAAGTATTCTATAAAGAATTTACAAATTTAAGAATAGGAACATAATAAAAGATAAGAGAAGAATAATGTAGAGATGGAGAAAATACTTTGTAAAATTATTGCCAGAAGGAAATACAGTAAACATGTAATGCGAGAAAAATATATTAAAGATGAAACACATTACAAGAATTGAAAGAGGCAATACAATCTGGTTAAGATAAAACCATAATAGAAATGACAACGAAATGTGTATTAAAAATTTGACCTAATTTATCAGTACAATATCAACAGGCGAAAATATATCACAAGACTTAATAACAGCACTGATAGTACTAATGTATAAAAAAGGAGGTAGAAATTAATATAATAATGATAACGAGGTAAAGCACAATAACAAATATTTTACGAAAAAAATATTGGAAAAATAAAAGAGAAAAAGGGTTAAACGAATCACAAGAGAAAAAATAAGTAAGCAAAATCATATTTTTTTACAATAAAAGAAATCGCAAACAGAATATTAAACGTTGGGAAGAAAGTATACTGTGCTTTTGTAGCCATAGAAAAATATTTGTGCATAAAACTGCAAGTTATGTTGTTGGTTAAGCCTTGCGACATTAAAAAATCAACCTTTATTGAATTACAAATTACAATATTAACAATTTGAAATGTAAAACAAATAGATTTCCAACGTAATTGGTAAGACTAATTCAAATGTGATTTACGAGCCAAGTCGTGCATAATATTTCATATTAAGTCTTATCACTAAAAATGCGGCTTAGCGTCTTGCCGCTAGATTATGCTTCTGTGTAGGTCAACGTAACATACATCTTTATGAGAAAGGTTTAGCTTCCTCCTAAGACGTGCAGATCGTGCATTGGAAGTGGCCAAAATAAATTTACATCGAAAAATAATTTCAACCAAGAGCACTTATTACAAAAGGTTGTCATTATATCATTATGTACATAAGAGTATAAAATCTATTAGCACTCATTACATTCCATTTCTATATTTATTCAGATAACTAACACATATTTTGGACCTAGGAGATCATTATCAAAGTTCAAACTAAGTTGGACATGAGAAGGTCTAGGTACTTATACTGTGTGTATATGCCGAAATTAACATCAGCGCAGAACTATACTCAGATTTCCATTAACATTTAATTTTTTTATAATAATAAACGCAATACAACAATCAAAAATGGCAACAACAACCGATATGATCAAATTATAGTTTTTAAATTATTTTAAATTACTCAAAAGCCAGAAACGTGTTATATATAGCCCAGGCAACTTGAGATACAGAGAATAAGTATATTTTACATGTAAAAGCAAAAGAATCAAATATCTCGGCAATCACAAAATCGGGTACTGTTCCAAAACACTACAAAACACATCTCTAAATTCCAACATTGACTCAACACCAAACAAGAAATCATCTACCAGCTGAATGAAGAACTCAAAAGCAAGAGGGCATAGATAGAAAATATTACATTTCGAATCAAAAACATAGAAAATGAGGCCATAGAAGCAGAAGAACCGATTGCGGCAGGAGAAAAAAAAAATAAGTTACTCGAACACAGCTTAATGACGATAAATCGAAAAATCAAAGATTTACAAGACAATTTGGAAAACCTTAAGCATTCTAAAGAAACATATCCACAGAGAAACAATTCTTGGAATTCTGATGATGCTAAAATACTAACGCCAGAAAATTGCGCAAAATGTGAATCTCTTACAGTAATTTTAAATTAGCAAAGAAGTCAATTAGACTCTCTGAAGGCTCTCTGAAACAACATAGAACTCTAATAAAAAATTGAATTACCCTCTTAACAAATATAGTTGATATCTTGAAGCTATTACTTTGTAATACGTTTTTGAAAAACAGGACTAATAATAAAAACCGTGTGTGATAACAACAAAGTGAATTTCATCTATCGTCTTGAATAAACTTCGCTTTGATATTGCCTCCAGGCATGAGAAGAAAACGGCTACAAAAAAGTATTCAAACAATCAACAATCGTGCTATTACTTAGCGATAACAATGGGAAACATCGAGCGAGCCATTTCAAATCGATATTTGCAAAAAGCAATGTAAGCCTGAAGATAAAATCAATTTTTAGACCTTATGGGAGATTTTGTGAGGTTATTCGGAATATCTGCCTACCTACATTCAACATAATAATAGTTAATATCTATAGATCAGGTAATTTCAATGAGTTCCTAACAATCTTAAGCATATTAGTAAATAAAATTGATTTAAATCGATATGTTGCAATCGGAGGAGATTTTAATGTCAAGTTTAATCAGCGTTATTACAGGATTTATACCAATCCTACGGTCTCACAAGCAGGTACAATAACTGCCTCGATAATATTTTCACAAATATCAATGAAAATTATATATAGATAGAAAAAAAAAATACCACAATGTCGGATTACGTAGGTAATCGTGTGAATATAGCAGTTAGTCATCTAATGACCACCTATGATGCTCTAATGACCATCGACTTATGCCCCATTACCGATACCTGAAGCAACAGTTGTATTGCCTTTGAACAATTTTTGAACATCCTGGAGACATATGCCATTCAATCTTTTCCAAAGACTCCAATTCGAATAGGAATAAGGTTTTGAGGTTCACTGATAATCCACGGCAAATCCGGGAAACACTATTATTATTCAAACAAGTGAGCGAGTATAATTAAGAGTTTGTACCACACTTCAAAAACTATAGATTATATAAGAGTAGACTGTCGGATGTTGAACTGATATCTAAGCGAAAGATGTCAAGCAGTTTACTTTAATGGTACCGTCTCTTCCGAGCAGCAAACTCGTTATAGTGTACATCAAGGTTTACTATTATTCCTAGTGTATGCTGATACTACCATCAAAAGTCAAAGGAATAATATATCCGTGGAGATCCAACTCATTTCTTGCCAATCGATTGTGTCTGTACACCGACAAATCTACAACAATGGTATTCTCCTTAAAACCAAATATTCCACCAAGCAGCAAGAATAAGCAAGAAGAATACATGGCCCATAGTTTTAACGGCAACATATTTTTGCTACGCTACTTGAAAAACCATCTACCTGTCAATGTTGTAAGATCTGCTTATTTTACTCTTTGTAAAAGTGTCATTACCTATGGTTTACTTGTATGGTGTCATAGCAGTGTAATGACAACTTTTTTTAACTGCAGCGTAAAGCCGTACGGGTAGTCGCACAGCAACGACTGCCGTCAATCGTTTATAAAATTCAATATTCTAAACGCTTCCATCTCTGTGCATATTAGAATGTTTACTGTACATGTACAATAATAATTCCAACAGTTGTATACTAACATAAAACACGTAATCATCAAAAGAACATATATACAGGGTGTTCAATTTAAGTACAGACGTTGAAATATCTCGAAAACTACACGTTGAATAAAAACAAATTTTGAATACTCCGGGAAAAAATAAGAAAGTTTTATTTGAATTTTTTTGTATTCGTGAGAGACGACAAAATCAAAATTGACAAAAATCGTTGAAAATTCGATGTGTAGTTATCGAGATATTTGAATGTCTTCACTTAAATTGTACACCCAAAGTTATTTTCATATCAAAGCCCGAAAGCATATTGGTGAATAATCTCTATTTATAATTTCCCTATTGTGCTAAAGGGCAACTACTAAAACATTTCTCATTTTACTTTAACAGATTTTGCGAAATGGTTTGTTAACATCACAGGACTAGCCGCTTAGCCGCACCGGCTCGTTTGGCACAATTAAATAGGCAGCAACGTTAGCAACAATAAAATGGCTAATGAGCAATTATGGCTATTCATATGATAAATGTTTTTAAGAAGACTAGTAATGGGTTATAGAGAGATCGATAAACTGAATAATAAACCCCAACGATAGATTCTTACAAGAGAAATTTAATCTAGATTTTGTAGAGGCAAATCAACTTTTATCAACGTTTCTTTGACCAAATCTTAGTAACATTCATTATTCGACATATAAGCCCTTTGAAGGGATATGGTACACAATTAGATTCTACAACCTGAGAGTGCCACATGCGTAACCTACGCTTGCGTTTGGAATGATCTTTTCTATTTTTTAGTTTGATTTGTATCTAAAAAAGAGCCATAAAGAATAAAATATCTTACAATCCAGCACGCCAAATATTAAAAATTTACGAACATGCTGTCATACTGGTTGCTTACCGCTGGCAACCGCTTTGGTGTACCAAACAACATTCGGATTCCTCATTGATAAGTTCCAGTTATTCTTTTGGGATACTTTCAGAAGTTAAGCACAAAAGTTGCTCGAAAGGAACATAATGCAATACTGCGGTTACAGAAAACAATTATTATTAATGAAAACATGGGGAGATAGAGAAATCTCCAGGAAAACTCTACTACGAAAATGCCTCCAAAAGCCCCTTTTAGATTTCTGTAATTGATTTAAACTATCCTTAAAAGGAATGTCTTAATCTTCCTTAAAGTTAAAATAATTGTCGCAGTTATTCTTTACATGAAACGATTGAGCAAGTTAGAATGGCCCTATGGGAAATCGTAGATCTGCAAGTACAATGTGGGCCAAGTGAAAGAACGCCATCATGGCGGCGACAAATGCTATTTCTGAAAACGCTTTCGAAATAATATGCAATCAGTGTAATAATAGGGCCATTAAAGACAATTTTCGTGTTATGTATATAAAGTGCGATTTATACTATCACAAGGGCAGAAGAGAAAGAACATAAAAGTTGTAAATAAAGAAACAGTGATTTGTTGTGAGACTGATCCTAACTTAGATGGCCAGACTGTAAATACGTTATCCGATATTATATTATTATATAACTACTACATTATCTTGTGAATCTGAAATGAATTATTTAAAGTACCTAATTGAACCCAAAAACATAATAATTGCGGAATTAAAGGATAAAGTAGATATATTAAAAGACAAAATCGAATATTTAAAGTGGAATCATACTTCATCTATTATAAATAGAAAAACCAAAAACATACAAATTCAAAACTAGAAGATATTTAATAATTAGAAAAAATACGAAAATATTTTGTAAAATCTGTTTGTTGTAGATTTTACGAAATATTTTCGTATTTTTTCTAATTATTAGTTAATTTTCTACAACGTAAAGGACGATATTTTATTATAAGATATTTATTTATTTAAAATACCGACGAATGAGTCACCGCCAAATAAATCAAAATATGCAGTGTCTCCCATAAAAACAACCACAGAAAATAATCAAAAATATTTATTGCAAAAACCACAAATGAACAACAATAATCCAAAATTGAATGAAAGGCAGGACATAAATGAACACACCAAAAAATCATAACAAATACCAATTACTTTTGCACGGACTGATGAGCGAAACAAAAATTTAAAACAGAAATGAAAAATAATTTTATATGCTCAAAAATAAACCAAACAATTATTGACAGCACTCATAACTGTTACAAAATTGGGCTCCTTTAGAGCTATATAAACCCGAAAATTGGCCTGAAGGAATATCGATTTGCAGGTACAATTTTAGAAGTCGTTTTTTTGAGGATCAAAAATCGAAATGACTACCAAAATAAAAGAAACTGGACCAACTGCCACCGGAACATCATCGACTAATACAAAAACCACCATCTAAACATATAATATCTGATATCTTTCCTAAAATCTAAAATCCATTGGAACCAGCATAAATAATTTGGAAATGCTATTATATCAAAACGAAGAGTGCAGTATAATAGCAGTGACTGGACGTTGGAAATCGAAGGAAGAGTTACCATACTATAAAATTTGTGGTTTTACACTTGCTGCATATTTTTGTAGAAAGAGCGGACAACATGAAGGGGCCACAATATATTTTAAATACCAAATTCACAGAACGATTTGATATTTCCAATTTTTAAATATCAAAGGATGTTAAAAATGCAAAACTGCATGCAGGAAAGTGTAAAAACCTCCCAACGACAAAATTTGTATTTTTTTGAGAGTTATTACAAAAATATTCAATTTAACGTTAGCAGAAAATAAGCAATTTATTATCTCAGGTGATTTTAATATTACCATATTAAAAGATTGCACAGAAAAACTTAAAGTAATGTCACTACCGGAAAACTTTAATGTAAAAATAATTATAGAAAACTATAGTGGGATAGCCTCTCAAACAAACACATACATTGACAACAATTTAATTGATTGCCAAGCAAAAACGATAGAATATTATATATGTGATCATAAATGCCTAAAATTATATTTCAATAATATATATGTAGTAAAAAAATATTCGTTTGTTTTTGCAAAAATACTTTTCCTTTGCATAAAATTCAAAACCAAATGATACACCTAATTACATATATAACGACACCGACATAAAACGAATTAAAGCACTGTTGGACTATTTTTATATTACTTCCCAATTTATCTGATAAAAATATATATTTAAAAAATAAAAATAGGTTATAATGAATTTGTAAATTCACGAAAATATATTTCTCTGATTGGATCAACGAATCTGAAAATAAAACTAAAACAAATTGGTTCATAGTAAATCATATTATAAAACTTCACGTAGCAAATCAATATTTTTTTCAACACCTAATGGATTATTTGAGATTATGAAATTAAAAATACCAATAGCGATGGCTTAAATGATATACCTACGTCCATTTTAAAAAATCAATAGGGTACATTACAGAACCCTTGAATGACATTATAAATCAATAACTTCTATAAGGAATATTTCCAGAAAATCTTAAACCAGCTCTCATCAAGCCAATCTTCAAAAAAGGAGACGTAGAAAACTATCATCCCATAAGTATTCTATCAGCTTTCAGTAAAATTTTTGAAAAAATAATATGTAAACCCTAAATTAGCTTTTTATTGCAAAAAAAACTTTTACCTGGAAAAAATATTTCACCGCTATTTTTGATATAATTTTCACTGTTACTGATGCCTTGGAGAATAAAAATATCCTATTTGGGATATTTTGAGATTTATCCAAGGCCTTTGACAGTATTAGTCATAATATTTTTTGTAAGAAAGTATTGCTATATATGTATTTTAAATTTTATTTTGTAAGTACAATGGGTAAATAAATACTCTCTACTATCTATCCACATAAGCTAGACCTATATGGAATCAAATTGAATGTGAGGAAAGTGAAAGAATGTTGTTATGGTGTGATTAATTTTCAGATGCTACACTAAATACACCGAATTTTACCACGTGGTAAATAAAAAAAATCTGAATCTCACAATACATATAACCTAAGCTATGCACGTACAGAGGAAAGAAAAAAAGTAACATGTGTTTGGACTATTCATTTCATAATTTTCAAGACAAATAAAACTGTGCACACAAAATCCAATTTTAAATAAGTGTCTCATTCATAAGAATCAAGACCTAATTATACAGGGTGTCCCGTTAATGCGGGGAAATGGCTGGATCATAGATTCCTGGGGTAAAAATATGATGATTTAACACAACTTATCTATATCCAAAAATTTATGGTTAAGCCGGAATTTGGCTTCAAAGTTTTAAAATTTTTTTATTTCTTTTGTTTATAACAATTTAACGCTTTATTCGATTTGAATGAAATTAATTATTAATAACTACCTTAGTATAATACATTATTTAAGTTATTTTGGACATTAGTGATTAACCGGAAATATAGAAAACAGTAGTACCACCACTTAAAAACTAAAATATGTTTTTATTAGTGCATGCAATAAAAACTAAAAAAATACTGCTTAAAAGAGAATTTGATTTTAAAACTTTTTTGTCTCTTAATAAAATTTGATATCTGATACGGTTTTTGCACAAAAACATAAAATATATTTTTTTTATCTAGTAAAAACAAAATATGGTTTTCCATCAAATCGAAAATATATGTTGTTCGTGGCCGTCTTTGTTTAAAAAATGTGAATTATGTAAAATAATAATTACTGAGTGTTTTTAAATCATTTATTGTTAACTTTATTATAGTTCATAAATATTCACCTTTGCAGCAAACAGATTTCTTGCTTGTATTAGGATTTTGCGAAGAAAATTGTTTAAAAAGTGTTACAGGTTGTTTTGATTTATTGTACAAATTATTATTATATAATTTTTATTCAATTGAATAAGTTGATTTACTTATTAATGAGTGCAAATCTGCATACTATATTCATATTTTATTTTTTTGTGCAAAAACCGTAAAAGATATGAAATATTATTAAGATACAAAAAAGTTTTAAAATTAATTGGTCTTTCAAGAAATATTTTTTTAGCTTTTATTAGATGCACCAATAAAAAAATATTTTAGTTTTTAAGTGGTGGTACTACTGTTTTTTATACTTCCTGTCAATCAGTAATGACCATAATAACTGGAATGATGTATTATATTATGGTAGTTTCAGTCAAATCGAATAAAGCGTTTAATTGTTATAAACAAAAGAAATAAAATTTTTTGAAACTTTGAAGACAAATTCCGGCTTAACCATAAATTTTTGGATATAGATAAGTTGTGTTAAATCATCATATTTTGACCCCAGGAATATATTGTCCAGCCATTTCCCCATATTAACGGGACACCCTGTATATTTTCAAGATCAAAAGTTCATAGTTAAAATTTTCAAAATTTCAAGATTTTTAGTAAATTTATTCATTTTCTAAAATGTAGTGAGATAAAAAGGATTTTAAAAATTGTCTTAAGCAGAAATTTTAATTTAAGATCTGTTGATACAATTTTCACTATCTGTTTAATAATAAAATGTATTATAGTCCTTAAGTCATTGTAGAAAATTAACTAATAAATTAAAATTACGAAAGCATTTCATAAATCTATTTCTAAAATATTAATATCTGTTCGCGGACGATGTATCATAAACTTTAAGCGCATATTTCAAACTTAAGGTTTTAACATTCGTTGGAAGATCTGAAAAGCATTTAAAGTATTTTTCTTCTATAAGTACCAAAAATTAAAAGGAATAAAATAAAATTTAAAGATAACGAAAACCTAACAAAGTTTTGCCTGTGTATTGCTATATAAATATATTAGTAATTGTATGAAGATGTTAATGATAGAATTGAGAAATATTTAATAATAGGTTCTAGAAATGTTACAGGTTTTAAGAAATTTGTATGGGCGTTTGAATTTGATTTAGAATACACTTTTTTATGTTTCCTTATTTACTTTTTTAAAGGCATAGAAAAATCAAACTAAAATTAAAGAGTGCACAATCTTTAACTTAAAATCAAGAATCAACAGCCTACATTTTCTTTCTCTGACTTTTTAAAGTTTACATTTTATAATTTTGCAGGTATGAAAGTGCCTATTGTTATCAAACTAAAAGAGTTTAAAAGTTTTAAGAAGTGGATGTTTATCAAAATTCTTCTTAATTTTTTCCAATATTTCGTTATAATAGTTTGATTTTTGTGAGTTACGTGAAGGTAAACTTGATTAATTAAAAAGCACTAAAAACCTTTCTTCACAATTTTATTTAAATTCACAGATATATATTTCGGACACAAAGTGACCATTATCAATGTTTTAATACAGTTACAGTTTAAATAGTATTAAAATATTGATAATGGTCACTTTGTGTCCGAAATATATATCTGTGAATTTAAATAAAATTGTGAAGAAAGGTTTTTAGTGCTTTTTAATTAATTTATTTATAAATTTAACTTTTTTAACAAACGTATAGACACATATGACAGAATATCATTAATTAAAATAAATTCTGAATCTCTCTTAATAGAACTCAAAATTGTCAAAATTTAGATTTTTTTAAATTATGTCATGCGAAAGTAAAAGCATGATACTTTACTTGTACTTTTGTACTTTATTTACTTTTTTAATTAGAACTATTATTATTTTTGTATCTGGTGTACATCATACTTCAATGCTATAAACGACAGCTTGACAAATAAATTAAATATAAACAATTATTTTCTGCATAAAATTTCAGCAGCTAAATTATTGCCTGTATTTACCTTTTATTTTAAATAACATATGAATTAAAGTCAAATACATTTCCAGCTGTAAGGAGTATATAATTTAGAAATGGTCAAAATGTATTAACTTTGTTAAGATATATTTCTGTTAGTAAGTTTGTGTTACGTGAACAGAAACTATCGCTTCAAAAAACGACGAAAGTTTTACAGTGCGTTCTTTTTCTAACGCATTTGGTTTCCTTTATGAGACTGAATGTTTTCTGTCGTTTCTCGAAGGGATATTTTGTGACGTAGGACGGAAGATCCAACGGATGGACTATAGTTCAGTATATTGGAGAAAAGTGAAAGACATTGTCAACTGCAACAACAGAGGATGAGTATAAAGCCAAACTACAGTATCGTCAAAAACCTCACGAAAATAAAAAACGGCAAACTAGCAGTGTTATTCTTCAAAACTGGTTATTAGGTATAACACGCGTTAGTACAAAAAACATCTGAAAAAACCTCGGCGTAAATTTTTGGATACTTATGATGGGTTGTGGTGAATAATCGGAAAGATACATAAACTAAATAAAATAAGAAATGAACTATTGTGCATCAAATAGCTAAATCCGTCATTAGAACATATAAAAAAGGTGTAATGGCCATCATACTACTTTCTCTGTTCATATCGTTTTTATGTTATTTAAAAAATATCATTATTAATTCCATCTAGATAAATACCTAATTGTTGGGGGTTGATAGTATTTGGAGATGACCACTATTATAACCCTTCAATGAGGGTTTGCTATGCCTCCGGTCCGGGTTGGCAAAGGTTAATTAACACCACGCATTATGTGAGAATTTAATTCATCGTAAAAATTTCGAAATATAGTTTTTTTTGGCATGGGATAGCTGTAACCACACTAACCTGATGATCGTTGTCGTCCATTTCCAGGGCTCATGGGTACGCCCTGCTGTCCCATCTTCAGCAAAATTAACCAGGTGTGGCGATAACACTTTGAGCGGCACGTTTCCTCTTCGACAGCTCATCAACGACTACGCACGTCAAATTACGCGCAAGTGCCAGTGTGGTATAGTTTGGGGGTCAACAAAAAAGGCTTGAGCGGAATGGAATATTTTGAGAAATCATTGTCTCCGCCGATCAGTTCCGATAAACTACATCTTACAAACATCACAACAAAAAGCTTAAATTCACTTGAGGGATAAAACCTAAGAAATTATAAATTGACACTATAATAATATAAATGAGGATCTATTCAGTACCTTACTTTGAGGTCTATAATGGTACCATGGTCGTGTTGCTTTTTAATATTATTTAAAATCCTTCCTGAAGAGGAAAACCAAAAAATTTGGTAAAGGAAAATTCAGAAATACAAAACAAACACCAAATTTTAGTACCGAATTATTAATTTATTCAAACAATGTTCCAATCCTTCTGATGAATAATTAAAGTTTCAGGTCAAAATATTTAGAGGTAATTTGATCACTATCCTTGTAAATAAAAATATTGTACCTTTTATTCATACGTCATTCTCATTTTATCAATAACCCTAGCAATTGAAATATATATATAAGCATAGAAAATTAAGTGTGAAGAAAGGATAACAGAATTATTTTTATTTTATTGATATACTCTTCACGAAACCCAAAAAACATCCACTATCTTTATGATTAATTGTAATTTAGTTCCAAGCCTACATTTAAGGATTTTTCAATTAAAATATATCCTCAGTTTTGTATAATTGCAGTAAAAAGATTATTAAACAAAACTTAATTAATTAAAATCAATCTCCATTCGAACTTAAAACTAAAATTACCAACACCTATTAATCTTCCTAACATCCATTATTTATCCCTCCACTAATTCGTAGCGTTATCGTCCATCAATATTTTCCAATTCAATCACCGCGCTGTAAACCGTTACTAATGATCCAGGCTAATTTTTCTTATGAAAACGTTTCACGGTTTCCAGCCGGCCATTCGTTCTTATTAATCAACGCCACCTAGGGCCGGTAATGAAACCATAATTTATTTATCGATGGCCAGCGGCGCACGGCGTGATTTATCGAGGTGGGGCGTCGCGACGCCCGCCATCAATTTTCATATCGGACGCACGCGCCCCCATTTTCTTCCGATTAAATGCCCACCGATGATAGGAAACTCCGTATGCTATATTTTCCGCCCGGTATAAAATCCTCGTTCGTTATCTGTTAAATATGCAAAGTGATCGCCGACAATGAATCAATTCTTTCACGTAAAGGAGGGCCAATTTATTTTTAGAGGGAATAATGAGATTTTTTATTTTGTTTGTTAAATACGTTTATAATGTGGGAACAGTTTAGACTAATTTATTTAATTAATTAATTTTCAAAATGGTGGATTATTAACAGTAGAAGTTCGCCAATTTAATAGTTTTCTATAATAATAATATATTTTGCAAACGTCGATTTAGTTTGCTTTAACTCAAAAACTTATTTCTATTGAATTTAATTTTAATGCCAAATTGACTTTCAAAGTTGGTTTTGCTTCATTTATTAGTCTTCAATTTAACACTTTTGGTTTAATGGTAAAATTCCAGTTTTTGAAATGCTTTACAACTACTAAAAATCTTTATTTACAAAAAAAATACAATACTTGTAATAAATTAAATTAAATAAATTCTAATGTGAGACACTGGGTTCTAGTTCAATGGCTATTGACCCGCGGTCATTCAGCCTTTATTATTAAACTGTTTTTAATAAATTAATATTTTTGGATATTTTTCGATATAGTTTTTTACTATTTTATTTAATGATGACTTGATTAATGTTTATTTGATAAAGTAAAATGCATTTTGTAATGTTTATATTCATCAGATTTCAATTTAACGACCCGAATCGAACCTGAGGAGCTTTAAAATGTTAGACCCACCTGTAATCAATCTTCATTGACTACAGGTGGAGGAGGACGCACATATTACAAATTCAAATCGCATATCTGAGGTTTACTCGAATCGCATACAGATATTTCAAAATATATTATAAATGAGCTACATCTAGACTTTTTCAAAGCGGATTATCTAATTGCCAGTGCATTGAAGAAAATCCGACCTGGAATTAATGTCTGGCATTGTTAAATTCGAGATAAAAAAATATACGCAGCGAAACACATCGCTTCTAATTTAGCGGATTAAGATTATCCGAGGGAAAACGTTCCCCAATTCCGCCCTCAATTAATGCGTACGTATTAATCTTAAAAATTAAATCCGCACTGCGAATTGGCCGCGGGTGCGCCCCTGACAAATTCCCGCGATTAATAAGGCAGATCCCGCGTCGTCATGGCAACGCCATATCCGCCACATTACCTGTCCGTTATTTAACAACTTGTCATTTAAATTGCGTAATAAATATAAAGAGGGCGAAACGGATAAAACAAAAAAAAAACCGGCGCGATAATAAACCAGTTATGACTTAGCGCGTTTATTCGAATTACCCCCAATTAACGTTATAATCATTAAGCACACGCTGTAGCGCCTCTTGAGTAGGTAAGTGAAGTCATAAAACGCGGTGATATTAAGTCAGGGTTATTAAATATGTTATGGAGCGTGTTACCTGTCTCACCGACTTCAGGGCAGTATGGATACGTACCCTGGGCTTAAAACGGGAACGAGGGGTCCGGGGGAGGGGTGTATATTAAAAGGGTCGTCTTTATTAAATTCCTCGGAAGAATTTTAAATCACCCCCAACTCGGGGAAATAACGTCCGCGCGACTGTTTCAAATGTTTAGTCTGAATCTGTGAGATTTACTTAATTCCACTTGGAAATGATTGCGCATTCAGAATTATTTCCGGTTTCCCTCACTTAGTAGGTATCTCCTGAACTACTTAAGCAATTTTAATTCTAACTCGGAAAAGATTAAATTGCGAGTTGTCCACAGTTAGGAAAATAACTGATGAAAATCGGAGCGGATAAAACCGTTTCGAGAAAGTACGTAATATACTTTATTTTCAATTGGAAAATATTTGACGCTGTTTTTCTTACAGCGTTCGTAACTGAAAGATTTGAGTACTCGATATTAAAAAAATGAATGAAAAATGGAGGCAAAACGAATTATAAGATCTGTGAAAGTTTGATTTTAACGCCATTTTTATATATGGTATGTTACTTTATTCATTTGTTTCGTTTAATCAAACATATAGAATTTAAATAAACAAACAAAAAACAATCATTATATTAACCAGAGTTATATAAACAATGTCACAGACAAATATAATATTCCATGCTTATCACTAATTTACATTGACAGAAATTATTGTTTAACAAGATTTTAGAGTCGCTTTCACAAAATTCAGCCCCTTAACATTTTCATACTAGAGAAAATATTAATTTATTTAATTAAAATTATTTTTCAATAAATTGCTTATTATCTAAAGGTAAAATACCGGTTGTTTCTAAATGTATTTTGGGGTTTTAACGCGTTGTAATATTTATTACGCAAAACCTAAAATAGTAATTAATGCATGAAATGAAGGAGCAAACCAAACAGTTATACGCACAAGCTTACAATTGTTATATAGATCGATTTGTCGATAGATCAGTTCTTCCCAAATTTAGTTTAGTATTTGTGGTGTTATTATTGAAATAACTGCCTCAATCATGTGTCCTAAGTTTCCGTTTTCGTAAAACTTTTCAAACAGTCGTCATCAGAATTGTTAATTCACGACTATCCTTAAAAACTGATTTCGTCGGGTTATGCGTGGTAGATTCTCTCACTCGCTCAACACTCTGTTCAGAAACATTTGGTTGTCCTGTACTCTTTCCTTTGTAAAAGCAGCCGAGAACCTTCTACTAACGTTTTGTTTATTCCCAGGAACCCAACTTGTTGATCTTGCTATACCGTCTGAGCTTGCCGGTAACAAGTGGCACACAACTAGTTGACTTGGGAAGTGGCCTGAGGCCCTTGAAGTCGCCGCCAGTTACTCCAGACGCGACCCACATAGGATAACGCCTGTCTTTATTTATTCATTCTCACAAAATTAGGAACCTGGAATGGGTGAAGATCTTATTACTAGTAAATTACTCGACCTTTCCTTAGATCACGCTGTCACACCAATAAGTGCGCGCTTCCGAATATGCCTCCGATCCAGAGATGCTGCCTTTTCTACCACAAGCGTATTTTTGGTTATTAATTTATTCAAATGAGACCATGATAACGGCGTTGTTGGCCAACTCGGTCCATACTTAGATGACCACGTAACGCCCCAACACAATTGGGTACAGAAAACATGACAAAGAGAAAGTTGATTGCGGTGTACGATTTCAAAGTGAACAGCAAATTAGGGTTTGAAGTCGTTCGTCACGTTACTGTAAAAGAGGGCATTATTAAAGGATAATATTTCGAAATTATTATCACTATTAACACTTTGGTAATCATTGCAATTTTTTGATAGTACATGTCACCTTTATGTTATGTTTATCCTTATTATATTTTTTGTTAGTATAGTTTCTTTTCAAGATCTAAAATTGGTCAACAATCATAAGGTAAATAAACCGGTTTTAATATTTTTAATCCATTATGAACGAAAAACTGTTTATTTTGTTATTCATATTATAAATCGTCTAAAAATATAGAATCGTAAAAGAATTACTAACAATATTAAATAAGCAATAAGATCCGATTGCACGCATGTTAAGAAATATATTTGATGGGTCCATTTATTACATCATAACGCCCCTAAATTTGAAGCCCATTTTGCATTTCTTTGGGGAATAATAAAATATTGACAATATAAACTCAATAAAAAGTGATTTTATGACGGTTATGTTCGTTTCGTAAGATATGTATAAAGTTTAAATCGTGTATTATAAATAAATATTTGAAATGGAATATGAAATCGAAAGAAGTTCAAGTTTTAGTCCAAAATATTTTGCGGTTTTTCAGATACCACGTTTTTTATTGAAAACATTTTTTAATATATAATTTTTGTACTATATAAATTGTGAAATTTCTTTCTTGATTATATCAAAACTGCTGTTCGTTTTTTTTTTCCCTTCGACTAGTTGACTAGTTTGGGAAGGAGATAGTAAATCATTATGAATATTCTTAAAACTAGTCACAGAATAAATAATAAATATTGTTAAAAACTAAATGATTTTTAATTGAAACGAAAATAATTCAAAAATATTTAATCGTAAATTTAGTAAACAGTTAATTCAATTATATATTTAATTAATTTGTTACTAATCTGTGCTTTAAAGGAAATGTTTAAAAAAATAAATAGGAATTAATTTTTTAAGTTTTTAATCATAGAATTAAACACTATTTAAAACTAAATATCATTTTAAAAGAGTCAAAAATTAAACATTCCCCAGTAATAAAAATGTATATATGTATACTGACTATTTCTTAAAAATAGATTTATTCTACGGCGTGGTTTATTTTGTAATCTTATCGAATATTATCATAATTTTCTAATTTTCTGTTATTAAAAATGTGTACGTTTGATGAAGATCGATTTAAATACCATGCTCTAGTGTTTTAATTAATTGTATATAATATTGCACGTAGAGATATAAACACAATGATAGTGTTTATGCAACTTTGAGTAAATTATAATTAGCAAATATAATGCATTTGGCATTAGAGTGTTAATGCGCAAACTATCCTACTAATTCTGTGCATTTAACATATCGATCCAATTCAGCCTTGTTAGGAATGCAAACCCCAAATAACAATTTTAAAATTTTAATAGAATTCGATGTATATATATATATATATATATATATATATATATATATATAAATAAATTTAAAACGATTTCTAAGATAAATGCGAAATAAATAAAACCTCGAAAAAAAAAAACAAATTTTCTTGCAGATAATAAATCTTTTATACTTTTTTGTGTTTGAATTTTATATTTATATTTATGATATATTAAAGTCCTCGATGGTTGTAGAAAACTTAATTAATATTTAAAACATACAAAATATTTCGTAAATCTACAACAATAAATGTTATTAGGATTAAGCAATTTGTTTTGCAAACTCATAATTGCAGATAAACAGAGTATTTCGTATTTTTAAAGTATTAATCGAATATATTGTAGGCTCTGGTTACTTTATTATTAAGAAATATTGAAAATAACACGATTTATTTTATTTTTAATAATACAAATAAAATATTTTTTTTAAACTGTTATTAGTTATAATTAAGCAAGTATATAAAATGATAACAGGCTAAATCTTCTTTTAATATATGTGTTTTATGTATATTCTACTCAAATAGTATTCATTTGTAATAAACCACGCATTTCATTATGACAACAATAACATATATCTTTTACAAAACATTCAATTTTCTAACGGTGATTATTGTTGGATTGTATCCCACAATTTTCCCCCGAGCCATTACATAATTCCACGGAATTAAACATTTGTATTAACATGCAGTGTTTTAATATATTGTCGAGTATAATTTATTACCCTAACACTAAACATATTGATCCAGTTTGTTCGTGCTTTGTTTAAAATATAATAAAACTACTAAGTAAATACCTCTGAAATTTTAAGAGATATTGAAATGGTGGTCCAATAAATAGCGAATTTGTTTATTTTTTTAACAATTCCCAATTTCCGGTTTAACCGGCAAAAAAATTTGCAATAAAACACAACGTATATTATTTTAGTTCAGAATAAAGCAGTTTTTATGAGTACAAAAAATAGTTTGTATTGTATTGCACTGTATTTTGCAAATTCTTGAACCGGAATAAATGTAAAATAGAAAAGCTTATGTTGACTTTTGGATTATCAAGTCAATGATAAGGTATATTTTTTGTATTGTGGCATATTCATGAAATTTACCCAGTATTAATACCTGTTTGTTAATAGAAATACGTCCATAGTCTTAAAGGAACTCATGTGATATATCAGACGGTATATACAATATAGTATTAAAATTTCATTTAGAATCGGTTACTAAATGTGTTGTTTTAGGAGTCTCAGTAACTAGGTTTTCATTAAAAGCAATTTACTGCCCTATAGTCGAACATTTTCTAACACACCATAAAATATAATAATATGAAGTTGAAAGTTCTTCATCTAAAATATAATCATTTAGCCATGTTTTAGTAAGTAAAATTATATAATAGCTATTATTATAACAAACACTGTATCTCGATTCGAAGTCTACGAGTATTTTGGTAATACATGTTTATTGTAATCTGAGTACTGTTGGGCTTTAGATCCAAAAGAGCCTACGTTAATGAGTGCGCCAAATAACAAAACGAAAAAAAAACTCCGCCGATATTAGTAATATTTATTAGTTTGAGTGGTGCAAATTACCTACAAGCATGTGTGTATTATTTCTAGGTAATAATAATTCTTGAAAATTATTTTACCGACTAGTTGTAATGAATAATAATATTTCTTATTTATTTATTTATGGAAAATTTATTTTTACAAGAATTGCAAAAAAATAATATAATAACAGTTCAAAAACACATAAAAACAAACCAAAAAGTAAAGTAATATACTAAAAAATTATAATAGAAATAAGATATAAACTTGATATTTATAAATTAGCATATACTAATCCTCTTAAGTTTACGCATAAATTGTATGTGCGAGTTTACTAATAGATCGAAATTTAAATTTAGCGATAATGCATTAGATTTGTTTCACTAAATTTTAGTGATTTTTTATAAAATTTAGTGAAACAAACCAAGTGTTTTAATTAATTACCTATTATTCCACAATGTTTCACCACGAGGTAAATGAGAAAATCATTCATGAAATAATGCATTAGATGTTCGCAAAATCGAGAGAGTGAACTATTAATACCATAGTTGAGCTTATGATTGCCTAATCGATCGGTTAGATATATTAACACAGAAATTGATTTGAGAAAGGAGAAAAGTACATTAGACTTGATGAGAAATTAATTTATAAAATAATGACATATTCAATAAGTTGAACAGATGAGAACACATTAATATTAAGATATTTTTAAAAACTTGTTCTGAACATTTTCCAGTAAATTAATTAATATGCAGTTTGAGTAGGTGACCACAAACAAGATGCGAATTCCAAATGGGAACGGAAATATACAAGGTTAAAAGCTGCTACCTAACCTAATATTTTTAAAGCTCGGTTACAAATTGAGCGGATATGGTCACTGAAACATAATTTTAAGTCAAAAGTTATATCCAAGACTTTGGTAACGTTAATTTGCTCTAAACAGTTACTATTAATACTGTAACAAAAATGTAAGATGTTTTTTCTGGAAAAACTCATTGATTTGCATTTTGCAATTTTAAGAAAAATATAGTTATCGTTACACCAGTTGACAACAGATGTAAAATCATCTTTCAGCAATTTACAATAATCAATTGTCTTAATTTCTTTAAAAAGCTTAAGATCATCAACATAAAGCAAACATAAGGAGTTCCTTATATGTCATTTATAAATAGTAAAAACAAAAATGGACCAGAATGTGACCCCTGTGGAACACCTGAGGGAACATGAATGTCATTAAATAAAAAGTTTCTTACGTTTACACATCGATTAATTAGAAAGCTATGAACCCACTTTATGACATCAACATGGAAATCCATGTCCTATAATTTTGCAATCAAAATTTTATGTTTGGCACAATACGTAAAAAACAGTATCAATGGCTTTGAAGGCATGATAAATGTACTAAATGACAAAAGGTTAGTTGATATTGATCTGCCGTGCCGGAAGCCATGCTGCTTGTCCATGAGTATATTGTTGCACATCCAACTGAGTTTCACAGTAATAAGTTCATCGAAAAGCTTCGGTATTACAGATTGAATCGAAATGCTGTGGTGATCTGAAATATTATTTATTTTACCTGACTTAAACAATGGCGTAATATAACTTTTCTTCCAGAAATCAGAAAATACATTCGGTGAAAGTGACGACTCAAACAAAACAGAGATTAGTAGTGCAATAGAACAAATACAGCTTTTTTTAAAGTTAGCAGATATTCCATCAGGGCCTGTACTGTTGCTACCATTCAAATCGGTAATACCTTGGGATATTTTGCTTAGAGATAATTGAAGTGGCATATAAATTACCTCAGATGGATAACTAAAATTAGGTGTATGCAAAGGTCGGCCATTACTATATACAGTGGAGAAATAGTCGGCAAATAAATTAACACATTGTGATCCATTGCTGCTACAATTATTATAGTACATAATATCTGGAAATTCAGGAATAGAATTGGAAGCTTTAACAAAATTCCAAAACTTTTTTGGGTTATGTGTTATGCTTGTATTAACTGAATGGACATATTTAACGTATAATAAATTTTTCAGGTGCATACATTTTTCACGCAAATATTTGAATTCTTGGTAATTAACAGAATTCAGGCATTCCCTGTATTTTTTGCGAGCAATTCGTTTACGCTTAATTAAATTAATTAGGTCAGATTTGATTTATATCTAAAATGGTATTTCCTATAAATAAAGTATTGTATGATTAAAAAGTGATAATCACTTAGTTACAGGTCTAGACTATACAGCGGATACGATAGAACCTCCCACCAAATCTCTCAGATCTTCTGGAGCGTCGATAATGATGTGTATGGCCTAGTGTTTTCTTGATAAAACATAACACCTTTTCATTTTATTGGCCAATTCTGACTGGTCAATTGCCGCTCCAATTTTGTTAGTTTTTGACATTAGAGGTCCTATTTGAGTGCTTATCCTGATGAGAGCAGGTTATAGTGGATGATTCCTTTTCAAACTCACTATACACATGGTAAAACCTTCTTAGTCGTTAGTCCGGACTTCGCGATCATGATTGGACCACGATATTTTTCGCCTATTGTTCCCAAATGAGATCCAATTTTCGTCTGCAGACATCAGCCGCGTGATAATTAGAGCGATTTCATTAGGTTTTAGTAAAGAATCTAAAAGGTTTCTTTACCTCAAATGTTCTAGCACCTATATGAAGTGCTTTTGTATTGAGAGTAGCCGCATAAAAATAATTTGAACAGATTTTTAGTTCATGTTTAATTTAATAATAATGATCGAAACTAGAGTCACTTAAAAATAAAGTGTGATATCAACAAAGTAAACGTTTTTGTTTAAATAATAATATGTTTATTTCCAGTAGAGAATTTACATTCACGAGTGGATCAAATGCAAACATTTTTATGAATTAAGTACATACTAACAACTAATTCATGAATATTAAGTTACTATAAAATATATATGAATAAAATTTTTGAAACGAGCAAGCTAAACACTTCAAAATACCTATCATATAATATTAACTTACGTCTAAATGGTTAAAAATAGTTATAATGGTTAAAAATGAATTAAAATAGGAAACACAGATAAAATTGTTTTATAATAGTAAAATATCTTACAATTAAATTAATTAAATTAATAATACAAAGTAACACTAAGAAATTGCATCTTCATATTATTTATATAATTTGATATATTCATTATACTATCAATGAAACTGTGCTGTAGTAGCAGCTGTTTAGTTTTCTTTTGAAATTGTTTCTTCGATAATTTCTTTAAGAAGCTTGATAAAGTATTATACAGTTTTACAGATTATAATTCACAAGACTTGTGATAAAAACTGTGACTATATTTCGGAAGTCTTATGGTCCTTGTACGTATATTATGATCAGGCTGCACTTGGTTACCTTCAAAGACTGACCAAGTACATTAGTTGTATGATTTGAATATATTTCGACAACTATTAGGATTAATATTTCCAATGGCTTTTATTAATCTTGTTTGAACTACATTTTTTTTTGATATTATTAGTCGTTGTGCATCCCCAGAAAATTATGCCATTTGACATTTGTAACTGGCAATATGACATGCTTCTTCATGTATGTCCTCGCGTGTTGCATAGATTAAATAAGAGTATTTGGCTACTTTTGAACATAAATGTTGTATGTGGGTTTTCCACCTTAAAACATTTTGTATGGTGACTCTGAGGAATTTTATTTAGCTGGTTTCCGTATAAGTTCACATTTTATATGGACGTTTGTAAGTTCCAGTAATGCTTTGTAGTGGATGATGTGAGTTTTCTATACATTCGCTGTTATGATGGTTAGCTAAGAGTCCAGTTCTATAAGCACGTTGTTCGTTGCTATATTAAAGTCTTCCAAGGGGCGGTTTTGCATGTTAATCGTTGTATCGTCCGCAAACATTGTAATAAGTGCATTGATCATTAATGGCATTTCGTTAACGAATAAGATGAAGAGTAAAGGCTCTAATACGCTTCCCAGCGGTACAACGGTCTTTGGATAGGCAACTGTGGATGTATGCGGAATATTATCCAAATACATGGATGTCACGTGTTTTCTTTCGGGTAGGTATGATGTTAGGAGACGATGACAGTTGCCTCTTATTCCATAAGCTAGTAATTTATTTAGTAGCATATCGAGTATACCTAAAGTTTTTGTTAGATCAACAAAAAGCGAAGAAACCAATTTGTTATCCTCAAGATTATTGAGAATAAAACGGATGAAGTTATGTAATGCATAAGTTGTTAACCCCTTTCTAAAACTATATTGATGATTACATAAGGTGTTGTGATGTTCTAAATATTTAATTATTCGGTCGTAAATACAATTACATTTAATTGTTTATTTTCATTGAAATCTAAGTTTTGTGTAAGCAAGATAATATTTTCTTTTAAGACTGCATTTTTAGCGTTCATCTCCGCTACGAGTTTATTCAAAAGTTCAACTTGCCATTTTAGTGATGCATTTTCCAGAGATGTTTCGTTAACCTCACTTCCTTCAGTTACGCAACAAGAATATTTACTTTATCTAATTACACATACACAATTTTAAATTGCAATTAATAAATATGCTAATATGTTATTAACATCATTTACCACTCGTTCGAAACTTTAAAACTGTTTTCTTCCCATCCTGGTGGAGTACCAAATTAAAAAGGATCGGGAAGAGTCCATATCCTTGTCTTATTCCTGGAGTTTTTTAGTATTAGTCTTAATAGCTTCGGTGGGATTCCCAAAACTTGTAGAACGTACTATTGTTGTTTTTTTTATCGATAGAGTCATATGCCTGTCTGAAATCTACATACAGTTGGTACATCGCTATATTTTATTTCCAACATTTTTCTAGTACTTGTCGAATCCCAAATATTTGGTCTATTTTTGACCAGTTTGTTTAGCAGGATGTTGGACATGATCTTGTATGCTGCATTTAGCACCGAGATTTCCCTGTAATCCTCGCTCTTGCTACTAGCTCCTTTTTTAATGTAATAGTAGTATCAGTGTTGTATCCCACTCTTTCGGCATTATTTTTTTCTTTCATGTCTGCAAGATCAGTTAGGTCATTTCCTCTATTAAATTGAGAGTCCCCAGCTTTGTAAAGTTTTCTTGGTACGTTATTCCGTCCTGGTGCCTTTATTCTTCTTCCACAGAGATTGTATTTTCGTTATTTCGTTAGATCTCGCCGTATGGATTGGTATTGATTCATCTCCTCCGAATAGGTCCTTGCCCTTTAGAAAGCTCTGATGTTCCTTTGGCCCATACACAACTATACCTTCGCTGATCGTACTGTCGTTGATTTTGATTCCCCCGTCTTCTTAGTTGGTTCACTTTTCTGAAGAAGGTTATAGCTCCATTTTGTCGATTATCGTCACTTATCTCGTCAATTTTTTCTCTCACGTATGCTCATTTCTTCTCTCTGCATATTCGCTCGGCATTTTTTTCTGCTTTTTAGAAGTCCTTGTCCTGGATTTTTGTTGTAGACATATTTCTCGCGTCTCTGTTCGTTTCTTACAAGCTGTTTCACATTCCTCTTTATACCACCATGGTTCGGTCGGCCGTTCCAGAATTATGTTGCTCTTGCGTTGATAGTTATTGTCGTTTAAATTTTGGTTTTACCAGATAATGGTCCGATCGTATATCTATAACTTCTCACGTTCATTATCGATGAGGCGTTCCGCGCCGATATTAGTATATGATCTATTTATTATTTAGGTAACAAAACTGTTTGATTTTCAAATTGGTTTTATTGTAACACGACATATGTTTCGCCACACTGTGGCTTCTTCAGGTGAAGAAAATATTTTCTTCACCTGAAGAAGCCACAGTGTGGCGAAACATATGTCGTGTTACAATAAAACCAATTTGAAAATCAAACAGTTTTGTTACCTAAATAATGAATATGGATTTTCAACACTTAAATGCCTCAACAATCAATCAATATGATCTATTTGATTTCTTCCAGGTATATTAGTCTAGTTTCATTATTGTTTGTTCACTCGACAAGGCTGTGCATTCCAATAATTCGGAATTCTAGTTCTCTTCCAATTTTTGCGTTAAAGTCTCTTAGTATTACCTTTATATCGTGCTCTGCCACCTCCTGAAACGTCTGCTCCGCCTTTGCACAAAACCTTCCTCTTTCTTTGTCGTCTTATTGTTCGTGGGATGCATATGTTACGGTAAACGTAGATATTGCGGCAAATGTACACATTTTCCGGTAACTGTGCACATTTGCCTCCTCGTTTGGGTAATGTGCATTCAACTAACATTTACAATTTCAAAGAAGGGAAATGTACATTGAATTCACAATGACCATGTCGTTTTGGTAAATGTGAGCATACAAAATACGAAATCGCAAGTGCTAGTAATGTGGTGTGCATGTGCACTTGTAGTGGTACGCGAACTACCGTTTCGACTAGTTCAGTAGGCGCTGCTATTTCACGTTACACATTTGGTGCAAGTGCTCTATCTATAATGTTAATGTTATTATGTTTATGTACCCTACCTAACCTAACCTAACCAAACTAACCTAACCTAACCTAACCTAACCTAACCTACGACATATTATATAATATGCAAAGAAAAGTATGTTTTGTTTGTCATTTACATTTTTTAATTGAAATAATTTTTGTTATTAAAGCCTTTTGTATTATGTTTATTTGAATAAGTATTTTTTCACTGCAACAACATTTTTAATTTATTTGTATTCCAACTCTTCTTAAAACATGAAGGTAAGAGTATACATTTACTAAAACGTGAAGGCAAGAGTACACATTTGCCGGAAAATGTACATATACATTATATTCAGTTCACATATAGCTAACTTTTTGGGAAATGTACACATTTTACGGTAAAAGTGTACATTTCCCAAGAGTGTACATTTACCGTAACACATATATATTTCAAATTAAACACAATAATTACTTTGTTTTGTATAACAGTTATTTATTTAAACGGTGACCAAGGTTTCAATACATTCACGTATCATTATCAAACTAAACGCCTCAATCGTTTCCTTGACCAGTTTTGCTGTGTGTGATGGTGCATTATCATAAAGCAAAATCACTTTGTGTTGGTTTTTTTGATATTTAGGTCGTTTTTCAGGCAAAGCTTGATTCAAATCGATCATTTGTTGTCGGTAGCGTTCAGTATTAACCGTTTCGCCAGGTTTTAGCAGCTCATAATAGATCACACCCTTCTGATCCCACCAAACACAAAGCATTGCCTTCCGTCCATAGCGATTTGGCCCTGCAGTCGATGTCGATGGTTCGCCTGGAGTTTCCCATGATCTGTTACGCTTAGAATTCTCAAAATATATTCACTTTTCATCGCCAGTCACAATTCGATGAAGAAATGACTTTCTTTTGTACCTGGCGAGCAGCGTTTCGCAAGTGGTTTTTTGGTTTTCCTGCTGTCTATCATTCAGTGCATGTGGAACCCATTTTCTCATCTTTTGGATCTTGCCCATGGCTTTCAAACGTATGGAGACGGCTTCTTGTGTCACATTTAATTGATTCACGAGTTGTTGTTGCGTTAGAGCGTCATCCTCATCCAACGATGCTTACAATTCGCTGTCTTTAAACTTTTTCGGTGATGTTCCACGTTCTTCGTTTCTCACGTCAAAATCGCCACTTTTAAATTTTTTAACTCACACTCAAGCACTGTCATTTACCAAGAGCATGTTCACCGTAAGCTTCAACAAGCATTTGATGCGATTCTGCAGCAGTTTTCTTCAATTGGTAACAGAAAATAAATGCTGTCCGCAAATCGTAGTTTCCAGGCAGAAAATTAGACATGTTCAATGCTATTAAAAACTATGCTGTTATATGAAACTTGTATTGTTATTAGTTGAAAATCTATGTCAGAGGAAATGGCGCCAATGACGCGGTTTTACGGTAACTACATTGACAGCTAGAGATATCTTTGGGCAAATTCCGGTTTCATATTTATAGACCTGGTAAATAGCTTGAATGTTTCTCTAATATAGAGCAAGAAATTTCCGAAAATTTTCAAAAAATGGCAAGAAAATCCCTGGTGGGATACTGAGTGTATATATGCAGCAACCCAGAGAAAAGAGGTGTTACGAATCTACAAACAAATAATGACATCGGAAAATTTTCTGCGAGCGAACAAAGAGGCTGCATATACTAAGAGGTTATTAAAACTAAAGGCAAGACAAGCATGGAAGACGATCTACACATTAATAAACGCACCCCTGCGACAAAATAATGGAACATTAAGATATTCAATGGTAGTACTATTAGGAATCAAATAATACCTCCACCAGACATTTCAGCACCCATCCTAGAATTATTCGTCCCTCAATTCGTTAATCCTTCAGAAACCCTATATATTTATAATGAAACATATTTCCTTTCCTCCCCTTCACCATGTTGGAACTGTTCATTATCTTTAAGAACGTCAATTCAACTGCCCCTGGTTTGGATGTAATTACCTACAGTATGATATCTCACTTACCGGAAATTGCCAAAGAGTACCCCTAGGTATTTATAATCAGTGGAACATTTTGAAGAGTTTAAAAAGTCTTAAGTATTTTGTGAATATTTCCGTTATCACTTTCCTCTGTTTCATTAAAGCCAAAGCCAGGGGCGTGCCGCACGACGTAGTCCGGTGGGGAGAGGAAAATGATTTCACAAGCTCCGAAGATTTTCCCGGTGAAGGTTGGATAAGGAAAAGTGGAGGATAAAGGTAGCCCGGCAATTTACATTCACCCCGAACATAAAACAAAGCAAATCCTCGCGCACTCCTTTACATAAAAGCGCATTCCGGGATGAAATACCTGCGCGCTTTCGCGTATGGCACGTACGATATTATTAACAACGAGGCAGCCCATAAACCTGCAAACTATATCCTCTTCGCCGTGCTGCACTTTGGGCTACAAGAATCCAGAGCGCAGCATTCCCCCGCTGCCAATTAAACCGGATGCACCACCTGATTCCCAACTAACAGAACCGAACTGCTACCTCACTTAGTTGGAGTAGATCTGTTCGATTCGTTAAATGACATTACCCCCGCGCGCAATAAAGGCAATAAAGGAACATCTCGTGCCCGCGATCATATTCAACCGATTCCGTTTACGATTATGCTCATCCGCCGCCACTAGCACCGTCGCGGGGATGGTAATAAATGGTAGATTAGAGAATGGGAGGAAATGACGGATGTAAATTACACGGGGAGAGCATCGATTACGCCATGTTTTATCGAAGCGACGCGACGCTTTCCCGGCCCCTATCTAATCCAATGATCGCCGTTAATAATTTTACGGGAGCGTAAATGAAATACGGCTAGTAGAGGCAAGAGAATCGCCAGCCAATATTTTCGCATAACGTGTGCACTTAATTTAATGAAAACCGGGTCGAATTCCAAAGACCGGTGGTTTACGAAATGTCTGACTTTAAATGGACTACAGACACATTCCGGAAGTAATGTACTATAATTAATTTTCTTTGAGCTGCGAGGACTGATGTATGTAGACTGGAACTAAATTGTGAAGGATTTTACCACTGAATTTCGAATAAAATGATATCAAAGAGTTATAAAATTTTAGGAATTGGCTTTAGAAGTAGGTAATCATGATGAAAGATAAAATTACGAACAGCAAGACATAATAAAGTAGTTTTTATGATGGATAGTTAATAACAAATCATTAGAATTAAGAATTTAGAAATAAATCGCCAAAAAATTTTCTATAGTGAGAAATTTAAAAAAATCCTGATAAGGTGATGCAAGACATTAAAAAGAAAATGTTGCAAGATGAAATAAGAAGTGTTATTAGAAAAATTATAAGAAGAAATTTCTGGAGCCTTATGATATGAAAAAGCTAGAAAAGGAAGAGATTTTTCCAAAAAATAGAAGAAAAATTGTTGTAGGAGAAAGATTTTTAGGAAACACTTGTTCCACATTTCTTACTCAATTCTGCAGACTCCTTGGCCAAATGCTTTCAGATATCCTTTTTCTTCTTCAGCTTTTTCCTCCTTCTCTTTCCCGATCCACATCTAGCACTTGCCCAGGTGACTGTATCTACTATACCGAGCTTACTGTTATTAAAGTACACAGGTAACCTCCTATGCACTTGTATCCTTTTAAGCATATCTGTTGGAGAATATATTATTTAGTAGTTGGTACCAATGTAACCGTGTGAGTGACGTCAAATTACTGTTAAAAACGTTGTTATAGACAATATAAATATTTGTTAATCGTTGCTCGTCTACGTTTGTTACCCCCTTAAGCTTCCTGACAAAACCTCATCCCAACAGGTTATGGGCCCAGACAGGTAAATAGGGAGCTAATAGGCGTAGACTTAAAAACGCGTGTGTCGCGAAATTCGTGGTTAGAAGCACGTGGTGAAGCCGGTATAAAAAGGCGCATACATACGTTGTCGTGTGGGCATTCGTTGTCGAAAATGGCTACCAGTGATAACTCGATTGAAAAACTAAAGGGTAGAGAAAATTACCACACATGGAAATTTGCTATAAGAACGGTGCTGGAATTTCACGGAGTCGATCAGTGCATCAGTACACCATATACAGAAGAGGATGCGGATAAACTTAAAAAGGCGAAAGCTCGCATAGTGATGTCGATACATGAGTCGTTATTCGTGCACATACAAACATTAAAAACAGCAGCAGATATTTGGAATAATTTTGAAAATCTTTTCGATGACAAAGGGTTAAGTCGACAAATTGGATTGCTACGTAAACTCATCACATTCAGGCTGGAAAGTTTTAACACCATGGCCGAATATGTAAACAATGTCATAGGAACAAACCAGTAGGTGTTGAATTTGCAATCACAGAAGAATGGATTGGTGCAACACTTTTAGCAGGGCTCGCAGAAGATTTCAAACCACTGATCATGGGAATAGAAAGCAGTAACACCAAAATAACTGATTTACACTTAACTAACGCACTTACTATGTTTTAACCACTAAAAATTATGTAATATATATACATATATTACAATATATGTATATATATTACATAATTTTTAGGTAATTCATGATAAACACTTAACTAACGCACTTACTATGTTTTAACCACTAAAAATTATGTAATATATATACATATATTACAATATATGTATATATATTACATAATTTTTAGTGGTTAAAACATAGTAAGTGCGTTAGTTAAGTGTTTATCATGAATTACCACGTAGTAACGGTCACCACAATCCTTATGATTAAACTGGTGATTTAATAAAATCAAAACTATTGAAAACTGATTATACCAATAAATCTAACAGTGCTTTTCTAAGTGGAAATAAGAAGTTCAATAAAAACGTACCATTTAAAAAAATCATAAACTGTGGTAAAAAGAACCATAAATCATCAGAATGTCGAGAGAAGTTTAAAGGCAAAACAGAAGATACAAAAGCACACAACAAAGGTGCATTTACAGCTAGGTGTTGTTCGCAACAGAAAAAAATAAATGAGTGGTTCATAGACAGTGGTGCAACACATCATATGACTTCAATGCCAGGCTGCATAACAACAAAAGAAAACTGCGACATTGAAAACATGATGATCGCAAATAATTCTAAATTGTCTGTTACGGGTATTGGAAAAACTACATTACAAGTAAATGATAGTGAAATAAGCGTTAAAAAGGTGCTAGTTGTACCTGAACTTAGTGTAAATTTACTTTCTGTTGCAAAAATGGTTGAAAAAGGCAACAAAGTAATATTTGAAAGAAATGGGTGTAAAATATACAATAAAAAGAATGAACTGTTGCTACACTCAAGTTGCAAATCAGGAGTGTATAAAGTTGAAGATAAATCTGCTAGATATATGGTGGCTGGAACAGGAGATAGCTTCTACACATGGCATCGTCGGTTTGGTCACATCAACTATAACGATCTACAGAAGATGGGCAAAGGAGTTGTCGATGGCATGGACATTAAGGGTGAGATAACCAAATTTTATTGTGAAGTATGTTTAGAAGGAAAGCAAGTTCGAGCACCATTTAAACCTTCAAAGACAAAAACAGATGACGTTCTTGATCTAATCCACTCAGATTTATGTGGACCAATGGAAAATAATTCAATAGGAGGAGGAAAATACTTTTTAACCTTCATAGACGATTACTCCCATAAAATATTCGTCTACTTCTTAAAGCATAAGAGTGAAGTATTTGAAACATTCAAGCAGTTTAAAGAGCTGGTGGAAACACAAACTGGAAAGAAAATCAAGATTTTACGTACTGATAATAGAAAGGAATACTGTAACAAGGATCTTGAAGAATTCTGCAAAAAAAGGGGCATAATTCACCAGACATCAAATGTGTATACTCCACAGCTAAATGGGAAAGCTGAACGAGCGAATCGTACAATAGTGGAAAAAGCTAAGTGTATGTTATTTGACTCAAAGTTAGACAAAAGTTATTGGACAGAAGCAGTCAATACTGCAGTTTATATTATAAACAGATCCATATCTACTAGCCTAGTAGATGACACACCAGAAGGAAAATGGTCTGGTCAAAAAGTAAATGTTAAACATATGAGAACCTTCGGCTGTCCAATCATGGTTCATATTCTTAAGGAGAAGAGATTGAAGCTAGATAAAAAATCAATGAAGTTGCTATTCATGGGTTATAGTGACGAATGTAAGGGATATAGGTTTATTGATCCCATATTAAAAAAAAATCGAATTAGCAGAGATGTAATCTTTCTAGAATCGAACCCAGATACAAAGGTATTTAATTCATTTGATCAAGAAAATGACACTTCAGTGGGAGAAAATGATCAAGAAAATGAAACGTTTAAAGAAGTTGAGAATTCAACACATGGACATGAAGAACTGAGCACATCAGATTATGAAGATTCAAGCGATGAAGACTACATTCCGAAATCATCAGATACATCAACAATGTTCAATGAAAGGAGGCGATCTGCACGTACACCAAAACCTGCGAAGAAGATGGAGGATTTTGTGTATGCTACAAAAGCAATTCAAGGGGAAGAAATTCCTTCTACCATTCAAGAAGCATTAGCGGGTCAAGAATCAGATAAATGGAGAGAAGCCATTAAAAATAAACTTAAATCTTTAGAAGAAAACAATACCTGGAATATTACAGACCTACCGATAAATAGGAAGACTGTAAAATGTAAATGGATTTTCAAAAAGAAAGGTGACAAAGAATCATCAAAACACAAAGCGAGATTAGTTGCAAAGATACCAGGCATCGACTATACAGAGACATATTCTCCGGTAATTCGATATACATCAATAAGGTTTCTAATAGCATTAGATGTGAAATATAAACTAAACATTGACCAAATGGACGCTACCACAGCATTTCTACAGGGAGAACTAAAAGAAGAAATTTATATGGAACAGCCTGAATTGTACAACGATGGATCAAAACGAGTATGCAAATTAAACAAGGCTATTTATGGACTGAAGCAAAGTGGAAGGGAATGGAATATCAAGCTATCAAAAACGTTAGAGGAATTCGGTCTAAAAAAGTCAAAAGTGGATCCATGCATATTCTACAGTAAAGATAAAAAAGTAATAATTGCAATATATGTAGATGACCTATTAATTTTTTGGAATGATGAAAATATTAGAGACAGCATAAAGCACAAATTAAATCGTGAATTTAAAATGAAAGATTTAGGAGTTGCAAAAAATATCATCGGATTAAATATTTCTTACAGAGACAACGGAATATCTTTGGACCAAACAAATTTTATAAAAGAAGTGTTAGCAAGGTTTGGAATGTCTGACTGCAAGGCAATTAGCACACCAAGTGACCCAAATTCAAAGCTATCAGCTAAAATGGCAAGCATAAAAATCTTAGTTGGAAAAATCCCATATCAAGAAGTGGGATGCTTATTATATATAGCTCAAGGAACTCGACCTAACATTGTATTTGCTGTAAATGATGTCAGTCGATTCAACAACAACAATGGCGAGGCACATTGGAAGGCTGTTAAACGCATTTGTCGTTATCTAAAAGGTACAGCCGAATACAAACACTACGCAGGATGAACTGGCCGGATATTGTGATGCAGACTGGGCATCAGATATTGACAAAAGGAGGTCGTGTACTGGCTATGTTTTCAAATGTTCGGGCGGAGCAGTGTCATGGGCATCAAGAAGGCAGCCAACCGTGGCGCTATCAACTACTGAGGCGGAATACATGTCGTTAGCTTTTACGACTCAAGAAGCAATCTGGTTGAGGCAATTGAGAGATGAATTTTACAACACTGAATCATCGTGCATCAACATCAAGTATGACAACAATGGTGCAATAAAACTAGCCGAATCAGACGGATACCGAGCAAGAACGAAGCACATAGATGTCCGCCACCACTATGTTCGAGATCGAGTTGAAGATGGAACCATTCAAATTGAACACGTCTCAACTCAGGAGATGATTGCTGACAACCTTACAAAAGCAGTCACAAGTGAAAAACAAAACTATTGCCGACTAAATATGGGGATATATTAAGTAATGTTCAAATAAAACTTGTATTTTTTCCATTAAGTGGGAGTGTTGGAGAATATATTATTTAGTAGTTGGTACCAATGTAACCGTGTGAGTGACGTCAAATTACTGTTAGGAACGTTGTTATAGACAATATACATATTTGTTAATCGTTGCTCATCTACGTTTGTTACCCCTTTAAGCTTCCTGACAAAACCTCATCCCAACAATATCATTGTATCGATTACTTTCAATACCCCTACCCTTCATGAATTTTTACTCCCTTCTATTTTTCTTTCATTTTTCAGCATTTACTCTATGCTCTAACGCTTTCCATACCATTTTCACCAGTATGTCCTTTCCTAATCCACGCAACTTTATTTCATAACTCGTAATTCTTTTCATTGCCTTACTTTTACTCCATACATTAAAATCGAATTCACACGCATAATTGATTTTAGTAACATCTCTAATTATAGAAACAAGAAGAAACCGATAAACTGCACTTATAATTGAACTCAAATTACAATAGCTTTCTTTCCGAACAACAAAGCCCTCGCGGAAAAGTAATAATTGGAGTGCGGCGTACCGGCGGTGGTAACGTCACGTTAGTAATTAAATTAGAGGGTGCGTCCCTCCTTCAGTCTTTATAATTTTAAATTACAGCGTTAGTACGGCGTTATGTCACAGATAATAAGCCCTAATTTACGCCGAAACTTTCCGCACTAGCATTATCTAAATGGGTCATATAAGAGACGTAAAAATGCGTCAGTTCCCCCACCTACTCCTGTAATTACGCCGCCCTTCGAGGGTGGCGTAAATAACTGACTGAGTTAAGGAGCCGGAGAACGGTGGATCTGTTAATTTTTTAATTGCCCCAGCAGGAATTAAAATTTAAAGTTGTAATTTTATCGCCGTTCGCTCGCTAACGATATTGCCGGCTTATCGTGTTAAGGTTGCGCTTAAAAGTTGCAGTTGAACGGAAGTGGCTTTAAATGTTGCAACGTTTAAAATAATTTCTTCCTTCCTTGCATCAAACTTATTATTATGAATAGTTTTGTGCACTCTAGATAATGCAGTGCTAACATTGTTTGCATATTTTTCATTTCCTAATATAAAAGTAAGTTAATTTAATAAGCTGACTCAGCTAAGAGTATGCGACTAAAAATTGTATAGAATAGTTAAATATAGTGACTTCGTTCGTTCGTTCTTGAGCACAATTATACCGGGTATTTATAAATGAATATCGTGATTTTAGTGCTATGTAGTACTTATTACGTAAAACGTTAAATCATAATTAATACATGAAATGAAAGAGCAACGCAAATAGTTTTGTTTGTGGCACGCTCGTACGCTAGAAGGTACCAGTAGCAAAAATGGCAACTAGTGAACAGAACGTTTTTTGTGTTCTGCAGTTTGCAAAAACCGAATCTGTAGTTTCTCTACAACGTGCGTTCCAGATTAAGTTCAGTTACCGAGTCGCCAACGCACTGAAAACTCTGTTTAGCTTTATCTATAGATGTACTTAAACTGGATTATTTATACTAATTGGCCCATTATTACATTTTTTTCTTTGATGACTTTTCATCGAAAAACAAACAAGAAAAATCTATTTTTTAACCTCTTACCTAACATTTCAGAACAACGGTAGATAAAAAATATTAATATTAATTACAGTATTTTCTATATATAATTTCTCATGTATAACATTATTGCATTAGGATTAGTTTTACAATTCGCTTATGTGTAAAAACTTAATGTTTGTTATTATTATTTTTGGGGTGGATCGTCTTTAAACACTTTGTTTTTCTTTTCTATAACCTCTTTATTCACACACCACACTTGCTTACAATACGGGCTTCTTACTACAACTGACAGGTTAGAGCAAAAACGGATATGGCGCACTACGCAGTTTCACATATCGGAGGTAGATGGCGCAGTACACCGCGGGATATTTGAATGCAAACCTCAACACGCCCCTTTTGCATTCAAACTCATAATGAAATATCAAAAATTAAAAAAAAAATTATCCTAAAGTTAAACATACAATTCTAACTATCTAAACCTATGCCTAAAAATAATCATAACAATATATCTTATTGCAATTTTAGAAGTTCCCTAAATCTAGTAAATTTTTCCTTGCCTAGCGCTTTAGTAAATATGTCGGCAATGTTTAAGTCTGTATTTATTTTGACAATCTCGACCATCTTGTCCCTACAATTTTGATGTACATAGTGATACTGAACTTCTATGTGTTTAGATCTTCTGGTCATGTTGCCGTTATTGGCTATTATAAATGCGCCCAAATTGTCTTCATATATCTTAATAGAGTTAATTATTGGTACGTTAAAAACAGTTTCTAACATCCCTTTTACAAAAACAATCTCGGTTACCGCATCAGATAACGCTATGTACTCAGCAGCAGTTGAGGATTTTGTCACTGACTTTTGTTTACATGATTTCCATACTATGGTGTTACCATAAAGTCTTATTATGTAACCTGATGTCGATTTTCTGTCTACAATGTCACCTGCCCAGTCCGCATCAACAAAACAATCAACAATTTCACTTGTATTAGACCGAGTGAATGTTAATTTCAAACTTTTTGTTAAATATGGGTATTTTAATACTCTCAAAGCATAGTTGAAATGCGTTTTGTTATAACCGTTCTGAAGACGACTAAGGTAGTTTACGCTGAAGGCAATATCAGGTCTTGTTCCTGAACTAATATATAATAGTTCTCCTATAATGTTTTTATATTTTATGTATGAATCTACATTTTCAGTAGGTTCAAGTTTAAGGTTTATTTCCATTGGAGTTGAGTATAGCTTAGCGTTTACTATTGAATATTTCATTGCAAGGGACTCTATGTATTTTTCTTGGCTTAAAGTAGTTGTATTGTTATTTATATTATGATTAATTTCAATGCCTATATAATTACTTATAGATCCTAGATCTTTCATTTTAAATCTGTTGGTCAAATGGTTTTTTATTTCTATGATTTTTGGTCGATCATTACAACAAATAAGTAAATCGTCGACAAAAATGAGAATATAGATTTGAGTAGTTTCTTCTCTTTTTACATAAAGGCAATAATCGTAACTGCATCTTTCAAATTTTAAATCTGTGACAAAATTATGAAAACAATCATACCAACACTTTGGACTTTCCTTAAGACCATATAACGATTTGTTTAATTTATAAACTTTATCAGATCCATCTTCAAAACCTGGTGGTTGATTAACATAGACTTCCGAGTTAATCTTACCATTCAAAAAGGCTGTTTCGACATCCATTTGGTCGATATATAGTTTGTTTTGACATGCATATGACAATAATATTTTTAGAGTTTCTGTTTTTGCAACAGGAGAATATGGATCTCCTATATAATCGGTTTTTTGGAAACCTCTTACTATCAATCTAGCTTTAAATATGTTATTTGATTTTATTTTATAGACCCATTTTACATCAATAGATTTTTTGTTTTCTGGTTTTCTTACTAAAGTCCAAGCTTCATTTTCCTTTATACATTCTAATTCTTTGTTCATAGCTTTTGACCATTCTTCTGCCTCTTTACTATTCATTGCTTCATAAAAACTTTCTGGAGTTTCTACATTACAGTAATTTACACTTACATTATAGTTTATAAAATTGTTATTATGATATCTTGGGTTTGGGTTTCTATTTCTTACTGGTCTTTGATTTTCTCTATAGTCTTGAATTATCGGTTCGGTTTTATTAATTGTGTTATCATTATTTATTTCATCGTGTGTTTCATTTACACTATTTTCGTTTGTACTATTTTCATTTTCACCATTTTCATTTTCTAAACCAATGTATTTTATATTTTCATCTATAACATCGACATGCCTAGCGTGAATTATTTTATTATCTATCAATACTTTATATCCTACATCTGTATACCCCAACAATGTACCGAGCTTAGCTTTATCATCCCACTTAGAATGTCTTAATGTGTCTGGTGTTCTTACAAAAATTTTGGACCCATATAATTTTAAGTATTTTACGTTAGGTTTGACCTTAAAAAATATTTCATAAGGTGTTTTGAGTTCTTCGGTATTAGCCAAAGATCTGTTTTTTAAGTAAGTAGCCGCTGTGATAATTTCAGGCCAGTATTTCCTATCTACAGCTGCTTCATTTAATAAACATCGAGCAGTGTCCATTATAGTTCTATTGAATCTTTCTGCCACTCCGTTTAATTCGTGAACATACGGAGGACAGGGTGCAATTATTATACCTTTTTCTTTAGCAAAATCATTTACTTGTTTATTTGTTTATTCTTTTCCATTATCGCAACGAATTGTTTTTACTCTTTTACCAGTTATGTTTTCTACTAAATTTACATATTCTTTCAAACAATCAAAAACTTCTGATTTACATTTAATTGTGTATACTTTAGCTAGTTTACTGAAGTCATCTATAAATGATACAAAATATTTTTCGCCCCTGTATCCTACAGTGTTGTGGGGACCATGAACGTCCGTGTGTATAATTTGCAATATTTCGTTTGCTTTTGATCTATTATTATTAAATGGCAAATTGCTTAACTTGGATTTAATGCATATAGCACATTTTAATTCTTCTTTTTCAATTGCTGAAGGCAAACCCACAAGTAGTTTATTGCTGATTAATTTTTCTAAGTAATTGAAATTTACATGCCCTAGTTTTCGGTGCCAAATTTCTCTTTCCGACATTTTGTTGTCATTTGTTACTATGTAGCTGTTTTTTGTATAAGTGTCATTGTTTAAATAACTATATAATTTATATAAACCGTTTTCCTTGTTGGCTATTGCAATTAATGTATTATTTTTATTATAAATTTTTGCTATATTATCGTGTGAGTGAATGAAATTATTGTCGGTTACTTTTGCATAACTTATCAAGTTACTTTTCATTTCCTTAATATAAAATACGTTTTTTATAGTTACATTGTGGTAATCGTCTCCTACTTTAAATTTTAAATTTACAGTACCTATTTTAGTAGCGTTTAATATTTTCCCGTCACCCAATCTTACTTTGATGGGGTTTTCAAAAATCTCATAACTACTAAATAATTTTTCGTCGTTTATTATGTGGTCTGTGCACCCGCTATCCAAAATAAATGCAATTTGATCGGACTTTCTGACATTGAAGACATTTGAATCGACATCGACTACAAAAACATTACTACACTTCTCAACCACATACCTTTCCATGATGTTTGCGTTATTGCGACTTGGAGGACCTCTTTGAAAGCCTCTTCTTTGGAATCGCCCTCTGGTTCGGTTGGCCCGTCGATAAGATTGGTTTGCCCCTCTGTACGACTGGTTGGACCCTCTGGACTGGTTGGCCCCTCTGAACTGGTTGGCCCCTCTGAACTGGTTGGCCCCTCTGGAGTGGTTGGGCCCTCTGGACTGGTTGAATCCTCTGTAGTTTTCTGGTTCCTGTGGCGCGTACCAACAGTCTCGTGCAAAATGTCCTCGTTTTTTGCATATGTAACACTCCAGACCTTGGGTATTGAAGGCACTGGCATACTCTGTTATACCTTCGTTTGTAATCGAAACTGCCAACAGCTTTGCTTTTAGGTAGGCAGTATTTCTTTCGTTTTCGGGCAGCACATCTATTAAGTCGCCTAGATGGCTGAATCTTGCAGGCAACGCTTTTAACATGTAATTTAGTAGCTCCTGTTCGGATACTGTTGCCCCTGCTTCTTTTAGTTCGTTGGTCTTCTTTTCAAAACAGTTTATGAACTCCTGGGCGTTGCTATATTGTTCTAGTTTTATACTATCCAGCTCGCTTCTCTTCAGTATTTGAAGCGATGTGGATTTCCCGGAGTACATCTTGTCTAGTTTTTTTATAATGTCGTACGCACTGTCAAAGTTTTTGATATGCTCCAGTTGGCGATTGCTTAACGTCGCATATATATAGTTAATGGCTTGTATATTTTTCTCCGCCCATTCTTCAGCGTTGTCTGAGGCAATCATGTTTCTTTCTGTAGTCATCTCTACCTTTTTTAATTTTAGAAACATTATCATACGTGCTCGATAGCTGGCATAATCGGCGCCATCAAATGTGGGGACAAATGTCGCCGTACATGCCATGATGTTAATCTTCTTTTTTCTTGCCTTTAATAATCAATCTATTATTTTCACTTGTATGGTGCTCTTCTTCTTCTTCAACCACGCTCTGCTACCATATTATTTTTGGGGTGGATCGTCTTTAAACACTTTGTTTTTCTTTTCTATAACCTCTTTATTCACACACCACACTTGCTTACAATACGGGCTTCTTACTACAACTGACAGGTTAGAGCAAAAACGGATATGGCGCACTACGCAGTTTCACATATCGGAGGTAGATGGCGCAGTACACCGCGGGATATTTGAATGCAAACCTCAACAGTTATATAATAAGGAATCTATCTAAAATAAATTTAAATTATCTTATCAGCCCCTCCGTAAGTTATCGCTTTAAATATGGCATTAAACCATTTTAAAAAGAGGATTATCTATGAGGCAACTGAGATGGAAACATATGACGATAATCCCAACAAATGCGACGACACCTAAAGACTAGCTAACCCTCTCTTTTCCTGCTCTAAACCTGATCCACTTAATACTACTAAAGTTATTGATTTATATACATAGGCTTGAGTGAAAGATCGTTAAAGTTGTCAAGTTATGAATATACTTTTTTATTTTGTATTGTAAGGTTTGTGGTAGTTTCTCCAGATAGGAGCACAAAGTATAAATCGATAGATGAATACATCGGTTGATCAGCACCATCTATTTTACCTTATTGCATTCAAACTAAATTTCGTCCTGAAAAAAATGAATTATCTACATTAGATAATGTAAGTATCAATTCTAGAAAGCTCATATTTACGATTAATTACACATATCTCCTTGAGAATGACCAACGGTCGAAACTAGTCGGAGAAATATAAAAATAGTGAAACATAACCAAGTGCTTAATTAATCCTTTTATTAAGCTCATATTTGTCTGCCTTTACATTGCTCCAAATTCTAATCTTGAAGTTTATAGTAATATAAATTACAGTAAAAATAATTTTACTAACCTAACAATTCTTAAATTATATATTAAATTTATATTAATGATATTAAAACTAATAATAAAATCTGGATTTTTTGGGAATCGGTATTTTGAGTCTTAATTATTCTTAAAAATGCAAAGTTAAGGCGTCTTAATATTTATCTACTCTTTAAATACCAATTTTCCAAGAATTATTAATCCCAATTACCATAATTTGGTTATCCAGAAGCAGGGCTTTTATAAATAACCCTAACCCATTCGGATTAATGTTTCGCAACTATTAAATAAGTTTGCAATGTAAACAGTAAAAGAACTATATTTTAGGCACATAAAATGTGGGGTAATATATTGCAAAGTGTTTTATAATTGTTAATTGTAATGATTAATAATTTCTTTGCAAGAACATACTATATAAAATACGAAATTATATAAGATAATATATTTACCTTAAAAAAAAGTTCTATTTGTAGCTTTCGCACTGATTCACCGTAAATGCACTTTCTCGACATCGGCAAATAAATAAGTATTATTTGTAAGTCACTTCTAAATGCAATATATAAAATATCGGCGGAAGCGTCGAAAGTTTATCTTTATAAGTTCGCAACAATTTTACGAGTTCTCTACAAGTAAACAACACGAATGCGAATTCATAAAACCGTTCTAACCTGAAATCTTTCTGATTTTAAAAGTTCTATGCAATAAAATGCACCCTCAAGTAATAAATGACAAAGTATAATCATTTACTGCTTTGTGAGTAAAACGCTTTTTAAAGAACCTAAAATAATAAAATATAAAATGATGCTTTTACAACAATATAAAAACATTAATTATGAAAATAAATTAAATAAATAATAATAATAATAAATAATTTTCATAGTATTGAACATGTAAATTAAAATTTAATTTACACAAAATACATTTTATTTTATGCGAGAATATATTTACAGAATAAGTTATCTTTCGTTGTATTAGTTTATAGTTAATAATAATTATATATAATGAGCAACTTTAATTACATCAGTTATTATATCACAACATGAAAATCATTGTTGTAATTTATATTTTTAACATTTTTTTATTATAAATGAAATAGTATAATGAAAATTCTTTCCTAGTATAAAATATTTTTTAGAAAACTTTGTAAACTAAATCAATACATTAAAACTCGGTTTTATTCTTACTCCACTTATTAAAAGTTAGTTACTATTGGTTGGTTCAGATTGTGTTAAAAGTGTATATATAACGTTTAAAAAGTAAAGTTAATAATACGGTTAGCTTATTTAAAGCAACAATAACTGCGGACTTGTTTTAAATTATTTTGGATGTCATCAGCGTGTCTTCAAATAGCGAAAACAGAATTTTACTATGGAGATTTAAACCTATGAATATTCGCAAAGATAGATACGTCATTGAGATGACATCTATTGCACTAAATTATTGTTGTAATTGTCACTGTTAACAGTTCCCTATTATTATCTGTGGTGTATCCTACTCAATTAGGGAAATTTAGTGCTACGCTTTAGACAATAGATGTCTTCCTAAAGATATATTTAATTTTACGGACACCTGGAGGTATAAAACTCAATAGCGATATTCCCTTTTCTTGGACACAACTGCGCTACCCTGATCAAATAAATTGTTAATCTTAGGGAATTAGTAATTCAATGTTTTCACATTATTATTGTTGTAATTATCGATGTTGATAGTTTCCTACAATTGCCGGTGGTGTATCCTACTCAATTAGTGAAATTCAATGCAACACTTTAGATAATCAATGTCATCTCAATGATATATCTATCATATTAAGTTGATTTAAGACACTTCCCGCAAATTTAAACAATGTGTACTAAAATTTCATTACTGTCATATCTAAATCGTAAAATACAATTGTAAACCCTATTGTTTGGATTTAATATTAAATAATTTACAGGAACATCAAACTGCCAAACAGTAGCTTTTTTTTATAAAAGCAGCCAAAAGTCAACAAAACATGTTTTATATTTAAATAAAAATTATTGACAATTCTTAATCACGTAGAATTATGTACCGAACATATTTCAAACGTAAGTGCTGTTTCAAAATAATTAAACATACTAGGGAACTTTTTGTAACAATTTAAATTTAAATGAGAGTTTGTATTTTAGACTAACTTTTCACACAATTTCCGCCATTATTGAGGCATTTATAATATCGAACAACAAATGTTTGTATTCGGTTATCATAAAATTCTTAATATGACAGCTACTGATTCATAATCATTGCAAGTGTGTGATAATTTCAAAAATATTAGTTAATTTTCTACAACATAAATGACTTTCATATATTTTATTATGTAACAATTTGGTTTAAGCAGTCGTTATCCTCGGGAGCATAATGCTAAAGTAATGTCAAAATACTGCCTCAACGTTTGGTTTTGTACTCCTCAGGCAACATTTTTGGTACCCATCTTGAATACGGTTTCCATCTTCAAACGCTCTAACCAACTTCATATTTCATCACTCGTAATGTTTTCTCCACCAACTTCACAGATATCGTTATATTATAAATGTTTGGTGCTTTTACGCCTTTAGCACTAAGAAAGCCAATAGTCATGTAATTGATACATCAAATTATTAAACAGCAAACAGAATATTTTTAAGTTAATGTTTTTTAGCTTTTAAATTTCCCAATTCAGAACTTCCAAAAACTTAATATAGAGCTTTAATGGAATTGGAGTACCGTTTAAATAATTTTGATAACAATTTACCATTGAGAAAAATATTAAACATTCTAAACTAGCTTCATTGTTTGGGTATTTGAAGAAATCAAAGAAGCTAATATAAAGCACAGTTTACTTCTTAACTTTAATGTTAGAAGTTAAATTGTCATTTTTGTTTGTTTCATCTGTATATAATTAAACTATATCATTAAAATACTATTTAAAGTTAAAATAATATTTGTTCAAGGCAATTATCTAATACTAGTTTAGAGTATGAGTTAAAACATTTTATTACTTACTTTGCGAATACCTTCATAAAAATAAATATATTCGTTGAATATATTTTGACAGAGCAATATTTAAGTTTTTCAAAAATTAACATTATTAATTGGTGTAATTAATTTCAATTATCTTAACATTCTTTAATAAATCGTTATTTACAAAGTTTGTTGGATAGTTCTTTATTTTGTCATTTATTATCTCCACTTGAAACTTAATTATCATAGATTTTAATTCTGTAATAGTACCACTTAAATTTTGACAAAATACATCAGCATTTCAAACCATATTGGCCTTGAAATCTGTGGTTAAAAAGTCTTCACAAGTGACTTGAAATTCATTCTTACAAATCGAGCAATTTATTGATCAAATCTGCTCCATTTTTGTTTTAGAGCAACTAAAATCACACTCATTCAATTTTATTAGCATTTATTTAGGGATATTTAAAAAAAATTAACAAGGACACAATTATTCTTCGTGGTAGTTACTAAGTACTTATACATACAGAGGTAAGCGACGCAAGGGTGGAAAACAACAAAGTCAAAAAGATAATATAAATTAACTGTCAGCAATGACAAATTTTTATACTAATGATGGGCCTCAAATATACTACGAGGGTGGATCAAATATAAACCGGAAACTTTTATTTATCGGTCGCTAAGTGTTATGCGCCTTATGGTTGAGTGTACTGGAGGTGATTGTCAAGGGGAGGAGAAGACGCCGATTGGTTCACTAATGCTTATTGCTATCAGTAGCACCATATCTAAGCACGAGGTACATACATTTGTTAAGCAACGCATTACGGTAGAAAATGTGGGTCATGCACACCGACCGCAAATAAGTATTACCTAGGAAAACAGTCGTATTATCTGTGAGCTGATTGAAACCTACCGGCGTGTTACAGTATACAAAATTGTTGCAGAGGTAGGAATATCCTACAGGAGTGCTCAATTAGTCATTTTCAATGAGTTGGGTTACAAAGCGAAACCGTCTTGCTCTCTATGGTAGGCTTTTGGTGAGATACCAAGCAGGGTGTGATGATTTTTTAAGTCAAATTGTTATGAAAAATAGGTATATCATTACACCCCACAATCTAAACAAGCAAGCTTGAAGTGGAGACAACCTGGAGAAGCTTCACTTCAAAAAGTAAAAACCAATCTGTCTGAGGCAAAAGTTCCTACAACTGATTTTTACGATAGAAAAGTCTTACTGCTTGATGGTTTTCTTTATGAGCGACGTATAGTAAATGCTGAATATTATTGCAAGAAATGTCGAAGCATGCCCATCCGAAGTAGATTCTTCTTCATGAAAATTTTCGGCCACAGACAGCTTTCTTGACCCAATAATTGGAAATTATTGGAACACCCGCCCTAAAGTCTTCGTGTGACTTTCATATGTTTGGCCCACTGAAAAACCAAGTGGAAGAACGCCGTTTTCATAGTGACCAAGATGTGAAATCTTTTGTTAACAACTGATTGAAGACACGACCGACTACATCCTTACATAACGGCATCTGGAAACTTCTACTTCGCTGAAAAAAATGTGTACATAAAGGCAGAGACTATGTAAAAAAATAAACCATATTAATTTCTTTTTACAATAATAGAAACATACTTATTTTTTACTAAATTCCGGCTTATGTTTGATTCATCCTAATATGTGAAAATACTGTATTTACCGAGCCAGCAAAACAAAAATAGTCGAAACAGCCTGCTTGTGATTCTTAATAGTAGGTTACAATAAAATTTTAGATATTAGGTGATAGACAATTTTTTCTACTTGGCTGGAAAAAATATGTACATAAAGGCAGAGATTATGTAGAAAAATAAACCATATTAATTTCTTTTTACAATTATAGATACATACTTATTTTTTTACAATTTCCGGTTTATGTTTGATTCATCCTCGTATGTAAAAATACTATATTAACCGAGCTAGCAAAACAAAAATAGTCGAAACAGCCTGCTTGTGATTCTTAATAGTAGATTTAGATATTAGGTGATGGACAATTTTTTATGATTAATAGAACGTAATTGTTGCACTATGATTTATAAGTATAACAAAAATGATAAATTTGCACGCTGTATTTATCTGCTAAATAGCACTTAAAAATTTATAGACTCGTGTAAACTAAGTCCATAAGTATGCTTAATGTGAAAAGGGAAAAAATCTGCAATCGAACACATTTGGGAATGTTACCGAATAATATTTCTTTGTTATATTTAGTAAACTCTACTGCTGCTTTAAAATCCTTGTCCCAAGATATTCCATTTTAATTTAAAAGTTCTTGTTCTGTAATCAATTTTGAAGACTTTTTTAAATGATTAAATATATGAATATTATAGGGTATTAATTTATAATCTACACATGGAACGTATTTAGGTCAGGTCGGCGTATGTACAGTAGGTCTTATATAGAGAATTATGATAACATGTTTCATTGCCATACAAATATAGTTGTACAAGAGATACATAAGAAGCCAAAGTGCGCATGCGCATAAGTTACGTGTGTTTATTAAGAGGTGGTCAAGGTTTAAGCTCATGTATAAAAGACAAAATTAATTAAAGACCAAAACCGATATCTTCATTTTAGGCAAGGATACAACTTTCGTCTTCTCTTTAATGGTACGAACAGAGACAGCAGGAGTAAAAGAAGCAGCAACTGAAGCCGTTTAAGCTGCGAAATTTAGGAATATTTAATGAACTCGTTGATAATGTTGAAGGTGTCCAAGATTACAATTTTACCCAACTGCAATAAGGTCGAATATACAACCTCTGCCAATAAATTTCGGTGAATAGTCCTGTAACATTAACGTAGATGAAAATTAACGAAAGTTACCTTACTGTTCTTAGAAATATTCACCTCCTATAACCATGCACCACGGAGATCTGCTATACATGTCCTGGAAACTTATCAAGAAAGCTTCTTTTGGGACGGAGTTCAAAAGCCTCGTCACGTTTCGTTGGATGTCTGGAATATCGTCAAATCTCTTTTCTTTTAATGCTGGAAGGTAGATTGAACTGTTTTATGAAATCTCTACGCAGGGTATAACCCCAGTACGCACAACAAGGTCCATGTTTTTTTGTTCATGATAATGTGCAAAAAGGCGATGTGCAAATTAAACATCTACCATATTCGACAGATATCAATCCTCCAGACTTCTTCCTATTCCAACGACTCAAACTTGAAATGAAAGAGATTTAACGATTTTTCTGATATCCAAAGAAACATAACAAGGCTTTTGAACTTCATCCCAAAAGAAGCCTTTTTGAAAAGTTTCCACGACATGTATAGCACACCTCAGCGGTGCATAGTTATGGGAGGTAACTATATTAAAGGATAGTAAGGTAACTTCGGTTAATATTTCATCTTCGTTAATGTCACAGGACTATTCACCGAACTTTATTGTCAGATGTTGTACTTTTTCTTTTCTTCGTGATTTGTATTGACAACAGAATCCTTTTGGTTTAGTCAGTTTTAGTTTTAGTGTAAATTATTACTTGGGGTGTAGTGTCAGATCAAAGGAGCAGTAAATACAATGGATTCTTTAGAGTAGTTTGTAACCTCCAATTATTAAGTGGTTGTCTTAATTAGACTTTATTAAACGTACGGTAATAAGGTATTTTCTAGTCGAGATAAAATAAAACTGTAGAATTATTTATCTATTTCATCCTTTTCTCTCGTTTCCGAAATGTGTTTGCTTGTTGATCTAAATAATAAACTATTCAAGTCATTTACGTGGTTGCAGAAAATTAACTGATAATTTAAAAATAAAAAATTCGAAACGTTTCGCAAATCAACAAAATAAAATATTTATATTAAAAAGTGTTCATTTTCTAAGCCAGCCTCAAGTTTCTAGTTAGTTTTGCAAGTTATTACTTAGGAATTTGTTACTTACTTGAAGCATTTAATTAAAAGACACATCTATTTAAAAAAAATCTAAACATATTATTTATCAGACAAAAACTAAAGATCTTATATTAACAATTTATAATAAGGTAAAACTGAAGCCTCAAGAATTAATTTTAGCCCCAATTCTATTTTTGGTAAATCCTCGGTTAAAATAATAGTCAAATTTTATTTTAGGGATGTTGGCAAAAAATATTTTAAGGAATTAATTATTGTAAGAATACCCTGTGCCAATATTTTAAAATGTATTTTGCTCATTAAAAACCACAACTAAACTAATAACAAATATTACCATTATTGCGTAAATCAAATGTGCATGTCAAAAAAATTAAAACTGGAGCAAGATAGTAATAACATATATTTATTGACAAATTTTGTACAAATTTACATTGAAATGATGAATAATGAATGAGGTGTTAATGTATTAATTTGTCAAAAGGCTATCGACCCCGAGGTCTGCTTAGGAGCAAGATATTATTCTATCAAATTGTTGTTCTCCCCTGCAAAGTCCAACAACTGTTATATACAATTCAAGCAGTGAGATTTTTTTATTATATACTTGTTTGTATATTTTCTATCTATTTTCTATTTAGTACCTATCTATATTTTATTGAAACTGGTTGAATTTGAACAGTATATGGCTAATATGTAGATTAAGAATTGTTTATATCTTACGGAAGACCTTCTTCGATCCGAATAGGTAGGTAGTATTATAGAGGATCTGGCTAGAAGTATTATGTAAAAAAATATGAGATTGCTAAAGTTTTGCCAATGCACAAATAAATGTTCGTCTATGCTATCTTATGAACATTCTCTCGAAATTTTAATTTTGAATATAAAAAAATATCAATTTCGAATGTAATTAACTTAATATTGGATTTTTTTTAAAGGAGCTTTAAAAGTAAAAGAAGCAATATGTTTCTCTAAAATTGCCATAGAATGATAGAAATTTTAAATTTAGATAATAAAATAATGTGAAAACATGAAATTATTGCTTCCCAATCGTTAGATAAGGATTTTAAAAATCACCTCTTCATAATCATAATTGAAGACAGAGAAGAGGAATTTTACTATCTTAAAGGTATTAACAAAGGTAGATATACCATTAAGGTAAATTTCTCCAATTAAGTGAAATGGATAACAAAACTTCAATATTTTACTCTAATAACTTAACCAATTATATTATAATTCTGGCAATTAACCTTAATTTATACAGTGTGTAAAAATTAACGCGCAAACTTCACGTTGTGTTGTTTCTTAAAAAGAGGAGATAAATTAATTTATTCTCTTAATGGTTTATACTAAATGATACCATTAATTTTATTAATAACGTTATTTAAAATTTAATTACTTCATTTTAAAGTCACATTAATATTATGGTGACAGGCAATTCCGAAGTGTACATTACATTTTTTAAATGTGAAACTTACAAATATTAGTAAGATATAATTTCAGTTGGTTTATTTCTTAAGTTACGTGAAAAGATAGATTAAATAATATGAGTTACTTTGAAGAATGTGAAATCTAACTTGTTTATAAATAATGCTTTATAATATAATAAGAAAGGATACAAAAGTATTATTTATATCAATGTACTCTTCTAGAAACCCATAAAACAAACATCGAACTTCTGTTGTCTAAGATATACTTTTTTTATATGTTAATGTAAATCTACATTTTTAATTATTTGGTTTATATCGTTTACAATGAGTATATTTTATGATTTAGCTAAATGAAGAAATAACAATAACATTTAGGTTAATATAATTACCACTGCATTTTCTATATACTTCAATATATATTTTGAAGTATATAACTGACAAGTGAGTTAATTTAATATTTTTACTTTTATACCTGCAAAATATTTACATCATTAAATTTTTTATCAGTACCCACATTGATAAAAGTAACTCCATAACACATCAAAAACTTCCTAAACGTACGTCCCTCGCGACCACCAAGTCTAAAAGTTTCTTCTCTCCATACTGCTAACATCACAAGAAACCGAATTCATTTCCTTTTAACACGACCTTCATTCCGCGAAACGTTTCTTACCGACATCCGCGAACTCAAAAGTTAAGTTTTAGTTTACAAACATAGGCCTGAAATAATTCCCATGTAAGTACAACCACCGCGAATTGCGTATATGTAAAATAAGAAAACTTGGCACGTGCATGAATAGATTGCGACGGCATCTGCACAACCGAGATGGAAATCTGACTTGCGAAACAACAGCCACATACATTTCCAAGTCGGATGACTTTATGCGGGATCCGCAAACAGAGCGAAAAAAAAAATATAGCATAATGCAAAACTGGCATATATTTATTTAAAATTCTAAACTAAAACGGAGGCGGCGTCGCGGAACAAACGAGGACCGTATTTCTCGCGCGGGCGTCACATAAAAATAATCAATTCGCGAAACAAAACACGGGGCCGCAAGCCGCCCCCGATAAATCAGTCCGCGGTTTTTCCCCGTTATTTATAAAGTGGGTTCCTTAAGGCGGCGCGACGCTAAATATCCCTCATATTTATCCACCCCCGTTACGCAATAAATCCCCTTAATTCTCCGGGATGGACAGGTAGTTTACACAAAATTATCATACAAACTGTCGCGGGCCGCTAGAGAGAACATTAAATTGATTAATGCAGAGGTGTGCGCGGAAAATTATTGCGCGGCAATCTTTTACCTTTTACGATCCTAAAATCTTACGTTATTGAGGATGATGGATATTACTGTTTATCTCGAAATTGCTTTAAGCTGATAACTGACGTCTACCTAACCGAAAATGTCTGCACTAGATCAAATTTTAAAGCTTCATATCAATTATAATCAGTGCATTTCCTCTTATATTATCGTCTGAGGATCTATAATAAAAAGGAACATGCTTTTAAAAAGTGCATTTCCCTTGTACTTAGTTTAGAAAGGGATCAACTTTTTACATATTTATAAAGTGTTTCTTTTTTCAATTAAAATTTGAAGTTTGATTCGTATTCTAAAATAGATACAGTGAATGATTTTTCAGTGTTGTTTCAGAGTGTTAATTATGAATTATTTATAATGACTTTCATATGTTCTTTGTCTGGTGCTTTTAAAAGTTTTAGATTATTTATCTGTTGTTTTTTTATTAATATCTCTCATATTTTCCTTTTTCAGATAATATCTTCGGTTCACTTCATTGCTAGCCATAGTAAGACATATTAATTGAACTCGTGAAATATCTGATTTCTCATCGTTTCTACAAACGAAATATTTCTAAAGCGACAAATAATAAAACACGAATTATCCGCATCATAACCTCATCACATAAGGCGAAGTCTCTTATCTAATGCCCAACAACTTTCCATTTGTGTGTAAACTTTATCCGGTAGTGGAAGGTAAACCTCTAGAACCAATACCAATTCCTTGCAATAAATGCAATCAATATACACATAAAACGCAGAGTGTACTTAGGAAATAAAATGCGCTAAATGCATTTACTCTTCACGGCTTTATACTTGACACATATTTTACAGAAATTAATTCTCCATCAGCAACAGATACATAAGAACTGTTAAAATGACTATGTAACAGATTTATCGATTCATACCAAATTGATACAAACGTCCCTTTCTCAGGGAACCGAATGTTTATAGTTGTTCGTCTTAAAGTTTCCAGAAATAATCCCACTTGTGTTCCCAAAATCCGGAGTCAATACAGCTTCAATTACTTAGAAGTAATGGCTAATTTCAATTTCATATATACCAACATCAATTCCATTCATAATAAATCCCACCTTTCAACCATTAACTAACTAATAATCAAATAAATTTAGGTGAACCTTCTTGTTGTCAAAATCTAGGGAAGTTTTCGATTGTAAATCTATTTAAATACAATCAACAACCACAAATTCATATGAGCGAGGAGGTTCTATTGCATTCTTTTGTCTATCTACTCAAATCCAACACGTATTAACAACCCGCTAAACGAATGTCTCCTTTTTGTCCTTTCTTTACCCATTTTTCTTTAGATGTTTTTCTTGTCTACATCCATCCCCATTCCTAAATAGATGATTCTACTTTCATTAAAGAATCCTTATATGACCATGTCAATATAATTGGAGACTATAATGTTAATAAAACAAAACCATGCTATATTTCCTCATTCACTTCTAATTTCCGACTTTAGCTCCGATTGCATATCAATCCATTTTGACCCGGATACCCAAAGCCAACCAACCTCATATATAAATTCTGGAAGAGATGAATTCATATATAATTTCTAAATTTACAACATCGACAAAGTAGTTGAAGACATCTTAACCCTTCTTTGCATGCTGATGGAAATTTCAATCATAATATTTAGTCAACAAAAAAAGGTACTAAAAACCCTTGTACTGTAAATTTGTTGTTGCTGGCAACTTTTTAAGCGACTATTGCGTACAACAAAACGCAGTTGTCAAAAAATAGCAAACGTCACTGTGAATTACCAGGCTTAGAACTTGTCATTCCGCTGTTTGTTGTGACTGGAAGAAAGGAGCGAGATTTTAAATTTTTTTATGGAAATAAACGGAGATATAAAATACAATAAAAGTGAAAATGAGTGGAAAAAAGGTTTGTTTTCATGTTTTTGTTATTTTATGTACAATTTATATCAAAACACTGTGAATAAATTTCTCAAAATTATGTGATGGAAATTTACATCACTATGCAGTAACAGATGTGTTCTACCAAAATACGGCATAAATGGGGCTTCAAATTATATGTTCTCTGTGATTTGATGGGATATGCCCACAAGTTTGAGGTATATTCTGGACAAGAGAATACAGAGAAACTCCTAGATGAACCAGATCTTGGTGCAACAGGAAATGTTGTAGTTCGTTTGCTTCGAGGAGTGCCAAGAATGCAAAACCACATCATATACTTTGATCATTTTTATACCTCTTTGCCATTGGTAGTTTTTTTAGCTAAATCAGGAATTCACACAGTGGGAACTGTGCAACAAAACAGGATACCAAATAATAAACTTCCAGAGAAGAAAAATTTCATGAAAAAATCTGTGCCCAGAGGTAGTTTTGAGGAAAGAGTGTCTGTGCATGATGGTATAGATTTGAGTTGTGTGGCTTGGAAAGATAATAAGATAGTAACCCTGTTATCTTCTTATTCTGGAGCATTGCCTGTAACTAAAGTCAATAGATTTGACAGGAAAACAAAAGGAAAAATTGATATTACTTGCCCGTTTATTGTCCAAGAGTACAATAAACATATGGGAGGAGTAGATCTCATGGATAGCTTTTTGGGCAGAAATCATATAAAATTTGCGTATTTTTTTCATCTATTTGATCTAGCTATTATAAACTCTTGGATTGTTTATAAAAAAAGTGTTCAAGAAAGAGGTGAACCTAAAAAGAGTCTGCTTACAATGGGACAATTCAGAAATGAATTGGCCTTTGTGCTATGCAACAGAGGAACCACCAAAGAAGCTAAAAGAGGGCGTCCTAGTACCAGTGTACTAGAAAAAGAATTACAATCAAAAAAAAGAAAAGGTTCTCCAGCTCCACCACCTCCAAAAGACATAAGAAAAGATGGTGCTGAACATTGGCCAAAAGTAGGTGGGTAATTCCGGTGCAAATTTCCCAAATGTAAAGGCTATTCCACAATTTCGTGTAATAAATGTGGCATCAATTTGTGCTTAAATAAGAATAATAATTGTTTTTTAAATTATCATAAAGAATAAAGAAGATTGAGTAAACTATATATTTTTATTTATTTAGTACTGAGCTAAATATGTGACAATGCATGATGATGTAAATTTCCATCATATTGTTTTTTACATAATACATATTTTTATTTACATTTTTTTAAATATTTTTCCTTTAATCTAGAGCATTAATTACATCACCCTGATTTATTTAAAAAAAATAGAAAAAATCATGCAAAGAAGGGTTAAATAAATTCAACAACCATTCGCATATATCACCATCCACCATTTCAGAGTTTATTCTGCCTTGTCCGAATCCATTATGCGTTACTCGTATATCAATAAAGGGGAAAAATAACCAATTTAATAAAAGCACAGCCAACTATGACTTCTATTTGAAAATATATAACTTACTGCTGTATCTCTTTTATTAAAGAAAATAGAAACAATCTGTAAACTACATTCGATTTTCCTCGAAAAGGTAGAGAAAAGTGATAGAATATGCAATTATTATCTTGATAAAATAATAAATAACAGATGTTAATAAAAATCGAAAATGGATAAAAATGAATTTTCAGATTTAACTTGAAAACAAAAGACTTTAGCTCATTTCTATATTCAACATTCGGTTTGTCTAGCTAAAAGAGCTCAAGGATGCGCCATCTTCTTTTCTATTTCTTCTAATAACCGAGATTCCCTATAGTAACATCCCATTTGGGCCACCCAGTACAAAGATTATTCAACGATGACAGAATCCTCAAAGAAAAATTCAACAAGTTAAATAAAGACATAGATAAATTATTTTTTTAGTACAAAAAAAATAAATGGACAAACACCTGTAAAGAAATAAATGACTTACAAGCAAATACTAACTTTGCGCAAATCAAAGAACGGACAAAGTACAAGAAAGCGGAAAATATTAACAATATAAGAAACCCCATAAATAACAAAATACTAACGAACAATTCAAAAATTTCAAAGACATTTGCAAGCCATTAAAAGAAGCAACGATTCAGAAACTAAAAGTCAATAACTTTGACAATAACTTGATGACATAGTAAACCACTTGTACGACACGTTCGAGAGAAATCATGTTATACCTCCAACCGACGACAAGCTTTACGAAACTACTTTACAATACTAATCACTGGTAAAAAATCAACTTCTGGCCACGATAATATACCGCGTTCCATACTTAAAAAATTGCCTTACACTGTTCATGATCTTATCCTAAAAATACTTAACTTTTCTACACCAACCAGTATACCTCTTCCAAATGGAAAGTAGAAATAATTGTTTGTATCCCTTAACCAGGTATGGATCCTTAATTTCTTATTCCTAGATAAGTTTTTTTAAGTACCCTAGCCTCCAACATTCAAACAAAGTACTTGTTCTTGCCTTCTTAGATATTATAACAGCGTTTGACTCTGTTTTAACTTTAACTAATCGCTCCTGCAAAGTAAAAACCTGCCAGTCGTACTTCCATTCCTTTAAAATCGAAAAATATGTCCCTCAAGGTGCCCCTTTTCACCCATATCATTTATAATGTATACTGTTCAGACATCCTGATTTCTTCAATCTAAATGTACATATACCAACTCGTATGCACCACCGACACTGCCTTAGTATCACATGCTTCCACGCTACAATCTGCACTCTCACCTCTTCAATCATCGAAACATGGTTATTGAAATAAATCCCTCCAAATCTAAGCTTATCATCCTTTTCCGCAGAATAACTCTTTCGTTGCTTAAAATCAAAATCACTACGACAGAAGTCTCCCCTTCCTATACTTGTAAATACCTTGGAATAATATTCGACTTCAAATTAACATTTAAATCCAGTTTTTTTAAATTAAATTCAAGCTCAAAGCAAGGGGTCGGCATTTCCGATCACTAACTTCCAAAAACCAAATATCCGTCAATATATACGAAGGGATTTGCAACACCTTGCTTGATTATCCAATGTTGTCCCTAAACTCTCCATCATTTCCTAGTAGCAGAATGATCCGCACTTTATATCCTGACGAAACTGCAATATTCTAATAATCACTCTACAATGCATTTAATTGTTTTTTTTTTCTCAAATTTTATTTCAAATCAACTTAAAAAGAACGAAGATATTTATTGAAAATAATCAACAACAATTGGAAATGAAAGAAATCTGATTGTTTTTGTGAGTTGTTTTTTTGTTTATGAACTTTATTTCTTTATCTCTTCGTTTTTTCGACAATTATAAATTGACTGTAAAATCAATTTGATAGTAAAGCTGTTCTGATGAAATCGCGAGATCGAAACACGTGTCTGAAGAGAAGTATAAATTGCTTTTATTGAATTTTAAATCTTATTTCTATACTGCTTTCTATAGCTGTCGATTATTTTTGGAGTATTACTCCATTTCTAATATCTACTGTTCATCATTTTTTTCAGTAGTATTTTCGAGACTTTTTAATTACTTTTATTGTTTTTCAGTTGTTTGGTATATAACAATTGTTATATATTCTTTTAAATCTCTAATAAAATGACAAATACCGACTGCTTTTTTGAGTTAAAAAAATAATTCAAAAATCACTATATTTTTTTTGGTCTTTTTAAATGTTATTTTCTCATAAACTCTGATTTTTTTTTTAATAAACATGAACTTTTGATAATTTTAAATTTATTTTGCTTTTATATATTATTAGCTTAGAGTGAGATATGGCAATGATTAATTTATTAGCATAGGCCAGAAATTTGCTGGAGCAATGATGAATTTATTGGGATAGGTCAGAAGTACGCTAAGGTAATTATTAATTTATTTGGATAGGTTATGTGTACGCTAGAATAAGGAATAGTTTATTAGCCTCTGTCAGGAGTAGACTAGGGCAATAAATAATTTACTGAAGCAGTTTAAGGGTATGATAAGATAATGAATTATATATAGGGATAGGTTAAGAATACTCTAGTATGCTCAGTGACATTAGAAGCATTACACCAACAATGAATGATTTTTTGGAATTCAGCAGAGTCACTACATTTAAAACATACATTGATAACAATTTACTGTGACAAAAAACACTTTTTCTTTTTTAATAAGACTATTTATAAGAGCTGTTTAGCACAGATGTTTTTAGTTTTTGTGTTTCTGTTGACTGTGTTTAGCTCAAATAAAATGCTGGAATTCGAAGACGTCCACAATATCACCATTTGAGCGATTTTGGCCGGGTTAAATTGTTGCTTATCGAGATGTCCTATCGCGAAATTGCCCGCCGTAAAGATAGTAGAAGGTAGAGGAGCAAGAATAAGACCAATTGGTAAATCAAGGCGTACTACAGAACGTCAAGATCGGTGCTTAAGACAAATAGCCCTGCGAGACCGTTTCGCTACTACGCGTCAAATCGGTGATCAATGGTTTGGAGAAGAAGGTAGTACGCCCGTTAGTATACGAACCCTATATCGCCGCATTCAATCCTTTGGGCTTCTTTCATACCGTCCAAGATTAGTGCTTCCTTTGACAGCAAGACACTGTTGCCAAAGGTTGGATTGATGTAGAGAACGGCAGCATTGAGAGGCAAAATGGCATGATGTCATATTCATATGAATCACAATTTTGTCTAGCCACGCATTATGGCGGTAGAAGGGTACGACGCTACCATGGAGAACGACCTGATCTTAGGTTTGCTATTGAGAGGCATGTACACAGGACTGGTGGAGTAATGGTTTGGCGGGCTATTGCTTATGGTAGCCAATCACCTTCTAGGCAGTATGACAGCTGCGCGTTATATTGAAGACGTTATACTACCGACTTTATTGCCTTATTTAGATAGCCATTCAGACGTACTTTCTCAGCAAGATAACGCACGTCACCATATTGCTCGTCGAACTATGAACTTTCTTTAAAGTGGTGTTGATATTTTGCCGTGGCCGCTCCATTCGCCGGAAATAAATCCCATTGAACATGTATGGGATATCATGGGAAGAAGACTATTCTCCATGAAATTTAAGTTGCTTAGAATGAAATGCCACAAGAAGACATCGATTGTCAAATTCAATACAAGAAGCACCAACTGATTAGATAATATTTTTATTAACTTAAATGAGGCTCTTATAAATGTTAGTCCATCTAATGCTAATATGTCTGATCACATTGGTATAATTATTGCTCACTTACCGTTTATGTCATCTAGAAAAATATATTGGCCTATTACTGTGAGCGGAAAGTTCGAACTTTACCAAATGTTGACAATTGTTGATTAGGATTTCATTAACCAATCGTTAGATTCAAATGCCAATAGTATTTTAATTATTTCCATTTCAACCCAGGGTGTATCTGCAGCTTTGCGACAAAAGTAAAAAATAGTAACCGTTAGAAAAATTTCAAATTAAATGGTTCAACAAGCATCTCTCGAATATGTAAACGATATATTTAAAAGATATCCTCGCCATGAAACAGAAAAGAAACGAAACCAATTTAGATAGTTTTATAGAAATGAAATTAAACGTGAAAAAGAATCTAGCAATGTTAGGTACATTAATTCAATTTTAAGATAACTGTTCGATTTCCAAATTTGGTTTATTTTATACACTACATATGTTTCACCGCATTGTGGCTTCTTCAGGTAAAGAAAATATATTATCTTAATATTTAATATGCATTTTAAACACCTAAGTGCCTCAACAATCAATTAAGGTACATTAATTCATTTTCTGATCCTCAAGAAAGGACATAGGATGTAATAAATTTTATGAGAAACTGAGTCACTAAAATTATAAACTCCAATATCTCATGCAATAGATTCAGTACATTTTTGTTAATATTGTGAATCGCAAATTGTCTTCCCTACCAACCACCCACAAAGACCCTACATTAATAAACATTCATTGATAAAACTCATTTCAATTTCAATCTGTATCTATGGTAAAGGTTTAAATAAACTAAAAAATAGTAAATGTACTAACATTCATGGTTTAACCAGTGAGATAATTAATTGTAGTAATAATAAATTATAAATTTGCAACAAATGCCTTCCTTGATAATTGATTTACTTAGAACCTGTCATTCCTATGTATAAAAAAGTGGATCCAGAGAGTGAGGATAACTACCGACTAATATCAATTCTAACTATTGTATTAAAAATAATTGAAATTATAATGAAAGATCTAATCACGGTGTTTTTTAGAAGGAAATAGATTGTTATGACCGTGTCAATTTGGTTTCCGTAAGAACTCATCGACAGGTGCGGCTGTGAAATCTTTTGTGATACAAACAACATTCTTTGAGGATGGTCACTTTTGAATGGCTTTTGACTTTCTTAGAACCTAGCAAGATATTCGATTGTGTTTTACATCATTTACTGCTTAAGAAAGTGTTATAATTTTAACACTTCTAGCTGTAACCTCTTAAGATCTTACTTAAACAACAGATTACAGAAAGTTTGTTTTTGTAACAAGGAATCAAAATACCTCCATAATAAGCATGGTGTGCCACAAGTTGGATATTAGGACCAATCTTATTCCTAATATACAGGGTTATTCACGCTATACGGCATGGAATATTGTGGCCAAAATACGTGACTTTCAAAAAGTTTCACTTTGGGGATATATGGGGGTCTATTAGGGCTACTTTTTAAAATTACTTTCATAATATACAGGGTGTCCCAAAAACCCTAAAAGTATCAAAGTTGTGTTTTTTTAATGAAACACCCTGTATTTTATTGCATTTTTGGATCCTTCGATCAAAATAAGTGTGTGTTTTAATAAGGTTTTTATTACTTAAACCTTAAGGTTTTTGAAATAATTTGAATTTTGTAAAAATTTAACCTAATTTTCATGTTTCAAATACTTAAAAAGTAATTAAGTTATGCATACCAAATTTACACTGAACTGTAACAATAGATCATATTTTATTAAAAGTGAAACTTTTTGAAAGTCACGTATTTTGGCCACAATATTCCGTGCCGTATAGCGTGAATAACCTTGTATATTAATGATTTCCCAGTGTATTCAAATTTGCCGATGATACTACTCTCGTCAGTACCTCCGAAAAATTACATTTTTTTAACATACTAAATTCTCTCCTGGAAGCACTAACTCATAAAAAATGTTTTATATTGTTAAAAGTCGATTTAATGCAAATAATATACTACAGGTAGACACAGGCACCCTTACAGATCATTATGGGATCTCCTGCTCTATGAGTACAAGTGCCAGTGATCCCATGGATAATTTTGGAGTTAGATCAATAACAACTGTTGGGAAAATATTACGATCCCTTGAGTGGCACTGATTGGTACTTTTTAAATACAAATGATACTTGTAATAACAAAGCTAATCAATTTATCAATATACTAGTCTTTCATTACCAACTTTCACTCTCCGAACGCACTATAAAAAACAGTCTTTAATTCTAGCGAATTAAAACAGATGCGTGAAATAATTAATCTTGTCAGGGAGACTTATCGCAGAACTCAAGAAATAGCGGGACAGTCTCACTATAGACTATAAAAATACAATAAAAATGAAAAAATTACTTGCTAACGATACATATATTAAAAAATCGCCTCATAATATCAGACGCATTTGGAATTTAATTAATTTGGAAAGGTCAAATATAAATAACATATTCAACTGTTATAGCTGCAGACGACTTTAATATTTTTTCTGTAAAAATAATTGATAAAATTATACAAGAATTACCTTCTGCAGCTAATGTAATGCCACCAACAAAAATCTCAAGTAGAATTTTAGAGAGGTATCATCAATTCAAATTAGAGATACGTTGTCATCTATAAAACTCAAAAATAGCAGAGATATATATGGGCTATCACCAGTGGCAATTAAATCTGTAACAGATGTTATCATTCAACCGTTAATGAAATTCATCAATCAGTGCATTAGAGAAAGTTGCTTTCCAGACCCTTTTAAAGTATAGAAATGTGTGCCAATACTTAAAAAAGGAGATTTTGATGATCCTAATAACTATCGGCTAGTTTCAATAATACCTGTTATAGCCAAGATACTTGAATTAGTTCTTTATAAGCAAGTATCCGATTATCTGGAACATAAATAATAAAAGTCGCCATGGTGAAGCTCGTTGAAGGTATTTTAAGCAGTCAGGAGCAAAAATTATTTGTTCTCGTTAACTGTGTGGATCTTTCGAAAGCATTTAATCACATCAGGATTTGATGATGATAAATAAGTTGTATGCTTTTAATATGTTGCCATCAGCTTGTCAGATGATTACCTCCTACTTGAGTAATAGAAGACAAGTAGTCACATATGGACAGGAAATATCAAAAGAGTTAGCTGTATCCCTGCGGTACTGGTTCTCACCTTGGCCCTCTTCTGTTTTTGATGTACAATTATTGACGTTCCAGATGCATTCTGTGATAATGAAGCTGCAGTAATTCAATTTTCCGATGATACATTAGTTTCATTAATGAATCATTCACTTGGCGATTTGTTCACAACGATCAAAAAGCAGCTAGATTATTATTTACATTAAGGTACATGAATAGCAATTAGCTAGAAGCTCTGTTAAGTTTCTTGGATTAAATATTGACCAAGAACTGAGGTGGGATGTCCACGTCGATGACTTAGTATGCGTTGTCTTTCCCCAGAAATTGTTAGAACTGCTTAATTTTCGCAGATTTGTTGGTGTGGGGTCACTCAGCAGCAGCTAAGAGAATTTTCTCACTACAACGCAGAGCAGTGCGAATTATATCGGCCTTAAGTTATAGGGAAAACTGGCAAAAGGCAAATTCGTTGAATTGAAAATATTAACACTACGTAGTAAATATATTTTAAATTGTTTAATATGGGCAAAAATAAATAAGGGTACATATAACCTGAACAGTAATTACCACGATTACGACACGCGAAAAGGTAATGATTTTTGGCAGGTTCACAGCAAATTAAAATTATCCCAGAATGGAACTCGATACTATGCTCCCAAATTATTTAATATGTTACCACATCATGTTAAAAGTCTTGACTTGAAGATGTTGAGAAATAAAATTGCTACTTCCCTTGAGTCGCAGGCTTTCTACAGTGTAGAAGAGTGTATAAAAAACATTGATTTTTAATCTTAATTTTAAATTGTATGTTTCTGTTTGTAATATATGTATTCGTTTGTTTTATACTATTTTATACTTTTAACTTATGTATGTATTTTAATGTATTTATTTGTAATGCTATTGCTGATTTTATTTATTTTTATAATAACTTGACTCTTTATTATCTATTAATTTTATTATTGGAATATGTAATGCTGTTATGCTATTGTATCAAAATCTGTTAGTTCATTTATAATTTCATCAAAACAAAGTTGGTAACTATTATTATATAGCGTATTTGTACTACTTATTGCAATATTTTTTTTTACTTACAGATATATACAATATTGATATTATTTCACTTTATATTATTTAGGTGACTTGTGTAAACCTTTTTATAAACACAAAATAAATCTAAATCTAATAAATAACCACAATTGGTAAATAATAAAAATCTGACTTTTTTGAGTTTAATTTTTAATTTTCTTAAGATCACTAGTGTTCTGTTAAATTATATATAATTTTTTGAACAATTTAAATTTTATTTTCTCAAAAACCCTAAAATAAAAAAAAATAAACAAGAACTTTTAACAATTTTTGATTCTTTTTCTTCTATATATTTTTTAGGCTATAAGAATGATTAATTTATTAGAATAGGTCAGAAGTTCGCTGGAGTAATGATGGATTTATTGGGATATGTCAAGAGTACGCTAGGGTAATTATTCAGTCAGGAATATGCTAAGGCAATGAATAATTTATTGAAGCAGGTTAAGGGTATGCTATGAAAATGAATAATATATTGGGATAGGTAAAGAGTACGCTAGTATAATAAATATATTATTAGACTAGCCAGGAGAATAAATAATACGAGTATATTAGGATAGATTAAGAGTACGCAAGGGTAAGGAATATTTTGTTGGCGTAGATAAATGGTAAGGTAATTATAATTACCCTTCCATTTACTAATAATTATTAATAAATTAGCAATGGAAGGAGTTTAGCAATGGGTTTTTTATTAGGATTCTTTGGATATTGGTTGGGTATTACAGTTAAAAATTATTTTTTTTGTCAAGTTTAAATTAAGCCTATTCCCTGCACACCATTCTGACATACCAGCAACTGAATTATTAACTATGTTGACTAAAGATGAGTGTATAATGAACGATGTGTCAGCGGCAAACTGCCTCAAGATGTTGATTAAAGTCATTTACATATAAGAGAAATAAGAACGGTCCAAAAACAGAGCCCTGCGGTAAACATCTTCTTGATATGTCACTAGATATAGTTATTAATATAGTATTATTTTTTTTTTATATGTGTTATACAAGTCCGGTGTTTTGTGTTAGAAATATATGATTTTATAATAAAAGGCCCTAGGTTAGACCCCTGAGGCACACCGCTAGAAGCAACAAATTTAGGGGACGTAAAATCATTATGTTCCACGTATTGAGTGCGATTAGATAAGTATGAAAGATGTTTATAAAGGCGATAGGCCTATAATTGGTCACCTCATTTGTATCTCCAGATTTAAAAACTGGACATATCCGAGCTAGTTTCCAAATATCGGGAAATGATGCAGTTGTTAGAATTAAATTGAAAATGTGTTTTAGTGGAGTAACAAGACAACATACAATATTTTACAATGAAAGAGGGTATTCCATCAGGGCCGCACGTAAAACTAGGTTTTAAATTCTTAGCAGATTCAATGATCTCCTTTTCAGATAAATTTTTAATTAGTAAGTTAGAATTACAACACGAAGAAATCCTAGTATTAGTTCTTGAGACAGAAATAGGCCTGAAGACACTCTTGAAAAAGTCAGCAAAACTATTCACAATATCCTGTGCGGTCTTTAAATTATTGTTACAATAACACATATTTCCATGAATTCGAAACGATGCCTTTTTGGAACGTATAAATGACCAGAACTTCATCGAATCACTTTTTATAGAAGAATTCTACTTTTCAATATATGTTTGGTAATCATTAGAAATATTTATTTTAATTCTGCGGCGCAAATATCTAATCTTAATAGGTTAGAAATTACTCAATGGTCTATTTAGAAGTTTTAGGTACCTAGTTTTAGTACGAATCAGTGTTTTAGTTACATTTGTAAACCATATAGGGAATTTCCTTTTTAAGTTAATTTTTTTATGGGAAAAATATTATTTAACTTCAAATAACGTTGAGAGCAGGCATTATTTGGATCCAGGCTCCCAACAATACAATCCCAGTTACACTCTTTAATCTTGTGATATAATAGGGGAAAGTTAGCCTTTTCAAAGTTAAGCTGCTTCTTAGACGAGTTCATATTAAACGTGGACGTTAAAGGATTTTTCAATGAAACATTGAGAGTAATTGTAGGATGATGCTTATCAATATTTACTAATGGATCAGCCGACTCTAACACATTGCAGCTCAAGCTACTGGTATTAAAAATCAAATCGAGGACTCTATTGTTAGAATCCAATACATTATTTACCTGAAATAGTTTCTTATATTTAGTAAAATTAACTAATGCCAGTCGACGTGATGTTAATCAAATATGGTAAGTTAAAGTCGCCAATTAGTAACGTAGATAGGGTAAAATCAATATATTCATCAAGTAATTCCAGTAAGACATCTTGCCAAAGTAGAGTTGGGGGGAATGTATACGCAAATGATGTTGATAGACTTTGACGGAACCAGCAAAACAAAGCAAAGTACTTTAAGTCGACAGCAATTAAACAGCCACCGCCTTTGTTTTCCACTCTATCTGCCCGAAAAACAGCAAATTTGGATGAAAACATGTCTGCATCAAATATACCCTCATGTAGCCAAGTTTCAGTGAACGCCAAGATACCGTAATCTGCTGATAATATATTTTTATACAAAGTATGTATTTTAGTTTCTAATCCGCGAACGTTCTGATAATACATTTGCAGGCTGTCAGGTATAATGGTAGTATTTATGAGTTTTTTAGAGCAGGGCGTTGTCTGGCGGTAACTATTACAGGATTGTCATTTACAAATTTAATTTTCAAATTAGATTCACCGTTTTTCAAACGATCGTTTAATTCCACATATTATAATTTTAGATCATTCCATTGCATCAGAGTTAGATCTCTATTAAATTTCAAATTATTAGTAGTAGCCGCAAGTGCGGCTTTTAATATGCTGTCGACGATGACCACGTCATTAAATATTAATCTTAATGGACGTATATTTGATTCGTTTCTTTTCCCAATCGGAACACTGATGTGCTGAGAAGTTTCCAAGTTGCTGAAGGATGGTCGTAACTTTGACGAGGTCCTTTTTTGTCCTACTGCTTGCATTGGTATCATTGGAATTCCATTATGCTTCCTACTATTTCGTTCCGTGATTTCAGAAACCGCTTCGCTTACAGCCACGTCGGAGATTGAAGAAATTGTTTGATCAATACCTCTATGATTAGGAGCAGATGATAATTGTGTTTCTAAAGTATCAAAGTCATCATACAATTTGTTCATTTTCTCCTGAATGGACGATATGTTGACTTCAAACTTGCTAATTATACTTTGAATTTCGGCTTTGAAAGGTTCCAGATGCTTCAGGAGTAGTTTATCGAAAACAGTTTCTAGCTGGGAAAGTTGCCTGTTGTTAAATAGGTCTGCATTTGATGAGCTGCTGAGTGATAATCTTGACGAGGATGGTTAATTGCATTTTACACCCGGAAACTATTATTCCGCGCTTTCTTCAATTGACTGATTTGCTCCGTAAATAGATGCGTGCACTTAGAGTGAAACCATTTCTCACAAGATCCAATACATTTTAGTTAAAATGAGTTAGGGCTGATATTAGCCAAGCAGTGATTGCACGTATAGAAACCCATTTTTAATTACAGTTAAAATGATAAATTAGTAGGATAAAACAAAATAAAACAATTGGGTCCGTAATAACGACTTAGAAATGTACAAACAGGGTAAGAATGGATATATTGTTTCTGGTTATAAATCTCAGTAAGGATATATAATAGCTTCTCAACCTTTGTAAATGCTGGAAGGATAGATATGGTCTAATCCAAACAGTATTTGGAGCCTTTTTTACATACTGGAATAATTTTAGGCATATATCATCATTTTGCTCGGGAAGTTACTTGATTCAAAAAAATTTTTCATAATAACTAATAGTTGTTCGAAAATAATAGAGGCAGCATATTTATGCAGGCTACATGGAATATCGTCTACTTCAGCAAAATATTAAGAGGAAATTTCAAGTAAGACAGCTTCAACTAAAGAGAGAGTAGTTGGTTCAAGAAACATGGTGTGAAGGACAACTTAACTTAATTAAAATACCTATTAAATAAAACACAATCTTAGTTGATTCTGAAATAACCTTTGAACTGATTGAAATAGAACGTATTACATCTACAATATTAGTATTCTTAGAGAGGGATTTCAAGATATTAAAAATTTTCTTCGTCTAAAAAATAATACCACTTAATTCCTTCGAATTGAACATGGCATGTAAACATTTCATTATACGAATAATACAATTATTGCAACACGGAAAAGAAATATTATTTAGGCTATTTTGAAAAGTATTGGCTTATATTAAATGAGTTTATGTAGTAAAAAAAATTAATATCCTTCATAACTAATCTTTTCGTCCGTAGTATCAAAAAGGTTAATTGGAAGAGCGCCCGAATTTTTAGAATCAAAAATTTAATTAAAATTTTAATAATATAAATGCTTACTGTCACTCGCAGTTGAGGAGGGATTTTACTGATGTTAAAATTTTATTCCGAAATAAATTACGTCGGTGAATAAGTACGGACCTAATTAATTTATCTTGGTAGTTTCTATGGATTTCTGAAGTATATCTAATATACTACCTTTCCATTGTATTTTATGGCGTATAATGTTGGGGGCGATTTTTTTCGTTATTGTGCGAACTCCATTAAAACCGCCCCCGTCCACTCTAATACCGGCGAGCTTTCCCAAACTTTCCGGCAAACGTAACCTCCTTGTATTTACATATAATAAAATGCAAAATACTTCCGAACTACATTAAGCGTGTAATGTAAAATTTGAGGCGGCTTCTACTTTTTTCTCGTACTTTCCACCCCGCTCCACCTACGCCGCACGGAGCGCGACGTAATGAAGTCCAGGGAGCGACCGACTTTAGTTATTTAATTAATGAATTCCACCCCGGCGCACACGCTTTTACCTTATTATTATTACGATCACATTTTTTTTGTGTTTATTAACAGTCCCCTGTTTTCGTTCCTCGTGTTTTCCTTCCGCGCCTTCCGCCTCTTGAATTACGTTTGTTTATTAGCACCGATGGAAAAACAAAACGGGGCGAATATGTTTTATGTATGCGTTCGGGGGTAGGGGCAGAAAATGGTCCCCAGCAGGACCATCACCTGTCTACTCGGCGAGTGTATAAACAGGATTGGAAACGGCCGGGGGATTTGCGGAATCGCTTCTTGGTTTATGCAGGGGACGCGATTTCGCGCCCCCGGAGGCGGCGCGGGCTTATCCCGGCCCCGAGAGCCCGATCCCCTCAGCACCTGTCCGGAAAAGTTATTCTGAGAAGAAAATATCCCCGCGAGATACCTGCCCATCCCTTAAACAATGATCAAGCTATCTTGAAGGAACACGGATTTTAAAAAAACAGCATGCGTTATGTTATGACAGTAATATTAAGTCTTTAATCCACATTTCTATAACATTTTTCTTATAGTTAAAATGATCTATGCACGGTTTATTTGTTTTGTTAACGCGTATACTTTTACTAACACATGGCTAGAAATTAATTTCATATAGTGTATTAATGCATGTGTATGTGTACTCATCAAATGACAATAAGTTCTTAGAACAGTCCAAGAAATAACCCTGCATATTACCCCCCATGTTAAGTTTTGAGTGACATAAATTATATTTTTATTTCTGCTGTGTTTATCCTTTAATTCGTACTAATTGTATATATCTTTTCATGTTGGCTGTTATAATCAAATAATAAATGTTATTCACATATTTTTGAGAAAATAACCACAAAACATATAATTGGTATAGAAATAACACAATGTTTCACCACGAGCTACATGAGAAACTAATTCAAGACGCATAATTGGTTTTAACTTTATTTCTCATATTATTGAAACTGCACAAGTGTTGAAAAGCTAGGTCAAAAAAGAAACACACTTTACTTTATGAAAGCATAAAACATATAAATAAATCGTGATGCATATTCTGTAAAATTGCATTTCCACCACTTTAGTGCCTACGAATTACGACGCATTAAGCGACGCTTCCGGTCTGCACTGTCGGCGCCTCCAGACGGCGGCCTCTTTGATGTGGCCGGACCGAATTCCGCACACTTATCAACCAGAGTGCCCACGCAGAAGAATGTAAGCGTCCTTCCCTTTCTCGGTCGGCCTATTCAAATTTACATCTGCAAAAATGAAATACACGAAACCGTTTAGCATGTTATATTTAGTGGGGACGTGCCTCGGAATTCCGTAGTTGGAACCACTTAAAGCATCCAGTTCCGGCCCCGGAAGTCGTTGTGAAAACAAATCACGAATTCATCTGGATGGGCGGACGCGCGCGCCTCTATGTGTGTGTATGCGCGCCCCTTTATGCGTTTTTGAATAAGTAACGGGGGGCCTCGGAGTTATTAAATATTATATGTGCGCGTACGTTTAATAACGGGCACGTCCCGGGGCCCATTAACGGGACTTACAGCCCCGCGGCGGCGGCGTCGCCCGTTTGGGCCCCGCGCCGCACAAAAAGCGTTTTATTATGTGCTCGCCGCCGAGAATTTCACGGTGGAACGCACACCGGAATTTTATTTACGGCCCCTTTTTGCGCCCCTCATTTTATGTGTGTACCATATTTTAATGCCCGCGCGGCACATAAAGTGCGACCCCTGCGTAATTATCGCAATAACGGCCTTATTTACTATCCGGAATGGATCGATGCCCGCGAAGACAACGCGCTTCCGACAGTCATCAATATCTTTCCGGGTCTCGTGCCTAAATTATCTGTGCGCTCCCCCCCTACGTTACCGAATTAACTTCCCGCGTTGAATTATTGCCAGCACCGGAAGTAGTTTCGGGTGAAAAATATCCAGGCAACACGAGTTTAAGGAAATGACAGCGCTTTATTAAAAAAGTCGATGTTTACTCTCGCCCTGAAGTTTTCACTTACTTTCGCATATAACTTGATCCATCAACATTCCGACGTCCAATCATCCTATTTTGACCCTTATAAGGTTTCTTGATCTCCAGTATGTTGCCGGATCGTTTATTTTTAGTTTTTTTCTTCTTCTTGACTAACGAAATGTTTCCAGCAGCCAAAACTCGAGTGAATTCAGGCGCATTGGCACACAATACGAATCACGATTGGGAACTGTCAGATCCTTTTACGTAAATTTACTAGTCCATGAGAAAAATTGTTAAGAGCTAATTCAATATGTGCATTAATGTATTAAGTCTGCTATTTCTCAAGGCTGTAATTTTAATTAAAATTTGAAACGCTACCGTTAAAATGAATCCTTTGGCGAGAGAAGAAAATCAATTATTTCAAAAATAAACTATTTTGCAAAAATACGCTGCAATAATTAATTATAAAACTAATGTGATTAGAATTAATAAATCAGCCAGAAAATAAATATTATAATTAAATTTTTTGTTATTGAACCGGATGATGTTTGATCAGTTAATAAACGGTTTTCACCGTTGTGTTATAGATAAAGAGAGACTAGTTAACAACAATTACTTAAACTACGAAATATGAAGGCAGACAGAAAGCTCGCAAGGAGAATGGAGAAGAAATATTCCTGAAATATGAAAACGGACTACCGCGCATAATCAAACAAAAAAACGAAATAGCATCCAACAGGAAGAAGTAACGTTTTACTATCAAAATGTTCGCGGGCTAAACACTAAGACTTTTACATTTTATAATAATCTATTACAAATGGACAATCTCGATATACTCTTCTTAACCGAAACATGGGCAAATGATTCTTTAAATAATTCTGAATTATTTACGTCGATCTTTCAAGTATTTAGAACGGATCGACAAACAGGACGTGGAGGCGGTGTTATGATAGCTATCTATAATCGAATAATTGCCGAAGAAATCAATATTAAAGTTAATTTTAATGTAGATATAACCTGTATTCGCGCAAACATGTCGAACAAGACATATCATTTTGTAGTTTTATATATTCCACCACAATCTCCAGTAACAGCATATGAAAATTTATTTGATGAATTGGAAAAACATTCTATATTAGATACACCCTTTATTATTTTTGGTGATTTTAATGTACCCAACTACAACAACTACGATTGTTCAAAGTCTAATGTAATATCCAATTTCATTAATTTTCACTCTGCTTTACAAATTAACAATGTACAAAACGTTCATGGTAAAATGTTGGACTTAGTCATTTGTTCTAATGATATTAACTGTACCATTAAACACTGTGACTCTCCACTCATTGAAGAAGATAACTATCATCCAGCCTTAACAGCTAATTATACACACAACACACTACCCGTTAAAAAATTTGAACCCGAAGTTCAACAATATAATTTTAGAAAGGCGAATTATAAGTTACTGTATAAGTTAATTTGTGACACTGACTGGTCGACAGTTATCAATCAAGGTAATGTTAACACAGCATGTTCGGAGTTTTATAATATATTAAATCGTTATATTAACCTTAGTGTACCTGTCATTTGCAAACTAAATAGCACATACCCTAGGTGGTTCTCCAGGACAACTATTTATAATATTCAACGTAAAAGACATTGGAACAATGTGTACAAAAAACATAAAACATATTTTAATAAAAAGCAGACCTCTTTGTATCGCTCAACTGTCAAAAAGTCTATCAACTCAGACTTTAAGGCATATATTAATATGACGGAATCAAGTATCAAACGTGACCCCAAAAAACTTTGGACATTTATTAATGAGCGTAAATCAGCTACGAGAATTCCTGGTATAATGAAATACGATAATGATCATTTTGATTGCCCCTCTGATATTACTGAGGCATTTGCCTCGTATTTTTCATCAGTATTTTCATCGACAAACTTACCACATGTAAATAACACCTCGTTTGCTCAATTTAATAAACTGTCTGTCAAATCGTTTGACTTACAGGATTATTTAAGTGCAATCAAACGATTAAAATCTAATATGACAGCGGGCCCCGATAATATACCTTCATTTATATTACGTGATTGTTGTAATATTCTAGCCGAGCCTCTATTGTTTATTTACAACTTAATACTAAAATCAAATGTATTTCCCGATATCTGGAAAATATCAAAAATTATTCCTATTCACAAGGCAAAAGAAACTGACAAAATCACAAACTATAGACCCATATCAATAATATCAAACTTTGCAAAAGTCTTCGAAATAATGCTGTATAAATCTATATATAATCACTGCTACCAATATATAACAGAGAAACAACATGGATTTGTCAAACACAAATCAACTGCTACAAATTTATGTCACTTTACTGACTTCATATCTTGTGCTTTGGATCAACGTTTTCAAGTAGATGTGATTTATACAGATTTTTCGAAGGCTTTCGATAAAGTTAATCATGCCTTATTAATTGATAAATTACATAAATATGGGTTTGATAATGATTTAATTGTTCTTTTACGCAGCTATTTGCACAACAGGCGTGCCTACGTTGACTACAAATCGGTTAAATCACAAGCGTTTAACTGTTATAGTGGTGTTCCGCAGGGATCCAACCTAGGACCCCTTCTATTCATACTATTCGCCAATGATATTGTAAATTGTATTGAATCAGATTGTTTACTCTATGCCGATGATCTGAAAATATTTAGGATAATTGAAACAATGAATGACTGCTTGGCACTTCAGCGTGACTTAAACAAATTACACGAGTGGAGCATAAACAACGGCTTACATTTAAATATCTCCAAATGCAAGACTTTGACTTTTAGTAGAAAACTTATTAACATTAAATTTATCTATAATATAAATAAAGAAAATCTAGAGTCAGTTAAATCCTTTCGTGATCTTGGTGTACACTTTGACACAAAACTAAACTTTAATACTCATATATCTAGCCTCACTAAGTCATGCTACATTCTACTCGGATTCCTACTTCGAAATACTAAACCATTTAACAGTCTTCAACCTTTAATTAATTTCTACTTTGCATTTATTCGAAGTAAATTAGAATATTGCTCTGTGATATGGAATCCATATTACAATACTCATATTCTCGAAGTTGAGAAAATACAGAGAAAAGTCCTCAAGACACTGTATTACAGAAAATACAATAAATATCCTATTCAAGGTTATCCTTCTAGCCAATTAGAAAAAGAGTTTGAAATACCTTCCCTTCAATACAGACGGCAGCAAGCTCAAATTGTATTTATTTATAAAATAATACATTATGATATCAGAGATTCATATATTCTCTCAAAATTAAATTTCTGTTTTCATAGAACCTCAAGTAGGTGTAAATACACATTTTATAACGACCGTACAAACACCATACAACATTTACACTCTCCTATTTTGTCAATGTGTAATGCGGCTAATACAATAACTAATAATATTGATATATTCCATGTTAAACTTCCTGTACTTTTAAATTATTTAAACCGTATGAATTAATTGTTACTATAATTATATTATTATTTATTTATGTGTGTATATACCATATAATTGAAATTATATTTATTTATATACGTTTTTCTTCTGTTTGTAGTATGTATTATATTTGGATATTATTTTTAATTTTCTCTATTTGAATTGTATTTATATGACGCGATAGAATAGTTTTATTTTTTTATATATATTAGTTTTTAAGTTATCCTGTAATTAGTTTTTTGTTAAACTGTTGGATAATAAATAAATAAATAAATAAATAAATAAATAGTGTTGCTGCAGTAAATTTATTAGATTAAGGGGGTTAACAAGTGTTAATGACAAAGCAGTATTTGGATTTCTTTAAGCGGAATTCTCAAGAGTTTTTGTGACAAGTCGTCACCATTGTTATCAATTAATATAGTCTTTATTTCCTTATATAGTCCATTATTACAGTAATGCACATTTTCTGGGAATAATTAATTAATTGTACCTGTATAAACGTTTGAACTTCAAAATGCTCGTTTTTGCCATGCCTGGAAGGTTTTACAAATGAAACTCTCTGTTGCGTGGTTCACACGAGACTAACTTACTTTATTCATGCTAGTATATTACAGAGAGCACCACTATGAATATTTTTAAATATAATTTTAACACCTCCACTATATTGCATAAATATTCATATCTTACATATTCCTACGTTGTACATAGATTTTGAATATTTTGCCTCACAACAGGTGCGAACTTTTCATTATAGTCAATCCCTCGCTCTATAACGCACTTGGTTTTCACTATCGCACTTGGTTTTGAACCCACTTGCAACTGACGACTTTTCCTCCTTGCGGTAATGCTATAAGATCCCATGCTTTATTTTCTTTGAAACTTTCTTCTTGCATAGCTCTCATTCACTGAGCCGCATCTGGCCTGGAACAGGCTTCTTCGACTGTTAATGGATCTGAGGGTATAGAATCTCCATCGCAGCACATGTATGTCACAAAATCTTCAAACACCTTGGGTTTCGGATGTCGCTTGGATTTTCTAATTGGTTCTTGTTCCTCTAAAGAATCACTGTTATTCATACTACTACTTGATTCTTCTTTAGATTCATAACTAGTGCCTCTCGTATCGTCTTTCTTTTAGAATATGAACTATTACAGGGCTCTCAAAGATTCTGAAATCACTTACATCCAGTTTGTGACCATGCCAAACTTTATAAGGAGTTTTTCCTTCTAAACCTGATACTATTGATCTGTTTCGCAAGTAAACCGCTGTATGTACAGCCTTAGCCCAAAATTTTTTAGGTAGGCATCAAATAATAAGCACCTCGCTTTCTCTACATTAGTTCTATTTATTCATTCGTTCCAATAGACCATTTTGTTCAGGGGTGTAGGGGTTTGTTTTCTGATGTATGATACCATTTCTTTTCAGTAATTTTTCCATGTCATTATTGCAAAACTCACCACCATAGTCCGATCTTATTTTATTTATTCTGCAGTCTTTCTTTCGATTAATTGGAACTGTTTACATTTGTTGATAACTTCATCCTTTGTCTTCAGAAAATACACAAATTTCATACGACTGTAATCATTCCTAAACAACACAAAATACCAGGAACCTCCCAAGGACGTAATTTGCATTGGACCGCACACATCAATGTAAATAACTTCCAAAATTCTATCTGCCCTTGTTCCTTTGTGTCTCGCCTCTTTGCCATCACAGCAAACTACACACTATTTTTTCTAACTTTCTTTTTATTGAATTCCCTTTACCACTCCACCTTGCAGCATTTTAAGATCTGCATAATTGATATGTTCATATCTACGATGCCACACTTCACTTGTGGCTATTGATGTACTCAGCAGACTGCTTTCACACTTAGTTGGACTTTCAATATTTAACTTATAAACATTTTCAATTAAATCAGCTGTTGTACACAATTCACTATTTTGATTTAAAATTTTGTAACCATCTGCTTCAAATTCCACACTATTATTATTCTTGATTAGTTGACTAACCGATAGTAAGTTTGTCTTTAGCTCTGGTAGACATATTTCACGTTGAATTGTCACTTTATGTTTGTCTTTTCCAACCACTGTTGTAATATTAACTTGTCCTGTACATTTAACTGGAATTTTACATCTATTTGCAGTAGAATGGTGGTAAAATACGCAACAAACCAAACTGAATATAAATAACAATGTACCACAATGAAACTTGATGTACGGAAATTAATGATGAAACAAACAAATTCGCAGGCAAGATGTCAAAATGAAAAAGACGCGCTATATTCAAACGCCTATCAAATATTGTTGAACCCACTGTACAATGTTTAGGGATGAGGGATGCTCAATCGACTGTCGGCATGCAAATTATCGATTCACGTTTTCGCCGGTTTTGGTCGTGGTTGGACATCTTAAAGGGGATTCGCCGGCCATCTCACATCTCTCCTTGAACGACTTGTGCTATCTTTCGGACTATAACTTTGAAATGCAGTAATTTTTAAAGGCTTCTTAAAGCAACTGGAATGTTCCAATTAAATTCTTTCTAAGCCATACACAAAACTTGATTGCGTTGCAAAGAAGTCGAAAAACACGTCAGATTAAAATCAGACGCTACACTTTCACAATAGACAGTGTATTATTTATAAAATAATTTTAGAATTCATAAATTCAAAAATGTTGCTTATATTGATCTGCTCTTGAATTTAAGAAGTAAAATGGTGTTACTAAGCAATGGATTAGTGGTTAATGAAGTCGTAGCACTTGTCGACATGTATTATGCATTTCTTATAGTGGTATTACAGTACAAGTAACACTGGACGCGATTTAAAAAAAAACTATTGCCATTGCATTTTTAAAACCTGAAAATCGAAAAGAACAAACACAATGTTTATTTTTAAAAAATGTCCCTTCGATGGTAATTCAGATCTGGCACAACACTGCTTCAGGTTATGAAGTTGCTTCTCTAGAAAAATTCTCTAGAAAAATTTACTTATGGTTCATTCAATCAGTTATGTGCATTTATTAAAACATCGTTCGAGAACGTGCATTTTAAATGCTAAAGCAGGATTGCGCTGAAAATGAGTAAACTTTAAAGCAGAAATAATAATAATCGCTAGACGACCTCTGGTCGATAGCCTTTTGACAAATTAATACATTAACACCTCATTCATTCTTCATTATTCCAATGTAAATATGTACAAAATTTGTCAATAAATATATGTTACTACTAATAATCGCTCGTATTGTTAAAATGCCTACCACCGAAAAACAAGCGGTGAGATTGAGATGAGTACATTTGTTGCTAAGTTAGCAGTCAATATTTATAGATGTACAAAAAGTATTTTTATCTGGGATGGTAATAGAATTGGAAGCAAAATGACGAGAGTATGTGACTAGAACTAGGAATTTACTTACTTGCAAATTGAGAAAACTGGCGATGTTTAGAAATTACTAAATCGAGAACGTTTATTTTACTTTATAACTGCCATAAACGTGCAAGTCTTCGGTCAAATTATAAATTATAATAGAATCTCTTAAAGTGAAAATGATTATAAAATTTAGGAACAAAGTATAATTTCGAGATTGTATATCATTGTGCATTATGGTAGGTTGATATTAATATTAAATCTGAGTACATATCGCTATGTTGGTACAGAGTTTATTCTTTAGAATCATTTTGATACCTTTTATTATGTTGTTAGAATTTTGAAAAAAGGAGCCCGTCACACTAGCTTCGAGGTGAATCAAAAATTGTGACTGAAAGGCTCTAAAGTAATATGTTATATTTTCTACAGGCAATTGCGCTATTGGTAATTAATTCAATAAATGAACAGAACACCGGACCAACAAGGGTAAATCAGCGCGCCGCCTTATTTAACGAACCGCATCTCGAGCGATCATATAATAAAGAAATTAGATTGTAGTATTGTAATCCTAAGCATGGCGTATATTATGTAAATATAAATTATGTATAAAATACCAGAAATATTTAAAATAAGTCAGATTCAAACCAGCTTTGACTCGAGTCACTTCTTTCTCACCGAAGAGTCTAAAAAACTCAGAGAACAATTTCTCCCTCATCCTGTTTACTGCCTAACACCCAGCGTCAACAAACACCACGGTGCTACCTTCTTTCAAGAACGTACCAGTACCTCATCGAGTAGACAGTCGCTCATCACCGTTTGGTCAATCGAACTGGATCCGCTGCCCACTTGGTGCCGGAGTGCAAGCCTTTCGAAGAAAAATCTACAACAAACTTACAATCCGTTCTAAACTTCGCCACCGTCACCAGCGAATTTTTATGCATCCTCCAGGGATCGAGTACTGGAACCTAAGCAGGTTGTTTGTTGACAGCAGCTACGCTATAGAAAACATAGAAATTCGGATTTTCGACCCGAGTCAAAACAGAAGCTCCCACGCAAGAAGCTTAACAACAACCAACTTTCACAACACTTCGAAGACGACCTCCACCTGGTCTGACGTCACGATTCGGATTTACGACCCGAGTCAAACATATGCCTCCGCACAAGAAGCTCTAACAACAATCAACTTCCCCAACAATTCGAAAATGACCTCCACCTGCTCCGAAGAAATGATTCCGATTTACGACACGAGTCAAAACATTTGGTCTCAAGCCCTAGCACAGGGCACAGAAAGCAATGAATTAAATCTCCCAGAACATCCATATCATGCATGAAAATAACCTTTTCAAAAATTGGAACAGAAACAAAACCAAACTCGACAAACTCGTCAGTGACAATGGAAACTCTACGACCATAAAATCCTGCACATATGGGTTTAGCACTCAGAATAAAAGACTTCGAGAATAAACACACCTCAAATTCTGGGATGGCTTAACCGTATTGATGAAGAATGGGTAACCATTTCCAATTCTTATTATAAACTCTTGGAAACAGAGCAACCTTTTAATCGTGTGGTGTTCGAAATAATATTTTCAAGATAAATGAAGTTAAAGCACTTCTTGAAAAACTGAAAATATCCGGACAGAATCGTGAGCAGACATGGCCAAATGTACCTCTACCAGTATAAACAATATCACATTTTAATGGAGAATATGACAGTTTCAAGAATTGGTTAAAAAAATATTACATGCAAACACAACATTGTCACCTGTTGAAAAATTTGAACATCTAAAGGGATATGTATGTGGTAAACCCACTAAGCTAATAAACCATTCCAATGGCAAGTACTAATTACGTAAGAGCATGGAAATTATTATAACGTCGTTATGATAATAAACGACTGCTTATAGAACAATTGGTTGACCAACTACCTGATCAGCCAACTTGCAAAAAAGCATCGGCAAGCCAATTGAAGAATCTTCACGACATCACAATGGAATGCATGCAGAAGTTTGACAAGCAAAACTAATAAACTATTCGACCAGTACCTTGAAACACCGCATGAAGTACCTGATCTGGATGTAATACTGGTGTTCTTAGAAAAACGTTTTTATTTATTTTTAAAATGAATTTTATAATAAAGCTGTACTACAGATGTAGACACGTGTTTCGATTTCTGTTTATAAACTTAAATGCTAAATTATTTAATTGCCTTTGCTAGTTTATTTTAATAAAATCGGTGTAATTTCATTTCTTGTTAATAATTTATCATACTATATTCACATTTAATCATTTAGTAGTTTATTTAACAGAAATAAATACGTTAAAACTAATATAGCTTTGATAGCTGTGCTATTTGTAACACGCAAATTAATTTTCTATCATTCAATGGCCAGAGAAGTAGTTGTTTCATAAGTGATTTGTTTTGTAGTCTTAGTAAGACTCATTGTTGTAAATTTACGAAATGTTTTCGTATTACAGCAAGAAATGTGGAATATGTCATGGAAATCATTAAGTTTATCAGTGCCCAACGTACAATTAATACATTGCACAAGAACAAATAAAAATGGTTAATGAACAAAGATTTCTTGCACAATCTTTGTTCATTATCCATTTTTAGTTGTTCTTGTGCAATGTATTCATTGTACGTTGGGCACTGATAAACTTAATGATTGAATGCTTAAAACATCAGAATAGCCAATCATGGTACTCCTTGATACGATGCTGTACATGTAATGGCTACCATTACACTACACTTCACATGGATTATCATGGAACACAGTGGCTTATCGACCAACATCGTCAACACAGAAATTCGAGTCCCGGTCAAAAAATAGGGTAAATAATAATATTATATGGTACAAGGTCCGGAAGGTGAGTTTTACAGCCAACAGAACACGTCAAAGTAACCACAAAGAATGGAACAACACTTATAGGCAGAGTGTTTAAAGTTTAAACCACAAGAAAAAATTGCTTGTTTAATATCTACCAATGATGACCTGAATTTAGTTCTGAAGATTATAAGAAATACCTACTACAAAATCACTAACCACAGACGAAGACATGGGCAAAGAATACAATAAAAAGATTTACGAAGCATCGCCAGCAATCCTAGGCTATAAAAACTTGGTATTCAGGTTTATTGAACTTCTCGACCAAGCAACATTATCACAAAATGAAGCCGACATGTGGATACATCAAATCGATGAAAACTGAGCCGAAGAAAAAAAGAAGACATTTTCATTGTTGGATGCAAATTTGTTGATATACACCATTAACCACAACATCTTATTCTTTCAAAACATAGAGGTGAAGTAACATATCTGTGCTTCAATGTCCGGAACCGCCAGATCAAATTCTACCGTCCCAGCCAAAAATATACCGACATACGAGGAAGGTTCCGTTAAATAGGCAAACTTCCAAGAGTTATTTGTAGAAATAATCCATAACAACCGCACCATTTCTTCAATAGAAAAATTGGAGTACCAAAAAGAATACTTACGTGGCGAAGCAGCACAATTCATAAACCATCATCTAATGATAGGCATTTTGTAAATGCATGTAAAACTCTTGAACCTCTGTTCGACAACAAACGGCTCCTCATTTCTCAACTTGTGGACATGTTTATGAATCAGCCAATCTGCAAAACCGATTCTCCAGGACGACTTAACAGCCTCCAGGATACCAACGAAAATAAGACAGAACGATCTCCAGGATTGGATTTGATTACCAAAACAGGGAATGAAAATGACCAGAATTCTGGAAAATGGAGGTGCTACTTCCTACACGCTCAATCACCGCAGAGGAAGAACAATATGAAGAGATCTACAACCAATTCAGTGGAATGCAACTACACAAGAACATACAGAATTTACAATATCTACAGAATTATTTAGAAGAAACCGAAATCTTATCAAAAAGCGCCCCTTGTGGCAAACTTTATTCAGGGATTAGCAATCCAACCAATCCACGTAACTGGGGACATCCCAAGAGATCCAGAACCGATCCAAAGGAGAAATATTCAGTTTTGGTCATAAGTTTCTAGTATTACATCATCTAATTGATGACTGTTCTTCGGTTACCGATACAAAAAGCTAGAATGATGTGAACGTAAGTAATAAGTAAATAAATATCGACTTGCAACTTAAGACAAAGGAGAATAATGTCCCTACGAGATTTCCCGAGGAACATGATGCAGAAAACATCGAAGGTGACTTAAATTTTGATGGGAGGATACTTAACACGATGAATTATGAATGATAAACTTAGCTCTAAGCTCTTTATAACAGTTTATCTAAGCAATTCTTTATAAATGCGTGTCAGAAATCATAAAGCTTTCATTGAGTAATAATTTTTAGTACTATAAGGAAATTGGCACTGATGGATATTAAGAGGTACTTTGAAATAAGCAATTTAAATGGTCACATTCGATTGATGATAATAAAAATTGATTCGTTTTAAGATTGCCTTATATCTTCTATTGTAAAAAAAAGCATAGGAAAAAGATGCTGAAGCTCTTTTCTTTAGAGTAAAAAGTTTTATTTTTCTAATAATTAAAGAGTTTTTAGAAGCAATTTATGTGCCTCTATGAACCTCAGAGCACACAACTTCAATTCTAAACTGTTTGGAAATGTAAATAAGCCCTGAACCAATTGTCCAATGTCAACAAGCTCACTCTAATGTGGATTTCAGGCCACACAAACATAATAGGCAACGGACATTCCAGGGAAGGGGCAGCGACTACCATATAGTCCAAGACCAAAGCTTACATGTAGGCTATCAAAATCACATAGGAGGAAGGTGGTTCAAGATAGGTAAAAATGTTTAAAACAGAGCACTTACTAAATACATCGGGTCAAAACATTCAAAAATGTTTTTGACCTTTTGCCAAGCAGAGCTTAATCATTTTTTTGTATTATTACCCAATAATACAAGATATTTCATATAAAATTATTTCATTAATAAAGAATAAAGTTTTAGAAGGATAACAATTAATAGATGTTTGTTTATTGGGTTTCCTATCTAAGCATAAAAAATAAAGTTTGAAGAAAGGATACAACAGTATTATTTATTTATAAGTTATAACTATTAACTTAAAGGCGTTAAAACTATATTCTTTAGTAAAAATGAACTCATTCATATGAGATTTTTTAATACCCATTACTTAGTACTTCTTGGTACTAAGACTTTGTGAAAATTGGTTTTATTTAAATATAATTATTTTTATATTATTTCAGAATTAAATGCCATATAAAATTTGATAAATACTTGGGTTACCAAAATGACACAAAAGTAAATAACGCGTAACTTTATCAATAATTTATGACGGCCATTTTTTTTTTGCTGCCGGTGGTGCGTGCCGTTAGACGTATCTATTAAACCGTGATGTAGTGCGGCCATAACCGTTACAATTTATCACCGGGCCGAAGAGGAACACTCTCCTGGCAGAAATTCTCCAAGAGAAAGTTTCGGCGATTGTCAGTAAGTCTTCGCTATTAATTAGGGGGTGTCCGTGTTCACGGCATAAGTAAACAATGTTTTCGGCGATCGAATAAAAGTCCATCCACTCCATTATTGTTATGTGAAAAGTCGGCCAAACATTTCTCCTTAGGCTGCGCCTTCATTGGAAAAGTTTCGCGAGCATTATTAATACGGCCGTCATAACCTCAAACAAATCGAATCCGCCTTCCATGTTAACAACGTCGTTTTTTTTTATAAATCGCTTCCTAATCATCGACGATTTTTAGACTCGGGTGAATTTATATCGAAACTTATCCGGCATTATTTCCTTATCGACTTAACAGATTTTATCGGCTTGAATATCATTGGGAAAGTTGAACATACCAGGATAGTAATGACTATAATTTAAATATATATTATGTTGGATGCTTGAAGCCATAACTTTTTGATACATCTTGAATCAGGAACTTTATCAAATGATAAATTATTTATCATTTGATATTATTATTTGAAATTTTGTAAATATTAAGAGCTGTTAATTGAGGTTAGTTCTAACATAAAGCATTATAGGCAATTTAAATAAAATTATGCAAAAATACTATACCGGTACCATATATTTCTATAGACTTTTTTAAGTACTATTATTATATAACGTCATATATTCGTTTAATTGAAGCTGACGAGTTGAAATAAACAGGTGAAGAATTAAGTTTTTAAATTTGGAATCAACTCTTTTTTTAAATGGGCACTTTTGCAGCGAGCATTCCAGAATTGGAATGATTAGGGATTTTTATTTAGAATGTTTTAATGCAGGTCTCCGAGCGGCACCAAGGAGGATCATTTTCCGCGCACTTGCAGCGCTTTATCCCTTTTCATGCGAGTTAAATTTCATATAAATGGAGTTCGTTTACGTGCCGCACTGAAACTCCCGGAAGTGGGCGACTGTTTCAAAAAGCGTCCAGCGGTGAAATTTCCCGGAAGTCGACGTTTATTTCGCGAGTAATGCGCGACGTCGGGTTCTTTTTCTGCTTAAATATTCATTTTTAATTTCACAGCGGAAGAATACCGGGTTAAATATAAATAGTTGAATTTAAAATGGTCACGGGTGTTGCAGAATCGATACCTGATATTAGAACACGGAGTATGTACAATTGTGCAAGAATTTAGTACTAAGATCATATATATTGCAGGAATTGAGATAGTTATTAGTTGGCGAGGCAGAATATACTGATGCAAATATAAAATATCGTTAAAATATTAATTGGGTCAGTTTAGTGGAAGCTTCAAAATAAACGACACGCTGAGCGATAGTAATGGATTCTAGTGTATAATTATCTACTTTGATATTGCCCATTACCTGATGTTGAAAGCAAGGAGGCGTTTAATTAGTCACCCGAGCATCACAACAGGGCGAGCGACAGAGTCGCAAAAATAGTACCAACCGCATGAGAACGCAATTAGGGTACGCGTGTCCCGCATGTTGAAACACAACCCTCAAAAGGGCCTCGCCTTCTGTATCCCATCTGATAATGTTGTTCCCGGGGGGAGCGGTACGTGTAGCGCACCACGCGATAATGACAAATCTTCCGGATTGAAAACAAGCCCTATTTGTATTCTATATATTTCAAACTCCGCAAACAATGCACCGCACTGTAGATGCTCAACCGGAAAGTCACGGATCCGACGGCGATATTCAAACAGGTGCTGGATTTCAGATCACTAATGATGAGTTGGCTGTATTACTCTCGAAGGAGATTCATTATCATTGCTTCAAGCAACCTAATTGCGTTGTAGAATATTAATTAATATTAAAATGGAATTGACAAAATAATAAGTAATAAATAATAAAATTTCCAGCATTTTATTAGCTCTCAAAAAACACTAACATTTACTTTAACATAGTGTTTAGTATCTGAAGGCTAAGAAATTACTGGAAGATCAACTATTGAATTCGTCTTATATGAGACAACTAAATTTAGTGCCACAGTTGGTAAATATAATACAAACATAACCAAGAAAAAAGCTATGAGATTTAAAAGAGAACCCATAGAATCTTGTTATATCTGATGACAAATGCAATACAAGTATTATAATGAAGAAGCGGGACTATGATTCTAAAGTGAAAGAAATTCAAAATGATAAAGCATATTAAAAAAACTCAAAAAAATGGTGATGTAGCGATCATAACACGTTCCCTATATTTTTTCAAAAACTATATGCAAAAAGGATATTCTTAATAATTTGCTCAATTTTGAATTCTTTACAATTACTTGCTATACATATTTCATGTAACACCTATAGTTTATTAGCAATAGGCAAAAAATGTCAAAATTATTAAGTTTAGAACTTTATAAAAAACATGTTTTAGTAAAACTTGTTCAGTTTGTCATTCTCTTCAACTTTTGTTTAAAAAGTGTTACTTTAAAAATTTCTTATATTTCAAAATTTGTTTGAATAAATCTATTAAATTTTGCCATAATTTTATGTTTTCTTACGTTTTACAACTTTTAATTAAAACCCTCGCTTATGTTTTACTGATTAGAGGGAGGGTTAGGGGCCACCCGCCCACCCGACATATATTATCTTTTATATCTGATCGCCACCCGGTTTGCAATAACATTAATTACAAAATTTGAATAGGAAAAAAAATGGCAGAGTAAAATTTTAGTGTGTGTAAATTAATAAAAATTGTATGCATGATTCGTGTAAAGGCTTTAAATCAAACTTAAATAAGATTTGCTATAGAAGGTCATTTATATTGAAACTTAAATTTGAATTATGCTTTATTTTTTTTACATACAAGGTTTTATTGTTTTGTAAACAGCAAAATCATCATCATCTATTAGTATTTAAAGTTATTACGTATATGTAGGGTGGGTGGGTGGCCTCTATCACACCCTTCAGTCAGTAAAACATACGCGAGGTTTTAATTAAAAGTTGTAAAATATAAATAAACACAAAATAATTGTAATTTTTAGAGATTTATTCACACAAATTTTTCAAATAATTTTTGATGATGTTTTACTGATTGGAGGGTGGGATAGAGAAAACCCATCCACCCTACATATACATATAAATTTTAATTAATAATCGTCTGGAGGTTTGGAGTAAAGTTAATTACAAAACTCTTTTTAATAAAAATTAAATCCAAAAGGTAAAATTTGTGTGTGAGTAAATTAATAAAATGTTCAGGCATAATGGGTGGGCAGACTTTAAATCTAAATTCGATGAGATTAGCTACATAAGGTTATTTATATTTAAACTTAAATTTAAATCATGCTTTATTTTTATTACATTCAAGGTTTTATTGTTTTGTAAGCAGCAAAATCATCAACGGTTAGTATTTAAAGTTATCATGTATATGTAGGGTGGATGGGTGGCCTCTATCCCACCCTTCAATCAGTAAATCAGAGGCAAGGGTTTTAATTAAAAGTTGTAAAATGTAAAGAAACATAAAAAATGGTGATGTGGCCATCATAGTATTAATCTTACATTTTTCTGGATAAGTACGAGGTTTACGCAAAAAGGCTATTCTAAATAATTTGCTCAATTTTCAATTCTTTACAATTAATTGTTATATAAATTTCATGTAAATTCTATAGTTTATTAGCAATAGGCAAAAAATATCAACATTTTTAATATTTTTCTCGCAAATTAAGAATTTTACGAAAAGTTTTAATAAACTTATTCAGTTTCTCATTTCCTTTAAATTATAGGAAAGTTATGGAATCTTTTCATATTTAAAAAATATCGAGTAAAAACAAAAAACGCTTCGAGTAAACATTCACTTTCGGTTTATGAATGTTTACCAAAATCTTTTCAGTTCCAGTTTTTAACCTTGAGTTTAAAGTTTCATCTCAAACGGATCATTCATTTTTGGGATACAGCGCCCACAGATATTCGCATTCACCATCCCTATATAGGGAAAGTAAAAAAGTAACGTATTGCAGATATTTCTACTATTTAGTAACGAAATGTAATACATTTGGGCAAAGTTCTGTTTAACTTATCGTGTTCATAAGTCTGAAGAAGTCACAATGTAGTGGCACATTTGTAACATTGATGAAGAAATAAAAAAAATACAACTTATTGTGGACCAGATGAGGTAGGGGTAAAGGTCATGAAATCTATATAGAGAATGCCATATATAGAGGGCCATCATCGACTAACGTTAGATGCTAATATAACAATACAGGTCTACTACAGTTATTAGAGTCAAGAGCTCAAAAAATTGCTTACTTAGACGGAGAGTCTTATATCCTTTCAGTCATTGGGCTTTTACAGGCCATAGATTTTTCTAGTCTAGTCTAGGTCGTCAGAAGTAAGAAATCGCTAAAACTCAAAATTCCATTTATTCCTTGTGATGCGTAGTAACTAAATATTATAAAACCTATGTAAAGAAGGCTAGGGCGAACATATCTTCATCAGTGGATAACCACTCGACAATACTAATACACCAATGTAAGTCTACTGCAGTTATGACACAAGCAATAAAAAATAACCGGCTCAGTTAGACGCGCTAATATCCTCTTTATCTACATATTCTAAACACATTTTTTGGTAGCTCTTAGAATATGTTCTCCAAGAAAATTGTTCTATGAAAGTTTGTACAGAATGACGGTATTATTAGAATATTGTATAATCATGATCGTAGTCAAATTTGGCATGTAGCAGGTAGATGCTCCGTTTAAACTAAAAATCAAAAACATTATCTTAAACGACTAAACAAAATAGAAGAAAAATTTCAATAATAAAAATCAAATATCTCTCAATACCGTTAACACGAGATGGAACACCGCGCCTGCAAATCCCGATGCGAGGACAGAGGTTGGATAAACAAAAAAAGTATTTTTGCAATATGTATTGTATAAACAATAAATCGATTTAAGATCTCAGGGCCGGAGATAAAGCAGAAACCTGCGAGAAATCTTTACAGAGTTCCAAAAATTCACAAAAAAGATTTCCATTAAGTCACACAGAGGATTATCAATATACCCTCTGGCAGAATTTATATTGTAAAAGAACGGAAAAAGTTGATTTTTGTGCCAAAAACATTTTCAGCCAAATTCTAATCGACAAAACTGAAGACGCACCAATGGACTCACCACTACCTCCAATCATAGCCAACTTTTATATGGATATTTTTGAAAACAAAGCACTGGAAACTTCCTCCTTCAAAGAAAAAAAATGAAGACATATAACTTTTTTAACATTCTAAAATGAAACAACTAAATAATTTTTAGTAAAAGTACCCACACAAACCGTTATCTAAAATCGGCAATGGCAAATCGTACTATCACCCAGCTCCAATATATGCAGTAGCCAAAATCCTAATAACAAGATTAATTAGTTTAAGAGATAACAAATATAAGAAGCAAGATTTAGAAACACTCCAAAAAGCCATTATTTGAAGTAATTTTTAACACGATGTCATCCCCAAAATCATACGCAAAACCGACCATGGACGCAAACAGAAGCGGAAGGTGATGGAAGCTCCTTACCCTTCTCAAAGGTACCAGGGACAAAATCGTCAACATGCTTAATACATTTGAAAAACCTGAAACTAATGTAGGAGAAATAAAACGACCGCCTAAACCGATATTATTTAAAAAATGCAAGGGGTTTGAAAATGTAGAGCTTCTAATAAAAAGTGCATTGTCGAACCATTAAGTTATCCCCCGACACTTATTAGCTACTAATAATCACCACCAAAATTCATCCCTCGTTCAATATATTTCCAATACGGATCATACGATAGATCTCAATAGTACAAAAGTAATAATTGCAATGAATAATTTCTACGAAAGGATAATTAGGTAAGCAATAGAATTCGAATAGATTAAATAAAATAGATGATAAAACCGGCTCACTGAATACTTGAGAGACAGCAATTAAAAATAATACCACCTAAGGCCTAAATCCCCCAAGAGATTTAGCCGCCAATCAACAAATAAGCACATATTCAAGAATTACAGACAGGTCGAGTCCTTTGTATCCCGAGGAATCCTGCCCTGCCGTCACTGGACTAATCGTACCTAGCAAAAAAGTAACCGATAAATTAACATTCCATGCAAATTAACAACAGTTCTTAACTATTCAAGCTCCTAGACGTAGCGAACTTAATGTCGCCGGAAAGTTGTATTATTTCAATAATAACGAAACACAAGGGACAAATCTCGAAAAACAAATATGACAGGTTATACTGGTAAAATTTCCAATTTAATTATAATGCTTACTTATAAAAACAAGTTATTTCGTGATTTTTTATGTGTATTTGGTTGTGTTCGAAATAATTGCGATCATTGAGTCTGTTCATGTTATAAACATTAATTTATAGGGTTTACCGATAACGTATTTTAACTCACTGGCACGGTTAGATGGCAACTGCTTCGGTGTGTTGCAATGGAGTGTATTTATATCTCGAAAATTTTTCCCACCATTCATATATCTACACATACAATTCTCATTTATTACCTAGCGCGCATATACAAATAAAATTATATCCTAAGGAACAAAAGACACTATTTTTATTGATACTGATTTATTTATCCAATGTGTGAATATAAAAGTTTTGGAAAACTTACAAATAAGTCAACAAAATATAAACAAAAATTTCCACTTCACATGGAAAGGCTCAAGTTCACGTCCACATGATCTTGCACTCTCGCTCAATGCTGCTTTCTTGACTCTACTACCAATAAAGGCTACTTTGATGATCTTTCATCAATTTACTTGCCATAAATGGCTTATTTGTTTCAAGAATGAAAACTTTTATATATAATTATGTCACGTTGATATTTTGAAGTATATATACATATATATACAGTTTCAACATTTTGCTACCTTGTCTCTCTCTTAAAAATGTATCATTTCGAAATGAGTCATTGCAACGTTTGAAGAAAATTAAAAATGAACCTACGGTACTGTCAGACTTAAACTTGATTAAAATATATACAAAAATCTAGGCTAATATTAGCAAATAACACTTCCATATTGTTTGTTATTATTCGCCAGTCAAATTGATTCAATCCACACTCGAGATTTGGAGAAGCTAATTTCTTCATTTACTGTAAAATTAAATATTTCAGAGCATTTTGTTATAGTACGTTGAGTACTTCTGCGTTAACTTGGTGGATGAGTATCATTAGTAGGTGATTATTGTCTAGTTGAAAGTGCTGGTTCAATTAGAATCATAAGGACGTTGTGTGAATAGATCATTAGCGCCTCATAAAAATAAATAAAACCCTTAAATAAATAAATAAGTAAAAACCCTTAAAGACTAAATCACAGATCGATGTATGAACAGTCGGCGTCTATAATATCACAAATGAATAGCGTATACAAAAACAAAAAAAACTAATTCTAGTATTACAGATGTGGTTCGAAACATAATAAATAACGTAAACGCTTAAAATAAGTTACAAACTTGTAAAAATCGATTGCAATATCACAGATCCAAATGTCATATGTAGAGTGTATGGCAAGCTCGTAAAGAAACAAAAATATATGATGTCTACGTCGTATGTACCTGATGAGTCCGGTTTGTTGAAGGTAATAAAACAAATTTTCAATGGCCTCATGATTATCTCCCAAGATCTCTGCCAGGGTGCCATGATGTCCGACACGATGCCTTGCCTTTTTAAAATGGATACATTCGAGTAACAAATGGCGCACCGTGACTGAAACACCGTAAGTCTCAAAACTGGGCTGATCTGATCCACATAGAAGATACTCGAGTGTTATGTAAGTCCAATTTGTAGCCGTGTTACTATGACGTTTTCGTAGCAGAGAGCTCTGCATGAAGACGACCAAACTGAAGGTAGGTTTAATATTGCGAAGCTTATTATACAAAGTCCCATTCCACCTCATCTTCCAAATGAGAACGATCTTTGCAGATAGAGACTGTCGTATATCACTAACAGTAAACTAACTCCTAATTATATCTTGTAACCGCGCTTTATCCGCGGCTCGTACTACCCGCTCATTGCCTATAATGCTGACGTGCCTTAGTACTCAATATAATGACACTTAATTTCCTAGCAAAGAGAAAACCACGACAAGGAATCGGTACAGACGAAGCATTACTATACGGTCGGTACCTAATGTTGCGTGCGACAAAATTCGGAGTGTGTTCATCGAACGAAAACACTTACCCCTTACAAACTAAGATGACATTTCGAATACGAGATTGAGATAATTCATCAAATTTTGAACTGGAGTTGATGATTTATAAGTTCTAGGTCTCTGAAATCCCCTAAGGCGATGAAAATGAACACACTTTGTTTTGCTTTCGGATATTTTAAATCTATTACCAAATGCATGAATTCTATTTAGAAAGTTGCAATTGCCTCTCAGCTACGGATAAAGATTTTACTGAACATATAATTGTCAAATCGTCTACATATAAAAAGGCCTTTACAGGAGCTTTGACCGTTACGGTAATTCTAATGATGGCAACATTGAACAGAGTCACACTAAAGACTGAGAGATATCGTTGCAAACAAATACCAGATAAATTCGATGACATTCGTAATTGATGGCCGATGAAAATTTTTAATTAAATTCGCGAGATGGCCGGAAATACCCCAGTTATGAAGATCCCTGAAAATTCCATACCGCAACGTGATGTCATTGGTCTTTTCGTTATCAAAAAAGACTGCCACCATGTATTGTTTGCTATCCTGGCTAGAAGACTCCAGAGATACTAGATGATAAATCGTTGATCTGTTCCGATGAAAACCACATTGCGTACTAGAAAACAAATTATTGGTTTCCATATACCACGTCAATCTTTGATTTACCTTACGCTGAAATAACTTATACATGCAACTTGTAAGAGCGATGGGCTAGTAACTTGACAATTTTTTGGGATCTTTGTCACTTTTGAGGACTGAAACCAATATAGCCATTTGCCAGGGTTGAGAGAAGGAATCTGTCGTCCAAATCAAATTAAACAAGCTCAGAACAAGTGTTAAATTTGTTAACGATATGGGTTTCGAGAACTGATAGTGCACATGTACATGTATCGTTGCGTGTCAAAGACGATTCTAGTTCCCACATTACAAATTCGTAATTAAAAGCTCTGTATTGTCAGATACAAAATTTAGATTGTAGCTTTCTGTCTGGTATTTAATTATAACCATTCTGTCTTAATTATCACTACTAGATTTGAAATATCTTGCGGACACGTAATAATAAAATTATCAACAAGTCTTGACAGGTGCCCTTAACTGCCGTTATCATTCAGATTTTATAAGGTTGTCGGAAAAGTCGTGACGCATTATTGCAACAGATGGTGCTAGCACATTTTTTGATCTACTATTATAAAAAAAATTAAGTGTTTTTTTTGAGTTGTGTATATTTTGCAAAAAGTTAAAGATGGAAGACAAAACTGTCAATTTTCGTCATATTTTACTCTATTATTTCCGTAAAGGGAAGAACGCGCGACAAGTCTGTGAAAAGATGCGTAATGTTTACGGGGACGATGCTCTACAAGAGCGTCAATGCCAGCGGTGGTTCTCTAAATTCTGTGCTGGTGATTTTAATGTCAACGATGCTCCTCGGTTAAGAAGGCCAACCGAGGCTGATGATGACCAAATAAAGGCACTGATCGAGTCAAACTCACATTACACGGCTCGGGAAATTACAGAAATATTAAACACCCATCATTCAAGTGTTCACTATCACCTACAGAAACTGGGATACACAAGCAAACTCGATATTTAGATTCCTCATGAACATATGGAAATTCATTTGAGCGCGCGTATAAACGTCTGCGATATGCTCATTAAACGTGAGGAAAACGATCCTTTTTTAAAGCGAATGATAACTGGTGATGAGAAGTGGAACAATGCGGTGCGCAAACGGTCTTGGTGCGGACGTGGTGAATCATCAAAAACGATAGCGAAGGCAGACATTCATCAGAGGAGGGTTATGCTCTCAGTGTGGTGGGATTTTAAAGGTGTCGTATATTTTATTTATTTATTTATTTATTTATACAACTATGGACTTCTTTCTTAAAAAATATGTATACAACAAATCAATTAAAAAAACGTACTTCAAATTTTGGTCGAAAGAGACACGGGCAAAGTTCACAATAACAAAGTGTTCTTCCACTCTAACCCTTCATTTTCCATAATGCCGAGGGAGCTTATATCCTCTTGCACTTCCGGATTCATTTTTAAATGCTTCTATTTACTATTTTTGTATTTTTGTCGGCAATTGGATAGTTTGAAGAAATCATTCATCCAGAAACGTCGTTAGTCGTAAAGGAGTTCTGTTCCATCACGACAACGCGAGACCACATACTCGTCAAAAATTGATGGACCTTCAATGGGATGTTTTGCCACATCCAGCATATTCATCTGACCTTCAGATCTCCACCTGTTTCGCTCTCTTCAAAACTCTTTGCGTGGTTTAACATTTATTTCAGATGATGCTGTAAATCAGCACGTTTTTCAGTTTTTCGCGGAGAAAGTCAGATCCTTCTATGAACGAGAAGTTATGAAATTCCCTGAAAGATGGCAAAAGGTTATCGAACAAAACGGGCAATATATCATTGATTTATCTTTGTACTTTAAATAAATAAATTACATTTGAATAACATAGAAAAAATACGTCTTGACTTTTCCGACAACCCGATATTATATACTTCTTAGAAATTGTAGACCCCTTAATTAAAGAGACAAACTGAGTCCATGAAAGTTTTTTGCTTTCTACAATGACTAGTTTAGCGTTAGCTCTCTTGCGTTTAAAGTTGGCAAGATTTTCTGTTGTCTTGTTGCGCCGGAACCCACGAAGTACCATCTTTCTCTCATTAATCACATCCCGGCAGACATCATTCCACCATGGAACTGGTGCCCGATGCAGCACAGATGGCGATTTTGGCATAGCAGCATCAACTGCATAAATTAGAGGGACACGACCGAAGAGTGAGCGCTTGATATGTCTATATTATCCAAATGTAACGTTTGGTGATAAGTGTTCCAATCTGCGTTCTTGATTTTCAATTTCCATTGCTAATCCGTTAAAAAACAGTCTCCACCTTCACAGTCCATTCTAAAGAACGTGAACCCTCGTAGCGATGGTGAACGAGTACGTTGAAAATGTGTCTACTGCAAACATAATGCAATTGGCTGTTCAGTGTTACACATCATTCTAATTTCTGGCAGTCGTACATAGAAAACATTAACGTTCCACTAAATTATGGTTTTGACCATTTTTAGTTTTTTGAAGGGTTACCCAATTATAGTTTCATTTGAATCTTTGAACGACATGATCTAGTTAATAAGGTAGCATGCTGAATGTCCATTAGCTCATCACTAATCAAGTCTTCAAAAAGACTGACTTTCATGGAGGAGGCTACCTCATTTTTAATTTCAGGACTTCCTTCAATTTGGGCGTAACTCCGGTATGTAGTTTAGTTGTAATGGTTACGTACCATTTGGGGAAATTGGTCGAGATACAACATTATTCATATCACATTGTACGGATACGGTGGATGTCTTCACAACAGCAACAGCTTTTGAAAAGGGTTTATTTTCAAGAAATGATGAAGGGCAAATTTAGCTATATTTACGTTTTGCTTCAACGTATGATGGGCGATTTTCATCTGAAAGACGTATTCAATCTGGAACCTTGGACACTGTCTAGATCGAGGGGAATGTGGTTTGTCCGGAATATGACCAAATTGAAGGCAGTTAAAACACCTTAGAGGGCGCACGGCAAACGCGCGGTAACCGCAAGCCTAGATAAAGACGCCCAGAACCCACAAAGGAGGGACAGGCCTCTAATCAAAATTGGATATCACATAGAAGGCAATGACACTTGAGGTTTAATACCCAACACCCAGCCGGTACTAGAGTCGGTACTCAATAGTCGCCTCTTACGACATGCTGAGTGGGCAGCGGATGTATTCTGCCCCCCATCCGCAGGGGGGATAGCATATACAGGGTGCGGCAAAACAGACAGTACAGTTTTGAAAGGCTAATAAAAAAACTGCGTAATTTAAAAAAAAATGGGGTTTATTTTATCTTAATCGGTACATCATGCCGTTTTAGACATTAAGTCCTGAAGATGACATCAGAAAGATGATGACCCCCAGCAGCGATACATTGATGAAGGCAATGTCTGAAATTATCGGCGGCATCTTGGCACATCTCGATGAGTATAGCCGCGATTTCCTCCCAAATTCGATCCCTGAGTTGTTCCAAGGTGCGAGGTCGATGTCTAAAAACCTTTTCATTCAGGTAGCCCCATAGGAAGAAGTCACAAATGCTCAGATCAGAAAAGCGTGCGGGCCACTCCACATCACCTCTCAGAGAAACAAGGTGCCCAGGGAAAACCTGTCGCAGTTTTGTCATTGAAATTAAAGCAGTATGGGTCATAGCTCCGTTCTGCTGAAACCAGATATCTCCCAGATCTGCTTCCTCCATCAGTTCTTGCAATCGAGGTGAAAAAAAAATTCCAACATGAAAGCATAACGTTGAAAATATATTTGAAATCGCACAACACACGGTGACTTGAAGTGGTCTCTAGTGAAGATGCCTTGGGTTATTTACAGCCCAGTATCGAAAATTTTGTTTATTTACCCCTCCACAGAGATGGAAGTGGGCCTCGTCACTACTGAAAAAAGTTGACCTCGCATGGATCCGGTTCAATATTTCTTGGGAGCGATTCATGCGGTTTTCATAATCGGGGGGCATTCACTTTTGAACAAGCATCATCTTGTAGGGGTGGAATGAGTCTTCATGCAATATCCGTCTTAGAGAATGATCAGCAATGGCCAATGCAGTTGCATGTTTCGTTTCCGGGCAGAGCACGTAGGTGACCGTTAGATAGCTTCTCTTACTCTTGCTACATTTTCGAGTGTTCTTACCGTTCAGGGTCTGTCACCTGTCGCACTCTCGTCATCGACTCGAGCAGTATGGGCCATAGCCGTGTCCTGCTGAAATCAGATGTCTTCTGGATCTGCTTCCTCCATCAGTTCTTCCAATCGAGGTTTAAAAAAAATTCCAACATGAAAGCATAACGTTGAAAATATATTTGAAATCGTACACTACACGGTGACTTTTGGGGAGCGAAGTGGTCTCTCGTAAAGATGCCTTGGGTTATTTACAGCCCAGTATCGAAAATTTTGTTTATTCACCCCTCCACAGAGATGGAAGTGGGCTTCGTCACTACGGAAAAAAGTTGACCTCGCATGGATCCGGTTCAACATTTCTTGGGAGAGATTCATGCGGTTTTCATAATCAGGGAGCATTAACTTTTGAACAAGCATCATCTTGTAGGGATGGAATAAGTGTTCATGCAATATCCGTCTTAGAACCAATGGAGTTGCATGTTTCCGGGCAGAGCGTGTAGTTGACCGTTCGATAGCTTCTCTTACTCTTGCTACAGCTTCGGGTGTTCTTACCGTTCTAGGTCTTCCTAAACCCCTACGTCTTTATGTGGAATTAGTTTCTTTTAATGTACGCACCCAGGTTATAGGTTATAGGTTAACATAGGGTACTAATGAGGTGTGTTAGCCTCTCTTGAACTGCGACCTAAAAGATCTATTGTTCTACCCTTATTACTCTATTTAATAATGTAAGGGTCTACATATTTCACCAAACTTCTCTTAATTTATTATATATTTTCAATAACGTCTATAAAAGCTTTTCAATCCCTGTCAGTAATAAAAATTTAATCAGTACGCAATTTAAAAACATTTAATGTATGTAATTTCTAAAGAATTTAAGTAGTAAACGCTCTGTTTTATGTATAAAAAAACTAACAAACACTTTTATTACCGTGTAAACTCATCCGGATCGCATTGCCATTCGAAGTCCCGAACCGGATGTGCATAAAAATTTAGCCGCCATAAACCGACACATAAATCACTCATCACACTCCCACCCCTCTTAATTCCACGAAACTCCTCCTCTTCGAGCTTTTAATCATTTAAGACTTTCGCGAAGTCACTCCCCCGGAAAACCGTAAAATTAACAGTTAATACCGAAAACGAGTAATTAATCCGTAATCTCGCGCAAACTTCTGGGCGCCTAAATTTTTCAGCAGTTGGCGGTGGTGAGGTGGTGCTGAAGTTTCGTTAACAGTGCAAACGTGTAGCGCAACGATTCGCGAACTTTGATTTCCCCGCGTCACATTTCCGACACATACACACACAATGCACAATATTTTATACGTACTTTCCTGGGCGTAGAGGGGCTAGCTTGATGTGGGAAACATAATATGCACGTATGATCTAGGTTCGTGTCGGAACTCGGAAGTTAGTTTCGGAGTTTGTGTGTAACTTCATTTTTCGCCGTAGAGCGAGGTCGAAAGTAACACGCTTTCGATTCTCGAGAAATCCTCTGTATTGATTTTAAAGGCGTGTTTGTTACATTCCAACATCATATTTAGAAGTACCCACATTTTTCGACTAATAAATTAATAAAAATACAAAATTAATTTAAAAAAAATTGATAGTACCTCTAAGGTAACATCTATTGTCCAAAGCATTGCACTACATTTTCCTAATTATTTGGATGTAGCACCAATAATTAAATGTTTAGTTTAGTTTACTTTATTGACTTTACAAGTCTTACAAAAAAATATATACAAAATAACGTACATTTAAAACAATATGATTTTCTGAACTTAGGTTTTATTTATCTTTAAGTTATTCTTTAGCGTATAGAAACAGGATGATGACATACAAAAAATTCAAAGGATTATTTGCTGGACTATTCAAAGAATATTTTTGCTTCTGATGATTTATCAAAACGCTCTTTGTTTCGAAGATATAAGGCGAACTACTTTTTGAACAATAACCAAAATTCCGGATAAGATGTGATAATCCAATCTTCTCCTTATTGACTGCCGAACTCTTTCAAAAACATTAGGGTCAAAATATTGATTTTCTGTTTGTAGTAGTCATTAACTTATGTTACTGGATCTAATACCATATCAATCGGAACAATGCACTCATAGATAGAAATAAACAAACAAATGCCGACTGCCTCTCGGTATATAAAAATTGCATTCTCCGATTGTTTTCGCAGTGAGCATCTGTTGTAGTTATAATCCCGGGAAGCCCCGCGGGCCATCCGTCACCCAGGAAACAAGCCGGGAATCGAGTATCCCTTTCCTCCCTTCGGCTCGTTTTGCCATTCCGCCTACCGGCGGCGGCGGTACCGGCGACGTCCTCCCACAGCCGCCTTCGGCCGCAAACAAATGATCATCCGATAATTGCGCTAGCTGTATCTACATATAGAGTTCCAAATAATAAAGCCCCCGGATTTAGCACGGCCCGTGCGCGATTTTTCTCCGATAACCAGTAAATAAGTGGCCGGAGTCGGTGCGCTGCAAATGAGAAAACCCGCGAATATTTCACCGGGATTAATATTCGAATACGGCTTATTGGAAGTGCGCCCTCTCCCCAATTTTAATAGAATTCGGGCTTAATGACGCGTGATTAGTTGGCTATAGCGGAAAAGACGGCGACCGCGTAATTGGTTGCATAATCTGCACACATGCAAAAGTAATTAGGAATAAATCAGGCGCCATTTGTAATTAAGGGATTACGATGTGTAATCCGCAAACGTTGTTGTACTCTTTAAAACTACAAGACTACTAACAAATAAATCCGCGAAACTATTTTAATCTGTTAATTTTAAAAGATGGGGAAAGATAATTATGTCGTCTGACTGATTAATCGATGTCGATATCGAAGGGAGGAAAGTGCGGGTGTGTTTGACATGCACCGTTATGAACGCTAGGGCGAAGCCCCCGAGCTGTCTCATTTTTCGTCATCGAAATCGATTGCATGCAGTTATCACTCTAGTTAAATCTTTTTTGAGTATTGAGTACTAACACCTTAATTAATTGATAAAAAAAGCGTGATTTAATAAAAGCATCAATATTTTTATACATAAATATTATTTCAAATATTTAAATTATTGTATAATAGAAACATATTCTTATACAATAACTGTTTTCTATTTTATAATTATGCCAACTGAAATTTCATTCTACTGTTTTCTAAAACGTTTTCTTCATTATCCCGGCGCATGCACCAATTTTTCTAATTGACGAAAATATCTTACTGGTCTACTAAGCTATAAAATTATCACAAATGCATAAAACATACACAGATATAACATATAATAAATTACTATTGTTTCAATTTTTTTAAATAAAACTTCCAGTTAATTACTTGCAATACTAATTTAAATTCATTCATTTCTGTCGAATAAACTAGAGACGCGTGTTTCGATTTTTACGATCTCAGCAGGTTATATTTTATTGTGAACTTGAGTTTATAACAATAAGAAAAACAATTATTACAATTATGTATAAATTATTATTAATTATTATTATATAAATAGATATAACTAAAAAATATAAAATTACTTATGCATGTGTTATTGACGATTTCAATAGAAATAATCAGGTTCAGAATAAGGAACTCTGATATTGCTATATTCACTTTATTTGATAGACCGTATTAAATTCAGAGTGACACATGATTATAGTGTTACTGGCATACATGAATATTACGTCACTACTTATGAAATCAGGCAAATCAGTTTCAAATAAGAGGAATGCGAGAAGACTAAGCATACTTCTCTGAAGTGTGCCGAAATCAAATTCCTTCTCCGACTTTAACAATAAGTCAAGGTTTTCTTACAAAGGAATTTATCAAGTTATTTACCTTTTATTTATCCTTGTATTTGTAGATAAAATAGTGTTAGTAAACGCTTTAGCGAGATCAAACAAAACACCAACGGTATCTTAATCGATTTTAACATAAATACATTGATTGTAATTTCTGTTTGCCTTTCTTTCCAAAATCCATTTTATTATGTTCTCGGAATCATACTAATCAGAAAATTGTTGTTATAGTCGATAATTTTCTAATTCGCTATTTTATGGAAATATTTAAGTACCTATGAAATGTTCTACATTAAATTAATATTGAATTGATGAGATGGTGTGAAATATGTTGCAGTGTTCAACAATAAAAGCCATACCATTTCAACTGTGTTGTTTTATTATAATAAATTAATGTATTTATTAGGATTGTTAATAATAATATTATTAATCATCTTCATTTATTTCCCAACAGACATAAAATATCCAATTACAGGAAAATTATACATTATTGAATAGATTAATTACAAAAATAAGAATGAAAACTACAATAATACAATAAATAAACAATTACGCAAGAGTTAAATAATTAAATAAAGTAACAAAGTATTTACAAGGTGACGTTTACTATAATTATAGTAATGTAATTTACCAAAGATTAATTACAAATATCTATGCTATAATGGACACTATTATTACGATCATTAATTAAACCATTTACAATAGCTCTTAAAATATAATACCCTTACAAGAGGTTTAATATTAAATAGCTGAAGTAAATTCGCATATCTAATATTATGATCTGGATAAATACCATAAGCGCGAAAATATAATATTTTAACGAACCTTTTTTGTACATTTTCAATGCTTTTTATATGAACGTGGTATCAAGTTGACGACCAAACAATTGATGCAAATTCTAGTTTTGATCGGACATAGACATAATATAATTTAATCAATACATCGAAGTTTTTAAAATATTTACAAATTCTGTGAATAAATCCAAGTAACTTAATAGCATTATTACAAATATTACTTTTATATGAACATTAAGTGATAAGCGTGAATCAAATGTAATACCGAGATCGCGAATAGTATTAAATTTTTCAAACTGAACATTATTAGAAGAATAATTGTATATAATAAATGATTTCTTAGGTGAAACGACATGCACTTACATTTAGTTAGATTAAGATACAAAATAATTTAAGACCCCATTCGCGTATTAGTTAATATGGCGCCAAGAAAAGGTGTTCAAACTGTTAAAGCTTGCAATTCTTGTAAAGAGCAACTTACATTAAACATCGAAAGTATTTCGTGCTTTGTTTTTGCGGTGAATTATCATATATCATGTGTTTTGAAGAGATCGGGTTCCGTAAATCCAGAAAACAAAAATTACAAATGGGAATGTGACGCATGTATAACTGAGTTTCCAAAATATTTCCAGTCTCATCTTGAGTGTTACTGCAATTATGCAAGAAATAACGCTGAAATGAATATCATATTGAACACATTAGTAAATATGTTTAATAATATTAATTTAATAAAACGATAATTCAATAAACAACCCAGTATATAAATCGGAAGCTGTAATTGATACAAAAGGAAAGACATTAAGTACGTCTATTAAACAAAGGAAGGCAGTCAAATCCTGTCCCACAGAACACAACTCAAGATAGTTCAGAAAGTGTACAAGAAATACCAACCAAGAAACGATATTCGTAGGGTGTGACAAAAACAACCGTGAACCGCGTATAAACGGCGATTTCATCAAATGGTAGAAGCGAAGGTGTTACGGAACCAGTACCGGATTTTAAGATGGTAACAAGAAGTAGAAACGTTAGAAGAAAAAAGACAATTCACGGCATTAAAGAAAGGTGTAACTAAATTGGGCTACTTACATGTCAGCAGAGTTGATCCAGCAGTATCAATCCGCGATATTAAAGAACACTTAAAAATAAACAACTTTAATAATGTTTATATTGAAAAATTAATATCTAAATATTATGACGAATACAGTTCATATAAAATATCGGCTCCCATCAATAAAATTTCAGATTTAAAAGATAAATCTGTTTGGCCTACAGTAGTGTGTGTGAATATGTTTTTTTCATGGCTAGTAAAGAAGAAGTTAGAAACGTAAAAAAAGTAATATTTTTTTTATTTTTATTTTAATTTTAGTAGAAACGGAAGAAATTATAAAAATAACATTATCAGTATTTTTTACATTAACATCAAATTACTCAATAATAAAGTTAGGAAAATCTAATCTATTTAGCCACAGTAAATGATTATACTTATCATTTCCTCTGTTTCACTGAACATTGGTTAAATTCAGATAAAATAAATTTTGTTAAGATCACTAATTATAAATGTGTTACCTTTTTTGTAGATCTAATATGTTAATATGTTACATGGAGGAACAGCTATGCCCTCAATTCTATTTCCTGTTTTGGAAGGAAAGATATAGTCAAAATTTCGGTTGAACATTATTGTGAAATATCAGCAATTCAAACCTTAGATCCCAATATTGTTATTATTACAGTTTATAGATCATCTACTTCTAATTTCAATAACGTTTTATGCACAATGGAAAAACTCTTTGCGTTTAATAATCAAAAAATAGTTATAACTGGCGACTTCAATATTAATTTTGACAATAAGATTTTATTTCATTTAAACATTGCAGATGTATATATATATATATATATATTATATACATTCTAGGTGCATTGACAACATGTCTGATGACATCAATTGTGCAGTGTTTGACCCTGTTCTTTCAGATCAGAGTGGAATTGCTGTTGATATTAAATTTAAAAATTCGCCCAGTTGTAATGCTATAGTTCAACATGCATACACTCAGGGGAGATCAACGGAGTCGGCTCTGCACACTGTTGTAGACCGAATCGAAAGATCTCTCGATAACAAATCAACAAAACGTCCACACCATAGGATATGCAGATGACATAATCATCCTGCTAACAGGCGATATAGCTTGATGCAGGAAGCCCTCAAAATAATTGAACACTGATATAACGACTAGTCTCTGACCATAAACCCGTCAAAGACTGAAATGGTCCTCTTCACACGGAATAGAAAACTAGGTAAGCTAAAGCTTCCTAAGCTCCTCAACACCCAGTTAACATTGTCGACGGAAGTCAAATACCTGGAGTGATTGTGGGAACCACATCTCAAAATAAAATGTCTTACCACGACCGGGGCAATGCGAACAACTCCTACTGCAGCAATGGAAGCAATGCTCTGCTTCTACCTCTCGACTTATACCTAGAGGAGATGGCCATGTCAGCAGCACTGCATCTAAACTCAGTTGGACTCTGGTACAACGGAGGTAGGGCTGGTAGACACTGTCACCTTTTAGAGGAGGCCGTCAAGAAGACACCCTTCCTTGAAAGAAAGACGGAAAATCTACCACCCTGCTACGTCTTCAACAGACACTATAATGTATCGACAAAAAGAGGAACCGAGAGTGTAGAGGATGGGGATACCCTCCGAATTTATACCGATGGTTCTAAAACCAAAAAAAAAAAGATCCGGGACGGGTATTTACTGGCAACAAATGAACCTATCACTACCTATACCCCTAGAGAAGCACACAGCTACTCTGCAAGCAGAGATCGTTGTCATCATCCATGGGGCAAAAGAAATCCTACACCGTGACATCCGTGATAGGAACACCCAAATCTTTACAGACAGTAGGTCAGCAATACTAGCAGTGAGTGGTCATAAGATCACCTCGAGACTACTAAAATAATGTCACAACACCCTGAAACAAGCAGCACAAGTCTTATCACAGGTATCATTACGGGTCACTGCTAAGGAAACACTTGTTTACTATTATTCTGGCGAAAACTTCTATATGTTGAGCATATGAAGAAGAGGACGAGACAGTGGAACATGTGTTAACCACCTGCCCAGCTCTCGCCCACCTTACGGAGCTTTGGCCGAACATGGCCAACATTAGGAATACCCCCCCCCCCTAGCGTTGTGCTGTCCTTTGCTCGACACTTTGGATGGCTAAATGAGTGATAGAACAACGGACGGCTGTCCCAGCTAGGGGGGCACAGACTTGGGATTTTATGATCCATGAATTAAATGTAAATAAAAAGTGTCAAAAATTTATTGATAAGTTAACAAACTCCATTGATTTAGCTTTTGCCCTGAATCGAACGTTTCTTAAGAATAATAGCACATTCATCCCTAATTGGTTCGATAGCGAATTAAAAAGTATGAGGGAACATCAATTTTTCCTCAACAATTGGTACAAAAATCATCCAACTATTAAATAAAAAATTCTAGACGAATTTAAGAAAACCTATAAACAGACTATGAAATTAAAAAAGTATTCCAACAACGTTTCTTATATTTTAAATGCCTGTAATCTCCCTAAACCAATGTGGGAAGTAATCAATCAAAATAGAAATAAGCCATCCTTGCCATCTTCAACGTTAATTTCTAATAATTTTAATCACTATTTTGCTTCAATTCCTTTAATTTTAACTTCATTAAATGCATCCAACAACAATAATAATCAAAAATCATATTTAGAATATTTACGTATGAATAATAAATAATCAAGGTGCGTGATACTATTTCTAAACTGATGAACAAAAATAGTAGAGATATGTATGATATCAATAAAAAAGTAATTATGACTGTTTTGAATATTATATTAGTTCCTCTAACGGACTTAATAAATGAATGTATTAGAGAAAGTACTTTTCCATCCTCACTGAAAATATCTAGAGTTATACAGTTATTTAAAAAAGGAGATGCAAATAATCCTGGTAACTTCCGACCCATATGTATTATACCCTTTATTGGTAAGATTATTGAAATAATTCTTAAACAACAACTGCAGCATTACTTTGAATCGAACAATCTGTTTATTGCAGCTTTATTATAAAATTGATTTTAAATACAAATAAAAACACTTACTAAAATAAATATAATGAAATATAATAATACATATAATGAAATATAAATAACTTACTCAGATATGTACGGCCACCGACACAAGAATGAAATATAATCGACTGAAGGTTTGAATTTATACCTGAGATGGATTAGTGAATTCTGCAGAAATCGTTACGTTCGGGATTAAGGAAAAATACCCACTTGGAGCATAATTGAATAAATTAATTTAATGAAATATGTTTATTAATTGCCAGTTTAGTCTTAGATCAGATACATCTACTAGCGACGCTATCAATAATTTACCAGAATTTATTATAGATGCCTTTGAAAACAATAATTATTCTACAAGTATCTTTTTCGACCACGTGTCACACAACATACTCTTGAATAAATTGTCTTATTACGGCATTCATAAAGAATCTTTTAAATTATTAGAGTCTTATTTAACAAATAAATCACAAAGAACTATTGTTAATGGTTCTTTATCTGACCTAGCATTAATAACGACGGATGTTCCGCAAGGATCCGTTCTCAGACCCATATTATTTCTTATTTTTATAAACGACATCGTGACGTGTGATAATAAAGTTAAAATCGCTATTAAGCAAGAACGCGTACTATGTGACTGACTATAATGATTTTCTCGAAGATTTGTTTTAGTTATTTAAATGTTTCTACTGTTTAAAGAATTTCGTTATTTCCATGTATTATGTTTTATTTTGGACGAGTATGTGTTTTTTTTTATCTATTAACACAAATAAAGTTATTATTATTATTATTACCATTATTACAATCAAATCATTTTGCAGAATTTCACAATAAGCAAAACCGTGGACTGCAGATTTTGAACAATATCATTAATAAATATATTAAAAATTAATGGTCCCAGATTACACTCTTTACACAATATTTGTATGAATTGTAACCCATATAACCAACATATTGGGTTCTATTGGTAAGATAAACCCGTGATTGGTGAACATGTATATTCGCTCAGTTTGTTTAAAACAGTATTCTGATCGATAGTGTGGAACTCTTTAAGGAAGTCTAAGTAAATTACATCCTCGGTAAAATTTATAAGATTCATAGCAAACAATCTTTTTTTTACAAAACCATGTTGCTTATCGCTTATAAAATTACAAGAAATTTATCACAATTTTTATATACCAGGGCAACTCTGACAATTTTCCAGTCCTCAGGATTAAATAAATAACAAATTAAATAAATACTCTAGAGGAATTAAGAAGCAGATAATACAATCTTTAACGATAAAAGCGGGAATTCAAATACAATCTACTTCATTATTAAAGAAATGCATACGATTTTATTGTGACGCGTCTATACATTGATGCGGGGTAAAATGGGCCGAGAAATGATGAAGGGTCCGCCCTTCCAATGTTGCTGCTTGCCAATTTACTCCGAGTAGTCTAAGTGCCTCTGCGCGAAGTCTATTTTTCGACTTTAACACAGTGCGATAAATCAAGTTTTGTGTTTGGCTGGGAGAATGCAACCAAAACATTCAAAGTTCAAAGATGCTTCAACAAGCCTCTAAGAAAGACCGAATTTCAAGGTTGTAGTTCGGGAGAGGACACAAAGAAAGTCCGGGAGGAAATCGCCGCCGAACTCAATTCCGATAGCCCTACAATAGCCAGAATCGACGAAACCGTTAAACGTGTGCGCGAAGTTTTGCGTTCTGGTCATCGATTGAGCATCCAGCAAACCGCTGATACCCTAAACATGTCGGTATATTAGATAGTGATAAAGAATGTGCAAATGGGCAAAGTCAGCGCGAAACTTGTGCCGAAAGTGTTAACGGAAGACCAGAAAAAACTTCGAGTTTCGTGCTGTCGATAATTGTTAAATTAGATTCAAAATAAGCCAGACTTCCTTAACTCTGTCAAAACCGGAGACGAATCCTAGATGTTCAAGTACGAGTTAAAAACGAAAAGAGCAGCGACTGGCATACAAAATCATCCTCCATCTACAAGAAAGCTCAAATCAAAAACGTTGTTCATTGTATTTTTTGACGTCCGAAGAATTGTCCATTTTGAGCATGTACCGCAGGGCGAAACTGTTAACTAAACAGACTTGTCAAATGCAAGCTGAAGTTGAAACGTGGCCACTATATACGCTCTGCCGAGGATAAACTAAAAACGGAACCTAATAAATTTTGGAATTATGTCCACGCCATGAAGAATACTACCCGTATCCCTGGTGTTATGAAAACAGAGAATGAAACTTACTCTTGTGCCCCTGATATTGTAAATGTACTTGCAAATCATTTTGAATCACCATATCACACTTCCACTGATAATCACAGCGTTTCCAGTCTCGTTGTTCCAGAATGTATGGACTTCTTCTTGGTTTCTGAGGATGAAGTCCTTCAACAACTTAAAAGTATTAAAGCAAAGATAACTGCTGGCTTGGATAACATACTCTCTTTTCTTCTGAGAGACTGTAGACATGTTCTGTATCAACCTCTGACTTACATATTTAACCTTATCCTAAAAAATGGTAAGTTTCCTCGGGTCTGGAAGAAAGTGAAGATTATTCCCGTACAAAAATTTGGTGAACGCAATCAGATTAAAAATTATCGGCCTATTGCTCTTTTGAGTAATTTTTCTTAAATATTTGAGTGTATTCGGAACAAACACATACTATTCATTGTTCGTCATTCCATTACAATTAAACAACATGGTTTCATGCCCGGCCGCTCTACAGGAACTAATTTAATTAACTTCACTCAGTTCGTCTCTGAGAACTTGGTTAAGCAGTGCCAAACTGACGTAAAATATACAGACTTGAGCAAGGCTTTCGGTAATATGCCTCATACAATACTCGTCTCTAGGCTTAAAGATCTTAATATAACTGGTAACATAATCAACGTCATTGACTCATACTTGAGGGATCGCTCGCAGATTGTGGAGCATGGAGGTGTCCAATCCTTTCCGTATGAAGCTATCACCGGGGTACCCCAAGGATCCAACCTTGGGCCATTGCTGTTCCTTATATTTATTAATAATGTGTGCAGTGATATTTCATCTGATGTCTTAATGTATGCCGATGACATCAAACTTTACAGGATAATCAAAAATGACTCAGATTGTCAATTACTTCAAGAGGACTTGAATAAATTACATGTGTGGTGTAACGATAATGGTCTCAAAATGAACATAAACAAGTACAGTGTACTTACTTTTACCAGGAATACCAACCTTATCTTCAGTGACTATTATATTGGTCAGCCAAAGTAATACAGAGTTGCTGAGATCAAGGATTTGGGTGTAACTTTTGACTCCAAACTTAATTTTAAAAGCCATATACTTACATTGGTTAATGAGTGTTATCATCTGTTGGGCTTCATTATTAGAAATGGTAAGCAATTCACTAATATTGACACTCTTATTACACTGTACGATTTATTCATTAATAGTAAGCTGATGTATTGCTCTTTAGTGTGGTCGCCTTCCCAACTATACTTAATGGGCCTACTTGAGGGTGTGCAAAAAAATTCTTAAAATTTTTATTTTCTAAGAGGTACGGTATGTACCCGGATAGATCTGTACAGTACACCAGCTTAGTATTAGAATTCGACAGAAGGTCAACTGCAAACAATCATAAATTCCTTTCGATCTGTAACTGACTCTTGTTGATGCAGATGTACTTAACATACATCCATCGCATCAGCAATTATTATGAGAAGTCGTTTTCTTTAGATCCTCAAAAAGATTATCATCAAGCAGTATCCATGCAGATGTCTATATCGTGGCGCTCTTTTGAAGTAGGTTTTATATGTTGCAATTATTTTTTGTTTTTATTGTAGACTATTTTCCGGACTTATCTAGCTATATTTAAGAAAGGCAAATTTATGCTTTTGTGAATTGGTTATCATAAAATTCTTGGAATGTACTTCTTTTTCGTAATTGGAATTGTAAGCTTTGAGGTCGAAATTATTTTCATTAGTTTGCCGTATTTACCTTTCCATGTTCTTTCTATCGTCCTTTTTAACTTTTTTGTCCTAATTAATAAATTCATAATAATCTTTCCTATTACTGCACCACTGCATAATGTGTTCTAAATCTATGTGTTGTTATTACTTATAAAATTAGCAAAAACTTGATTTATATATCCAAAAAGCATTACCTCACTTTTTAAAACCGTTTCAATTTTATACAGAAATATTATGACAAGAATGAATGCACACCGAAGTTTCGTCGTTAAGTCAAGATGCAGCGACGATATTTTACACTCGTCCACTCCATCAATCTTCTTTCCGGTGACTGCGACGGAATGGGGGCCCGCTCCACGGCGTCGGACACTTACGAAGGCTTAACTAAGAAATATTAATGCGATTATGACCGCTGGGAAATCAACAAGAAAGTGCAATTGGGCTTGATTTACAGTATGCTCTAGTCCAAAAGCAGCGGTTTTAGATAAGCAAAGACTATTTCCCGTTTCTGGTAGCAGCTAGTAATATCGTGCGCCGACCTCAACATTTAATCTAAAATGCTCGAAGTTAATTTCAGTCTCTAGGGGCGTCGTTATTCACGCAGCGAAGTTTTCAAAGGAAATAAAGTAAATTATTTGAAACCTTATATTTCAACTTTTTAATTATATTTTAGTATTTTAATACACTTAAATCAAATATATTGAATAATAATAATATCAATTATTCACGATGAATTAAATTTCTCACTTAACCCGTGGTGAATTTTTTTTTATCACAATTAAAGGTTAATTAAACTCTTGGTGTTGTTTCACAATTTTTATATATTTCTCTGATTAGTTTCGACCGTTGGTCATTCTCAAAGAAATATACATATTAATTAACCTCTAATAAATTATTCATTTGGAAAAATAGAATTTCTGGATATAAACTTTCATTGAAGCAGTATTGATGAAGTCTATTCATGGGTTTGAGTGGAAGATCATTTGAAGAAGTGAACTCCGTCCGTTCTCTCTTCGGCTAAAATTTTAAGTATTTTTTCAAATTTTGTGATATTGTTTAAGAAAAGACAGCAAAGATGTAATAAAATGAATAAATAAATAAATGAATTATTAATATACCAAGTTTAAAAAACCTATTCACAAATGAATTAAACGCCTCTACAGTTAACAGAAAACTTATTGTATAACCTAGCATCATTAATAAATAAATGTATAAAATGCTATAATCCCTAACCTGATCTATCATGTGTGTACACGATTTTTCCTTTAGAAATTATGAGTTAACTCGTATAACTTTTAACGTCCGAAAATCCCTCCACGGAAGCACGCCTCCTTCACGGTCGACCGATCGAGATCTATAATTTCCCTGGGTCGCCGTAAAGCGGTCTCCGCAGGGCGGTGTGGAGGTGGGGCGAGGGCGGCGGATCCATTCGAGAAGCCCTATTAGTGTAAAAAGCTCATACTCGAACGCACATGCAACGAGCTTTTAGCACGCACAATGCGCCCCCCTAATCCTAGGGCTTTAGCGGTAAATTTCATTTCGGCGCGTCTCTCCCCAAAAGTCCACCCCCCGACGCCCCCATCCACCCGAAATCCACCCTTTGGCCTCCGGCGGCCACGGCCTTTTCCTCCACGTCCCAGAACTAACGAGTTTCCTTCGAGCGTGGATGGATTCTAAAGAAAAACGACTAGGCTACAGTTAGACCACTTGATTTTTTTTCTCCAGTAAAGAAAAAGAGATTAAGGCTAAGAAACGGATTTATCTCGAAGGTGTAACTTTAACGCTTCTACCATAAACAAGATGTATTCAACATATATAATTATAAGACATATGGGAATATGCAATTCTAGAGTTATAGCGACCGTAAATATTAAATTAAATATAGGATATTATAAAGAAAAGCCTAAACGACTAATTTAGCACTGTTTGTTTTTAATTTAGTAGAGTAAAGAAGATGTAATTATTTCTAATAATAAATTATGTTTACATGATTGTTTAAGATATCATAGTATAAGACAGAAGTTATTCCAAACTGTTCTCATTTTCTGAGCATAATTGATAAAAAACATGTTCACTCTTCGAGTAGTTTTTGAATTCACGCAGAGAAACAATCATCTAAAAGACAGCATCCTTATCTAATCACGTTTTTGTTGAGTAGCTCTAGGAAAATTAATTAAACTAAATACAACAGTTGTCTATTATATGTATGGTTGTGCATTCTCGTGTTATAATAGCAGATCTAAACTGACGTTTGAGGGAGTCAAAAATTAACCCTTCGAAGAATATTATGCTTCAAAATAATATTTTTGTTTTAAAATTGCTGAACTGTAGCTTCCAAGCAGAAATTATCTAGTAAATTTTGCAATTCAGGTCTCACTGATAGTTTCAGCATACCTTCAAACATACCAGTGGCATTGACACGCTGTGTGTTTTTTCAAATCTGGAGTTAGCTATCGATATATTCTTGAATCCAAAAGCGTGTAAATTTGGAACACATCATACAACACGTAATGTTCTAAGCCATGACGACTAATGTATTCAGCAATTGCAATTATATGTATGATTATCCTATATTCTAAACGCCTTTAATGTTGAACCATAACATTATGTGTCTGGCCTGAGTCCAAAGTATTTCCACAGACATTTCACTATTTACAAATTGTTGCATTTCCATAATAAACCTTAATTCATAATAGAAGTTCAAGCATTCGTACCTTTTCGCATCATCCCGAGCTAATCAACATTTTCTTTCTCCATATTGTTTTTCCCCTTCACTTTAAGAGCTTTTAGCAGATTCAATTTACTGGGCAATAGATCGAAATCCTATCATTTATCTCTTTCGTCATTTTTTTAATGCTTACAGAATTTCTCCAATGTGTATTAAAACGTCTTATGGACCCATAAGACGTATTCTTATAAATGATATCTCAAGTATGCTCTAAAATATACGCAAAGCATAAAATAAGTGCTAGTTCGTTTTGCAGTCCAAAATACATTTCCTTGAATTCATAGAGGCCAAGGGCATGAATAAATACTTTATTATTGCCATGCTGGTCATTTGGCTCAATGGAAGCCTGCCAATATTTAAAGCGAATATCAATAATCATAAACCATTTTCCATTAATGTTAAATCTTAAGCTGTGTTGATGCTAGTGTTACGTCCTGATATCTCAGAGTGGCTAAATTAAGTTGACAAGAGTATACATATTTTAGTAATTCGAAGGTATGAGCATAGGTGCTGACTAAGATTATGTTGATTTTTTGTTCAACATTCAATTATTTTGATTCTGTAGATTACTTTCACAGAAGAGAGAGCTGATATGGATTATTTTATACTAAGTGAAAGATTTTATGTCTATTTAATGCTCCCCTAGGGTCGTGATAGTTTATTTCCTCAAGAAACATTTAAATGCCGTAAAGCAAGGAAGTTAATTTAATCAAATTTAATCGTTTTTTTTTTTAATTTCAAAACCTTAATGATTTTGTAGTTCCATCATATAAGTGTATTGACTATTAGGGAAAGAATAGTTGGGACACTTACTACGTGGTAATCCATAGTTCAATTCAGTGTGATGTTCAGAATTTAAGTCATGTAGCTTAAATAATCTACAATTTTGTTTGAAATAGTCATATTTTTTGACTTTCGTGGAACAACTTACACAAAATCTATTTCCCGTATTCTATCTCTTTCATTTTTTTTTTTCATATTTTTATTGTTTTAAGCGAGGCTTCTTCGGCACCTACTAAAGCAATCTTTATGCATTAAAATATTTTTTGTAACCCTTAATGTTTGAGTTGCAGATCAGCATTCGCAGAGTGCAGACGTGCATCCGACCGCTCCGCGTCTTTTACCGCTAGCACCAGAAGTACGTACGTTAAAACAAACAAAAAATGGCGAACACATAGCTCAAGTATTCGGGGAAGTGTTTGTAAAGTTTGGTGATAATCTAAAAAAACAGTGTTATTAGCAAAACTGTGAAAAGTGGAAGTCGGCGCGTACGCTTAAGAGCCTGCAATTCCTATTCTATGCATCACAGTGAGCCGCTATATCAACATCAGACAGAAATTTACTGGCCCTAGGTTCATACCCAATTGCATCCAGATTGGTCCAGTATAAAAGGAGCAATAGACGGAAGCATTTTTTTGCCACGTAGTCGCGACAACGAGATGCGAAAAAAATCCTCGCAGCGTCCTACGAGAGCTCGTATATATATTTGGGACGATCAATTGCATTCCCCTTTAAAAAAATTGCGAACAAGACCTATTTCATTCGCCTGAAAAATGACCGAAACTCTACACCTTCGAGGAACCCTTTTGGGGCACAATGGCTGAGTTACACAAATTGCCACCAACCCCAATTATCCCGACACGATCTTATCTGCATCGCGTAACAAGACCTTGATCGCATGGAAGTTGACTAGGGACGAATTCTCCCAATACGGTGTGCCACATAAGCATCTCTACGTTCACTCCCACTTCATCTCCAACGTCGTCTTATCAAGCGATGGCAACAATGCCCTCTCCGGCTTCTGGGACAAGACCCTCCGCCTGGGGACTTGGCCGACGGAAAGACAACCCGCCGATTCGAAGATCGCACCAAGGATGTCTTGAGCGTTGCTTTCTCTGTTGACAACCGCTAAATCGTGTCCGGATCCCGTGACAAGACCATCAAGTTGTGGAATACCCTTGCCGAGCGCAAGTTCACTATTCAGGATGATAAGACATTCAGATTAGGTATTTTGTGTACGTTTCTATCCAAACCACTTTAATCCAATCATCGTTTCCGCTGGCTGGGATCATGTGGTTAAAGTGTGGAACTTGACTAAGTATCGTCTAAAGATTAATCACTCTCGACACACTGGCTACTTGAAGAGTCACTGTTTCCCCTGATGGTTCCCTTTGCACCAGTCGTGGAAAGGACTGCAAGGCCATGCTTTGGGATCTTAATGATGTAAAGCATTAAGATACCCTGGATGACATCATCACGGTCCTTTGTTTCTCCCCCAATAGGTATTGGTTGTGTGTCGTGTTTGTCCCAACCATCAAGATTTGGAATTTAGAAAGTAAGGAAATGGTTGAAGAGCTTAGGTCAGAAGTTGTTTTTCACCCCAGTGCTTGTCACTGGCATGGTCCACTGACGGACAGACCTTGTTTGCCGGTTATTCTGATAACATCATCAGGGTATGGCAAGGCAGCATACCTTCTGCTCTTTAAGATGCCCTTGACTTGTATTCAAGGATACTTTAATAAGAAAAGTTAAAAAATATTTTTAGTTTTTGTATTTATTGTATATATAATAAAAATTATTTTTTTATAGTAGCACTAGTAGTGTTAGGCTACCGACCTCGTGGTCCTTCCGCCATGTGTTATTTGTGTATATGTGTGTGTGTGTAAATGAGCTTGTTACTTTAAAGGATCGCCCCCGTCACTCTAAAGCACCATTAATTGTATCCCAATGGTGAATGGTACCGGTCACCCATCCAACTGCTGAACCGAACTAACGTTGCTGCACTCTCGCTAACGCTAGTTCGGTCGCAACCGAATGCGCTACCACCGGCGTGTGATTTTGATTGAGCAAATAGTCATCATTCACCCGCGAGCTTGCCCAACAAGATCCGCCCAAATTTTTGGGAAATTCATCAGTGGTCTCCCCAAAATTCAGCCTACAGTAGAGAAAATTTTATCAGTGAAAAACACACGGCAAATGATGTCCGAGAAGACTAAAGAATGCCCTCTCACAGCTTGAGTTGCTAAAGTTGTTAAGAACCTTGCCAAGGTAATCAAGGACAACCCCAACCCGAATGTGGAGATCAATGGGAACGCGCGCCTTAAACAGCTGCATCAATCAGAAAACAGAAAACAAAATGCCCGTAACTGGCCGATACCACCACTTAGGCAGAGCGAGTTGCCTCCGATGAGACTTCGCAGACGGAGACGGCCCCAGAAGCCACAAACAGGGACAACGCCAGCCTAAGAGAGGAGCTTTTTAGCCTGGCAAGCAGACCTTGCTTGCCAGGCATCGTCGATTGGATTAGCGTTAAGCAAGCCAAGGAAGACCGGTTTGTGGGTAAACCCTCATGGAGAGACGTGGCATCAAAATCGTCCAATAAGAACAAATATGCGGCCATTAACAAGAACACACAGGCGACTGTGAGAAATTCCGGTTCCGGAGAAGTGGGAAAGAGCCCTCGCCCAGGGACAGAACAGCACGGCCTCCAAGCAGGGCAAGACACAATAAGGTAATGGTGGAAACTAAAGATTTCTTGTACAGCACAATTCTGGGGAAACTTAAAAAGGGCCTGGGCATAGATGCGAGCTCAAAAGTAGCCCAGGCCAAGAGAAGCTTGACGGAGAACCTGGTGCTGGAACTCAAGAGAGGAGCTAACGGTGAAGCAACAGAGAGGTCCCTGAAGTAATCCTTACAGACGAAATAACAGTCGAGACAGAAATCGTCGAAGCTATGGAAGCTGCTCTGGGAATCAGTAGGTCGATCCAGGTTTAGTGGATCCGACTATATGCAAATGGCCTGAAAATAGCCCTCATTGAGGGAAAAAGAACGCGATCCATCTTCAATGGAAGCGTAAGGATGGGTTGGGCCAGGTGCAGGGTTCAGGCTTGACCGAAAAAGCACGGACCATGCTGGAGATGCCGGACGTTTGACCACTTGGCGGCCCAGTGCAAGGGGCCGGACCGCTCGAAGAGGTGTAGAAGATGCGGCGATGAAAGGCAGCCCATGTCAAGATGCAAGAGAAGACGCACTTCACAGGAAGTGCAGCCTGCTTTTGCTTTCGCATGGAAGCCGAGGCGAATACTGCCCTTGATTTTTATTCCAATGGTATTACATTGTGTACATTTGCTTCAAATGACTCCCATAGACAAATCATATAAAGAGAGGTATTTCAGAAGATACTAATCTTTGTACCAACTGTTTTCTATAAACAATGCAGAATATATTCGATAGAAACTACACATATTATTTACTTTTGTTTCTTATTTTGGAAATTCTTTTCTATAAAAATTGAAAATATAAATAGCAAAACAAGTTAATTAAGTTAATTAACACACATCAACTGCATTATTTTTTTTTAAAGTAGAAGTAAAACACATACTCTCTTTAGATTTTTAAATAATCAACTGGAAAACTGAGATTCTTATTTTGGAAATGCTTCAAACTTCAAAAATCGGAAATAAAATATAGAAAAATAATGTCCATCCATATATCCATATAAAGTCAATAACGATTACTTAAAATCTATTAAGCTTTTAACAAAGTAAAACTAAAACATCCACATTTACTAAATTTTGAAAAATCAAGTTATAAACTGACATTGTCAGCTTTGCAAATCGGAAATATTAAATGAGAAAACAATTGCCATACATACGAAATTATTAAGACTTACTTATAATCTAGAGGATTCTATAATAGAGTAAAAACAAAAGATCTATCACAACTAGATTTTTAAATAATCAACCGCAGACTGAGTTAGTTATTTTGGAAATGCCAATCATTAAAAATAAAATAAAAAAACAAGAAATTAATGAAGTTGATTTAAAGTCTAATAGATTCACTAATGCACTAAAAATAAAAAATAAACTACTCGCACTAAAGTTGAAATAATTAAACCACAAAACTGAGTTTGTTAATTTGAAAAAGCTATGCAATCAAAATATTAGAATGACAGTGATATTAAACATGCAATTCAACATGCATGAGAAATGTTCAACGCACTGATTCTTTAACAAAAAGACTTCTTAATATAGGTTGAATTTTTTGCAAAGAAGAAGAAGGAAAAACAATGAACATTTTTTATTTTCTTATTGGACAATTCCAGATCAAGATTCCCAAATACAGTTAACATGTCCAACAATATGAAAATAGTTGCCTAGTTTAGGCTAAATATTAATTTAAGATATGAGGATCTACAATTTATAAAATACAAAATATAAAGTAGTTAAGCTGAATTGGCATCCTCTACATAAAAATAGACTCTTTAAAGAAGTAATAGAAGACAACATTTACAAAAATGTTATAAACATCTCTGATTTACCTTGTAATATGGTAGAAAAAATAAAATCTCTGTTTACTGCTAAAGAATATTTGAGAAAAAAACTAACTTGTTTCTATCCAGACAATCAATTTGCAACAGGAAGAGAGTTTAATAATAGATTCAAGGAAGACCTACAAAACTATTATTTTGGCAATGCAATAAAAAAAGATTCTGTTTGTAAACTGGTAAAACAAAAGAAAAACTTATGCTTGTTAGAAAATTAGCAAATGCTGAAAATAAGAATAATGATAACCTTGGCTAAACTTTGTAGAAACAAAAGATGAAGAGTGCACTTTGAATAATGACAAAATACAAGATGGTTGCTTTGGTATACATTTGTCCGAACTTAAACATTATTTCTCATATAATAATGTTTAAATTTGGATTTCAGGTAATAAAGGACGTGTCTTAAATCTGCGAAAAGGTTTTGAAATCTAGACGATTAAATGAACAAATGAATGTTTAACAATTTTCAAGAAATTTTCCTTATTTCGGCTGTATAAATACCGGCAATTTGTAATATTTTGCACATATCTCATTGAGAATGACTAAGATACGGCACTAATAGAAAACAAGTAAACCTGCCAAGTGTTACATAAACAAATTTTATTTCAATTTGGATTGACCGATATTTTCATCTTGGCCGTGCAAGGAAAAAGAAAAATCAGGGGGCGCGTGTTCTAGATAACTGCTGTCGACCAACGACTGCGTGGGTTAATTTATGTCCGGAAGGGCTCCTAGGGGATAGGCCTTAGGCAACTTAATATCTGAGTCATGTATTAGATTGGATTAGAGCGCGTCAGGAATTAATTACATGTGAGCTTGTATGTGTCTCACTTTTCCTCCATATCCTCCGCCAAACTTGGCCGCGACAAGTTTAATGCGTTAAGAGGCGATTAAAGGGCCCTCGCAACGGCTGAGAACTCTGAATATTCGGGAAACGCGAAATTCTTGGGCCCGGAGTTAATCGGGAAGTTTAAAAGTGGAAAGCTCGGTCGAAGGAGAAACTTTGATTGTGCGCATACTATTCATATTTAGTTTCCTCCTATCTACAGAAAAAGGTCGCCAATAAACCAGCCATATTTTATATGAAAGATTGCTTCATTCTGGTTGTGTCTTTTATTTTAATATTTGTACTTGAAATGAAACTAAAAAATATAAATTTTGAATTATTTTGAAAAGAAGTTTTTTAAGTGTTAAATATGCCTGCAAAGAATTTACCAGGATATATAATGTCGCGAATGGAATGGAGGTCATGGTCTATAATAAGAAACGTGTTGCTCGTCCCTAAGAAGCATAATTTACACGGACGTTTTGTTCTGCACTGAAGTGGCTTCTAGCTTCACAAAAGGTGCCCTCTGAAGGAACGTAGTTCCTTTTAAATCACCCTGGCGACACTTGCCCAACTCGAGATTCCCATTGTCCACATTTAAACGCCATCAAAGCCACATTGAAATCGATAATAAAAGCGGCCGTAACGGGTGGGCCTGCCCACGTCTTTCCCTCAACCGCCACGTGTGTATATTCGAGTATGTATGTGTGTGTGTATGTGTGAGGGAACGGTGGTATTATAAAAGTTTTGATTGCGTCCGGGGCGAGCCGAGCCGTCCATCCTCGCAGGGGCGAGCTTTACGAGCTCCTGATACGACCTGTAAAATAGGTCCGTTATGACGGGCCCCGTAAAAAATTGTACAAGCCCACAAAGGACGTAAAGTTCTGGTGGAAATGCGCGACCCGTGCCGGCCTTAATTTAATTTCATTACGTCCACACCGATGCACACCACTTGTTTCCCTTTTACTTTGCATTCCTCCAGTTGGCTGCCAACTCAGGTATGGTTCTCGACTACTTTATAATAGAGTTGCTATCAGTTAAAGGGCGACTAATTCTGAAATAATCAAAATTGTTTCAAATTAAATCATATTTATTTTTGTAGCCAATTTGTGAAAATTATAAGGGAACTCATGAAATAAAATCTTAATCTAAACATTAATATGTGGTATAACTGAAAAATAAATTTTGAATCAAATTCCAAAAAATCAGCTACGAGAGGCGTTTGAAAAGTCCGTGCAAAAATAAAAACTACTTAGGCTTATACACTTCGTCCAACGATGTTCTAGTTTGTTGATCCCTTCCAAATAATAGGGTTTGTCCATGACTGCAAAATATCCATTATTGTCTGGAATTCCCCCTTGGTAACCCATTGTTTAGATTGTTGTTTGGTTTTAGGAGTATAGTAATGTATCCATGTTTCATCCACAGTGACGAAACGATGCTTAAAGTCCTCCGGATTCTTCTGGAACAGCTGCAAACCATCCTTGCAACACTTCAGACGATTCCGTTCTTGGTCAAGCGTAAGCAATCGCGGCACCCATCTTGCGGATAGCTTTCTCATGTCGAAATGTTTATGCAAAATATTCCCATAGCACTAGCAATCTCACGCACGCAGATATTTCTTTTAATACATTGGCGCGCGTCAAACTGCTGTGCGCCACTCTAGCAAGAACAAAATGCGTGGAGGCGCAGAGAATAAGGGACAGGCTACACGGAGCCCTGAGAGCTGAAACCATTTGAGTGGGCAGAGGGTACCGCATGATCTCCACCGAGGCCGCTGAAGTACTGGTCTCAGTAGCCTCCCAGATTTGGAGATCATGGCAAGAGGCGAGGTGTACGGGGCTACGAAAAACGGAATGGCCAAGAGCACCGCGAAACGAAATGCCAAGCGGATGCTAAAGGACTAATGGCATGAGCGATTGGATGCCAATAAGTAGAAAGGAGTCTGGATCCGAAAGGTCATCCCAGCGTTGGAATTTTGGCAACTAGAAGCAAGTATCTACAGAAGATCGGAAAAGCCCTTGGAGAGGAGTGTCCTTGGCACGAGAGCGAGATGGACGACCTGAAGCACCCCTTCTTTGCGTGACGACGGTGGCAAAGGAAACTTAAGAGTGAAGTAGGGAATTGGGAAGGACTGTCGAGCCAATAAGCCTCGTTTTCGAGCATGTAGAGAACTGAGCCGCAGTGGATTCGACGGCTATTTGGAGCAGATGGGCAAACGGAGTTGGGGGTTGCTAGTGAGTACGATGTTGAGAAAGAGGAAGAAGGGTGAAGGGCCGGAGAAAGAGTGGAGAAGGAGAAGTGCATAAAGGTGACATTGTCGATTGGCCGACCACTATGGACGAGTCCGACAACAATGACGCCGTGGAAGTTCGTCTTCGACTTGGAACTTCATTTGACATCTAAGCCCCCCGCTTAAATATAAATAGCGAAGTCGGTGAATGGACCACAGTGGTAATACTGTAGGTCGTGCGCTTTTCAGTGGGGTAAAGTTATTAAAAAGAGATTCAATTACGTGGAGTACAGTACTTATTGTTGCAAGAGAATAATTATTATTATAAGAGGTACTTAATGCACTTCAAAGGTTAAACAACTTTTAATTATTTTTTTTAGTTTAATAGCAAATGATTCTTAATTGGATGAGTGGATATTTATGTGTATGTGTAATTATTTGAAGAGCATCGGCCATATTCTTGAATCAATGAAACCAATATCTATGGTGACTCTAATATTTCCTCTGCCACTTACGAAAAATGATGATACGAGTGCAGTTGGGCCTATTTTATCTTCTGAATTTGTTAATTAAAACTTCACGTAACTTAAGAATGAGTTTTAACATAGTGGTTTTTCACTTATTATTTAAACAATCTAGCTATATTAATGGTGAAGAGAATTTCAGATTATTGACTTCAATTTAAAGTGTTTGTTGTCTATACTTTTCCTGCTTACAAAATTTAAAACTAATACACGATATACATTTATATCATATAAAATATACAACTACTTTAAGACACTATAGTCATGAGTGGAGTTCACTGATTAGCAATGGTCTTCCGCTCAAATCCGCCATCTTCCGAAGACACACCTTGACAATTTTCTGAGTTTTCTCGAAATATTTATAACTAAATATGCTACATTATATCTCTTTTATTGAATATTTTAGACATAAGTCTATGTATTATACACTGGAAGTGTTTATAATAAAGCAGATCTCCGTTTGAAACGTTTATTTATAAACTATTTGTACTATATATTTTTGTAAATTTGTCAACGTAAGAATTCTTTAGATATTTCCGCAAATATATGTTATGTATCAAGTCTTATATAGCTAACGCTCTTGCGTCATTTCTCTCTTCATATTGTTAAAATGTGACGTGAATCTCTCAATTAAATCTTGCTAATAATTTTAATTTTTGTCATATTTGATTATATACTCTTTCTAAGCCACTTTCCATAATGCGGGAAAGAATCTTCTATTATTTCTTTTAATAAAACAGCGATAGAAAACTACTTAAAAATTATTTTTCATACCTTAAATAATAGATAAGCTGATTTCCATACAACTGCAATATTTAACATAAAATATTATAGCCGATAATTATCACTCAAATTAGAATTTTATTTTTGAAAAAAAAATGTGACGTAGAGAAGTTGATCCTGTAAATATAGATCTCGCTAAGACCTTTGCTCGTGTGAACAAAGACATATTAATTAGTAGGATTCATTAAAACATACGAATAATTAAGTACAAATCATCATGACAATATAAGATTTGAGTCCTATCTTCCAAACGTACATGCACCTAAGAAAAGTCATCGTCTGATCATAACTTAGTACTAAGTATAACGTTTACATACCTAATTATTTTGTAGTAAAATTAATGATATTGCACAACAATCATAAAGGATTACTCGATGATCAGTGTATCATCGATAAAATTAAACGAAAGAAAATTTTAAAAAATGGCGGCAAGGGAGACTAGAGAATCTATAACCACAAACGAATATGGCTCCCAAGGTCAATATAATGAAATATACACAAACGAACGACTCACAGCACTGGAAAATGTAGTAAGAATAACAAAGAGAAAAATATATACAGGGTGACTGACGAAAAAACTTTGGTGCTGTATCTCGCTTATTTTTGATCCGATTTGAATAAATAAAACATCAAATTAAATAATTTTTATAAAACTTTAATATGAACTGTACTGATATTTTTTCTTGCATTCAGTTTTTGACAAAAGACGATCAACTTTTTTTTTCAAATTGCACTGTATATATATTTTGTACTGATCCGCAAGGAGATTTTTTTCTGAATCTAAATTTGTAAACGATTTTATCCATTCATCAAACCAAAGTCGAGAAATTGAGGATTAAAAAAAAAAATTAAAAATCAAATACCCATAGTAAACAATATACAGAGCCTATTCCAAATGTCAAAAGTGACAGTGTCAGTCATTGGTACAATACTGCAATGATTTTTAATAATTTTATAATAAAAATGTTGCAAAATTTCAAAAACTGAAAAAAATCACAAAATTCTAGTACAGTGTTTGAAATATTGCAACATTTTAATTATGAAATAATTAAAAATCGTTGCAGTATTGTATCAATGGCTGTCACTGTCACTTTTGACATTTAAAATAGGGTCTGTATATTGTTTACAATGGATACTTGACTTTTTATTTATTTTTTTAATCCTCAATTTCTCGACTTAAGTTTGATGTATGGATAAATTTGTCTACATTTTTATATTCAGAAAAAAAATCTCCTTGCGAATCAATAAAAATATATATACAGTGCAATTTAAAAAAAATGTTGATCGTATTTTGTCAAAACTGGGTGCGAGAAAAAAATATCAGTTCAGATCGTATTAAAGTCTTTTAAAAATGGTTTAATTTAATGTTTTATTTATTAAAATTGGATAAAAAATAAGTGAGATACAGCACCAAAGGTTTTTCGTCAGTCACCCTGTATAACTATGGAAAAGAGATATATAAGGAAACAGATATATGCCAAAAATTCAAAATTAGAGTACATTATAATTTATAATTAAAATTAAGTAAGAAATCCATTAAAATGAACAGCATCTACATACATCATGTAAGAAGTACTCAAAACAAATTCAAAGAAATAGAATTTATTGAAATTCTGGCAAAACATTGTGCAATTTTATGTTGTTTTTAATTTGTTGCTCTAAAAGTTTCTCATAAAGTTCAGGTACAAAAGGTAAAATACGTACGGGTCGCAAGTCATTAATTAAAACAGGATTATTTATCTTTGGAATAGGAATAATTTATTTCCATAGATGTATACAGTAGCGTTACATATCGGAAGAGTCAACAGAATGTACAAAAATAACAGGTTATATAATACTATGATATTAATAACAACTTAGAAATTCTTGAATTTTATAAAACATATTATTAAGCAAAAATGTAAATAGTTGGTTTTTAAACATTGATAATTTATGTAGTGATTTAATTTCATTTGGAAGATTGTTGAAAAGCAAAGCGAGTATTGAGGGTGAGTATTTTGTAACATTTAATCTGTATTTGGGAATGCATATTTTATCATTATATCTCGTGGTGTATTGGTGTAGGCGATGATGAGGCGTATAATGCGTTTTTGTGCAATGAATACAGTTTTCCATGATTTCGATGAACCCCACAAACATAGACCATATCTCAAACGAGATTCAATTGTTGCAAAGTAAAACATTTTCAACTGATTAATTGTTAAGTATAGTTTAAGATTTCTGATGAGAAAACAATACTTATTTAAGGTTGTTACTAGTTGATTACAATGAGTGGACCAGTCAAGATTTTCATCAATGAATAAGCCAAGGAATTTTGTGTATTTTGTCGGTGTCAGTGTATTTTGATCAATGCTAATACAAACGTTCAAGTTGCGTTTAGATTGTTTCGTATGGAAACGGATGTATTGAGTTTTTGTGGCGTTAATTATGAGCCTATTACGATGAAACCAAGAAGATAGTTGCTCTAAAATAAAGTTGCAGTATATCTCTAGTTGAGGACTTAATGGATGACTTAAAATGGTCGAAGTATCATCTGCGTATATATACAAATCTTCCGCAACATGATGAACAATATCATTAATATACAAGATGAATAGGGTGGGGCCTAGTATTGACCCTTGAGGGACACCTCTATTTATTATATTAATATCTTAAAAGTAAGTAGTTCTTGAGTATTTATTTAGTTTATTAAATTTAACACGTTGCCGCCTGTTTACAATATATGACCGACCAATCATGGGCCGCTCCTCGAATCCCATTATTATATAATTTATCGAGCAAGATATTAATGTCAATACAGTCAAAAGCTCGACTAAGATCAATAAATATTCCAATTGGGTACTCTCCTGACTCTAAACAATCAATTATTTTTTTATGAAAAGATTGTAAAGCTGTTATAGTGGATCATTTTTTACGAAAGCCGTGTTGTACGTATGTTAAGATTTTAAACTTTGTTAGGAAACTTTCTAATCTATATAGCATACTCAGCTCAAATAATTTAAAAAACACTGAAACTAAGGACACAGGCCTATAATTATTGACTTGTTTATGATCACCTTTTTATAAATGGAGACTATCAAAGATTCTTTTAGTCTTTCGGGAAAAATACCTAATTCCAACGACATATTTATCAAATAAGTTAGTGGCTTAATTATATGTGGAGCTAAAAGTTTTAGCATAAAGTCTGGTACTTCGTCAAAACCATGTGATTTTTTATTTTTTAACTTACCAATGATCATTAATAATTCATTCTCATCTTAAGTTCTTACAAACATTGATTGTGTCTGATTAAGTATGGGTGGAGCTGAATTGTTTACCATTCGTGCATTATCAAGTAAGTTTAATGGTTCGTTTTTAAGGAAATCATTAAATATGTTTGACAAAATTACTGGATCTTCTACAGTTTTTTCATCGTGAATAAGAGAGATATTTTTAGAGGGGATGTTTTTATTTGTTAACTCATTTATAACTTGCCAAGAACTTTCTGCAATATTTTTCGAATTGAAAATTTTGTTTTGATAGTAACTTTTTTTTGTGTTTTTAATTAAATCGTAATGCGATTTCTTTGTCACTTGGTAGACTGGTTTCATTTCCGGATAACGCTTTTGCAATATGTACAGATCATGTAGATTGGGGCTAGATCTTTTAATATGTGTGTTAACCCAAGATTTATTAACTGGTTTTCTGGCACAAAGTGGGAAGTGTTTATTAAACGCATGAATAAATGTATCATGGAAGTTATTAAAGTTACTATTAAATTCTTTTTCCAAATAAACAACGGCCCAGTCCTGACATTTTAGTTCATTTATAAAACTGTCTATTTTTGTTGATTTAAAGTTTCTATACATAATTTCAAGATTAGCAGAAAATTCATTTAAATCAAAATTGTAGAGTAAAGTTTTGTGGTCAGAAATTATATTATCGACAGTGAGCACCTTATTAGAGTATAAATTTGAGTAAATATGATCTAAACATGTTGATGTAGTTAGTGTGCATCGAGTATCATCATGGTTTATTTTTATCAGGTTGTAGGTTAGAAGTAGATTTTATAAAGCGATATAGTCTTCTTGGTTCTCATTTGAATTGACGTCGAAATCTCCATTTATTACCATATTTATTTTACTACTGTACATACCATCAATTACGTTTTGCAAAATTTCTAGAAATATTGAAAAGTTACCTCCTGGAGGCCTGTAGCCTGTTAATGTCTGAAAGCCACAAATTTCTATGACGTTATCCATGCAGTACGACTCTAGTTTCAAGTCGGTGATTTCTAGGTCAGACCTGTGCCATATTGCGACCCCCCACCGCGACCTTGCCTACAATAGTTCGAACCTAAAATATATGAATTAAAATTAATTGAGTTTATATTAGCGTCTCTAATCCACGTTTCAGTGAGACAGATAAATTTAAGATTAAAATTTCCATAATCGAGTTGAAATTGATTGATTTTATGTTCATTGATTGAACGTATATTAAGTAATAACATATCGTAACTTAATGCTTTCACTACTTGATTTGAGTTGAGATTAGAGGTTTCTGAATTTTTTTTTTGTCTTGACTGTGAGTTGTTCTTTTACTAAAAAAATTATTTATAAATGTATTTACTGGCCAGAACTCGGAATTAATAACGTAACCTGAAACATCGTTAGGTACACCAATTTTGAATGAAGAATATACTCCATCCCTAAATTTTGGTTCAAGTTGTTCTACGTTTTTTAGACGTGCTGCAGTGTTTTTTAGTTTTTTCTTCCAGATATTGTCTAACTTGCTGCGAGGTGATTTCTTGCCTTAGGCGATAGACAAAAATCCATTTTCGGCTGATGTGGGCACATGCTTGAAGTGTACTGGTATCCTCTGAGCTGCTCCGAAAGTAAGTCTTTCTTCTATTTTGTACTTTCGTCCATTTCCGGTTTTCTGTATTTTCCCTATGAATATCCTGTGTCCCCATCTCTGATCCACTAGATTTTGTTGATTGTAATGGAGTAGGATATTTACTGATTTCATTTTTCTTAACAGTGTGTGTTTGTTGGGTTGCGGGATTAGGAACTGTTTGTGTTTATTTCTAATATTTTTAATATTAGTAGGATCTTGTTTGTTTTGATTTATTTTTTGGTTATGTTGTAGATATTTTATTAACTTATCTTTCTCTTGGATTGTATGTTCTTTCTGCAGTTACTTTTCCTTAATAATCCCTATTTCTTCACGTAACTTGAGTACGATTTGTAGAGTGAACCGTTGGACTCCTTGTTTTTCACAGCGGAAACATGTTGTGATACCAAATGTATCCTCCGACTTTATACATTCGTCGTGGAATTCACATTTACAAACGTTGCACTTGTTTACTATATCTGATGATTCACTTTTAGACTTTTAGAGCACGATGCACACTTGACTTGATCACTAATTGTTATTGAACTATCTAATAAATCGCTTTCGGAGAAAGAATGACTGGCTATAGCTGCCGCTATCTTATTGTGTACTTGAATAAGTGACTCGTGTAGGAGTATCTACAATTTGTTTCAGACTTAACGGACGAAATAGTGATGTGAATAGTTAATGTACTCTTATGGTTCAAAAGATCAATATTAAAATCATCCATGCAAATTTTTCTTCAAACTTAAGAACGTAGCCAGACAAAATATTTTCAAAGTAATTTAAAAACATATCAAATTTACCCTTCGGAGGTCTCTACCATAAGCTCTAGATAAAACTCTCGACGATTTAGTTTATTACTATGAAATTGTAACTAAATTAAATTAAATTATATCCCGGTATATCTATATCACTAGAACAAAAATTGCTTTGCAACCACTTCTCTGTTAAGGCTATTATATCAAAATGCTTAGCTAATATTTCTTCTCTAAATACATCATAATTATTTAAGATAGATCTAATATTAATATAACAAATATTTAATTTGTTTACGCTCATAGTATTTGATAATAACTAAAATATTAAAATTAAAATGTATTTCTTATTAGTTAATTGTACATTTTGCGTTTTCCCAAATTAATAAATTACATCATTTGAGGCTAAATTACATTATTTAAATCATGATTAGTGTTAATTTTAACTTTTTTATTATTGTGTTTTATAATAACAGAACCATTAGAAGTCCAAACATTCTGTTCACCGAACTTATCATGGCACTTTTCAAATAAGTCCATTCTAGTGGCAGTTAGTTCTTTGCGTATTACGACTCCGCTTCCTTTTAAAAATTGATAAAAGTCACGGAGATGCTACGAGGTTGTTTTGAATCGTGTTCATCTCAATCTTAAATTTATTATTGATAATTTTAAGTATCTCACCTTCACAATCTGCATCGCGTTTTTCCTCGACCCCATAAAATCTTAAACAGTTTTATTTAGACGAATCCAAACTATAAAGCAAATCCCCGTTTTAATCCTCATGTTCCATAATTCGTTTTCCTTACTTCTCCAATGCGGTATTGATTGCAGCGTCTATTTTAGATGTAATAATTGACTTTATTTTTTAACTTATTAACTTATCTTAAAAGTCTTGAAAAATTCCGTTGTGTAAGTAACCAGCATCCGAACGGCGATTTTTGCGTTTCTTGTATTTTGCAGGAGAAAGATATTATTAACATTTTTGTAATATTAAATATAGATATATAGCCTGATGCAAATCGAATTTAGCGGAGCGTTTGAATATACGTCTATTCAGTTCGAGTATTACGCTCAAATTTTAAGTAGATGATTTTATCAGCGCTCATAGAAATTCAACTATTCCGAAAAGTGTCCCATCATAGGGGAAAAGTCATACAAAAGAAAATTAAAAATATTAACGGCAAGAAAGACAATAATCTATAACCACAAACGAATGTGACTTCAAAGGCAAAAATACTGCTACATAAACGAATGACTCACAACACTGAAAATGCACTATTTTATCAAGTAAGAATACTAAAGAAGGAAAAAATTATAAGTACGTGTGGACTAGTGTTTTTCATACTTCCTGTCAATCACAAATGGCCATAATAACTGAATGATGTATTATATTAATGTAGTTATTAATAATAAATTTCATTCAAATCGAATAAATTTTTATAAACAAAAGAAATACATTTTTTGCAACTTTGAAGACAAAGGTGGCCCAGCCATTTTCCCACATTAACGGGACTTATATATGCAAATGTCACATGCTATAATAAACTAATTTTATTAAAAAAAGTACACTAACAAAGCACATTTATTATTGATCAAGATAAAATGTAAGTAAATTATATAAGAAGAACTCGAACATATAATAATCTTATGTTTCTATGTTGATATGAATAATAGCTCTATTTCACACTTTACGCTTTTCAGATAGCTAGTTTCAGACCACGTTACACAATTTAAAAAAATGTTTCCTACCAGTCTAAATAAAACCTAAGCAGAAAAAACGCATTTCAAGTTCCGGCTTGATATTAATCGTAACATAATTTACTACTCATTGCTATATATAATAAAATTAGAAACATATAATATTAATTCATAATCTGTTAAAATCACACAATAAAATTTACACCAAGTTAAAATGCCATGTTAACTTCTAGGGAATAATAAGAAAAATTATTTGGCAATGTTTAATACCACAAAGTGTATTATTTTCTTTTTATATATAAATGAGGTTCCACTCGAAATCAAATGGCATGTTAATAATTAGAAGCTCTTCATTACAGTTCATGATATAATTATGTCTGTTTTATATAATGATAAAAACCAATTATAATAATTAGGATCCAAATTATAACATGATTTTATCATTGTGAATTATTAATTAATAGAATATGATTCAGACGGTGAATTACATCTCTGGCATACTTGTTCGTGGTTAAATCTTGCTCTACACACCCACCTCCTTTCAAACTTCGAATCGATGTCAGACATATGATTATGTCTCATCGTTACATTTCCATGTTGGCTGCGATAATGCGGCCCGAAGTCCCAGTATCGCTTTGCAGTTAACCGAGCTTCTGCAACGAACATAAAGGACTTGTTGCCAATTGAGCGGATGACTGTGGCACATCGGGTCGGGGGATTATGGGTAAACAGAAGTCTGGATATAGGGATGATGTCTTTCAGGATCACGAATGGAATTGGCTGCGTCTTAATTAGGGCACGTCGGTTATTGAGACTATTATAATTATCTAATGCTTCTAGGAACATATTGATTTCATGCAAATCCATATATTGCTATAAATATACTGATGTGGCCGTCATTTTATCGATATAAAAAAAACACTATCAATATTGACAAAGTCGGAAACCAAACATGGTACAAGTATAAAATATATTAACCCTAATCTTAAATTACCTAAAAAATAATTTTAATTGAATGTTTTATTTTTATGTATTTATGTATATATCAAAGAAAATATTAAAATTAAATTACAAATCTTGGCACTCTTGTGATTTCTTTAATTCAGTGTAGGATGTATGCATGAGTATTCATCCATATGTATATTTGCCTTATTTGCGAGCTCCAATTCTTAGCTAAAAATATACATTCCTCATTTTAGGACATAATATCTGTATATTTATACTGCTTCCGACATCATCCCCCATATTTCCGTTTATACATTTTTCGTCTGAAGGGACAAACGTATAAATATTTAGATGTAAATACAGAAAGTAAAATTTGCATGGCAGAAGGTCGCTGTAAGTGGAAGATGAATATTTATTTAAACGCAATATCCCAGGAAAACCGAGATTAATATTCTCGCTCATTACCAACTCCGCGAAAACAAAAATCAACTATTCAGCGCTCGCATAATTAGCGAACACATTTCGGGGGGCACAGGCTGCCTGCCTGCCAATATCGCATTAAGGCCCCATTCGTACTTGCGAGCGAGAGCGGGGGGTGACGTGTCAGTTGGGAAACTTGAGGGTTACAAATGCGAAGATGGGAAAATTCCGAATGGGGCGTGTGTGGGTGCCTGAAAGGGCAAGGGCGGTACGAAGGGATGTGGAAATGAAAGAGATTAAAACATATGCGTGTATGTATGTATTCAAATTTTGCAGCTTTTAGTCATCTATAAATAAACCATATTGGAAGCGTACGTAAGCTCTAATCTATTTTTAAGCTGTTGAAAAAAAAAATACAAATACAAATTAAAACAAGGCCATTATTTTCAGGAAAAATTCACGTCTGTGTCACCTATGTTGTGTTAATGTTAATGCTTTAATTTAAAAATATGACAAAAAAACTTGACAGCTGATAATATTGCATTAAAAATTTCAACGTTTTTACTAAAAAAGTTGAAAATGGGGAACATACTATTCCCATGCAAATGGCTGCTTCACTGTTATGTTATTACTAACATTGACAATCATAGATACAGAGAGACTAATACTTTTTTGGGGACCTACTAGTCGCACAATAAAAGTTTTTATCCCATTCCCGACACCTCAATAAGAAAGCTTCGCATTATCAATCTTCCAAACGTCAAAAATAAATACAAATTTCACAGTCCACTTTTTTTAATTTTGAAACGAAAAGACTAACAATTTCCCAAATGAAACTGACATAAATAATAACATTTATCAATATGTTCTTATATTTCTGATTAATTTGTAAATCCATCTCCCTTTGTTTCTACATCCCAATATTTGTTTTGAATGTTTTGGCACTCATATGGATAATTAAGTCTTCTGGTTAACGTTATGCTAAAAGCTCAAGCAGTTACCATAGGGATTAGGTAACCCCTAATTTATCTTAATGCTACTGGTCTTAGCACACTCCGCAATCTGTTTCTACTTGAAATTAGACATTGTAAGTAATTTTCTAAATCCCTCACTCGTTTAGAGTCGCAACAGATTTAATACAGTTGATAGCGCCATTTACCGCCTCAAAAACATGTGAACAATAATTTGGATTGACTTCAATTATAAATTTTAATTATTACATATTCGATATAATTAATCCAAAAATGTTTGCGGCCAGTATTCTTACGGCCCTTCTTAACAGCCAAGCTGCAATGGTTAATTAAAATTTCAAAGCTCAAATTGCCTAATTATAGATTTTTTTAATCTCAAATTCACCACTTTAATTCTTCTCATTCTTGTTATAATACCTCAGGTTATTATAATACCTCGTGCTCATACCTCAGGTTTTAGCATTGACTAAAATTCTTTCAATTTTTCCTTCTTACCTTCATGGAACAAAACTCTTAATTTAAAATAACTTTTCTACATCCTTAATAAATAATTCAAGATATATCTAATATCCTCTAATCATTGGTCATGGGAGGGAATTATGTGCATTCTTCATATTGATTGCAATTCCTAAGCATAGTTTTCTTCCCCTCAACGGACCAGATTTAGTTTCATTACAAAAATTTCTTACTTCCATAATAGCATCCACAGTACATGTTTTTTCCCTAAACAAGAGAAACTAATATAAATATATATAATATATCCAATAAACAGCAAGAATAGTGATTTTGTTACAATTGATATGCTGCTACAAATCTTCCGTTAACAATTTCGACACAAGTTTCGCGCAGACCTTGAAAATAAGAACATGTTTAGGGTGTCTGATTTGCTGATTTGGATGTTCAATCGATGGTCTGAATAAAAAACTTTGTGGATAGGATTCATGTTTTTGTCGGTTCTATCCTCTGTTGGCGTCCAGAAGGGGGTTCGTCAGCAATCTTCTCCTTGCCCTCTTTGAACGCTTCATGCCGGACTGTGACCTTGAAATGCAGTAAATCTCAAGAACATCTTGAAGCATCTGGTTGCAATCTTTTCAAGCTGCACACAAAATTTAATTGGGTATCTTCGATCAAGAGAACGCTCCATCGAAAAATATATTTAACGCGGAGGCACGTCTTAACACTCAGAATGCTTGGAGCAAACTAGGCCGCCAGTACATAAAACCAAAATGATTTTGTATTATGAGGAATAGACATCTCAGCATTATTTACGTAACTTCTGTAAGAAGCCAATATTTTACTCATACATGTCGTCTTAAGATCTGCAAATGTGTTGTAATCGAGTGTGTGGTTAGTTTTTTTCCATTTCCTATATGCATTTTTTTTTTGGTTTAATAAGTTGAATTGCGCGTTTGGAAGTCCATTGTGGAAAGGAACTGATTTTCGAACGTTTTTTGGAATACACAAGTCAATGGCAAAATAATCGACATCATAAAAACTAGTATTATTATTATTACTACAATTATATAAGACCAACCAATCTATGATTTTAAGTAATCCATTAATTCTATTATAATATGCATTGTTAAAATCATATTGATAATTTGAACAACTTTTTACGATATTAAAATTACTTATTTCAAATTTAACACTAAAAGAAGGATGGTACTTATCAGAAGGAATAATAGATTCACATTCTTCGACCAATAGATCAAATTAGCATATCAAAGGTCGAACAATATACTAGAAGAATTCGTAATTGCGTTAAATTAATTTAAGCCTAGGGCCACAATTCCATCAGAAAATATTATTTCAGAAGCCGAGGTTAGGTTTGTTGGTAAAAGTCCGGAACTCTCCTCCTTGAACGCCCATTTGATATGAGGTAAATTAAAATCACATAATAGAATAAAGTTGCTAGTTGGATAGTTAGACATCATATCCTCAACGGCAGACACGTGATTTTCGTAGACCTCGATGCATGAACCAGGTGTAATATAACAGCAGTAAATAATAAGTTATATTGCTAAAACTAAGTTTTACCATTGCTAAATCTAGTGTTGTTAGTTAAGATAAGACATGATGGTATCTTGTTACTAACGCCAATTAATACTCTTCCTCCAATGGACTTTGAACTGTTTTTTTCTGAGCGGTCCGTCGATAAATTCAGTATGTGCAATTGTGGAATAAAGCCACGTTTCGGTTAATACAATTACCTCAAACGCCTCGGTTAAACTTGAACAATAAAAATTATTAATTTTGTTCTTAGCCTCCTTAAATATTGATAGCAAAGGACGATACTGTTATTATGACCAGTATTTTCAACTAAACATGAGCCTTGTGGGATATCTAGTTTCATTTGTTTACACACTATCTGAGGACGTCCGCGAATATATTTAATAGTTAGATTATATTCTAAATGTGAAGTTCTCTCAGCAAGTTGAGACTGTAGAGCCTTAATGAGAAATCTTTGAGCATTTATTAGATCTCCCTTAAATTTAAAGTGTCTAGTCTCTATGACATTGTATTTCGAAGAAAATTAATACTTGACTCGACCGCGGGTCGACAGCTATTGATTAAAAGAAATCTCAAGTCTTAAACTTTACTGTATATACATACATACATACTGTAATATTTACTTCTAATAATAAATATGTTTTCTTCATCATGCGAATCTCTTGTTTGATCGGCAGGTTCCCGAAAACTATAAAAAAACGTTGTCTCTAGTATATGCATCATAGATAAACCGAAAAATTCGAAAACAACTGAGCACGAAGAAAAAGTTTAGAATATTGTACTTTGAATATCAATTGGCCCAACTTAAATTAACATATAAAAACTCAGAAGATAATGGAAAAATAGTATTTCTCGTGCATTAAGTGAAACGAATTGGCAAGAATATAATATATTTCATAATAATAACAATAATAATAATCATCCTTTATTTTTGCAATCACCAGGGACAAGCTAATAATTTATTGGTGGGTCGAGTAGCCATAAGGGCATGAACGTGGAAGAAGGAAAAATGAAGAAGAAGTAAGTCGTGCATGCAGATAAGTCGGTGGTGGTCCGAATAGCAAACCAAGGATGGACATACCAGAAAAAAGAAGAGAGATTAAGAAGGGAATGGATATTTAATATACACCTATGGAGGACTGAGTAGCTGTCGATAACATATAAGTTACCCTAAGAACGGATATGATCAAGAAGACAATTGTGGATGTTGTAGCTGTTGGTAGTTGTTCACAAAGTAGAAGTAGTTCACTTGAAGGGGAACACTGTATGTGAGGGTGAAATAAAGTTTAAAAAATTTGAGTGGTTTCATTTCCGCAGGGATTCCGTGGAAAATTTAACCACCCGCTTAAACATTATTTTTCTTATTCCTGGGCGGGTAGTCTTAATTAGAATAGGTTAGGCATAATATTAGTTTTAAACACTGTAATACTGTTGTGTCACAATTATTAAATGAATATTTACCAGGGACATAGTTTACACAAATCAAAAGTATAGTAAGAAGATTCAAACTTTCAGTGTGCATTAAAAAATTCAATTTAAAACTCAATGATAGATAAAATTAAAATATAATTAAAACATTAATGAGAAATATAAATTATACGTGAACAAAATAGAAACCTGAGTGCAAGAAATAAATACATAAAAGATGATTGAAGTACTACTCTAATAATAAAAATAACATTAACAAAATTACGCAACATTTAAATAAAATCAATGCCAAAATGAAGCACAAATAAAAATATAAAGAAGATATATTTTAAAACAATAAAATAATTTAAATAATGCCGAAAAAGTAATATAGAGCAAGCACATATTCTAAAAAGCCAGTGAAACTATAAAAGGCTTCAGCTTTTGTCTTTATTTTTAGTTCATACCTCTTAAATTCATGATTGACATAACATTGAAGGTAACTTGTTATAGAATTTAATAGAAGCATATCTTGTTTCAGTTTGACTTTGCGATAATCTGACATTATTTTGGTACAAATTTTCTTTGTGTCTTGTGACATAAAGGTAGTTAATACCTGCAATTAACCCTACATGCCTTTTTTAAATAAAATTATTAATGACGCCTCGACACAATTAAACATATACATTGTAAATTCATTTCAATAAGTATATCATACGAAACATAGTAAAAATATTTACTTAGATCTAGAACGGAAGCAGCAGTTATTAGAACCGTTTCAAATGAATGATTTGCTGGGTAATATCAAGTACGGTATTTAGAGTTGGGAGTCGTCGTCGAAATCTGTATGTACTAATTAATATAAACCATCAAACTAATGAGAATACACATTGAAGTGTACACAGATTAAAAATTAGCAAAAACTGATAACTACTTTAGAAGATTATGCTGATTTCATAAATTAATTCATTTGTAAACTAAAAACTTATAGTTTGATAATGACTAGCTTCTAGTCGAAACTATAGTCACTGTAATTGTTTAAAATATAGTGGTCAAACAAAGTTATTGTATCTCATTTACAAATCATTCAAGATGTACCACGAAGTAAACGCCTCTACCATCAAATATTTAACCTCGTTCAATTTTTGAGAACAGACATTGCATTTTTACTAATAGGCGAGGTTCTTCACCTGCGATCGTGAAATTTTTTATGTCCTGCAGTTATCACATTCCTACTTCCACAGTGATCCAATGTTTTATTGTATTTTCCTATCCGTCGCTCAGTCTTGTATGTTTATTTTTAGTCACCTAATACGAGCGGATTAGGTGTGAAGAAATTGGGTCACTGTTATTCCTCCCGTTGATTAACATCATCATCACATTGGAAAACGTATAACATTAATTGAAAATGAAGTCCTGAATAGTAAAGAAGCCCTTATAAATAAAATAAATGGTTTGGAAAACGATGTTAAAATTTTAAATATGGAATTGGATAAGGTAAACAGAATTAATATGTTTTTTGCAAGATGAATTAAATACTTACAAGGATCTGCAAATGCAAGGCGCACAAATCAACTATTCATTACCCTATCTCTACATCGCCCACTCCAACGTCTAAAAACTGCGGAACTTGCTTTATACTGACGAACAGGTGTGAGGAACAGTCACATAAAATAATAAGCATAATGGAACATAATGATGAACTTAAAAGTAAACTGGATAAAATCGTACACACCCTAGAGAATATTAACAACAAGACACAACAACCGCTATATTTCAAAGTCAACTCACGCATTCTAATATTAGGTGACAACCACGGTAAAAACATGGTGCATCTTTTTAGAAAGGCAGTCAACCAATACGCAATCAAAAATAAAATTTCTTCTATTTGTAAACCAAATACCCCTCTAGTTAATGTTGTGGAACATATAAATAGATTAACAAGTGATTTCACGCGTGACGATCACGTAATTATTAAGGCTGGGACGGTAGATGCTCTTTAAGGTAATAATTTTGACACAATACAACTAAAGAGGATTTTAACGATTACACTAGAAAAAATTAATGTTCACATCATTGAAAAAATTCCAGTGTGTAAAGGAAGACAAATATTTCATTTTTAAGTGCAATTAATGACCACCTTACTAAATGCGCCAATGATCTGAAATGTGCGTTCATTAAAAATAGGTCTATCTCAAATAAGACTTTTCATATTAACCATAGATCAAAATTTATAATGGTCAAATACTAAAATATTTACAAATAAAATCTTTCATAATTTTAACCTTAATAGGTAGTAACATCTTCGCCAAAAAACTAGATGCGATCGTCGTTCATAAAGGCAAGGAAAAATTAAAGTGTATTAACTGATGAGGCTGTTATATGTTGAAAATTCATATTCACTTGTTTAGTTGTTGAAGTAAAACATATAAATTTTCAAAACACTTTATTATTGCTTTTTTGAAAACGCAACAATTGTTCGCCACACTGTGGCTTCTTCAGGCGAAGAAATGGTAACAATAAAAGTTTGTGACAGGTTTATATAGTAATTGCTGTGGGGGCTACGGGGGTTGGGGTTCTTTGCCTGAAGAAGCCACAGTGTGGCGAAACAATTGTTGCGTTTTCAAAAAAGCACTAATAAAGTGTTTTGAAAATTTAAGTGTTTTACTTCAACAACTATTAAAGTGTGTTGTCATTGCGTTCTAAAGTAAATGAAATTGAACAATAAATGATAAATTGCTTAATCTTTCTATTTTGTGCATATGTGAACATTGGCTAGTTAAGGATGAGGCGCTGACAGTTGTTGTCCAAAATTTCTATGTAGCTATTCAGTTCTCCCGAACCCGAACTCGAGGTGGAGGAGATTTAATCTTTATCAGAAATGAAATAAAAAACTTTAAATATTTTTAATTTCGCCATTAAGAAGGATGGAATTGGTATGCAAAATAATTTAATTCTTACTAGGTATCGATCACCAAGCGGTGACTTCAATAACTTCCTGATAAAGTGTTGAATAATATAAATAGCGCTAACAATTAAGCTGCTCATTTATTGTAAGATTCAACGACAATGATATTAGGGAATCTTTTCTTACAGATGTTAATACTTTTGGTTTGAAATTTTTAGTTAACTTTCCAACTCGTATAAATAACTGCATAGATAATGTGGCTACTAACTACAAGTAAGTAAAACCCATCGTAACCGTAGAGGGATATTATTTGATGTTGAATATACGGATACCTCACGATGTAATACAAAGCATCAACTATCACGACCCATTACAGCTACAGGTAAAATAATACTATGTCAACTATTAGAAACTGAATCATGGAGTTTCATTAATAATAGCTTAGATACAAATGAGTGTGTAAATATATTTATCTCAATATTCATTAAACATTTTGAAGCATCTTTCCCTGTAAAGTATATAAAGTCAGACAATCAAACCAAACAGGTTAAATGTTTTAACAACAAATTAAGTAACATGCGAGATATATTAGCTTTAATATCTGAATAATATAACGAAAGCCAAGATCCTACATTAAGAGATTTAAGGAATCAATACAGAGGTATTTACAGACGTTCGATTGAGTTATGTAAGTTGGAGGCTAACGACGCTTATATTAGGAATCATAACTTCGAACCGAGAGCTATGTGGAAAATTATAAATTCCAAAAGACCAACGAGTAAAAATAAAAAAGAGACGAAAATCTCTACCAATGAATTTAATGTATTTTTTTCTAGCATGTCTAAAAAAATGTGGATTCCTCATCTAAGCCTTATGTTGATCCAGTAATTCTAATGTGTGGTAACCCCCCAAATAAATGAAGCTCTAAATAATATCGTATCACCTTTAACTTACATCTTTAACATGTGCATTCGAAACAATATATTTCCGGATGCCTTTAAAAAGGCTATTGTTATTCCTGTTTTCAAAAAAAAAGGTGACATAGATGATCCGAATGATTATCGTCTCATTTCCCTACTGCTATTTTCGAAAAAAAATTGGAACTGCAGCTAATTGAATATTTTGAAAATGCAGACCTTTTACGTAAGAAACAGTTTGGATTTAGGCAAGGATGTTCAACCACGAATGCTATCTTAAAACTTGTAGAAGTGATAACTAATTCTTTCGAGCAGGGTACAAGTTCAATAGCTAGTTTTTTCTGACTGCGTCTCCCATTAAATTCTTCTTAGAAAACTTTACTTCAATAATTTACATCCGGACAGCTGTAGTTTAATACTTTCATATTTAACTGGAAGAACGTAATGTGTAAAATCTAATGGCATTACATCTGACGAGTTGCTGCTTCAGCATGGGGTTCCACAAGGGTCTTGGACCTCTGTTCTTTCTAATCTACATAAATGGGCTACCTGACTTAACACTACGATCATTAACCAAGGGGACCTGTTAAACGCAGTTTCTATATTAAACAAAGATTTAATTGCAGAGGCAAGGTTTTTGGAAAGGAGAACTAAATTTTTAGGTTTGAACATTGTTATGGACAGTACGCGGCGAGGCACTATCCCGCAAGCTCTCTTCCACTAAATTCCTTATCCGTGGCCTTTCAACACAGGTGCAAAAAGACATGATTCGATTAACATACTTCTCGCTATTCTAGAGGCATATTTCTTATAGGTTGATTGCATGGGGTCATTCTGCGATCAGACATCAAATTTTTACTCGCAGCGTAGAGTTATCCGTATTATCGCGGGGTACGGATACTCAGATGATTGTCGCCAAACATTTATTGACACACATTAACTCTACCGTCACTATATATTCTTGAATACTTGTCTTAATAAAAAACAAAACCACCTTTATCAAAATTGTAAATAATATTTATGCAAAACCTGCTAGGCTAACTAAAACCCAAATATGAGATCGATTCTACGGTACACAGTTTTATAATTTACTACCAGATGGCATTAAGAAATATCACTTCAATCATTTAAAAAACTCATTAAGGAATGTTTGACGAAAAATGCATTATATATTTTGTTTTGAAATTTTAATGAGATATTGACTAATTTAAGATATTTAGTTTAGTCTTAGTTTTAACAAATTTTTTATTGTTTTACCTATGTGTTTTTACCTCTTATTGACATATTAACGAATTCGTTGTATATATAGTTTCTGTTTGTCCCATACCAATCGGCAGCTAGGAATACTTAAGGTAGTGATTATCATACATTATCACTCACCTATATATATAGGGTGTCCAGGAAGTAACAAATTTGAATTTGTTGCCATTTTGCCATATGACGTTTGGCAGTCATGCTTGTTTCATGTTTGTTATTTGCGATCTTTTCCATTAGAAGCCCGATAGCTTTTGTGTGGCGAGGATTGTAGTTTGGTGTTTATGTTCGCCATGCCAGATAACAACATAGCAACTTTTCCAAGTAATAAAAAGTTACTGTGAACGGCGACAGTTACAGAAATAGCTTTCTGATTGGTTTTTCGCAATTGTGGATAATAATGACGATTCTTCGTTTCAACAAGATGGTGTGACATGCCATACATCCCATTAAATGATTGTTCTGCTGACTGAAAAGTCTCACCAAAAAATGTAATTGTATTTGAAAACAATATTAGTAATCGTGTTCATCACAAAGTAATCAATATTTTGCAGATTTTTTCCACAAGCTTTGCGCTGTTGGGAAGCAGAGATAAAGGCCTGTAATTATTCTTATTATTTTCATCAACCTCTTTGCCTCTTTGTAAATAGGAACTACATTTGCTAGTTTTAAATTTTTAGAAAAATATACAATTGATTAAAATCTGTCAGGATTTACAAAATGACCTCAGCAACTGGTTTTGTTATCTTACTACTTCAATCATAAATATTATAGCTATTACTTGGACGTGATCACATGAAGCATTATCGAAATAGAAACTAGACTTATCATAGAAGATGTTATTACAATAGGATCAGTTTGGCAGTTTCTTATATTACTGGTTAATTGCTTCCGAAGTAAAGAAAAATAGCGATTATCAGCATCTATTGACTCAAGGAAAAAAATCGAATAAAATGTACACGGATTTAACTAAAACATTTGACAAACTTAATCATAATAATTAATTACGGAAAATATAAAAGTATGATTTATCTAGCGGCAGTTATTGGTTGAAATTAAGTGTATATGATCTCAAAGGAATACAGTAAGCAGTGAAGTTCCTCAGGAGTTCAACCTACCATCTCTACTGATTTTTAAAATATTCAATTTTTAATCATTTAGAATCCGAAGTCAACCCAGATAATTTAAATATGTATACAATTGTAGAAGCTGATGCTTTTTCCTATTGTATGAATTTATACTTCCTGCCCAGTGTGAATCTGTCCCGAATTTCTCTTTTAATAACAGAATTAGATAAATCTGAATACAGTTATCAGTACATCTGGTTTATTTTGGTATAGTCGTCCCAAAGATATTTGGCGTTTATGACCTTTTACCACTTGACCGCCTTAATAAGTTTAGGGCCATCATATCGTAAAACCAAACCCATAAATATTCTTGGTCTGGTCAGGACCGTTTTGTATAATTTTCTCCAAACAAATGTATGCATTGGGGCAGCAGCACCCGGAGTTAAAACGGCCCCTTAAAAAAAGTACCGAAACCGGGCCTGGGACAACTTTAGGGGAATCCGCTGAGGACCACCTATTGGGGGCGGGGGATGAGAGTTTGCGGTCGGTCCCTCGTAAAATTAGTAAAAGTTAAATACCATAAAAGGTCATAAACGCCAAATATCTTTGGGACGACTATACAGGCATATAGATAATTGGTAAAAAAATCTCTACAGTTATTTTGTTGTATATTTTACAACTAGAATATTGAATGAGTACATAATTTTTATTTTTGTGTAAACACTGATCGAATTTTAAATATTTAATTCGGTTATTATTTATGTTTTAATTTTTTTTTAAATATGTAGTATGTAGTTTATAAAAAAAATATATTGCAGGGTTTAAAAGTATTATATTCTTTTATATGTTCAGGGTAGACCGTTGTCCAAATCATTACCTGTCGCGTTTTACGGTGGCAGATAGGGCCGGTTGAAAATTTAATAGTGATTACCATAATAACGGGTATACACCCTCCCACGGCATTGACGTTAATTACCTAGGGGGGGGGGCGAAAAGAGACGGACGACCCCAAAAAGTGGCAGTTAGCTGGTGTTAACGGAGGGTTATTCCTCATTACATTTAAACTTACTTTAATCCCGGAGTGACGACAAAACAACATTAACGCTGACATCGGGTTGTTTTACATTTCGCATTTCATTTGCATTTTCATTAAAACCCCGTCCGCCGGCAGGGCTTTAAAAAAAATATTGACCACCGAAGACGACGATATTTTCCCGGGGCGCTTTGATCCACGAGCGACGGAGGCGTCCTTCCTGCTGATTATATCGCAACGAAAATTAATATCCGTCCAATTAAGTGCTCTCTCTCTTCTTCGACACAGGGGCTAATGAAAATTCCGAATCGTTTTTGCCCAGGCATCGCCCTACTAAATTATTAATGGGATATTTCCATTAATTTCGCGTAAATTCGTCGTTGTCAAAGGTACAAACACGGTTTGTACCACTTTCAACTGCCTGCACTAATTAATTTTGAATTACTAGCTAACCGTGGCAGATGCATTCGAGATATATTGTTCTGTATTAAAGTGGAATAACGTGCAGGTCTAATTTTAGATATAAAATCTCAAAATAATTGCTTGGAAAAGGTTTGTATTTGTTTGCGAAGAATTTGTAATAAAATAGCCTTTCATGATATCTTATTAATAACTGGAAAATTATTAAATACTTCACTGAATAGGAACGAAATGGGAGTCCGTGAACAAAAAGATGAAATATTAGTCAAATATCTCACATTGAATTTAGCTTATTTAAAGCTTTTTAATAAAACAAACTTGTTATTAAATTTATTAAAGGGATCACAATACATAAGAATTTCTATAGAAGTTTAGAGTATATTAAATAAATATTCAGATATTTATTTTAATAAGAATTGATCAAATCTTTATATACATCCTCAAGTAATATATTTTATTTGCTGTGCCATTTATAAAAAAATATTTTAATTAAAAATGTTTACGAGAAAAATTATTTTCCGGGCGTTACTGCAATTATGCAAAAATAAACAGCTATTTGTTAAAATAATTACACATCGTGCGAAAGAACTGTCAGACATTTAATTATATAAGTAATAGAGCCGTTACTTGAGCAAAAAGTGATCACAGTAATAAATATCCTACTATTAAGATTTGAGTACTGTTCTAATTTGTCATCAATAATAGGATATGTAACATTATAAAGTGTTGATAGATTATACAAACAAACAAGAATAACATCTTTTATTATATTTCCACGTAACTCATTAACTAAACATTAATTATAACATATATTCAATTAAAAAAACATACAAGTATTAAACAATATGCTAAGTCTGTCCGTTTGGGCTATGGACCATCGGTCTTTAGGTGTGAAGTAAATAATTATTAAACAAGGAATAGTATAAATATAGCACTTACTAAAAGTAGTTGTTTTACTTACAACATAATATTTCTAAGTGAAGCTAATGAATTTTAATAAAACAATTTATTATTTATCGTGTTTCTCAAATAATATCATCAATGTAAAAGAATTACACCGATTTCGATGTTTCAAATTGATACAACACATTCATATAAAAAATGGGGCCTTTAAAGTAAAATTTATTGCGCATATTTTTCTAGATGTCAGCATTTTACCGCACCAATATAGCAACGTATATCTGTCATCTTATAGCTTCCGTTTACACATTGCACTTTTTATCCTCTTTTTCTGTAACAGTCTATTTAGTTTCATGGGTTTCTATACGATAACTTGCAATCGTGCAATTTCTCATTCACTTTCTTTATTTGTCCATGAAAATGCAGTTGTTATTTTCATAAAGTTGAAATATTGGTCTCATTTGTATCAATTTAATTTATAACGTATTTTATTAACGATATTTTAATTTACTTCATAAAATTTATTCAATAAAGAAAATTATTCACTTCTTTTACTAATTTTAATTTACGCTGAGAAATTTTAACAATAAGATGAAGAAAAAATGTTTTTTGATTTTGATTAAATGCTTTGCTCTGTTCGATAATGTTAGCTTATTTTGAAGACAATTTTATAATTCCGCAATTGAAGAAGTCCTTATCCCAATCGGTAAAAAAAGTTGAACAGTTCACTTTCAAGAAATTTTTGTGCCATCAAGAAAATTTTGCAAATGTTTAAAACGGTGATAATCGCTTAACAGCAAGTCTATAAAATACTAGCATGCGATGGAATCTTTTATCAAGCTCTAGGAGCTTCTGCAGCATCTTAAAATTTGTGTGTCTCCGGCGTAATCTTGCTAGAACACAACATACTTCCTATTGGCCAATTCTGGGAGTAGCTCATATAAATGCAGCAAAATCAAATCTTTACGAAATATTTTCGTGTTTTTTCTATTTATATTTACAATGTTACTACATATATACTCAAGAAAGTTGTGGATGTTATTGTTATACCGCTTACAAAATTAATTAACACTTGTATAAATAATTCAATTTTTCCTACCTCGCTAAAAATGCTCGTGTTACTCACTCCTGTTTTTAAGAAAGGTGATGTAGGTGAAGTGAATAATTACAGGCCAATAATTATACTCCCTATTATATCAAAGATATTTGAGAAAATATTACTTAACCAATTATTAGATTTTTTTGAGACCCATAATCTACTATCGGACACACAGTATGGTTTTCGCAAAGGAAGATCTACAGCAGGTGTGGTGATGGCCCTTACTGAGGAAATAATCTAGGTATTCAAATCAGGTATGCATACTGAATCATCATTCTTGGACCTCAATAAAGCCTTTGACTGCATAGATCATGGAATTCTTTTGCTGAAACTGTACTACTACAACCTCCATCCGAGTAGCTGTTGCCTAATTTCCTCTTATCTATACTAAAGACAACAAAGAATGGTTATAAATAAAAAAGCATCAAATGATATATATTTAAAATATGGGGTGCCACAAGGATCTATTCTTGGACCATTTCTATTCTTATTATATATAAATGATTTATCATCTGCATCAAGTTCACCAATTTTTTTAGTTTGCGGATGGCACATCATTTATTAATAAATCGGATGATATATTTAAAGCTAAAATTGACCATATGAAATCCAGAAATGATATAAGTACTTGGTTTGAATCAAACATACTGTCACTAAACACAAGTAAAACGGTCAACCTTACGTTCTCGCTCCGATCTGGCACTTCTAGTGAAACCACAACAAAGTTTCTTGGTGTCAATCTTGACTGACATAGCACAGTCATGGAGAGGTAGTAGTCAATTAAAATTGAAGCTCGTAGTAGCTGCATTACGTGCAGCTTATTTTGCATTATGCCAATCGCATTTACCTTACAGCATTTTAATGTGGAGACACTCTCCTATAATGAATCATCGTGAATACCAGGATGACTGCAAAACAAAATTTACTGAACTGGGAATCCTGACATTAACTTCACTATACATTTTTAGAATGTGACATTAGAAAAAATGTAACATAATATTGTACTCATTCAGATAAACATATGCATGATACTAGGAACAAAAATAAAATCAGTCCACAAAAACTCCGTCTAACCAAATCGAGAAACGGTACAAATTATTTTGGGCCCGTTATATTTAATTTACTCCCACAGCATATAAAGAACTTAAACATTAAGCAATTTAAAATGAAATTAAAAATGTATTCCGGTAAATGTGCATTTTACTCTATAAATCAGTTCTTTAATCATGATTTTAAACCTCTTGAAAATAAATACTATCCTACAGAAAATATCTAAACATTCCAATTTTGTATTATAACCCATTTGTTGTTTTATATAATTTAACATATGTTTATTTTACTTGTATACTTAGACTAATTTTTTAACATTTTAATATAACGTCCTTCAATTTTTTTTTAATACTTTGATCGCTTTGCAATTTTATATGTTTAACTTTAGTGTTTCTTAACGTTTTAGATTTTTTTAGATCCGGAGTAAAAGAAATAGTAAATGTGAGGATATTTATGCTTTATCCTTGTCCTATATGAATTGCATAATTAATGAATTTGTGGCGTCACTTACAAAGATGATAAACGAAATATTTACAACTGGCATTTTCCCTGATGTCCTCAAATTAGCAGAATTATATCAATATATAAAAGTGGCGATGAACAGGAAGTGAATAATTTTAGGCAAGATTCTTCAAAGTAGTCGAAATAATTATCAAAAATCAAGTAATGAAATACTTTGAAACAAATGAACCTTTTACCGGAAGTCAATTCGGTTTCAGACCTGGATTATCAACATCAGATGCTGTAATTGCTCCCATTGATCGGATCATGAAGGCTTTTGAAAACAAAAATATATCAGTAGTATCCTTCATTGATTTGAGCAAAGCTTTCCACTGTGTCTCACATGACTTACTAATTACAACACTGGAAGCATACAACTTTTCCAAAAACAGTATTAATTAAATGAAATCGTATCTTACCAGTAGATATCAATCAGTTTTTCATAATGGTGTAATATGTAAGCCTGAGTAAATAACTCATGGGGTTCCACAAGGTTTAATACTTGGACCCTTGTTATTTTTAAAATTCATAAATGACCTTCCGTTCCCACCTAATACACCGAATGCCATATTATTTGCCGACGACTCTACTGTCATTAATGAGGGTAGAAAAATGGAGAGAGCCAACATGAAAACTGAGAAAACAATGAGTGCTGTAAACACTTGGATTACGCAAAATAAATTAATTTTAAATAGAAAATAAACAAATTCCATATTATTAACACTATTTGACAAATTTGTATTTTATTAACGAATGTATTGTGGGTACAAATAAAAAATACAAATTAATTTATGCAGTCAAGAAATTAATTTAAAAATCAATTGACTCTTCCGTTAATTTGACCAACTGTCATTTTTCATCACTATGTGTCACCACTATGTAGTGACAAAAAATCACAGTTGGAATTCCGGAAAACCTAACATAACATTTAAAAGTATTCAGTTTAATACAATCAGAAATAGCCACATATGACGTTAAATATTCTTAAATAAAAAAAAACATTGTTTTTATACCTAAATCAACAAAGGCCTAAGGACAATGAAAATACCCATATCCAATATAGACCCTCAGAACTTTACATTGTAATCCAAAGATCAGATGCCTTTTCCCTTAATGCTCCCGACAAATAATCTTCATAACTTATGTGACCTTGAAAGTAAAAGATTTACAAAGCTACATCAAAGATATACATCAAATTTGATGTCAGAGTGCACGAAGGATGAATATGCTACAACAAGATATTTGTTGATAATTGTTTGTGATTTGATAATTGTTCGTGATATGCCCAAAAATGTTGTTTATTCAATTGGGCTGATCGATCTTCTGAGAGAAAATGTCATCATTAAGTTTTAAGGAGTTGCTAACCATTCCGAAACTATCGACGGCGCTTTCCTGGAGTCTCTAATCAAATCTGAAGTGCATCACCAATATTCTCTATAAATATGTATCAATATACTTTTGCATATACTTGAACTAATGTTTGAAGCACTTTTGATTCTCCGATCGAGGTATAGTTGTCCAATAAGATATAAGGCGTTTAGAGCATTTTTAGCGTTTGACCGCCTTAATGAGTTTAGGGCCATCATATCATAAAACTGAACCCATTAATATTCTCGGAGTGGTAAGGATCGCATTGTATAATTTTCTCTATACAAATGTGTGCGTAGCAAAGGCTGACATAACCGAATAGTTTTATTTCATTCTAGACTAAAAGTAAAGCAATAATGATACCTGTTAATTTTTCTTTAATGATTACAGGTCGCACGGCGCGCCGTCCACTTTGGATACCTGAAGAATTGCACCGTTTCGTAATCCCTGGTTGTGCGTGACGGTAATCTGAGGAGAAATTAAAGGGTATTGTGTATTTGTTAACTAGAGTACGGGTGCTTAACCGCTTATATTTAACTTTTTGCAAAGAAAACAATATAAGTATAACCCCTGGAATGAGTGATGCAGACTCAAAATTTATTATAATCAATTTATTTAACGTTTTAACTGTATACGTTTTCAAGATGTAGAGACCTTGGTCTGAGACTGACCAATACATAAACCATGACGAAGATGTTAAAATTATGGTCGATGACGATAGTGACAACGAGAACGACGGTGCCGATGTTGAATTTCTCGACGAAGAACTGCCTTCTAGATCAAAGGATTTAAAACGTCACGCGCATTTGCCTCTTCTTGCAAAAATCATCAGTTTGAATATGTACGCATATTTAAAATCGTCAGAAGGTGAAAGTGGCGCAATAAAAAAAACCGTCTGATATTACCAAAACACCATGTGGAACAGTGCGGAGACTACTTATAACACATCACTCAATATGTCTCCGGTCTAACTAAGAAAAACAAATTATTTTTTGGAAATTCCATTTTATTCATCAACATACTCTCCTTCAAGAGTGATACATTCATTCCAACCCTCCTTTAACTTTTCGATGCCCTTTATGTGAAACGATTTGTCTTTGCTTTCAAAATAAGCCTCAGTTTCGGCAATCACATCTTCATTTGAGCTAAATTTCTTTCCCTAGTGCATCTATATCATGTCTGCAAACAGCCAGTAATCGTTGGGGGACAAATATTAAGAGTACGATGGGTGAAAAAGCAATTCAAAGCGTAATTCAACCAATTTAATCATTGTTATCATTGACTTGTGACAGTGGGCATTGTCCTGGTGCAACGGCACTTTTTTCTTTTGCATTTGGGGCCGTTTTTTTACTGATTTCTGCACTCAATCAATCAAATAATGCCATGTAATATTCACTATCGATAGTTTTGCCTTTCTCAAGACAGTCGATGAACAAAATACCATGCGCGTCCCAAAATACGATGCGGTAATCTTGCCAGCCGACTTTTGAGTTTGTGATGACTTTTACTGGCTGCTGTCCACTCAACTAACGATCTATTTGATTCAGGCGTGTAGTTTTAAATCTATAATTCATCTATTGTCCAATACCGCTGCAAGAAATTATTTTAATTTTGCTTGAACAGTTTCAAACGGCTCGCTAAATCTTCAACGAATTGTTGTTTCTGGTTCGGTATGAGCAAAAGTAACTTGGCCATGTCTAAATTTTCATCTAAAATTACAAATAAACTACCGTCTGATATCTACAATGTGTCAGCTATCTCATAGAACTTCATTTTACGGTATTTTAAAACTCTTTTGTGGAAATTATTTATGTTTTCTGGAAAAACTGACGATTTTGGGCGACTAGATTGTTCAGCATTATCAGTGTTTGTACAACTGGGTTTAAACATACCAGTTAATAATAGTTGACTTCCCTGGTGCAGAATCCCTAAAATTCTTATTAAGCCACTGTTAAGCTCCAACAGTAATTTTCTCCATCAAAATACAGTGTTTAATCAACACACGAAATTTCTTTCTATCCATTGTCTTCAAAATTACAAAACCGTGGTAACTAAACTAACGTTCAGAATCCCATGAAATTTTGACACGTACTGTTTGAAGATTAGTACTACCAGGAAATCACACGGGGATGTCAACAATGTTTCCATATATGTCAGACCGGGGACTTATTGAGTGACGTATTAAATGGTGTGCAAGAAAGAAAAGTTAGAACAGATCTTGGAATTTCAAAATCACTACTTGAAAAATATCACGCGGCACTAATAAGGCGGATGATATATGGGGCATTTGATGAAAATATTATTAAGTCATAAAAAAGTTAATAATGCTTTGAAAGTTAAATATTGTCAGGAAACTTTACGTAAGTTTCTACGCAAAATTGGATTTTACTATAAAACAATTAATAAAAGACAAGGTTTGATGGAATCAAAAAGGATTTTAGAAGGCAAGATATTTGAAAGAAATTCACGAAATTCGTTCAAATAATGTGCCCATCGTATATTTGTACGATGGACTGATGATAGGAGTAATTTTTTTTTAATTGTACCACCTTCACGGGGTAAACGAAGCATAATTTTACACGCTAGATCGGAAAGTGTTTGGGTAAAGGACGCTTTGTTGCTTATTGCAAAAGATGTCAAGGGAGCAAAAATGGATTACCACGAAAATATTTCGGGAGATATATTTGAAGAATGGTTCTTGAAAAAATGACTTCCGAACCTTCCAACAAATAGTGCGATAGTGAGGGATAATGCAAGCTACCATTCGGTACTAACAGAAAAAAACCCAAATACTTCGAGGAAAGGCGAAATTCAAAAATTTCTGCATGAAAGTTATCTATTTTTTTTGAAGAATCCTATACAAAAAAAACATTTAGTAGAGGTTATGAGAACGAAAATATTTTCAAATAAATTGTAAAGTGGCCGTCCGTCATAATACTTTACCTATATTTTTTCGAAAAATGTTTCTGTAAGGTAGGTGGGTGTCCTTTAATCCACTCTCCAATTAGTAAAACATATGCAAGGGTTTTAGTAAAAAAATGTAAAACGTAAATAAACATAAAATTATTGCAACATTGACTAGATTTATTTAAACAAATTTTTCAAATAATTTTTTATGATGTTTTACTGATTGGAGGGTGGGATAGAGGCCACCCACCCACCCTACATATACATATTAACTTTAATTCCTCATCGACTCGATGTATCGAATGTAATTAATTACAAAACTTTTTGATTAAAAAAGAAATTAAAAAGGTAAAATTTTTGAGAGAGTAAATTATAAAAATTTGATATATGATGGGTGCGCAGACTTTAAATCTAAATTAGACAAGATAAGCTATAGAAAGTCATTTACATTTAAACTTAAATTTTGATTTTGTTTCATTTTTTCTTACATAGAGGGTTTAATTGATTTTAACAGCAAAACCACCAACGAGTAGCAATTAAGGTTATCATGTGGTCTCTATCCCACCCTCCAATCAGTAAAACATAATCGAGGGTTTTAGGTAGAAGTTGTAAAATGTAAACAAACACAAAATAATTGCATTATTTAATTGATGTATTCATACCAATATTTTAAATAATTTTTGATGATGTTTTACTAACTAGAGGGTGGGACTGAGACCACCCACCCACCCTACATATACATATTAGTTTAAATTACTCGCCTCGCGGTTTGCAATAACTGTAATTACAAATTTTGAATAAAAGAAAATTGACAAAGTGTTGTGCTGTCCTCCAAGCGTTGTGCTATCTTTTGCCTGCCACCTTAGGTGGCTAAATGAGTGATAGAACAGCGCAGAGCTGTCCCAGTCAAGGGGGCACAACGGGCCTAGTGAGGCCTAAGTGCTTTGGTCAATGATTTGATCACCCTTGCAAACTCAATCTAGATCCAGAATTGACAAAGTAAAATTTTTCAGTGTGTAAATTAATAAAAATCATATACATGATACGTTTAAAGGTTTTAAATGAAGCTTAAATAAGATTAGCTATAGAAGGTTATTTAAACTTAAATTTTAATTATGCTTTATTTTTTATTACATATAAGATTTTATTGTTTTGTATGCAGCAAAATCATCAACAATTAGTATTTAAAGTTATCATGTATATGCAGGGTGGGTGGGTGTACTCTATTACACCCTCCAATGAGTAAAACATAAGCGAGGGCTTTAATTAAAAGTGAATATATTAATAAACATACAATAATTGCAATTTATAGTTAAATATTCAGTTTTTTTTTCAATAAATTTTGATGATGTTTTACTGATTGGAGGGTGGGATAGATGCCATCTACCCACCCTACATATACATATAAATTTTAATTACTAGTCGTTTCGCGGTCTGAAGTAAAAATAATTGCAAAATTTTAATAAAAAAGAAATTCAAAAGGTAAATTTTTTAAGTAAGAAAATTATTAAATATTTAAGGATGATGGGTGGAAAGACATTAAATCTAAATTAGATACGATTAGCTATAGAAGTCATTTAAATTTAAATGTAGATTAAGTTTTATTTCTTATTACATACAAGGTTTTATTGTTTTTTGCAGCAAAATCATCAACGATTAGTATTTAAAGATATCATGTATATGTGAAAGCTGGGTGGGTGGCCTCTATCCTACCCTCCAATCAACAAATCATAAGCGAGGGTTTTCGTAAATTGTGTTATTTCTATAATACAAAATGTTTCACTACGAGCTATATGAGAAACTAATTCAAAAAATAAAAATAGAATGTCGACATCATGGCATAGGAACGCGGATTTAAAGTTTTTAGTCTTCCTTCATACCATTGCAATTTTAATCCGATCGAGATGATATGAGGAGAACTGAAACAGCATCTGCGAAGAAATAATTGCTTTCAGAAATTTAACACTGGTGCCATTCAAAACATGAATTTTGGACACAATAGCCGCTTCTTTAGACGACGAAAACTTGGCCTTGTGATTTCATTTCGACTTGGGAATAAAAAAGTCATTGGGTGCCAAATCAGGGTTGTATGGCGGATGATCCATTAATTCGATCAGTTCTTAAAAAATCTTTTGTTTAGGCCGAAGAGCTGCGACAAATAAATTGATCATCCGACATTACACTATGGTACAATTTTCCGGTTTTTTTTCTCTAAAAACATGCGACCATTTGCTTTAGTTGACAGCTGGTTACTTTCAGGATCATGCGCATATATCCATGATTCATTACCTGTCACAATATCATAGACTTGTTTCGAAACAGCAATCGTATTTCTTAATCATTTCTTTGGGCCAATCGCCAAAAGATTTTTTGAGCAATTGTTAAATTATATGTTATACAACGAAAACAATTTTTTGACATCTAATATCAATGCAATATTGACTGTATGCTGGTTCTAGCAATATCCAAGGATAACTCAACCTCAAAATAAGTCACATGACGATCTTGCAATATCTCACGCACAGCGTCAAAATTTTCTGGAACAACAACCGATTTTGCACGACCTTCGCGATAATTTTCGCTAAGGAAGATACGACTACGATTGAGTTTTGTATATCATTGATAATGAAGGGTTTTTAATAGGTCTTAATAGCTAAAACTTAAATTAAGTTCATCGATACGCTGTGGTTCAGATAATCCACATCGAAAATTCTTACAGAAGTGTATGACTTATATACAAAACAATAATTAGGTTGGTTAATTGTTCATCAAAACAGTTATACTTATGGAAATAAAAATTACGTTAAATAAATATTTATCTGTTATTGTAAACATTGCAATTTAATTTTGCAAGTTAGGATGCAAAATGTTGTTAACTTCTATTCGAATCGACATGCTACTGTTGAATAATGAAGCAGATGAGATATAACTGCAGTCAGCACCGTAATTAGTGAACGAGGCGCTTCACTGCCATCTGACTCTAGAGGCAATGGCGGTAAAAGCTTCATCAGTTAACAACAGTGATATTTGAATCAGCCGTAAATGTATGCGCTTATCCATCGCACTGATAAAATTACCCCATTTGCAAAATTAATACTCCCTCGCAATTGCTATACCGTCGAGGTCGTTGCGACGCCATACATCATTCCGACAAAGTATTTGCACATGAATTCCTCCCTGCACAAAACAAATATGGATGCACAATCCTCAACTTTTCGCATATATATATATATATATATATATATATATATATATATATATATATATATATATATATATATATATTTAAATGCATCACCACAAATATATTTTCTACTATAAACATATATATTGGTTATATATATATATATGAATGTTGTTATTGTCCTTACAAGTGATTTCTAAGTTTAGTGATTACACAATAAGTTTATTCAGTTCAACATGATCGTTGATTAGTCAAAGGGTATAAATAACGCTTCGGATAAAATGAAATGTAATTCGCGGCATCTGCGCTCCGTCTGTCTATCGAATATCGGGGAAATATATAGGGGGACGCACGTCATCCCCCATTATAAAACATCATTATTGAATAAAGCTGTCTATTTTAAACCACTCCAGCCTGTCAGATGATTTGTTACATTGAAATTCGCGTTGAGTCGGGACACGATCCGGCACATTTGCGCCCTCTCTGCCATCCAGCCGGCATACATCTCTTTCCCCTTCAATCGGAATACGGGCGGAAAGAGTGGGACCGCGAGATAAAAATCGGCCGACCGGAGTAGAGAGACATTGAAATGACAGTTTCTATTTTATTCCGGGGGCGAAGCGCCTCCGCCTGGAAAACCAATGACGCCTGAAACGTTTAAGGTATATAACGTCCCATCATCGATTTTGGGGGTCCGCTCACGTCTTAACCTATCGCCGAGGGGGCAGGCGGAGAACCTTTCGAGCTGAGGACATTAATATTTAATACCTGGTTTTCGGCGGGGGCTGTGCAAACAACGGGGCACTTAATTTGGCGAATTTGTCTTAATCACTTGCGAAGCGAATGAAACAGCGGGGAAAACACAAACACCTTGCTGGAAGTTGAGTTTCGGAAGTCGTCCCGTTAAGTATAAAATATAGTTCTCGCTTTGTCTTAACATATGAAAGCGTAAAAACTTTATTTAAAGCGGGTATATTCTTAAATTTTGTCATCTATACATATGAAGTGCTGACATGTGGATAACAAGGTAAATATTTCTTATAAAAAGTTAAAAAAAAATGAAGATTACATTTTACAAACACATTCGTGAAATAAATGTGCGAGTCATTATTCCTAACAAAATTTTAGCCAATGTGTAGAAAGATTTTAAATATTGGACAGCTTAAAATAAGCAGATATTTATATTTCTTTTAAAATTTCTTGTTCGAAACTTTAGGACCTAAAAGTAAATCGTTGTGATGTTAACAGAGTTAAGTGTCAAATAATAATTTATATAATTAATCACTTTGTGAATATTTTGCTAATAATAGTCAATTAAAATCATTACCTTTTGTTTCCCATTTTACAAGTTTCGATTTAATGCTATAATCTGAGTTTTTATATTAATCTTGATAAGGGAAATAAGTCAAAACTAATCAAAAAACAATCAAAAATTAGTGATATGAAGGAATTTTAAAAATATTACTGAATCTCTCATAAAAATGCCAAAAATTACCAATCCGAAAAAATATCGACTTGTTTGAGAATTTATATTTATTTGGATTTACTTTAGTCAAAATACTCTACGTTTAAAAGGACCCGTCGATATTTGTATTATTGACAATATTTATTTATCTGATTAGTTTTAAATAATTGTTTACAAATGAAAAAAACATTTTTCATGGAATTTATAAAAATTTAATATTTTAATAATAAATTAAAACAAATAGCCTCCGGTGTCCAATTGATTATTTCCCTTAATTGTAAAAATATTTTTGGGACTGAATGCGTGATGAAAAATTTTCAGAATATTCCGCATTAGTTAATTTAATATAACAGTGTTTCTTTAAAATAAAATACATATATAATGCGCAGAATCATATATTTATCTACAGATTACGGCTGATTGAATATGAATTTAAAGACTCACCAAGCTTTCCTTAAATTAATATTTTCCGCTCCATATGATCACATGGTCTTACCTGAAAAAGAAAATATAATTATAATAAAATTGAATTTCAAGAATTATATTTTAATCATCACAATTTAAAAAAATATCCATACAAAGTTATAAGATTATTTACACTCACAATTAATTCCAGTACCAGTATGAACTATACCTATACTTCACCTTTAACGATTATATTGTCAATGATATAATTTATAAACATTATAAAAAAACAATTATACAGATACATGCGTCATGAAATTTTTTACAAAATTCTATAAAATAATCTTATCTAAATCCTAAAATTAACCCAATGCCACTAATGAATTTCACTTTAAAAACTGATAATTACCACATGTCTCTAACTAAAAAAGGCAGCTAAAACCCATCAAATTATATTTTAAACAAACATTTTTGTTGCATTGAATTTTTTAACTAAAATAGTTAATGTGTATTGTATCTCGGATGTTAGTAAACATTTGAACAGAATTAAAATTTTAGCATATTTAGGAAAAGCTATAGCTTAATGAATTAAGGCTTGCTTATTTATAACTTCTTTTGACTTCCTCGCCACACATTAATTAGCCTGCTACACATGATTATGAATTTTTTTAAAGAAAATCCATGGAAATTAAGTAGAAAGGATCTTTAAGTCCTCTCAGATCGGTGACACCAAGGATGATAACTTTTCAATTCATGAGATATTAACAAGATAGTAAATTATAAATAATATTTTTATATAAAACATAATTTTATAATGTGCTAAAGCGAATATGATAGGACATTTTGGGTTATAGTAGTAAATTATATGTTATAATAGAATAGTTGTTACTATTAGTAAAAATAGTAATACAAGTATTGATTATTTATATATTCATTATACGATTAAATATAATTATAATTAACAAACATTTTTTAGAACTGTTATTCTCTTATATTCACTTGGCTTTAAAAGATTATTGTTTTGAAGTATCTAAGCTTTGATTACTAGTTGCATCTATAGGTAATTATTGTTTATATTATATACTTTGTTAATTATAAATTAAAACTGAAAGTGTTATAATAATTATCTTACCACATCGTTATCAGAAAAATATTCGATAATTTGCCAAAATTAACTTTATTATACTGCTTACCAACATTATTTTATCATTAACATAAGTTAACACCATAATTTCTCTCATTTCATACCAGAAATAATTTAGAGATTATGTAAATAATTTTCTCTTCTTTCCCTTTAAGAGAGATAATCAAAAATATTGAATTGTTTAGTTTTATTGAATCAATTGGAGATGGGTTTTTAACTATATTCGTGTGTTGTGTTATTTATCATTATGTCGGAAATATTATGAAAATTCTAATTATTGTAGAGGAAATATTACGTAAGATAAATTATTATTAATATCTACAATTTTCATTAATAGCTGACTCTTCAAATGCATTTTTAAAATTATTCTAGTGTATTTTTTAGTAATCTCTTTTATTCTTACGTCTATATTTTTTCCAATAGTATTTTTAAATCCTTTTAAATGTTTTTTTTTTATAATTTGAATTATTTTTCGGAAACTTGCAAAATGGTTTATAACAATTGAAACTTGATATATCACCAATCTTTGCGTTATTGAAAACAGTTGTTCATTTTCATATGTTCCTTTATAAATCTCAAATATTTTTAATTGTAATAAAATTATTATAAAACAAAACCACTTTAAATAATCATAGAATGTTTTGACATAAATGTTAAAAAATCGAAATGCAGAAGACAAAAACATTGACTTCTTTATATTTGAGATCTTTCAAATGTTCTTTTACACATCTCTACGTTTTTGCCAATTATCAAAAGTTTTACATAAACGATTTTTTTATTATTTTTGATTGTTGTTTATTGTACTTGCAGTTTTATCTTTTTAATAATCCCTCCTCTTCTTAAATACATTTATTTTTAGTAATATATTTGAGTTTACAATTTTTTCTATCATTTAAATTATTTTTTTCTTGACATTTGCAAATTACTTTTCCGCTATTCTCTGCGTTTTTTTGTCAATTATTACACGAAATTTATTTTTTTAAATATTTTAATATTTAAATCATTTATTGACCATTATAATTGGAATACAAAATATTATACAGAAAGACAAAAAAATAGTAATAATTGTCAAAGAGATCTGGATCAGTATTAGTATTGATGGCTAAAAACTATACTGTTCTTCCACCAGACCTACACATAAATACAAAATACATAAAAACGCATAGTCAAAATTAAGTGAAAACAAGAAGAAAATGTAACATGACATGTACTTATGAATAATCTTATAGTTAATTTTTTGAGGTCTCAGTTTATATTTTGACTTAAAATTATGATAGTTACAATATCGAAAACGTATCTGGTTTAAGCATTACTTTATAGAGTATGAGAATGACTTCTTAAAAATTTGGAGTTTATGTTTAGGTATTGACATGAGGCCCCGCGATCTAACATTTATATTGTGCACATCACTTCTGTATGTAATTTTATTATGTAAATATTGTGGGCATTTTGTTGTTATAATTTTATAGAAGAAGCAGGCAGAGTGAAGATTGCGACGGTTATCCATATTAAGCTACTGTGCTTCTTGCAACTTATGTGATATTCTAAATCGTTTTTGAATGCACTATATCAAATGTAAACAGGAATTTTGCATTTTTTTGTATATGTTTCGCATCAATTTGATCCAACAATTTGGTGTATATAACATAGCAGTAATTAAAATTGCATAGTACCGAGCTTTCACATAGCATTATTTTAGAATTTGTATTAAGCATATGCCTGTTCATAAATATTGATTTTAATGCTATATAAGCATTTCGTAAAATAAAAAAGGTGTTGTTTTTAAACTTCAAACTTGAGTCTATAAACAATCCTAAGTTTTTAACGCATTCACTAATAGTTAAAACAACTCGATTTTTTAATTTTGATTTGCAATATTTCTACTATTTTGGGGACCGAAAAGAATAATTTGAGTCTTTGATGGATTAATTTGCAGTGCATGATCAACAGTTTTCAACTAGACGTTTCAGATCATTATTTATTTGGTTTTGTGCAACATCAAGATTATTTATATCAAAGGAGAGGTTCGCTTGAGTGTCATCTGTATACAGATGATACGAAGTATATCTTAAGACGGAATACAAGGAACAAGTATAAATTATGTATAAAAGTGGTCCTAGGATTGTGCCCTGGCCTACACAGCAAGTGATTACTCGGGATGAGGATGTATTTTCATCAATAGTTACTCTTTGTTTTCTGTCTTGTAAATAACTACTTATAATGTCATCAGCAGCTCGGCTTAAACCTACATATTTCAATATGCTAATCAGTGCTTTATGATCTAAGGTATTAAAGGCTTTGCTGTAATTTTAGAGTACTTACTTTGCCTACATCAATTGATCGAACAATGTCATCAATGATATGACTAAGGGTAGTACAGCAACTATGACCTGGTCGAAATTCTGATTGTTGAAATGGTAAAATAGAATACTCATTTATATGAGTTTGCAGTTGTTTTGCTAAAACCTTTTCTATGATCTTGGATATCGTAGGCAGAATATTTACAGGTATTAGTTTTTGGAATAGGAATTATAATTGACTCCTTCCAACAACCAGGAAAACAATTTTGTGTAATATATGAGTTAATAATGTGTGTAATATATTCTAAAAGGGCTGGACAACATAACTTAATAGTCCGAATATTAATATTATCAACACCAATGGCATTGGTTTTTATAGAACTAATTATTTTTAAAACCTCCAAATCCGTCAGAGTAGAAAATTCTAAACGAGTTTTAAATTCAGCTTTGGTATTGTTATTGTAGAAATCTAATGTATTTTTATTTGCTGGCCACTGCTTAACTTGAGATACAAAATAGTCATATATTAGATTCACATCCATAAGACTAGAAGGAATTTTACCTTTACTTTTACTATAAACATCAAGTTTCTTTAATTCGTTCCACATTTGCTTTTTATCTCCATAGGAATTTTGGCACATAAATTGTACATATGATTTTTGTTCAGTACGAATTGCCTTAGTGGTCAAGTTTCGCATACTTTAGTAAAGTTCGAAATGAACAGGATTTTGGGAATATTTAAAACATTTCTATGCATTGTCTCTAATTTTCATTATTTCCTTTAAATTGTATGTTAACCATGGAGTTTTTTAGATGAGTGAATTTGCGTAAGCGGCGCATGGATGTTGAGAACAAGTAATAAAGTATTATTAAAAAATGCTACTTTCTCATTAACATCGGTAATATCATATATTGCATGCCAGTTTATTTTTATTTTCTAATATCTGCTAGGAATGAGTCAGGATTGAAGTATTTGAAATTTCTACTTATAATCTTTTTAAGATGAGTGACTTTTGCAGCCTCTAACAATGCACAATTCACCATGTATTGTGAATTATCATATATTTTATTAATGATCAGACCAGGAATCGAAGAGGAACGCAGAGGCACCACTACGCAACTGTAGCGTGTACCGACCACCCAAATAGCAGAGGCATAATAATAAATTTCATTTGATCTTCCCAATAAAAGAGGAAGAAAAGAAGAAGGTAAGAAAAAGCGAAATACCCACAGATGCAACCTGCATCACTGCAAAACTACAACGGCTACATTAGGCCGAGAGCTTGATGTGGTGCAGAATTGCATTGCTTTAATCCAAAAACCCTGGGCAATTAAAAACAGGATTCATGGACTAAACAAACCAGGTACCCCATCTTCATGCAGTACCTATCCACCGAATACCTGGTGATTATTCGGGTAAAACAATGCGAAGACGAGGATAACTACGTGAAACTAATATCAGTATACCTTCTACCAGAAACTTCCAACTCATCCCCAACTCCGGAGCTAGAAGCAGTGGTGGTGCACTGAAAAAAGGCAGTGGGGTGTGGCTCAAACTCACACCACCATCTATGGGGATGTTAAGAAAACAACAACGGGGGTAAGTTGTTGCATGACTTTATACTAAGTAGAAACTAAAATATAGTAAATAGAGGTAATGAACCGAACTTGTAAACTCCCGTTACCAAAGTTGCATTGATCTAATGCTTGCTAGTACTCATATCATACAAAATAAAGCTAAACTCAAACGATCGTGTTCTTTGTAAGTACACTAAAAGACTCCAACACAACCCAGTACAGAAATCCAAGTCTGACCAGGAGGGAACTTTTCAAAACGACCCTCACTATGATCTTTAAAACTAGGGTCCTGAAAAGAGCCTGTAAAAGATATTCCCGAACTAGAGAACATGAACGTTGCACACACAGAAGAGCATACAAGAAAGCATGCCCCCTAAAAACCAGAGAAGACGAGGGAACCAAAATTGTGTAGTAATGTACAGAACTTGAGGCGCTACAAAACCAAGCAAAAAAAAACTCCTTACGGAACAACTACAAAATAGTACAACGCAACTATGAAAAACTAGTAAGACAAAAAAAGAGAGAGGCCTTGAGGCTTTTCTGTTCCAAAGAAGAAAACGCCTCGGAAACCTCACTATTAAAAGAGGCCCTCTCCAAAAAAAAACCCTTACCAAAACTCACAAGTCTTAAAAGGGAGGATGGTTCATACAATCATACAAGGACTCGTCTGAAAACACGAGCAAAATTTAATTGATGACCCATTTCCCGGGCTCTCATACAGTGGAGAAAGCATACTATCCTGAACACCCTCGTGGGCGTGTACCGGAGGTGTATTTCCTTCAGTTACACAAACTATGCATAGAGGGAAACTAAAGTTATCTTTATACTAAAACCAGGACGTTTGGACCCACATCATTTTTACTGAATCTTTAGGCTATGCGATTGGTAATTAGGGAAACAGTTATAGTAAAACATCCTCTATATTTCAATCAACATGCATACTATGAAGGCAGGTCAATAAACTCGGCTCTTTATACTATGCTGAGCAGAATTGACTGATCCTTTAAGGAAAAAACCTTCACCCTTGAGACCATGGATATTGGAGAAGCCTTAGATAAAACTTCTTTCCCAAAGAAAACAGCTGCCCTTCGATGCAGGTTCCGGTGGTCTTAAGCCAGCAAATTTCTAACATGGTGCAATGTAGGACAGCTAATATAGAATAGGTGACACGAGACTTGTATGTCGGGTCGCAAAGAGTTGTCCACAGGGGGAGTGCTGTCCCGTTTACTATGGAACCTATTCGTCGACGGACTACCGAAATCAGTGAATAAGCAGGGCTTCTTCACGGTAGGTTATTCCGACGATATAAGATCCTACTTTCCGGCCACTCAGAAAAAGTCAAATATTTGGGTATTCTTCTGGGCAACAAACTAAACTGGAATGCCCACCTGACCGAGAGAAAGCATGCACAACCCTCTTGTAATGCAGACGAGCTATGGGGAAAACATGGGGACTATGTCCAAAGGTAGTTCTATGGATCTACACGGTCATCGTGCGGGAAATCATTCGATCACGAAAACAGCCGTAAGGCTCCTAGATCACGTTCAATGAAGCTTTTTGTTGAGCGCGACAGGAGCAATGAGAAGAACACCAACAGCGACAGAACCGGCAGCTATAAGGCTATGAGCAACAAAGGGATAGCTTGTAAGCAAATAGTACCTAGGTAAGACAATGAGAACACCAATAATGGTTAAATTCGTGTGTATACTATATGCAGTAAAGGTAATCTGTGACAAGAAGATCAAGGGAAAAAACATATACATTATAATAGTAGAGGAGCAATTTTGTCCATTAACAGCTGTAAAATTACCTCAGCATTAACGCTGGATTGTTGCGAAGCCTTGGCAGAACAAGGTGGCCCTATGCTGGGAAAAAGTGCATAACAACAGCAGAGGTATCAAAATAGCAGATGGTTTGGCGAGGAACGCATCCTGATGAACGGTATGCGGACCGGACTTCTCACTGCCGCCCTCCGTGCTAGACTTGACTAACCCTACTGAAAGATGCAACAATCAGATGCCAGAGAGACGATGGGATAACAGACCTGGCTGTAGGATCTCAAAAATCTTCATCGCAATGAAAACTAAAACGGCCAGATACTACAGAAGGTTATAGGGCTTCTAACAGGACATTACAATTTTAAGATCGGACCTGAACATACTGGGACTACAATCCTACCTGTAGAGGGTGTAAAGAGTGTGCAAAAGAAATCTCTGATAAAGAATTATTATTATTATTATTATTGTTTGTTATCAATTATTTTTTTTTAATAATCTCTTCTGTTGTTATTACTTTTTAAATAGTCTTTTTCAATGCTAAGCTTTTAAATCTCTATTTCTAAGTATTTGTTTTTTCTGTCTAATGTTTTCGATTATTTTAAATGTTATCTTTTTAAAACATTGTTCGATAATATTGCATTGTTTATTTACTAGGTTTGGAGTGCACTAGAGCGAATAATAGGATTAGTATATTAAGAATAATTTATTAGTCTTGACGATATAGGAATAATTAATTTATTGGGCTAGGTTAAGAGTACGCTACGACAATGAATATTTTATATAATAATTTGTTAAGGTTGGTTAATGGTACGTTAGAACAATAATTATAAATTATTTACTTATTGAGATAAGAGGTCAAGCATAGGCTAGGGTAATAAATAATATATTTCCTTAGTTAGGAGTACGCTAAAGCAATCAATTAGTAATCGAAATAGGTGAAGAGTAAGTAGGTTTTTAAAATATTTATTTGGATAGGTGCAGATAAAAAAGTATTGTGGACCATCTAGATTACATTCAAATGTACTAAATTTTACGATTTTGAGCTATTAATTGTATTCGATGTTTGTTTTTTGCGTTTCTTGATAAGTATGTCAATAATAATACAACTTTTGTATCATTTCTTCACATATTATTATCTAAGTCAAACGTCTAGCACTCAAAATATATTTAAAGCTTAGAAAATAAAGTGCGAAGAAAGAATACAGTGTTAATTGTATTAATTTTGTTTCTAGGAATTTTAAAATGCATTATTATAAATATTTATTGCTTCACCCCTCTAATTTTTCATGATGTTTTTAGGGCAATAAAGTAATTCATTTATAATAAAATGTAATAAAATCCTTTAGTTCGTTGTAGAAAATTAAATAATAAATTTAAAAATACGAAAACATTTCGTGAATCTACAACAATGAGTCTTACTAAGACTACAAAACAAATTAATTTGAAACAACTACTTCTCTACCTAATACTTCGACAGACATTGAATAATACAAATTAATTTGCGTGTTACAAATAGTACAACTATTAAAGCAACACTAATTTGAATGAAATTATTTCTGTTGAATAAACTAATAAATGAGTGTTGCTTTAATAGTTGTACTATTTGTAACACGCAAATTAATTTGTATTATTCAATGTCTGTCGAAGTATTAGCTAGAGAAGTAGTTGTTTCAAATTAATTTGTTTTGTAGTCTTAGTAAGACTCATTGTTGTAGATTCACGAAATGTTTTCGTATTTTTAAATTTAATTCATTTATTTTAATAAAACTCGAATAAAATATAAACAGATTTATTTGATTTCATTAAAATAGTTAAAAGTTTTAACTAACATTAAATAATATTGTGTATTATACATTAAGAATAAAAGCAAAGATTGGCAATTGGTATTTTGGATCAAGATATTACCATAAAGGTACCATCTATCGACGAATAATTGTACTAGATTCCAGTTTGAGTGGATAAAAACCGACGAAATGTGTCTAGTGCAACGCTTAGGGGCACCTTTATTGTAATATCTTGATTGACGATTTACTCCAACGTAAAACTCGTTTCACTGTTAGTTCTACTGAGTCGTATTTCGGTCTTCATCGAAGACCAGAAAATTATCCCGGACTCTCAGGTCGGTTTTCGGGCCGGCCTGTCCACTATCCACCAGCTCTCGAAGGTGACTGGATTCATTGCTGAGGGCTTCTCGATTAACCGTGATACTGCAGCAGTTTTTCTCGATATGTCGAAAGCGTTCGATAGGGTCTGGCATGATGGTCTCATTTTCAAAATGATACATCTCAATATCCCCGATTACCTGATACGAGTTGTGCACGACTTTTTTCGGGCAACAGAAAGTTTTCGTTGCAAAATCAACCAAACGCTTTTCAAGTGATCGAAAGATCTGTGCAGGCGTACCACAGGGCTCTGCTCTGTCCCCGACCCTGTACAATATCTATACATGTGACATTCCGAATTTGGCTCCGGTAATGATCGCCCAATACGCCGATGACACAGATCTACTTTGTAGAGGACACCACAGTTCATCTCGAAAGAACTCTCCAAGCCGCGCTCGATACCTACGAGGAGTGGACAGACAAATGGCGACTTGAGGTTAACGCTGATAAGAGTGTTCTTGTGCATCTAAGCCGACCTAGACTCAAAGTTCGTAAGATCGATTCCCCGCAATACTCATTCGGCGGGGAATTAATTCAGATTAAAGAAGAGACAAAGTATCTCGGTATCATTTTCGACCGGCACCTTTCCTGGTCAAAGACGATCACCCACTTAATACATAAGGCCAAAGCTTCGCTTAGCAAGCTGTGACCCATCATCAACACTTTATCTGTGAAAAACAGAGTAAAGCTGTTCACGATAATGATAAGGCCGCAGCTCACCTACGCTGCTCCCATTTTGGGGTTACGCTACACCCTCACAAACTGCTAGACTCCAGCGTACGTAAAACGTAGCCCTGAGACGCGTACTAAATGCCCCGCTATACATGCGGAATACGCAAATCCATCGTGACACAATGACACCGAGTGTCCTAGAGCATATCAACGGGATCGCTGTAAACTTTACAGCAAAGCCGATGACAACCCCCCTTCCGAAACAAACATCCCTAAATACGATGTCACTGCTTGTAGTAAACAACGAAGGCCACGAATGATCCTAATTGGCACACAATTAGCTCCCCAATTCCTTGAGCCACCGTTATTCGCTCGGTGTTGCTGCTTCTTTCGAGGAGAGTCACACTCAGGATGACCGGATCCCCCCACTATTAGCGATAAATTCGCTTGAGACCAGAGTAGAGGAGATCTTTTGGTCTTGGACTAGTCAAAGAACAGTGATCGCGGAGGAGAGGTTTTAGTCGGTAAAAGTCCGACACTACGTTACTATAAGGGTGTCCATGCAGAATTTTCTCTCCTCTAACCAAAATAAAAAAGTTTCACTGTTAAGTCTAGAACCACCGTGCCACAGCAACATCAATCAAAAAGGAGTTTTGAGGAGAGTGACACGAAGGACAACAGGATCTCCCCAAATCACAGGGTTTCTTTCTTGAGATCCTACAAGGTCGGAGTGGTTTTAGTCGGTAGGAGTAAGACACTGCCATACTATAAGGGTGTTTCCTCTCCTCTTATATAAAAATTAATTTTGTTAATTATTTTACGCAAATCAATGTGTTTTTGGTAATTTTTTGCACGAATATTTAATTTCAATTGATTTTTTATTTACATTTATTTAAAAAGTATTATTTACAAATAACAATTTGATATAATCAAAAAGAGACTTTTCAATATTTCACTTTTTGAAAATAACCAAAAAGAATTAAAACATTAATAATTACTTTATTTTGACAATTACCACTGTTTTGTGTTATTTTTTTATTAATGTTTCCTCATTAACCTCAATTGTTTTTTAATTGTTTGCAGTATAATAATTATTTCTAAATTAATATTTTATCACTTTTACGCTTTTACTATTATTTTAGTACTATATTTTTGAACGGGTGTGAAGTTAGCAATAGATTCCAGCAATAGATTTAAAAAATTAATATTTTCAAAATGTGGTAATAAAAAATTAAAATATTTTAACAGTACGTTCTAGGGCATATAATCCGTATAATTACCACACAACCAACCCTAATTTTCAACCCCATTTTAAAAAGTTGGGACTTAGTCACATACAAAGAAATGCGTATATTTCAAATTAAAAATTAAACAATGCTCCCAACTTGCCATAACGAAAATAAATATACGGTTGGACAGTGCAAACCCTTAGCTATCAAATGCAAAAATAAAATTTGGGCCACCACCTTTGGAACTTAGAAAAAGAAATAATTTTTACTTAGTCACATACAAAGAAATGCGTATATTTCAAATTAAAATTAAACAATGCTACCAACTTGCCATAACGAAAATAAATATACGGTTGGACAGTGCACACCCTTAGCTATCTAATGCAAAAATAAAATTTGGGCCACCACCTTCGGAACTTAGAAAAAAAATAATTTGTACTTAGTCACATACAAAGAAATGCGTATATTTCAAATTAAAATTAAACAATGCTTCCAACTTCCCATAACGAAAATAAATATACGGTTGGACAATGCACACCCTTAGCTATCCAATGCAAAAATAAAATTTGGGCGACCACCTTTGGAACTTAGAAAAAAAAATAATTTGTACTTAGTAACATACAAAGAAATGCGTATATTTCAAATTAAAATTAAACAATGCTCTCAACTTGCCATAACGAAAATAAATATACGGTTGGACAGTGCACACCCTTAGCTATCCAATGCAAAAATAAAATTTGGGCCACCACCTTCGGAACTTAGAAAAAATAATTTGTACTTAGTCACATACAAAGAAATGCGTATATTTCAAATTAAAATTAAACTCTGTGTGTATGGTTAACTGAAACAAAATATTATTTAATGAAAAAAAATTGTTGGCCAGCTTTTAAAATAGCGGTTACAGATATGAGCTTGGCAATAATTAACGCTATATCCGAGGCATGGAATGAAATGGACTTAATATCATACCTTAATAATATATATCAAATATTAGAGGAACAAGGGACATTAGACTATCCCATTATTTTAAAATTGTGTTATGCACACATGATAAAATTAGTGACAAGGGACATAAACAAATTTTATGGTGACAAATACGTTAGGACGTTAATGAAGGAGATGGTAGCATCATTTTACTCAATTAATGATTTTATTGATTTAAAAAAATATTTATATAGTTTCTTTTATATAACTCTTGTTAAATATGAGACGGAATCATTTCACATTCATTTTCATAATTTAATTAAAACAAAATTACCATGTGATGAAGAATACGATGACCTTCCAATTGAAATAAATACAAACTGGCATACATTTTATCAAAATAATTTATTTTACCAATATTTTAATAATGTTTTTCTAAATATTGCAAAAGAAAAAATTGACAAAACATTGAAACTCAATAAATATTATTCAGACAAGTTCGCTGATCTATTTTTGAAACATTATGTCCCATTTGTCCCTATGTGGACAAGTTTAATATACGAAAAAAAACATAATTCCTTCGTGGAAAATTGGTTTGGAATAACTAAAAACAAAATTATGCAAGGTCAATTACACGAAAAGGCTTCTAGATTCGTTACAAAGATCAATAGAAATCGATGTGCCAGTAAACGGAAGCACCCCAAAGCTGAAATTGAAGAAACGTGGTGTAAAAGAAAAAAAGAAAATGATTTGCGAAAACGATATCAAAAATGAAAGTTGATTCTAAGAAAACATCCGTTAAATATATTTCTACAGAACCAAATGTTCAAAAATTAAATAAAAATTATGTTGTAGCCAAATATGGCAAAAATAAATTATATTATGAAAGTTATTCAACACTAGATTATCATAAGAATCATGACGATATGAGGCTGGATAACTTTCTAGTTGATTATATATTAACTTCTTTTGAACGAAATACTGTTAAAATATTTATGGAATATGAAGTGACACGGTTATTAAATAAAGATTATTTTAAGTATGATCCTAACGGTAAAACAATATTTTTGTTTCCAGTTTTAATCCAGAATCATTGGACATTACTGTATATCGACGTTCTAAAAAATAAAACATTATATTTTGATCCTCTTTCCAGGAAAAGCCGAAGCGGCAAAACAATTTTTAGAAAATTATTACCATTTTTATATTCCATTGGACTAGACAAATCCATTACAGATGTAGACAAGAATAAAGAAGAATTTCCAATACAAAATGATACATGGAACTGTGGTGTGTATATTATATATTATAGCGATGTTTTGTTGAATAATTATAAATGGGACCCTACATTAAATGAAACAGCATATCGCACCACACTACAAACTATAATTATACAAAAATCCGATGATATTTCAAAAGTGTGTCTTTATTGTGCAGAAATTAACTATGACGTTCGATGCAACCTATGCAACAGATATTGTTGCGAAGTTTGTATAACAGACCAACAATTTGCAACAATTTGTGAATTATGTTGTAATCGACATAAAACAACCCTACAGTGACTCAAATCATGAGAATTATTTCTCCTAAAATTGCATCTGATCGTATTATTTTTGAAAAACAAATTTCTTTCTCAAGCTCAATATGCAGTGACCCATATGTTATTTTTTATAAGTTTCGAATGTGGTAAACTGTATATTTATTTTCGTTATGGCAAGTTGGGAGCATTGTTTAATTTTAATTTGAATTATACGCATTTCTTTGTATGTGACTAACTACAAATTATTTTTTTCTTCTAAGTTCCGAAGCCCAAATTTTATTTTTGCATTGGATAGCTAAGGGTGTGCACTGTCCAACCGTATATTTATTTTCGTTATGGCAAGTTGGGAGCATTGTTTAATTTTAATTTGAAATATGATCATTTCTTTGTATGTGACTAAGTCCCAACTTTTTAAAATGGGGTTGAAAATTAGGGTTGGTTGTGTGGTAATTATACGGATTATATGCCCTAGAACGTACTGTTAAAATATTTTAATTTTTTATTACCACATTTTGAAAATATTAATTTTTTAAATCTATTGCTGGAATCTATTGCTAACTTCACACCCGTTATTTTTGAGAAAAAGATTTTGTTATTTTAAAAGTTTAGTTTTCTTATTTTTTAAAATATTTTCAGGTTAATAAAATAAGTTATTTATTTTAATGAAACTGGAGTAAAATACATACAGACTTTTTAAATTTTTTATAAAAAATATATTTTTATGCAATAACATGTTACATTGTAGATGTTTTTAATACAATAATGTATTTCTTTATTATACACGTTGTAATAACAAAGTTATGAAAATATGCTCTAATAATATAAAGGAAATAATTTCTGAATGGTGCGTCATAAAAATTATAGCACGCTAAACATCGAGTAATAGTAAACTGCGCGATATACATTTTATGAAGTTATCAACCCTTAATCCGTAGGCCCAAGGAATACAATTACACATTCATGGGCGAAGATGACGCAACAACCCAATTTACGGTGTATTCCATTACGTTATCGTTTTCCGTTTTCTGAGGGGAAATTGGCGGGGCGGCGTCGCGGGCCTCGTTTCTAAAATTAAAAATAACGCGCCGCCTCCACCAAAATAGCCCCGCGCGTATGTAAATAACTGAGCGTTCGTTTCGATCGGCGCAATTTTATTTTATTTAGCCACCACAAAGGAACGCAATTAGTGACCGAAATTTAATCTGGCGGCGGGAAATGTGTTTCCAGCGTGATAAAGGAAGGATCTTTCGGGGGTGGTGGATGCGAATTTTGGTAAACGCGTAGAGAATAAGGCATTCATTTCAATAATAATAACAGCATTGTCTTATATGAATCCATATATCTTAATTATTATTCACCGGGAAGCCTATAGAACGTAATAACTATTAAATGAGAATTTTAGGCAAAATTACTTCATTGCTATATAATGATTAATTTCTAAAATGTACCTAATAATAGTATTTAAATAATATATTGTACCATAAATAATAAATTCAGAATGATTTACATCATTAATTTTGTTCTAAAAAGCTAAATGATAGATATTTATTATATTACATATTAGCATTTTATTCATATGGTAATAATTTATTATTAAATGAGAATGATGTTAAATGATAGTTCTTCCGTGCAATTAAATAGAGTATCGCTGATGGAGATGAGTCGTTTTTTGATAAATCCCAGTCGCAACGTCAGCAACGTTAAAAATCGACAACATAGGTGAATGTGCACGCCTTTCTGCAAGCCAAGAGGGATTTTTGTCTTTTATAGAAGGGCGGACGCAAACCGCCGGCAAATTTATAATACAGGGCGATCGCTGACTCATCCAGAAAACCGCATTAATACCGCCGCCGCCGCCGCCACCGGACATTTCTCAATTGTGAAACGCGACTGGAAACCGACGCAATTACAGAATACGCTGACAGCTTGAACCTAAGTTTACAGTTATTAAAAGTATAATATTGATTGCGTTGTCTGGTGAATAATTCTATGATATAAAATAAATCCATAATCAGAATGTTTAATCACAAGAATAAATAACATTTAAATTCCATTTAGTTAATTTTTTTATCGCAAACCACAAAATGTTGAATTGCTGTATCCCTTAATTTAATAATTAATTATATTAGAAATATAACTAGGGTATTACATAATCTACCTTATATAGAAAACCTAAAAACATTTATTTAACTCCTAAAATTATTTTGTTTCCGTGTATTATAAGCGATTGCAATAGTACAGCTATCTTTTAATTAAATTGTAATTAAATTGTAATAAAAATGATGCAATATGTATGTCCAGTAAAGAAATCGACTAGTATTTTTTTAAGTAATACAACTAAAAAAGATGTATACATGGTCCTTTAGACAACTGCGACCAAAGTTGATGAAGCAATAGATGAGGGTGGATGATATCAACAGTAAGCAAAAAAAAACTTCACGACCCGATAGATACCCTGCGAAGAGCAGGGTGATTCGTATCGATACCCAAGTCGTTAACACCAATTTCAACACCAATTTCAACACCAGCAGCTCATGTCCTCGGTCGGGGAAAACCTTCCGCTTCAGCACTGAAAGATATCCAGACAAACAGATGAGAACTCGTGAAATACTTGAAAATATCAGCTCGAAAACATTGTTTGCAGAATAAATTATTTTCTTCTTATTTGATTAAGAATATTATTAATTGACTTCCTTAATTGCAAGGTAATTAATTTGACGAATATAGCACTACTCACTAAGTGAAATTAATTTGATCTTCACGTAACTCAATCAACCAATTTGCAAGGTAATTAGATGAACATTTATTTTACCATTTTATAGTAATTAAATTGCACATGTCACTAATGATAATTTAATTTTAAATTTTTAACTTTGTATTATTTACAGATAAAATATTATTAGTTTCAGTTTATTATTTTATAAATACAATCTATGGAAAATATATTAACGTTCTGATGATACCAGAAAGGAAAAAACCATTCGTGTTTAACAGAATTGCCCCATTTTCTAATGCATCCGCTATAAAAGGGATCAAATTCCGTTTGGATATTAATTTTATTGGTGATAAAAAAACCAAATTCAAAATGATCCTAAAATTTCATCGCATCCTCTCAATAAAAGGGAATGAATATTAAATTTTTATTACGACATGAATTTAAGGAATAATTTCAACCAACTTCGAATTCGATTTAATGGTGCCTGAGATTTTGTTTAAAACAATTAGAAAAAACACGAAAATATTTCGTAAAATCTACAACAAATGAGTCTTATTAAGACTACAAGAACAAACCACTTTTGAAACAACTACTTCTCTAGCTAATACTTCGACAGACATTGAATAATACAAAAGTAATTTGCGTGTTACAAAATAGCAAGGCTATCAAAGCAACACTAGTTTGAACGTATTTCTTTCTGTAAAATGAACTAAAAATGATTGACTGTACGTTAAATAATTTGTGAGTGACTATATTACGATAAATTAGGAACAAGAAATTAATTTAGGTTGATGTAATTAAAAATAAATTAGCAAAAGCAATTAAATAATTCAATACTCAATTTATAACCATCTGCAGACACGTGTTTCGATCTCTCGATCTCTTCAGTACAGCTTTATTATAAAATTGATTTGAAATATATATAAAAACGTTTACTAAAATATATATAATGAAATATAAATAACTTACTCAGATATGTACGGCAACTGACACAATAATGAAATATAACCGACTGAAGGTCTGAATTTATACCTGAGGTGGATTACTGAATTCTACGGAAATAATTACGTTCGGGATTAAGGAAAAATACCCACTTAGAGCATAATTTGATAATAAAATATATAAGTCCTTTATTTTTTCTTTATTCTATATACTCATTTGTTGTAGATTTTTCGAAATATTTTCGTGTTTTTTCTAATTATTAGTTAATTTTCTACAACGTAAAGGACTTATATATTTTATTTGTTTAAAACATTTCATTAGTAATTTATATATGCTTTTAAATAACTACACATATAAAATAAAATTCACTCTGCTGTAAAGTAAAAAGATGGAAGGTAACACATGTTAAATTAATATTTTTTTTGTAGTAAACACCTTTATTACTGTCCCTATATAATATATATATATATATATAGGGGAAGTATTGTTTTCATGCATGAAAATGTCTGTGGGCTCTCTATTTCAAAAACAAATAATCTGTTTGAGATGAAACTTTAAACTTAACGTTTTATCATTAAAAATTAGAACTGAAAAGCTTTTGGTAAACATTCCTAAACCGGAAGTGTTTGTTTACTCTAGGCGTTTTTTGGATTTATCTCGATATTTTTCTAAATTTTAAAAATATTACATTACTCTCCAAACAAAAGTTAAAGGGAATGAGAAACTGAACAAGTTTTATTAGAACATGTTTTTCATAAAGTGCTTAACTAGCGAGAGAAAAATTAAAAATGAAAAATTTTGATATTTTTTGCCTAGTACTAATAAACTATGTGAGTTACATGAAATTTGTATAACAGGTAATTGTAAAGAATCCAAAATTAAGTAAATTATTACCAATTGCCTTTTGCGTAAACCTCATAGTTTTGGAGGAAAATATTATGATGGCAATATCACAATTTTTATTTTTCTTTACATTTTACAATTTTTAATTAAAACCCTCGCTTATGATTTATTGATTGTAAAGTCGGATAGAGGTCACTTATCCACCCTACATATACATGATAACCTCAAATATTAATTGTTGATGATTTTGCTGGAAAAAAAGAATAAAAATAAAATATATCTAATAAAAAATAAAGCATAATCCAAATTCACGTTTAAATATAAATGTCCCTATATAGCTAATACTATATATTTTAGATTTAAAGTCTGTCTACCCATCCTCCTTAAAAATATTATTAATTTCCTCATCAAAAACTTTACCGTTTGAATTTTTTTTAATTCAAAAAGGTCTATAAAATGTATTTACTCCAAACCGCGAGACGATCAGTAATTGAAATTTATATGTATATGTAGGGTGGGTGGGTGGCCTCTATCCCACCTTCCAACCACTAGAACATCATCAAACATTATTTGAAAAATTTGTATAAATAAATCTCAAAAAATTATTTTGTGTTTATTTATATTTTACAACTTTTTGTTACAATTCTCGCCTATGTTTTGCTGATTGGAGGATGAGATAGAGACCACCCACCCACCCTACATATATATGATAACTTTAACTGCTAACTGTTGATGATTTTGCTGCTAAAAACCATCAAACCTTTTATGTAATAAAAAAGGAAACAAAATCAAAATGTAATTTTAAATATAATTAACTTTCTACAACAAATCTTATCTAACTTATATTTAAAGTCTGCCCACTCATCATTCATCATATTTTACTAATTTACTCTCTCAAAAATGCTTCCATTTTAATTTCATTCTTATTCAAAAAGATTTATAATTAATTTCATTGGATACAACGAGACTATAAGGAATTAAAGATTATATGTATATGTAGGGTAAGTGGGTCAGTCCAGTCAGGAAAATACCATCAAAAATTATTTGAAAAATTTGTTTGAATAAATTTATTACATTTACAATAATTTTGTAGTTATTTACGTTTTACAACATTTAATTAAACCCCTCGCTTATTTTATTGATTGGAGAGTGGGTTAGAAACCACCCACCCACCCTACACATACATAATAATCCAGGACTGCGCAAGCAGTATTTTGTTGATTTACATGATTTAAATACTTATTAGTGGTTAACTTATTTTATCTTTTCAAGAATTTAATATAGTTTCACTTCTAGTTTGCAAATCAGGAAGTATCTCGATAATATAAGTTCCAACAACCCTCTATTATACATACTACAATTTCTTCTATATATTCTTCTACAGAGGTCAATGATGGTTATATGTATCTTTAAAAACTTATTTTTCTTAATTTAATATCTCTTTGCATCAAATTTTCTAGTCATTTGTTTCTAAATTGGACATCCACATAATTTCATACTGCCTATAAAATCCTTCCAACTGAATAGGTTTTAGAATATTATTTTTACAATCGCATTGATGATAAACCATCTACAAAATACTGCTTGCGCAGTGATGAATTTCTATTTCACCAGTATCTTATTGATGTAAATCATCTAGAAAATACTGCTCGCGCAGTACTTCTTATATGTAGGCAAACATCACTGCGCAAGCAGTATTTTGTAAATAATTTAAGTCAATATATATATATATATATATATATTTTTAACCACAAACATCCACAACTGCGCAAGCAGTATTTTGTTGATGTACACGATTTACATAACTCTTGGTTACCTTATTTTATCTTCTCAAAAATTTATAATTTTTGTTTTATCTCTAGATTTTAAATCAGCAAATATCAAGGTAATTTTAGTTCCAATAACCATCTTTTATACACACTACAGTTTCTTGTACAGATGTCGGTGATGGTTATATGTATTTTTAAAAGCTTATCGTTTTTAGATTAATATTTCTTTGCGTCAAATTTTCTTTCTTTATTTTTTTCCAAAATTGGACATCCACATAATTCCATACCTAACTATACAATCCTCCTAACGGAATAACTTTATAAATATTATTTTTACAATCGCATTGATGATAAACCATCCATTAATACTGCTTGCGCAGTGATTAATTTTTAGTCTACATTGATGTAAATCATCTAGAAATATTCAAAAAAATTTGTAATTAATTTCATTGGATACAACGAGGCGATAAGGAATTAAAGTTTATATGTATATGTATGGTGGGTGGGTGGCCTCTATCCCACCCTCCAGTCAGAAAAACATAATCAAAAATTATTCGAAAAATTTGTTTGAATATATATCTATTAAATTTAGCAAAAATGTTATGTTTATTTACGTTTTACAACTTTTAATACTCTGGCTTATGTTTCACTGATTGGAGGGTGGGTTAAAAGACACCCACCCACCCTACATATACAAGTTATTTTTCGGGTACAACGACTTGTGTTTTTAAAAAGAAATTATTTTATTGTAGCTTGCAGAACGTCTGCTCGGTACAGGAACAAAATCTAGACTGACTAACTTATGAAATAACAATTCTCTCAATGAAACATAATACTTAAGATAAACCTACGCTCTATTACAATTACGCTAATGCAGCATGCAAATGCATTAGCGGCCACTATAATTATAATAAACAATTATTAATTATTAAATATAAATCTATGCTATATAACTCCTCCACCCTTAGAGTCGAGCATCCCCTGGGAGGCGGAGACCTTGAAGGTTTAGTTCTTGTGGGGTACCACTTGTATCACGGAATTTGCGATTTTTCAACCACTTCACTGCGATATAACTAATACCGATTAATACACACACATAAAGTACAACAGTCCAAAAACTTGGTGTGAAGATTTGGGTTGTCTCTTGTAGTGGGAGGATTTCCTGGTTTGTAGATATTTCTTCTAAATTCAGCTTCCGAAGGTCGATGTCGAATTCGGTAAAATTTGTAGATTCCAATTTTAGATGTAAATCGTTGATCACGAGGGGGCGTCCAGATGTAACGTCTAGGTATTTAATTTCTCGGCCTCGAAAAAGCATGGCACAATTATCTTCTTTGATTAGATAAATGCCAATTAAAATCATAGTTTCAGTTTGTTCCTTGCATCTGATTTTAATTCCTTCTTGATTTGGGAAGACTGCCAGGTATTGGTTTATGTATGGTATCATTTCCATGTGATTGGATTTTACATGTAGTGTTGTGTATTTGCAGTTACTGTTGTTTCCACTGATGATTATATTTCGTTCGCATTCTGATTTGTAGCTAGTTATCAGATGACTAGCACATTGGTAATGTTTCGACGTTTTTGTACACAAGTGGTTTAGAGGCAGAATTTTATTTCCATTCATCGATTTTAAGATGTACTTTTACAGTAGGGATGATAGTAACAAATTCGGATTCGTGTACCGTAGGGATAGGGTATAAATAAAATAACTCGAACTGATACTCAAAGTTAATGGGTACAGATAAGAAATAATTGATTCGAGTTGGCTCGATTTTACAAGTAACTTCTATTATGGATTCAAAATTAAGAATGTTTTCAATTTTTAATTCGAAGGGAAGTTGTTCGTTATAGTAAAGTGAAATTTTTTCAAGTTCCAAAAATAAATCTCTAGGTTTTATGATACTCGGGTGCAACGTATTTAATTTACAAAAAGTGAGAGAGTTTTCAATATCTTGCATTATGTTTAGAATTGCGTTATAAAGAATGATCAGCTGATTAAATATTTCTTTAGCAAATAAGATATTTTGGTGATCGATATCGTCCCTCAGGATTACGCTTAGTTTCATAATTTTTGATTTTAACATGTTTTCATTGTGTGCAATATTTTGTACAGTTCTATTAAATTTCTCGATAATTTGTTTGTTCATACTGTATTTCATTTGTAATTGTTTTTGATTTCGTCTGCTTGCGTCAGCGCGACGACTAATAATCTGGAAGAGAATAAACGTGTACAGTGATGTTTGAATCATTGAAAATATATTGAAGGATCGGTTTTACATGTTTATATTTAAGAAGATCGAGACCGCATCCTAATTTAGGAATAGCTAGATTGGTAATTTTATTTGAAATACAGAATGCTTTTAAACTAACGAGAGTTTTGAACAAGTCCTCATAACTTGGTTTGTCAGAATAACAATTTTTAGTGATTAAATATATTATGAAACGATCGTTATCCTTTAAGTAGCGGAGCGAATGTACTTCGGAGCTTTGTGCGTGTAGTTCGTCAAGTCTACCGAATTTTTGTTTAAAATCTGCGGCGATCCCAGCACCCATTTTAAGGTCTAAGCTTACACAGTATGCAAGTGAGAAGTTTTTTGGTGCAGAAAACAAATCACCATTTATTTCAATAATATTGTTTGATGTTTTTTCTACAGATTGTTTATTTAAATAGTCTTGATAATTTAATTTAGGTTTATTAGTTAGTTTACCTAATTTATTTTTAATCTTTGGTCGCTTAATATTTGACAAGTGAATTTTGTCCACAGCATTATAATGTTTCGGGTTAATTGTTCCCGTTTTGAATTTAGGGTCAACTGATTTCAATGTTTCTTTCTTGTATTTATTTTTTGTCTTAGACTGTTTTTGCTTGTTTTTGACGAATATGGTTTCTGGAATATTGGGAATTTCTTCTCGGTTTTGGTTATGCTTTTCCATAACTTTTTCTTTATTTATTTGCATGTTTTCATTAATTTTTTTGTAAAGCAGTTTTACTTTATCCCGGTGATTATCAATGTAATTATTGACGATTCGAGTTTCAATATCGATGTCAAAGGGAGAAACTGAGTTTATGTGTCCCGAAATAATTTCTGAGGGGGTCAATTTAGTAGTTGAGTGGATCGAATTATTATATGCCAAGAGTGAGTAATTAATCTTTGATTCGATGGATTCTTTCTTATAAGTATCTTGATTGTTAAGCAACCGGATATGTTCTATTATTGTTGAGTGAACTCTTTCAACTATGCCGTTTGAATCTGGGTGTTGACTACTGATGAAATGAACTTTAATTTTATGAGTTTCTAATAGTTCTTTTACTAAGGTATTCTTAAATTCGAGATGATTGTCTGCCACAACTTGGCCAGGAATTCCATGATGCGTGAAAAATTTAACGAGATTGTTGGCAATCTCAACTGCTTGATGAGAATTCAGTCTATACATTTGGGTATATTTTGAAAAAGCGTCAATAATTGTAAGGAATTTAGTACCTTCTAAAGCTATACTGTCAATATGGATAATTTCGAAGGGTTTGGTCGGTGTCATTGTAATATTGAATTTAAGTTTTAATGGATTTCGATCATATTTGCAAACTTGACAAATTTCACAATTATTTATGTAATTTTGTACGAAACGTCGTTGATCAGGCCAATAATACTTTCTTTTTATTTGGGAATCAGTTTCCTCTATTCCTCGATGGTTCGTTTTACCTTCATGATACGCTTGGATAATATTTATAATTTCGTCTTCAGTTTCTACATCATCTAACAATTGAGTGCATTTAATAAATGAAATTTGCGGGTTCCTAAAATGTTTTTGAAGAATAATACAAAATTTTTCGTAAACTTGATCTGCAAAATATAAGTAATATGTTTGTTTTGGGGCGGTATATTCTTTTATAAAATCTATAACATTTTGTTCAAAATCTAATTTGGAAAGTTGTAAATTGATTCGCATTTTCCTATTATTAAAGAGATATCTAATTTTTGGTTTCGCGGGTGCGTAATTCACCTCTGAAATGATAATTTGATTGCGTCCTAGATTTACAGGTTTTTCCAAGATAGGAATATTAAATATTGGATTTTCAGTATTTGAGTGAATTGTATCACTGTCATTATTTTCATTATTATGTAGCACATGTTTTTCGGCATCGAGTCCAAGTTCAACTATCATAGAATCAGTTTCACGATTACGATCTATTTTATGCATAATATCATTTAATTGTTTATCTAACTCATCTTCGCTAGTTGTACCAAATTTATCGTCGAAATTACTTATATAAAAGTCATCAAGCTGATCGACTTTATCGTGCATATTTATTTCAATGCGTGAGAGCGCGTCCGCATTCTTATTTAATATACCTTTTTTGTATATAATATTATAATCGTACTCAGCCAGTTTTAATCGCCACCGAACTAATTTGGAGTTCGGTTCTTTGACGGACATAAGCCATTGAAGGGGCTTATGATCGCAAATAATTTGGAATTTTCTACCGAACAGGTAGGGTCTGAAGTATTTAGTTGCCCATACGATGGCCAATAGCTCTTTTTCGATAGTACTATAATTTTGTTCAGATTCGTTTAAGGTTCGCGATGCGTATGCGACGGGTTTGTCGCTTCCAATTGGGCCTTGTGATAAAATTGCGCCGACGGCTATGTTACTCGCGTCTGTTGTCAAATTGAAACTTTTGCTAAAGTCTGGATATTGTAATATGGGTTCATTAATTAGTACGTTTTTGCAGGTATTAAAACAATTTTTATATTCTGAGTTATTAATATCAATGATTGCATTTTTCTTAAGGCACTTTGTGAGAGGTTTCGTTAATTTCGCGAAATCTTTGATGAATTTTCGATAATAACCGAGGAGCCCGAGAAATCCTTTGATTTGCTTGGTGGTCTTCGGTATTGGGTAATTTTGTATCGCTTTAATTTTGTCGGGGTTTGGACGAACTCCGTCTGGTGTCACAATGTGCCCTAAATATGCTACCTCTTTCCTCAAAAATTCCGACTTGTCAATTTGAATTTTTAAATTAGATTCACGTAATCTACTAAATACTTCCCTAAGCCGTTCTACGTGTTCTTGTAGGCTGGTACTAAATATAATTATATCATCTAAATAAACTAAGCACTTTTCATTTTGAATACCCCTTAATATGTTGTCCATAACCCTCTGAAACGTGGCGGGTGCATTCTTGAGCCCAAACGGCATGCGTAAAAACTCGTAATGCCCGTTTTCGGTGTTAAACGCGGTTTTTTGAATATCATTTTCCGCCATCTCTATTTGGTGGAAACCCGACGCGAGATCAAGGGTAGTAAAATATTGACAACGGCCAAGTTTGTCGAGCAGGTCGGTGATATTTGGTAACGGGTACCGATCACCGATCGTTTTCTCGTTTAATTGGCGATAATCGATGACAATACGCCACTTGCGATTTCCCGACGCGTCTAGTTTCTTCGGTACAACCCAAATTGGCGATGACCAAGGGCTATGAGAGGGTCTGATGATTTTTTGATCTAACATTTGATTTATTTGTTTTTGAACTTCTTTTCTGTGTATTTCCGGGTAACGGTACGATTTAGTATACACCGGTAATTGATCAGTAGTATTTATACAGTGCTTAATTTTATTGGTAAACGATAACATTTTATTTTCTGAATGGAAAATATCTGAAAATTCTTTTATTAAATTCATAATAACATGTTTTTCTTCTGCGTTCATGTGATCTGAACGGAATTTTGATAGATCAAATTTAATTTCTTCATATTCGTAATTATTAAAATTCGGTGTATTGGACTGATCGTATTCTTCGATCGGTTCAACAACAGCCGGATACTTTTGCCTAACATTCACATTTAATTCTGTAGGGTTTATGATTGTACAAATCGCTTTATAATTCTTTACATGAGTGGTACACTCTGGAATTTCTAATTTATTTACCTTAGTATATGGTATAATTACGTCGCCGTTTTTTACGTTTGCAACTTCTATTTCAATTACTTGTTCGCACCTTGCGTTTACTACTATACAATTCGTATTCGCAGGTTTATTAGAAAATCTTAACGGTATGTTGCAATTTGGCGTTATTAACATATTTTTATTGAAGTCTACGGTGGCTTTTAAAGCACACAAATTATCTAGTCCTAGTAGGACGTCAAAGCATGAATGAAAATCGAATAAATGAAATTTCATATTCGCATTTTCTTTTAAATTAAACAATTTTTTAAAAGGAATTAACGTGCAATAGTCTTGAATTGAGGCGCCATGTGCGCTGGCTACCTTAAAGTATTCCTTTTTTATGTTATTTAAAAAAAACTTATTAGCTACATTTGGATTTACGAATGAATGAGTGCTCCCGGAATCTATTAAAATTTTAAGATGGTTTTCAGGGTCAATTATATGCGCTAATTGACTCTGATCCGCTTTAAGTCCCATTAATTGTATTGATTCTCCGAGGCATCTGTGTCTAAAAAAGTATCACGATTGATTGGGTCTTCATTTAAATTTAGAGTGGTCATAGTTGACATAGGCGTGGGTGGTTGTAAATTTTGAGACGGGCCTGGATTGTTTGGTGAATTTTGATATTTAGGGTGATTAGTCCTAATAGCGTATTTATTATTTTGGAAATTAGGTCGTTGATTGTTATGTTGATAATTTGGACGAGGCTGATTAATTTGAGAATTAGGTCGTGCGTTATAAAATTGATAGTTTTGACGGGGCTGGTTAAAATAAAAATTTCTACTCCCACCGAATGGTGGTTTTGCGATGTTTGTTTGTCTGTGATCGTTATTATTAAATTTCTGTTGATAATAAGGTTTTTGGTTCAATTTTATTTTATCTAATTTGTTCGTTGTGATTTCTAGTTGAAAATCGTTTGTTAGCATTTGTAAAGCGACATTCAAATCAGTTGGATTTTTTGTACGCATTTGAGAACCTATGGGTTCTTTTAACCCGCGCAATAAAACTCTCAGTGCATTCGCTCTAAAAAATATCGATAAGTAATACCGTTCCATCGCGTTCGCGATGTGATTCGACATATAGGAAATTTGTAGATTTAGCAAATTCTGAACTCGGTTATAAAAATCGAAAGGGGACTCGTTAATGTTCTGTTTTAACAGCGTTATCTCGTAATTCAAGCTGTACTGGTCACGTTTGTCCGCGTATGCGTTGAGTAGCGCATTTTTTAAATCGTTCCAGCTCGCGATTACGCTGGAAGAAATATTTACTGCTGCTTCACCCTTTATTTTCGCTAAAATGCTAGACATTAGGTATTCGTTTTGAAAATCTGCTACATCGACTGTATTATAAAACCTAGTGACTAATTTCTCACACACATCAATGAATCTAGAAAGAAGCTCTGTTTCCCCACTAAATTCGGGTATCATATTTAAATATTCGGGTTTTAGCACGTTAGCCATTATTGTAATGTTATTATTTACTGTATTATTAATATTATTTCGTACTGCGATAGGTGATCTTGAGCGATCCCGGCTTGTACGGGGTGGTTCTACTTCTATATTTAATGAATCTGATTTTGTTACTTCCCCGTCCTTATTCATAGGACGTACCTTTTGTTTTACCGCGACGTTATTGAGCTACGCGAATAACCTCTAAAACACTTGATTGTACTCACAAAATTGTTATTTTTTCCATCGGAGTCTCGGATTCGACGATTCGATGCGGGAACTCTCTCTGGAATGTTGTAGACCTTCGCCGTGACACTCAGGGTACTTGGACTTCGTCCTCGATGCTTGGAGGGTCCTCTTTGAGTGATGGATGTCCACGTGGATATTTTGGGTTTAGCCCGATGAATTCGTTGAAACGAAAACCAAGTAATGTTCCTTTACTCGTCCGGGCCAATCCTACCGACTGCGCCAGTTATTTTTCGGGTACAACGACTTGTGTTTTTAAAAAGAAATTATTTTATTGTAGCTTGCAGAACGTCTGCTCGGTACAGGAACAAAATCTAGACTGACTAACTTATGAAATAACAATTCTCTCAATGAAACATAATACTTAAGATAAACCTACGCTCTATTACAATTACGCTAATGCAGCATGCAAATGCATTAGCGGCCACTATAATTATAATAAACAATTATTAATTATTAAATATAAATCTATGCTATATAACTTACATATAAATTTAGAATTCAAAATTGAGCAAATTATTAAGGTATCCTTTTTGCGTAATCCTCATAGTTTTCGAGAAAAATTTAGGGAAAGTTTTATGTTGGCCACATCACCATTTTTATATAATGTGATTGATGCTAGAGGTCAATTAATAAAAAAAGAGGATGAGATAGAATTTGAATTTTTGATCATTGTTCTATTTCTAATAATCTGAAGCATTTACTGTTGAAGGTGAATAGGACATTAAACGAGGATGTTAGATAAAGTTTAAAGGTAAATGTAGGATGGATGAATGACCAATATTGTAATAAATAAAAAGGTAAGTTTAGTTGACTCTCTTCAATGATCAAAACTTGTTTATTATTAAACAGTAAAATTTAGTCCTATTGGTTTAAACCTTTATAAGGTCATTTACAAACTATTATTTTTACATATAGATTAATAAATAAATATAATCTATTTAATAATATAAATTATACAATCCGATAATTTTAATAACTACAAATAATATCCGTTTATATGCAGTGTATACGTAAAACTTAATTAAATTAAAATATTAGAGTAACACAACCAGAGATTATAGGTAAATAAAATATCAATTAATATCGATACATTTTATCCGGCGCCTAAAATACACCCCATGTTTCGCTATGAAAACATAATATTATTTCATCGCAGATGAAACAAAACAGTTTAATATATTTCGTTATTTTGGTAAAAAAAAGACAAATATTTTTTACCCCCGGGCCATCAACTTCGCTTGATAAATATAATACATTTTTTTCTCTCTTAATAAACGAAGGGGTTTCGTTTTTTCGTCTGCAAATATTAAAAAAACAAGGGTTTATAATTAAGTAACTAACCATCTATAGATTCAGAGAAAGATGAGTCTTTTTTCCATGTTATATACAAATATTCTTAGTTAAAAAATATTAAAACAAACTAATTTCAATTGATCAAATAAATCGTTTTATAATGTACATAAAACCGGTTAAAACTGTTTTTATTTCAAAAAAACTTTATTCGATTCCTTTAAATATTTTCCACCAATTTAAATAATAATGACATTATTAATATAAAGTTAAACGCTGGATACGAAACGCAAATAATAATTTGATTGATTTATTTAAAGTAATTTGCAAATATAATATTTTACATTGATCACAATTTGTTTATATTTAAGATGTCGCTTTTATATTAATTATTGTCGGTTGTAAAAGTTGTTAAACTAATTTCAAAGGGAATTAATGTTTTAGAAGTCTACAAGTATACTTATCACTTTACACGATATAGCGTTGTGAATTGATGTATACGTAGACGTTTAACTTTATGTTTTTGATGGGAATTTTGCCATTAACAACTTTATAATCGTTCAATTCTTGTTTTTGGTAGCTTAAAATATTTACTTATTTTCCTGTTGGCATTCCTTAATTGAAATATTTCCTGTTATCTATTGACCCTAAAAGAACTTCTTTATTTAATTAGAATGTCTTATCACTTACAAACCTTACAGACAATATTTATATTTTCTTTCTAGCATGAGTCATATAATATATTCTTAGTATTCCTTTTGAGTTTCACTAAGACGATTTTTACAATTAAAAAAATGTGTGTCTGCTTCTCTATTAGCATTTGAATACTGTATATCAACATCTCTCAAACGGATTTAAATTAAACTTAAAAGTGTATTTTTTTTCTCCTGTATAATGTATTATATGTTTTATATAATATATGTATATCAAGACTTTCAAATAAATTAAATGTGTTTTTCATATAGCTAATGTACAATAACATTTTATATAATTAAAAAATAACAAACATTCTGAAAAGGATTTAAACGAAATTTTAAAGCTTCTATCTTTCGTTTTAATAAAAATGGTGCCGACAATAACAGTCGCTGAAGAAAGTAGTGTCGAAGAAAATAGTACTAAAATGTAGTAAATGTAAACATACTGTCGTTGTTGCAAGGACCTGTGAAGGATATCTCAAGTCGTTTCACCGATTGTGTTTGGACTGACATCTGCCTGCTTGTACTGCAAGCCGAAAGAAATCAATCAACCTAAATGAAGTTAACACTAGGGACATTGTGGAAAGTAATTCACCAACCTTTTTCCCAAATAAACATCAAGAAATAACTCACCTGCAAGACATAATTAACATAAATGAACAAATCGCAGAACTAAGGAATAAAATTAACTTTATGAAGAAAATAATATCGTTGCTTAAAAAAAATGCGAAATCCGTCAACTCCACCTTTTTGTAAACAGCGGTGAAAATAAAATTAATAGATCTGTTCTTAAACTGGATATGAATGTCTCTCGAAATAGAAATAGAGAAATAGGCAACTAATTACACTCAAAAGTGACTGATACTAACACGAAGACTAAAAATAATCCTGAAGTAAAAACGGTAATTGAAGCAAAAGAAGCCGAGATCAACATTAATAATTCGCCAACGGTAAAAGCGCAAAGCCAGGTACAACTTGATATGAACAAAACAATTAAAAGTAATGAAGAATCTAACGAAATTATAAACATGCAAAATGATGTCTCGAATCAACAAGACAGTAATGAAAAATGGGAAGAGGTTAAAGGCTGCAGAATTAAGCAACGCATTATAATTTGGACGGCCTAAAGCAGTATAATAATAAAAGGTGTCTCACGTTACAAATATCTTCTTGTTCCAAGATCCAAAACCTACAAAGGAAGAACTAACGAACTACCTCCGATCCTGTAACTTTGAGGAGGTGAGATGTGAAACTCTAAAACCAAGACGCCCAGATGAATACGCATCGTTAAAAGTAGGAGTTCCATCAAATCAAATCGCTGAGCTGAGGAAACCCGACATCTGGCCCGAAGATGCCCGAAGATGCCCGAATCAATAATTTTTTAGTTAGTGTCCAGATGAAACAAAACGAGAAATAAAATTACTATTTATTAATATGCAATCAATACAAAATAAAATCGACGAATTAGATAATTTCATAATAAACAAAATAATAAATTTAAAAATACGAAAGCATTTCGTGAATCTACAACAGAGAGTCTTACCAAGACTACAAACCACATTAATTTAAAACAACCACTTCTTTGGCTAATACCTCGACAGACATTGAATCAAACAAAATTACGGTATATACTTTCTTCACTGCACTCTTGATGAAACGAAATTATAATATTAAGTAATTTCAAATTAAAACACTTGTTTAGTTTCGTATTGTAATATTCAGTTTCCTGATACGTGTTTCGGTCAATGACGACCATTCTCAAAGGAATTACAAAAATAACTAATTAAAAAGAAGATGTTTTTTTTTTATCCTCACGAGGTGGTGTCGCTTATCGTCCCTGCACTGCGGTCTCCGTGGTCCTTTTGTGCGCCTCTGGCTGTTTTTACTCCTTTTGAACTCCTGTATCTTCTAAGAAGTCCAGGAGTTTCTGCCAGGGGATATTCTTTAGCTGTTCTACAGGAAGCATGGGCTTCCCGAGTTTCGCCTTGCGTTCTTGTTTGTATGCTTCGCAAGTGCACAGTAGGTGTTCGGGAGTTTCCTCTTCTTCCAGACACCCACGGCATAGGGGGCTTTTCTCAATGCCCATCCTATGTTTGTGCTTGTTCAGGTCACAGTGTCCAGTGACTAGTCCTGTGATTTTTCTTAGTTTCAGTCTGCTCAGTCTAGACAGCTTCAACATGCTGTCAGGTACCGGACCATCTAGGAAGAGTCTTGTATGCCTCATTCCATTTTGGTTTTGCCATGCCTTTTTGTGCTCCTCTGCTAACTTGCGTCGGATTATTTCCTTTCCGGTTTCATGGGGTATACCGAAAGCGGGTTCAGGTCCTATGAATTCACCTGTTGCTCCTTGTTTAGCCAGCAAGTCGGCCCCCAAGTGTCCAATAATTTTTTTGTCCTTGGGTACCCATACTAGCTGTGTTTCTCTTGTTGTCGCCAGTGCGTCCAGTCTGTTTATGCAAGTCATGACCAGCCTGGACTGCACTATCGGTGAGGCTAGCGCTTTTATGGCTGCCTGGCTATCTGTCATAATGGTAATTGGTCCCTTTTTAAGTCCCGATTCCATTAAGTGATGAGCACACCAGTCAATGGCGGCTATTTCGGCCTGGAAGATAGAGGCATGCTTCCCCAGAGCAATCGCGAATTGTTTGCTCCGGTTGCAGCCTCCATAGATACCAGCCCCGGTTCCTTTAGTATTTTTGGCTGATGTTACAATATACATATATTATAGGGTTAATTGTGGTGAAGTCCAGAGATTAAGAGATTCGAACTTGTTAATAGTTCGTTCTGGTTGTTTAGGAGATTATCACATTTCCTAATTGCTCTCTTATTCTCCAGACCTTCAAGGAGATTTAATTTTCGGCATTTTCTGCAAAGCGGATTGGTTTGATGTCAGCTAATTGATGTCCTGTTGTGACGCAATGCTCGGATAATACTGTTCCCGTGGTTTGTTTTTCTATTGCCTTCTTGTGTTCATTGTACCTGATCTTGAAATTTCTTCCTGTCTGTCCTATATATTTTCCGTCATAAAATAACTTGATAAATGCCGCCACTCGAAAAATCCGGCATTTATTAAAAAGAGGATGTTTACTAATTTTATTTTCTAAATTATCAAGGAAAATTTCTGCAAGTAATGAAATTAAGGGGTTTCCCATTGTTAAACCGTTTGGCTGATTGTAGAATTAATAATAATAATTGTAGGAAATTTTGTTTTAAATATATATCTAGTAAACTTAAAATTTCGACTGAGATTATAGGATTGAGTCCCCTTGCTGCGAATAGCTTGCTTACGAGGCCGATTACCTCATGTGCGAGCAAATAATGTAATCATATTTAATGCATTAGAAACAGAAAGCGAGTCTAAAGACCTAAAAGTTGTCGACACAATATTAAATACTCTCGGCTGTAGTGTCTCATCAAAAAGGGTTATGCGACTTGGCAGGTCTAAACAATTAAAGCCTAGACCCATTAAAATCATTCCTAACAATAGTGAAGATACGAAGCGGATTTTGCGTAATTCCAGAAAAATAGAAACTAATAGTCGATTTAAAGGAGTATTTATAAAACGCGATCTAACACCCAGGCAATTGGAATATGAACAGAGAATACGGGATGTATTCAAAAGAAGGAAGATAGTAGGCAAAAACGTCAGAATTAAATATATTTAAGGTATTCCTACCATCACCCTGGAAGATAACCTGCGCATACCCACTGCCATATCGGGAAACCCATAAGCTCCCAACAGGTTACACACAAGTCCGGCATTCATGTCTTGTATCAAGTGGTTTATTAATTCGTGGTTTATTAACTGAAACTAGTGAGACACTAAATAATGTTGCAATTAAAAGCTTTGATGTATATGTGTTAACGGAAACTTGGCTACGTGATAGTGTGTACCACTCGGAATTATTCACTGGGGATTATATAGTTTTTAGACAGGATCGTGTAAATCGGAGATGAGATGGTGTCCTCATTGCCGTACATCAACAATATTCGTGTACAAGATACAATATAAACATACAGTCTAACACGGAAGTTGAAATTGTTGGTGTTAATATTATATTTAAAGCCAAAACGCTATGTTTAGTATGCTTATACATACCGCCTGCGCAAACCCTAGAGGTATATCAACAAATTTTAGAAGCTATTGATGATCATATTACACCATTTGAAAATGTCATAATCTGCGGTGATTTCAACATACCATTTACACATACAAATTTAGATAGTAGCAACAACGAGACTCATATTGTGACAGAGTTGAAACAATTTGTTAATACCAATAACTTTTCGCAACAAAATAGATTCATAAATGTAAACAGTCGCTTGTTAGATCTGGTTCTTTCGTCATACGATATTGTATGTCATATCTCTAACGACGTGTATTTAGTAAAACAAGACTTACACCACCCAGCATTAAATATGTCTATTAGTATGTTAACAGAGAAAGAACCAATTTTTAATGAAAATAATATACGTAGGGCATTATTTTTGGGAAGAAAAAAATCAACGATTGTGACTGGTCACTTGTTATCCAATGCACGGATGTGAATTCTGCTTGTGAAGCATTTTATGAGAGTTTAAATGCACTAATTGTCGATTGTGTCCCTCTTCGTAAATTTACTAATTATTTAGTGCTAATGTTAGGCGTGTAATCAGAACAAAAAACCATTTTAGGAAACTTTACAGTAGAACTAAATTGAAGTTCTATAAGATGCGCGTTGCAAGGCTACGCAATGAAATTAGAAATTTATTAGAGGTAGATCATAAACTCTTTATTCAGAATGCTGAAAACTCAATAAAACAAAATCCTAAAAAGCTATGGTCTTACGTTAATAGTAAAAAAGGACACTCTAGAATCCCTGGATACACTATTTACCACGCCCTCAGAGATTGTTAATGGTTTTGCTACTTATTTTCAGTCAGTCTATAGTAATCACAATTCTTCAGTATCTCGCCAACAACTTAAGGATGCAAATAGCAACATATTCTCGCTACAAAGAATCTCTGAGGAAGTTGTATTAACTGCTTTAAAGAATATTAAAAGGAACATTTGTTCAGGCCCTGATAATATACCGGCATTGTTAGTATTTGATTGCATACCGTGTTTAATGTCACCGCTCTTGCATATTTTTAATTTGTCAATTTTCAAATCAGAGTTCCCTCAGTAAGTAGCTAGAATTACACCAGTCTTAAAATCTGGTAATAAAAATGAATTGAGAAACTACAGGCCAGTAAGTATAACCAACAATTTCGCTAAATTACTTGAATCAATACTTGATTAATGGTTGAGGCGTTAACTTCGTGATACATTTTGGAAAATTAAACAAAAACGTTTACTTTGTTAATATCACACTTTATTTGTAAGTGACTCGAGTTTCGATCATTTTATTAAACTTAAAGTTTAATAATGATCAGTTAATGATCGAAACTCGAGTCACTTACAAATAAAGTGTGATATTAACAAAGTAAACGTTTTTGTTTAATGAATCAATACTCTTTACGCAAATATATAATCATGTGAAAAATTCCATATCGACCAGGCAGCATGGCTTTATGTAGAGGCGCTCTACAGTATCAAATCTTATGACACTTACTGAATACATTTCAAAAAATTGGACATTAGAAATCAAGTGGACGTTGTATATACCGATTTCCAGAAAGCTTTTGATACCATAGATCAACACCTGTTAGTACAAAAGTTGAGCAGCTTTAGAATAGGACCCCAGACAGTGCAATTAATTCAATCTTATCTTACAAGAAGATCTCAATATGTCGAACATAAAGGCCACATTTCCCATACAATACTTCCCTCTAGTGGGGTACCAAAGGGGTCTAATCTAGGACCACTCTTATTCGTCTTATTCATTAACGACATTGTGAATAATATAAAATCAAATGTGTTAATTTATGCTGATGATGTCAAGTTATGTTGCAGAGTAAATTCTGAGGATGATTGCCGTATTTTACAGGATGATGTTAATCATATAAAAGAATAGTGCGATACCAATAATCTTTCGCTTAACATAAAGAAGTGCAAGTGCATCACCTTCCATAGAAAATCTAAACCGGAACTATTTTCTTATAATATCGATGGGACATCATTGGAACGCTGGGAAACTATTAAAGACCTCGGAATTTTATTTGATACTCGGCTTACATTTGTTCCTCATATTAATTATATATGTAATTCTAGGCTTCAAATGTTTGGTTTTATAAAAAGAACAAGTCATAGCTTCAATAACATTAATGTAATCAAAAAACTCTATAATGCTTATCTAAACTTGAATATGGTGCTGTGATTTGGTCTCCGGCATACACCAATCATTCTAATTCTCTTGAAAGGGTCCAAAAAAATTCATTCGGTTTTTGTATTACTCGATTAGTTATCAAGACCTACTGAACTTTTTTGATATGCCCTCACTTGCTAAACGCCGTAACATATCAATGACGGTTTATGTTATTTATACAATATTTTAAATAATAATATTGACGCCCCAAGTTTGCTGTCATCTATAAATATCTATACACCGCGTAATACAACCCGACATGCTGCTATGTTCCGATCCGAGAGGTGCAATTCTCACACGCATTTCAACTCGCCGGTAAACTCTATCTTGCGACTCTATAACTCCATGCACCACTCATTGGACATATTTCATTATTCGCTAAAAACATATGTAACAACACTGCAATCGTTATGCTGATATTATAAATTAATTCATGATTTATTTTTTTTCTTACTATTTTTTACTAGTACTTAAATTAATATTGAAAATTAATAAAAAGACAAATATGATGTCCATGAGCGTTTCTGCACTGTGTTTTACAATAAATGTAAAAACTCCAGTTAACAGTTAAAACAACTACTCCCCGTACTACAGCACCCCCAGGCATTGAATGATATAACTGTTAACTGTCGTTACATGTCTGAACTGATATTCAGCACGATGTAACAATTTAATTTTCATCATTAATAACTGCACTATAGATTTTAATATTTAATTTGCATAAATTAATATTGTTTTTTTTTTTTTCTTTCTTTGCATTTAACTTTTGCTTTTCTCTGTATCGCATTTTGGTTTGTATTCTCATATGATTTATATGTTTTTTAAGTATATATAATTATTTCCCTGTAATTAGATTTTAGTCTGTTGGGAAAATAAATTATTATTATTATTATGTGGTGGCACGCCATTAATAAGCTGGTTACATCAAATAATGCCAATAGACTATGTACTATGTACGATGCCGAGTCGATGCCGAGCTCGTAGTATGCAAAAAGTACGGATCAGAAATACGGTTTCAAGAAACCGGCACCCGCGGTCTGGGGTTCAAAATCGCTGTATTGTGTACGTCTTGTGACCCACAGTACATTGATTCTTGTCCAAAAATTGGTCATCATGCATTCGAAATCAATCGTCGAATAATCTTTTCCTTGAGGATTTTGGGAATCGGCTACAACGGACTAGCAAAGTTTTGTGCGTCCATGTGTTCTATCGTGAAGAATGGTTATTACAAGATCATCAATAAATTTAATAAATCAAATTCTTGAAACTGGAATATTTCCAGAATGCCTAAAACTAGGAATTATAGTTCCAATTTATAAACAAGGAGATGCGGCAGTGGAGAGTAATTATAGACCAATCATGTTACTATCTGTTTTCTCAAAAATTGTAGAAAATATCATAGCATCACGAATTACAGATTTCTTTAACAATTGTAAATTATTTGATACTTCCCAACATGGATTTCAAAAAAAACGCTCAACAAATACAGCAGTATTTGATTTTACAGATTATGTTGTCAGTGCATTGGATGGGGGAAGGATTCCATTAGGAATCCTCCTCGATTTTTCAAAGGCATTTGATACAATGAATCACTCAATTTTGTTACAGAAATTAGAGCGCTATGGCATAAGGGGAGTTAGTCATAATCTGATAAGATCATACCTACAAAATAGAGGACAACAAGTAAAAATTAATGGTTCTAAGTCAGACATATTATTCACAAATAGTGGTGTTCCGCAGGGGAGTATACTTGGACCTCTACTATTTGTGATTTTTATAAATGACATTTTTAGCGAGCTGGCATTCGATGGAAGAAAATCAGTTTCGTATGCAGATGATATAAGTGTATTAAACTCTAACTGTTGCTTAAAAACACTTATCTCTGAGGCTAATACCGTTTTTAAAATAGCACAGGAGTGGATTTTAAATAACAAAATGATACTCAATAAAGAAAAAACCAAAGTAATTATTTTTAAAACTCAAAACATGAAATTTGATCTCAACTCTGTAGAACTTTGTAATACAAACTTTGACGTAAGTGAACATGCAAAGCTTTTGGGAATACATATAGACTCAAAATTAAACTGGTATACCCACTGTGAAAAGTTAACATCTAAATTAAACTCAGTGTGTTATACTCTTAGAATTCTTAAAAACGTGTTTGATGATAATACCTTAAAACATATTTATACAGCTAATTTTGAGTCTCTTATGCGATACGGTATCATGTATTACGGAAGTAGTAGCCATGTAGATAAAATATTTTTAGTACAAAAGAAAGCACTAAGAATACTTTTAAACCTGAAACACAAGGCATCGTGCAGAACACATTTCAAAAAAGCTGGTCTACTCACAACGTACAGTATTTATGTATATGAAATTTTAATATTTAATTACAAACATAAAGATAAATTTATACAGTATCAGACAGAACATACATATAGCACTAGACAATCAAACATTTATATGTATCCGACGCATAGATTATCTCTGTTTGAAAAATCATCAAAATATTGCGCTCTGCGATATTTTAATAAGCTACCTGCTGATATAAAAAATATAACTAGTTTCAAAATGTTTAAATCTAGATTAAAACAATATTTATTAGATAAGGAATTATACTCAATAAGTGACTTGTAAAATCGTGTAGCTGTAACATATTTATTTTTAAAAGTAGAATTAACATTTATTTATTATCAGTTAAGTACTCTCTTTCCATATGTACATGCTTTTTTGACAATACTTGTGTGAACATTAATATGTATAAGTCATGTATTAATTTGTATTTCACTTCAAGAATAAAGAATTATTATTATTATTATTATCAACGCTATTTGCACAGCCTCAGAAGCAGTTTAAAATATTTCCATGAAGGCAGCAGCTGCGAGAGAGAAGGTATTGTCCGAAGAAAATGACGAATTCAACGGGTTGGCGGTGTCCGGCGACGGGTTTTTGTTTCTATTGGGCGTGACAACTCTGATTGGCTGGCGTACAGGATAAGTATTGGACCTGCAAGTGAAGTTGAAAGTGTGCAAAAGCTGCGAGCTTTGGAAAAACAAGGAGGAGACCGCGGAAAATGAAGAATGGTACGAACAACATGTACCCGAATGTCATAAAAATCACGAGGGCTCGTCAGGAAAAATGGAGGTGGATGGTATCGGTCAGTCGAATTTCACGGCGTTAAATACAGCAAATATATCGGATGTGGCGGTAGTAAAACATTCAAAGGCATTGTCGATTCGGATCCATATGAGGACTTAACCGTGCATAAGAAGGAGTGCATTGATCATGTCCAAAAACGGATGGACTCAGTGATAAGGGCAATTTGACGAGAAACTTAATTGATGAATTGACTCTGTACTATGCGCTGGCTATTCGGAGAAACACGGCATCGACGCTAAATATGAAGAAGGAAATAATACACTCTACCACAAGATATCTACGGATGCGGATCCGCAGCACAACTGTCCGAAAGGCGCAGCTTCTTGGTGTACATGGCAGAAGGCGAAAGCCACCGGTCAGCTGAACAAGTACATTCACAAACCAGCAACGAAGAAGACAGTTTTCAATGCTATTCCAGTGTATCAAGAGCTGATCCGTGATGAACTTCTGCCCCGCTGCTTGGGAGACTACACGCAGAACGCCAATGAATCTTTCAATGCTTGCGTTTGGTCATGGGGTCCCACAAGGTTCAATATTTGGACTCTTGTTATTTTTTATGTTCATAAATGACCTTCCGGTCCAACCTAATATACCGAATGCCATCTTATTTGCCGACGACATTACTGTAATAAGTGAGGGTAGAACAACGGAGAGATCCAACATGAAAATGAGATAACAATGAGTGCTGTAAACACTTGGGATACGCAAAATAAATTAATTTTAAATGAAAATAAAAAAATATATTATTTTTAGTCTTAAGAAAGGACTTGAATTGAATCATATTTTACGCATTAAATACCTGCTATGTTTGTAAAAATATGTGCATTATGTATAATCTGGTTTATAGTCTAGATGCAATCCATCAGTTTAGACGTAAAATATATTATAAAATATAAAGTAAGGCGGCACTCACGGAAAAATTGCTTTTTAAAATTTATTTATAGTCTATTCGTGTATACCTTAGAGTTAGTATTTATGAACGGATGAATGGCTATTTTTAAAGTAAAACAGTCTATAAATTAAGCTCTATTTTATTACAAAATCTTATTGTTATCCCTTAGCTAAATCAAATTAATCGGAAGAGAAAATTTAACAAAAAAATATGGCACCATAAAATAAGGCAACACATGGATCAAAAATTTAAAGTATAGAAAAGTAAAGATATATAAATAATAAAACTTAATTTCAAATATATCATGACGTTAAATTTTAGAAAGAGTTTTGTAATTAGCTATTAAATTAAACCCTATAAAACTGATGTTGCAGGTTCTTTATTTTTATAAGTTTAAGCTAATAAAAAAATCAAGACTCGATGATAATCTAGCGCAGAAAACCTAAGTAACACTCACCCCTAATTAAATTACCCAGAAATATGATTTTAAGAAAATTAAGAAGGGATGGAAAATAAAACAATTTTTTGACACTGAAGATTTTTATTTCGTGATATCAATAATATGAAAATACACAAAAACAAGGGAATTTCCACCAAATCAGCTGTTAAAATTTATAAAATGATTTGCCGCCCTCTACTCGACTATGGTAATGTCCTTTTCCCCCACTCCTGCAATCCTACTCTCAACAATATCCAAGTTAGCGAGCGATCCTCCTTAAGAATCCTAACCAAAATCCGCCATCCTAATAATCCTCTGCACAATCCCTCTAACCAACTCCTATATGACTCTACCTCTGTTATACCCATCAATGAACGCCTTCTATACCTTAGTGAAAAATTTTCCAAAAATCCCTTTAACCATCACATCCTTTCCCTTTACTGCTTGCGCAGAAATCCCAACCAAATCCCAAAATACAAAACCCCCTCATTCACTACATTTGAATTCATCGCATCTCATCATCCATCGCCATCATCAGAGACAGACTGACGAATCACATTGACGAGGACAAATCCAGGCTGAAAGACCGCTGGTCGATAACCATTTAGCAAACTAACAAACTAACGTCAATTGTATCATTCATATATTATATTACTTGTATTTGTGTTTGTTAATAAAGATGTTGTATATATATATATGAAAATACGTTTAATACTACAACTATTTAGTGACTGTGACTATCTCAGAAAATAAATTGTTGTAATATTAACAACGAAAAGTATTTTATTTTATTCGTAAATAGGAGCCAAATATAAAACAAAATAATAGTCTATATATAAATCTCTCCACAATAATAAAATGCACGAATATTGTCAATAATGAATTTTTACTTTAGTTAGTTTTCTAAAAAAAATAGGAAGGCATAATTTTGAACACATAATAATTTATCAATTTTAATAATAGACGTTGAAAAAAGTAAAAACATTTGCTGGACATGCCTTTAGATATACTCTAGTTAAGTAGCAAGTTAACAGAAACTGAGATGTCTCTTAAATGAAAAGATTAATCAAGAAAAATATGCAAATTTTGTTCATCACACCTTGCATAACCAAATAATAAAATAATTTTCGTAATAGACTATTATAAACTTCGTGAATCTACCAATAATTACACATAATTTCTTAATAAAACGTACATTAACTTCTAAATTTAAACGGGTTAACTGCTGAATGTTGGAAAATAGGTGTCTTGACTAAAGGATAATTATTTAAAATTAGACAACTTATTAAATAACGTTGTATAGCTATATAAAAGTATTTTTAAACAGACGCATATATTAAGTTTGACATATATGGTTTTATCCTAGTTACAGTCAACATTTAGCAATCTTGAAAATATTGTTTTATATTAAAGGCATTATTCACAATTACTTGTAGGATAGAAGATAAAGTAAAAAAATTAATACAAAAGTCATGAAATATAGAGATTTATTTATTTTTTGACAGATTATCAGTAACTCTTATCAATAAAGAGAAGATGTGTCTACAAAAACGCTTTCATTAACAACAACACATATTTAATTGTTTCTAGAAACTTGGCGAAAATAAATTTTGATTCGTTGATACAAAATAATTAAACTATCAAAAGAAAAAAAACTTTAATTTAACAGAAAAAGAATCTTATTACATCGCCTCGCGTACAATGCAAGAATTTACCCTTCTAGGCATACTTAGAATCCAATGGTCTATATCTGCTTGAGGCATCTCATCCAAGCAACTTCTAACTGAAATCTCAGATCATCTAAGTTGCTCGGTATGTTGCGAACTCTTTTATCTATTATGTCTCGATGGGGTTTAAGCAAATCCTCTTCTTCCAAGAACACCTTTTTAATGTTATCCGTCTGGGATTAGCGTTATCTTGCTGAAAAATCCCATTAGGTAGTGTCTGCATAAATGGCACCGCGACGGGATCAAAAACAATATCAATGTATTGACGAGCGTTTAATACACCTGAAATATACACCAAAGGGGATTTTCGTCCCAAACTGATTGAACCTCACACCATGACATCCAGTGTTAAAACTGTATGACGTCTTTCAACGAACTCTAAAATTCTTCGTTCTCCTCAATATCGACGCACCCTTCTACGTACATAATTCTTCCATAAACAAAACCTGGATTGATTGCTAAACGCATTGTTGTTCCATTCTTCAACCTACCCCTGCCGCTCTTGGCACCAAGCCAGACAAGCAGTTTTCTGAGGTGGGGTTAATGAAAGACGTTCTAATAAACGGTAAGAATATAGGTCAAAGGACGCAATTCGACGTTAAATGGTCGGCATTGAAATCTTGCGATTTACAGCTCTTACCCAATCTATGGCAACAGACCTAGTTGTTTAAAATCGGTTCCATGTGGCCATTCGTCTCAGAAGCCGATCTTCACAGGCATTACTACGTCGGGGAAGTCTTCTTGCCAGAGGATGTGAACCTTCTTCTGATCAGGAATACCATATTCTCGCCTCTGTTGTGTGATCTCGATTCATTATTCTACCAATTTCGCGGAACTATAAACCTGCTTCTTTCATGCCGATTAATCGACCCCTATCAAACTCCAAAGTCTGGGAAAAATTTGGGTGTTGTCTTACTATTGGCATTATGAACTATCACTCTATTAAATCTTCATAATAAAACTGTTGATACATTCTAAGTAAGTATTCTTCATATAAAGAGTTGTGGAATTTTAAGATAACCATGATGAAAAAACATCAACAACTCAACTATTTTTTTTTGTATTAACGAATAAAAAATTATTTTCATTAAGTTTAGCATCAATCGTATTCTTTCTTGGTGGTGCATTTTATATGAAAGTAAGTTTATATGGAAACATTGTTGACAGGCCCATGTGATTTCCGGGAAGTACTAATCTTCAAACAGTACGTGTAAAAATATCGTAGGATTCTGACCGTTAATTTAGAAGTTTGTTGCAGTCATTTTAGTTACCACGATTTTGTAATTTTCAAGATAATGGATAGAAAGGAATTTCGCGTGTGACACTGTTTTTTGACGGATAAAAATACTGTTGGAACTAAACAGTGGCTTGATAAGCATTATGGGGACTCTACTCCAGGAAAATCAACTATTATTAACTGGTATGGTGAATTTAAGCCCGGTCGTACAAGCACTGCTGATACTGAACGCTCTATACGCCCAAAATCGGCAGTTCAAGAAAACATAAAATATGTCTACAAAAAGTTTTAAAAGGCCATAACATAAAGTTCTGTAAGATAGCTGACACTTTGTAGATATCAAAAGGAAGTATCTTTACAATTTTAGATGAAAATTTAGACATGGGTGCCGCATTTGCTCATACCGAACCAGAAACAACAACTCGTCGACGATTCAGAGCGCTGTTTGAAGCTGTTCAAGCAAAATAAAAAGGATTTCTTGCATGTGTGACAATGGACGAAGCATGGATCTACTACTACACTCCTGAATCAAAGCGATCGTCAGCTGAGTAGACAGCAGCCGGTGAAAGTCGTCCAAAGTGACCAAAAATTCAAAAGAGACCAAAAAAAGTGCCGCTTCGCCAGGATAATGCCCCGTGTCACAAGGCAATGAAAACAATGGTTAAATTGGATGAATTACGCTTTGAATTGGTTTCCCCACCACCGTACTCTTTAGATTTGCCCCCCAGCGACTACTAGCTTTTTACTGACGTAAAAAAGATGCACCAGAAAAAAAAAACTTGACTCAAATGAAGAAGTAATTGCTGAAACTGAGGCTTATTTTAAGAGACAAATCGTTTCACATAAATGACATCGAAAAGCTAGTGGAACGTTCGAATGAAGGTATCGCTCGTGAAGGAGAGTATGTTGATGAATAAAGTGGAACTTTCAAAAAATAATTTGTTTTTCTTAGACTGGAGACATATTGAGTAATTTTTTATATTATTGTAATTGTTTATCGATAAGTAATCGTCGAGTATGAGGTATAAATCTTAAAACACACCCAGATCTTGATGAAATTTAGAAAATGAATTTTACTTACTTACATTTACAAAGGTATAACCAAATAGAGGTTATGAGATATATTCCCAAGTGGCATTGTTATATTAGAAAAAATTCCCTCAATGTTAGAACCATTATCAATCAATGACTACAGAAAATATAGTTGCATTCTTTAGACGATAACGTATTTGCTGATAATCAAGAGGAGTTTGTTAGCCACACAGCACTCAACAATATTATCAACTTTTATCTACAGTAAGACATAGTTAGATAGATTAACAATAGTATTATATATTTTTATATCATCTGCATACGTTAATACTGGATATGTAAATGATTCTATTAAGTAGAGTGTACCGGCCTATTACTCTTAGCGGAAAATTTGAGTTTCACAAAATGTTATCAAATGTTAATTGGAATTTTATTCACCTAATGTGTGATACAAATATAAATCGTAATATAATTGTGTCAATTTTACCGCAATGTGCATCAGAACCTTTTCCACAAAAAACTAGGAAACCTTCCAGAAAATGTTATACCATTACCAACATATATGTGAGAACATATCAAATTATTGAATGACATATACAAGGGTGTTTTTGAAGGTCGTGAAATGGAATAGAGGGAGATGAAATGATATTATTAAAAAATTAAAAATTATTTTTCTTTATCAATACATTTACCTGCAACCTTAACACATTTCCCAGATTTATGAAATAACTTGTGAATACTTTAATAAAAAATTGATTTATCATTTTCTAAAAAATATGCATCCTTCACTTCTTCATCGGTAGAAAGTTTCTTTTCTCGAAACTCTTTTTTGGATTTGGACAGCTATAATAGTCGCTGGGAGCCAATTCTGTGATACAGAATTCTGAATAGGAGTATTGTCGTGCAAAAGCAGGACACCTTTGGTTAAATATCCTCTTCTTTTCTGTCTAGTCGCATTTTTTAACTTATCTAAAATTAAAGCCGAGTATTCTCCGGTAATAGAAACACCTTGTTCTTACTAATCAATCAATAATATTCTTTTTGTGCCCAAGAAATATGTTGCCATGAGCTTTCACGCTGACTGCGACACTTTGATTTTCTTACCCTTTTTATGCCACTGCATGGAATTTTGCTTAGACTCAGGTTCATAGTAATGAAGCCAAGTCATTCCCAGTAACAATTTTCTCCAAATAACGTCCTTGTTATTATTACACTAATTCAAAAACGGACACTAACACGCGGTGCTATTTTTGTGTTGGTATGAGTAATTTAGGCACCCCAGATACTTCAACCATTTCTGCGAGTTGTTTCTACTTCAAACATGCTTTCTCCAATATTAGTTTTTCGATTTGTTTCGATGAGATCTGATGTGGTGACCTTAACAGACCGTCCAGGACGGTAATAGTTCCAATTGACTCCCTGCCTTGCTTGAAGAGGTTGTGCCACTTGTATACCATGTTGTCTCCTGGACAAGAGTTTCCGTAAACAAATGATATCTCTTCCAATATGGGTTGAACACTTTTCTTTGCTTAGTAAGGAACTTTATAACGGCGCAGAACTGTAGTTTCTCCATACTTACAACATATGGTTCTCTAGAATTCTCATAATGTTAACATTTTCTGGTTGTGAAAAAAGCTCAATAATGGAATTGCTAGCGATATGTGAAGAAATTCGTGAGGATATTTCTGATCGACAGGTTTTAAACAATATTAACAAATTTATTGTAATGTTGAGTAAGTATTTGAGAACGTCATTGGTGGCTGTTGATGAAGAGAGCGACGATTCAAAAGAAAATAAGAGCCTTTAATACGTTCATTTTAGAGTTTTTAACAACAGACTTTACTTCCTTCTAGTGTGATTAATATAAAATCAACATATTTTTATTATAAGAGAATGCTCTATTAAGAATAAATATTTTTATATTATATTACTACAGTACTACTAAAATTATACATTATACTTCGTAATTTCTTCCGCATGATCTATCAAAGACTACTTACTTTGTTATGATAATATTCGGTATATATACTAATGATAAGTCACTGAATACTTTAGAAACTGCGCGAGCGCCCCCACCACCCTCAAAACCTATTATTCTGCGAACTTAAAAACGCTATATGATATATAAAGTATCTCTGTGATAAAATAAAACAGCAACGCAACTAATGTAGACTGTTTTATATAACTAAAAAATAATGTCAATCCTTTCAGTTGTGTCAAGAAATAATTGAGATCATAATGAAAGACCATATAATAGAATATTTGGAACAAAATAACTTATTGTCGTCTTGCGAATTTTGGTTCCGTAAAAACTCGTCAACAACTAAAGCTGTTCAAACCCTTGTGGAAAAAACAATTGAGTGCTTCGAAAATGGCCACCGTGAAAGAGTGATATTTCTTGATCTAAGCAAAGCGTTTGATTGTTGAAAGTTGTAAGCTAGTACAGTCCTATATGATGTAATCGTCTTCAAAAGGTTTCCATCTGAGATCAAGATTCAGAGTAACTTAAAAATAATTGTGGTGTTTCGCAGGACTTAATTTTAGGACACATATTATTCTTATTATAAATATAAATGATTTTCCAGACCAAATCAATTTACAAATTATATTATTTGCGGATGATGTCTCCAAAAGGTTTGATGTATTAGTCCGCCACAATTAATCCAAAACTGCTGCAACAGAGTGGTTTGCAAGCAATAAGTTATTTGTAAATAACTCAAAGTCGGTTTAAATGCTTCTTACTCTAAAAACACAATGAAACAATAAAATTCTTAGGAATCAACATAGATTCTTCTCTGAAATGGGATGGACATATTAGTGAGGTTGCAAATCAAGTTTCCAAAGGTACTTTTTGCCTTCGTAATATTCCCTGTACTGTATCGGCTCATGTTTTATTATAGTTTTGTGTCATTTTCAGTTGTCCTATGGCGCTATAATATGGGACCATTCAGTTTCACGCCATAGATTATTTGCCTGACAAAGAAATGCAACAAAAGCTACAAAGATGACTGCAAATCCTGCTATACCGAATATGGCATATTGACGGTTCTAGTTATTCACATATATCAATGTCTTTGTCATATAAAACATAATATAGACAATTACGAAAAACGTAATTTCATTAATTATTCTTTGCGGAACCAAGAAAATCTGAGTTTTAAATTAGGCTAACAAAAGCACAATCAGCGGAAAATTATTATGGCCCAAATTGTTTTAACAAATTAAATACTAATGTGAAAAAAAGCATTATTTAAATCTAGCATTGAAGAAATGCTTTTAACAATGGCACCATATAACTTTGTGGAATTTTTTTAAAGTGATTTTAGTTAGTACAATATATTTCCCCATTTAGATTATTTTATTGAAATCGCCATTCCTTTTATATTTATATCTATTTATAGTATGTAAGTAATCTTTATTTAGGTGTTAATTTTATATATACTTAGTTTTAATAACGTTAAGTATTAATATATATTATGTACCATTCATTTACCATGTATTACATATATTCTGACGTATGTAAGAAGTGTGAAGATATGAAATAAATACATACAAACAAGTCATCTAGATATATTAAATAAAAGAGGACTCAGGTGGGAATCTTGCGATACACCGAAAGAATAAGCAAATGGATTTAAATCTATTGTTTTTTTTACCTACAAAGTTAAAGTGTTTTGCTGATTATTAAACATGTTAAATGAATTAGAAGCTTCTTATAATCAAAATTTCAATCCATTGTATTGGACATAGTTTTTGCGGGTGTAAAACATACTAAGATAGTCCAAATGTACTGAATTTATCCAGGAGTATTTGTTGAACAATGGTATCAAAGGCTCTTGCAAAGTCTGTGTATAAAACATCGTTTTGTCGGCGATTATTAAGGGATACGCATATATGTTAGGTCATGATTGCTAAATTGGCTGAAGTTGATCGTCTTGAACAGAATCCAAGTTGCGAAGATAAGTAAGATATAGTCTGTTCGTTGGATCTTTCGTCGTACGTCACAAATTATCGCTTCGAGAAACGACGCAAAAACATTCAGTCTGATAAAGTAAACCAAATGCGTTAGAAAAAGAACGCACTGTAAAACTTTCGTCATTTTTTGAAGCGATAGTTTGTGACGTACAACGAAAGAACCAACGAACAGACTATAATACTGAAATTCAAAATTTGATTTGCATAATCTGAAAGTATTGATATTGGTTTCAAATTTTGAATGTCAGTATTATCTCCCCATTTAAAGATTGGACTTATAAAATGGGAAACACAAGGGTACACAATGAAATATTGCATATAAAAACAAATGAATATTGATTCTGAACATCTTAATGCCTCGTCAATGTACGAATCTGTTGTTTCTATATAATAGGTGTATTAATAAAAATCCAAATTATTTTAAGCAGCTGAGATAATAATTTTTAAAATATATTGATTTCCCCGTTATGTTGCGGTTATATGCCGTTGATAAACAATAAATAAAAACAGTTGATATGGCGGAAAGCCTAATATAAAACTTAAAGGAATTCAGTTCAGTACAGTAGAAGAAAGCAACACATAAGATATCTATCTGACACTATATTCTATACGAATTCTAACAAGGAAAACCGCTGCAATAGCTTGAGAATCCACTTGTTCCTTTCTTGGCGAAGGAATTGTATCGAATGATGTATGGTATGTACATTTTGGTTTAAATGGTTTAAAATTGGAGATTTCTGCCTGAACCACAAGGGGCTATAATATTGCGAAAATGTCTCCCTGAAAATTCGACACACAAGAGCTTACAGAACCTAGCAATTGATTTCCAAATGCTTACATGAGATGAACAAAAAAAAGAAGCAATGGTTTCCGCATAAACTCACTGAAACTAACAAAAATCAACGAGTGGTGGTATCTTTCTCTGCTCAATAAACAGCGCCGAAAGACTTTCTTTTGGAAAATTTTTACAGGCTATAAGAAATGGATACTCTATAATAATACGAAATGCAAAAAGTTATGGATAAATCCCGGCGAATCTTCACAATCGGTCGCAAAATCCAATCGCGTGCTTTTTATGAGTTGTACTACACTTAATCTGCTCGAGTCAAGAATTGAAACGAAACTGACCGTATCCTGGAAGAAGAACCAGTAAATTTTTGCATGACAACGCTAGGCCACATATTGCTTACAATATTCACTAGATATTGCTACATCCGATTGCCTCTTATTCCGGTCGATGGAACACGCTTTGTGGATGAGATCCATTGTGTCCAAATGCGTAACATTTTTCCGAAAAGGAAATCAGCTGCCTGTAAAATAGTAATAGAAAGCAACGGCCAATACTTTGATTGAGACATTAATAAATCTTAAATGTGGCTGAAAAATGGATAATTCATTTTAACAACGTAGTTATATCTATTATTGCATGTAAGAGATTTTGCTATGTACAATAAATAACGGTAAATGAAATTAATGATAATTTTGGATACTTACTGAAGACAGAAAATTTAATGCAAAATAAGTGGAGTTAGTAAAATTATAAAATTTAGAGCTTTATTAGAAATATTTTAGCAAGGTTATTTATGCAAAGATCTTTCATTACACCCACCTTAAACTGGACCCGTATAAAATTCAATTGGTATACAAGAATTTAAGCCTTACGATGGCGGTCAAAGTGAAATGTTTCCTGGAAAATTAATATTTAGAAAATGTAACATAATTTGGTCTTCACACTGTCCTTATTTAAACCATTTGGGTTATCTTAAATTTAAAGTGCATTATCAATGAATATACCTGTAGAGACAACGAACGTAAGCACGTGCACTACCTATTTTCAGTTTACCTAGCGACATCTATCTAACTATTTATAACTATAACTAGGCGATTAACATCGTCCTACATACCTACTTTATTTCTTATTAAAGTTTGTAACCATATATATTTTGTTAGACGGTGATTAAAAAAATATATTTAAAAGTAATATTCCGTTCCTCACAAACCAATATTCAATGATAAAAACGCGGTTAAAATCCTTTCTTTAATGATTTTATTTAAGCACTAGATGTACACTTTGGACACTATGTGTCCATTACCTCACCAGATGACGAATAAAAATATTTAATGGTTCTATTATAAAAGGTAATTATTGTGCTATTCGCTATATTAGGCTTTCATTATAAATAATTTTGCATAATTAATTATCCTTTGTAGAGAAATAATTATTTCAACGGGTTATTTGCTTTGTCATATTAATTTTGTAAATTAATAGCTAATTTATTTAAGATTAAATAAATTACTCAACATTTTATTTACATGAATTTTTAATTAAATCCATGAGTAAGTTTCAGAAATTATTCAATTCTTCTTTTTATTTCGATGGATCAGTCTTAAGCAATTCACGTAGATTTCCACCTGAAATACCCCAGCTCGTTGGGTCAGTACCGTCGAAAATTGCACGTAGTCAACAATAATTTAGCCTTTACTTATCTTACCCGAACGCGCCCCTTCAATTTCTTCTCCCGTTCCAGACGCAGCGGCAGGGCAATCATCATTTCAGGTGGTGGCCCCGAGGTGGAAAAGGCGAGAAAAAGGGGAAACAGCCGCCAATTTCCTGCGGTGGAAATTGTTGGGCGTTTGCGCGCCCAGGTGTAATCCGGAAAATTATGCGTGAGGGCGGTCTCTGATCGCCCTGGCCCTAAATAACAATAAAGACGTCCGGATTATCCCGTAATTTTCGCCACCGCGCCCGCCCCCATTGCTGCCGCCACAAAAGAAATCCGCGATGAGTGCTCGGCAGCCCATTGTCTGCGACGAAATAACCATTGTGTGGGTTTACTTTTCTTTAGTAGAAACCAATGTCGGGACGAGAATGAATTTTTTTCTAGTCTAATAGCGTAATAAATTGGAATTATATAAAAATAAAGCCTGGAAGTTAACTATCGTTTTTTATCTAGTATCATTTGATTTTATTCTATATTTTTTAAAAAAAAGTCTACAATTATAAGAAAAAAACAATTTAATCAAATTATAATTTCGTTTTTAATTATGCTTCCTGTGAGAGTAATTTTTTTCTGCAAATTGGAATATATGAACGAATATTTCATATTGAAAATCAACATATTATAAAGCAAAGCGGTAACAGTACTCTCAGATTTATTTCCACTTAATTAAATTCAATTCTATAGGCGAATGTAAAATACGAAATGAACGCCACGCCACCTCATAAAAATTTGCAGACTCACATATCCCCGCTCGTGCAAATATTAAGTGCACATGAACGATCCCCCAGTAATGCGCACGATTTTTCAAAATGAAATTCTTGTCGTGTTGCGAGCCTTTTATTGCGTCAATTAGGGTCATCGCTGTAGCAATAATGTCAATTTGGTGGCGGCCCTTTGTGATAAAAGCACTCGACTGGAATCACGGCGTCAATTTGCATCCAGCGGGGGGGATGCGTTATCAAGGCCGTTTAAAAAATATAGGCTCTTCGGGGAAATCCTAAGCCGTTTTATATACCGTATGGGTTTTAGAAATTGCGCATACGTGTTTATAAAAAAAAAATGGGGGGGAAATGGAAATATTCGTTGATCGTATCGGATATCATTTCGGATACGTATTCTTGATATCTATCCGATATATCGGTAGGAATTTGAAAAATGAGAACCTTAACTACTTTCAGATAGTATATACCTTCATAATAAAGTAAAGCCTTGCATGTGTAATCAAAATTGAAAGAGGTAAATGAACGATTTAAAGATTGCGTTGCTTTATACCTATCTATAAAAAGGGTGATAGTGAAAAATTAGAAAATTATAGACCAATAAGTATTTTGCCATGATTCTCAAACATTCTAACACTATTCTAAAGTCATATTACTAACAAGTACAAGTACAATTCCTCCATCTGTTCTTTGACTCATTCGGTCTATTGTCATGAAGAATCCATAATTAATTTTCTTCCTGTGGTTATTGTTCAGTTCGTGAGATCATTTATGCTTCTAAGTAAACATTATTTATATCAAATTAATTTAAAAGGTTAAATATTTAGTAGTTTAAGAAAAGGCGTGTAATAGACTATGTCTGGTATCATCGCTATTAACATTTTCGCCATTTAATGAGCAAAAATCAAGTGGCAGAAAGAGTTAAAGAGTAATGCCGTTTTTCTAACAGTGAGTTCAAGTCCAACTAAAATAAAGTATCATGTGTATCTAATTGTATTTATTCAGGAGTCATCTTTCTTTGGTAGTTAATTATTTTTTTAGACGCAGACGAGACTATAATCAGGAGTCACTCTTCGTCTCATAATACTTGATAAAATGTATGAATCTTCTGTTCATTGTGTATTCTAAATTATGTGTTATCCCATGTTGGTAATGACGGTTGTCCCTTCACTCTTTCAATTTTTAGGTAGAGAACTATTAGGTTTATTAGACTCTAGTTCAACTAGAACTATTGTTAATAATCAATATTCTTGTATGTCCTTCATTAAGTCACACCCTTATTGAGAGTTTGATTTTTCGGTGAGGATGGGAATCATTCCGGATTTAAGATCTAAGAAATGGAAATTCTCGCTCTGAAACGAATAATTGTGAGGATAGTATTGATGCTTTGATCTGACAAAATTCGATTTCAACAAATGAACTTGTATTATTCATGAAAATTGCGGAAATGGGTAACAGTTGAGAATGTACTTCTTTGATTAAACATAAAATTGAAGTTTTTGATTCTGTTTAACCAATTAAACAAAAATTTAATCCTGTTTCTCCTGCTTTGATGAAGCATATTGGCGACGAGTTAAGGGAAATGTTAGACAAATGGGTTATAAAACCATCTTCTAGTCCTTGGAGTAGTCCTATTGTAATTGTCCACAAGATAGATGATCCTTACAGGTGTTGCGTAGATTATCGTAAACTTAATACTGTGACAAACTCAGAGGTGCTCGTTATATTTCTATGAAATCTGCTTATTGGCATATTCCAGTGGATAATACACTTGTCAATACTCAGTTTTCACAGTTCCTGGGCGTGAACCTTTGCAATTTAAATGTCTTTAAATGTTTTGGTCTTCACAATGCACCTGCCACTTGGCAAAGGCTTATTGAGTATGTACTTGGAGCAGATTTAGAGCCATTTGTATTTGTGTATCTTGACGATATTTTCATTGTTACGCAAACTTTTGAGCAAAATATATTCAGATTTTGACAAAAGTTATTAGAATTAACATTAAGTGAAGAAAAATTCCAGTTTTGTTAAAGTGAACTACGATATCTTGGATACGTAGTGTATGCTAATGGTCTTTGTGTTGATTCAGGAAAGGTCAATACCCTGTCACAAATTCCTACTCTAACAAAAGTCGCAAAAAGGCGGTGTTCGTAGTATTATCGGAACAACTTCATGGAGATTCGACGTTAATACAACCCCTCATAGTATTAAAGAAAAACGTAAAATTCTGTTAGAGTTCTCCTTAGGAAGAGTCTTTTAAGTTAATCAAAGAACGACTAATATTGCACCAGTACTATCACATCCAAATTTTGAACTACCTTTCACAATGGCGAACGGGCTTTTTTCTATCTACCTAGGTCATTTACAAAACAAGAATGCAAGTAGTCTAATACGTAACGTGAGTGTCTTGCTGTGTTATGGGCAATAGACAAATTGCGACCATATGTCAAATGTACTAAATTTACTGACATCACTGATCACTGGTCTTTGTGCTGGTTAAATAATTTGAAAGATACTACTGACAGATTAGCTAGGTGGAGTGTTCGTTATCAACAATATAATTTCGACTTAGTACAGTACTTAGTTCTTCAGGCGGTGTTCGATGGAAAACTGCAGTTTTCCGTAGATTCCTGAGGTCAAAATATGATGATTTAACTTTATCCAAAAATTTACGGTTAAGCCGGAATTTGTCTTCAAAGTTTCAAATTTTTTTTATTTCTTTTGTTTATAACAATTGAACGCTTTATTCGATTTGAATGAAATTAATTATTAATAACTACCTTAGTATAATACATCATTTAAGTTATTATGGACATTAGTGATTAACAGGAAATATAGAAAACAGTAGTACCACCACATAAAACCTAAAATATTTTTTTATTAGTGCATCCAATAAAAAATAAAAAAATACTGCTTAAAAGAGGATTTGATTCTAAAACTTTTTTTTCTTAATAAAATTTGATATCTTGTATGGTTTTCGTACAAAAAAATTAAATATATTTTTTATCTAGTAAAACCATCAAATCGAAAATATAAATTATGTAAAATAATAATAATTAATTAATATTACTGAGTGTTTCTAAATCATTTATTGTTAACTTTATTATAGTTCATAAATATTCACATTTGCAGCAAACAGATTTCTTGCTTGTATTAGGATTTTGCGAAGAAAATTGTTTAAAAAGTGTTAGATGTTGTTTTGATTTATTGTATCAATTAATATTATTTAATTTTTATTCAATTGAATAAGTTGATTTACTTATTAATGAGTGCAAATCTGCATACTATATTCATATTTTATTTTTTTGTGCAAAAACCGTAAAATATATCAAATATTATTAAGATACAAAAAAGTTTTAAAATTAATTGGTCTTTCAAGAAATACTTTTTTAGCTTTTATTGGATGCACCAATAAAAAAAAATTTAGTTTTTAAGTGGTGGTACTACTGTTTTTTATACTTCTTGTTAACCAATAATAGTCATAATAACTGAAATGATGTATTATATTATGGTAGTTATTAATAATAAATTTCATTCAAATCGAATTAAGCGTTCAATTGTTATAAACAAAAGAAATACATTTTTTTGTAACTTTGAAGATAAATTCCGGCTTAACCGTAAATTTTTGGATATAGATAAGTTGTGTAAAATCATCATATTTTGACCCCAGGAATCTATGGTCCAGCCATTTCCCCGCATTAACGGGACACCCTGTATATACAGGCTAAATGGAATAAATTCATTATTTCGGTCACTATACATATTTATAGAAAATCTGAAAACACATCAAATTTAAATTATAAATTGACATTCCTATATGTGAAAATGTGATCCCTACCTTCAACCTATTTAGGGCGACAGGTATAAAACCCATTTTATAAATGGGAAGTATGGGCTTGTGATATATCGTTTGAAAGGTATCTTCATTCCCATTAATTAACCTTATCCAGTTTGAAATTATATTTCCATCAAGAAAGTAACAAAAAAATACAGTTTGTTCAGGACTACGTTCGCGATCTCACACATTTTCGCGAATTCGTCATAAAGTGCTAGTTTTTGCTGATTTTTCATTAGTAATATAATTATACACTTGTGTCAGTTCCATTTAATTATAACAGTGGTAATGCGATTTTAAATAATTTAATCAATTCTTCACGAGTCTCGCCATTCTACTCTCAGTGCGTTCATGTGTGTTTTTTTTACTAGACCGAGCATTGAACTCGACGAAGAAGACAGTGCCGTATTGGATTATTAATTAAAATAATTTTCTCCTCTGTTCTCTCTTGTTTCCCTTCCGTGGTTTTAAATAAGTCGTCACTACAGACCCAGTTGCGTGAAATTTGTCTTATCTATCCCAGTCCCATATTTGAATTGTCATTCAAAGAAAACGACTGTTACTTGTGTATGTTGTAATTCTAAAATAAACAGGATTAATCTATAAATTGCACTGTCTTAGAAACGTATATTGGGGGTCTTGTGTTGATCTCTCCAACACCGAGCTACGCGCATTAAATACTAAGAAAGGGTTGAAGTGGTCCTGCAATAACTGTTAGAAATTAGGTGATGATATTACTCTAAACGCCAAAACCCTTAATTATTACACTTCAAACAGAACTGGTGCATCTGAAGAGTGCGCCTACATTACCCAATTTTACAAACGAGGATAATATGAATGAAATTATTAATGCAATGATGGAACGTCATGAGAAAAGGAAGAACATAATAATTTATGGTATAATCGAAGGCAATTTCAGAACAAAAGAAGAACAAACTGAAGCAAACAAAAATATTGTTCACTCTATTTTAGATAAGATGTCCATAACTGCTAATATTACACCAGTATCAGGTGTCAATAAGAAACGACCCATTCGCATTACTCTTAACAATACAAAGGATGCAACTCAAAGAAGAATTTTAACGTCGCAAAAATGAAAGTGAAAACAATTTAAAAATCATTCATAAAAACGGTGTGCCTAAAATAATTTCTTTAAACTAGAAAACCCCGGCAGTTATAAATAAATATAAATATTACCAAAATGTGCGCTGGCTAAACAGCAAAACTGAAGAACTTTATATCGAGTGATATTATAGTGATAGTGAGTATGATATAGTAACCATTACCGAATCATGGTTAACAAATAACATGAATTCAGAGGAATTATTCAACAGTGACTATGTAGTTGTACGAACGGACCGTAACTCGTTACTAACTCTTAGGAAGTGAGGAGACGGTACTCTCGTTGCATGTAAGCGTCATATATTTGTGACAACTCTCGATCTTTATCAGATGTATGTCTTCCCTTTAATTGATTGTTGAGGAATTATTTCTAGATATAGACAATCAAAATTTCATGTCATTGTAAGATATATATATATATATATATATATATATATATATAACCTTATATTATCAGTGGATTACGTCGATATTTTTTGATTTACTGTTCTCCTGCATCAACGATAATAAAATTATTATTATTGGTGATTTTAATGCTCCTAACTATATTAATAATATATTAGATAAAAAAAACTGTGTCAATTCAATCGTTTATGTCATATAATAATTTGATTTAAATTAATGGAATATGTAATTCGAATAATAAACTACTGGAATTGAGTAATTTATCTAGGGAGACTATTCCCTTTATTACGGAAGATATTTACCATCATTCCCTTCATGTTAATTTTAATATTTCAACAACCAGTTTCAGTAATTCAGAATTTAATCATTTTAATAAAATATTTAATTTTAGGTATGTAAATTTCCAGATTTATACAAGGAATTAGCAAATATAAACTGGACTTTTTTTATCAGAGATCGAACATTTTGATATTGCTGTTGATCAGTTTAACAACCTGCTTTACCCAGCATTCAATAAATATGTCCCGCTGAAAAAGTATCGATGTAATAATAGTTCTTTTCCGTCTTGGTATTCTTATGCCTTTATTCGATTAATAAAAAGTAAAACCTATTTACATAAACGATATAAAAGAACAAAATCGCAACATTCAGAATTTAAAGAAACTAGAAACCTAGCTAAACACAGTATACATAATGATTATAATGCATTTATTCTTAACTCAGAATCAAATATAATTAAGGATCCAAAAAACTTCGTTAATTTAAAAAGGGGTTCATACGCAATTCCAAATACATTAAGAAACAACGATGCTTTATTTAGTACTCCCCAAGATATAGCTGATGGCTTTACACAACATTTTAGTTAAGTTTAAGAAAATACTAAACAATGTAATTTACTAATAATTATAAAAAACACAAAAATATTTTCGTAAAATCTACAACAGATGAGTCTTATTAAGAACAAATCACTTTTGAAACAACTACTTCTCTAGCTAATACCTCGACAGACATTGAATAATACAAAAGTAATTTGCGTGTTACAAAACAGCAAGGCTATCAAAGCAACACTAGTTTGAACATATTTCTTTCTGTAAAATGAACTAAAAATGATTGAATATACGTTAAATAAATCGTTAGAATGCGTATTCAATATAGAATGCGTGCCACCACACTATTTCTACATAAAAATAATCAAAAGGATACAAAAACGGTTTCTAAAATATTTGCACTATGTAAGAACAGATACGTATTCTGCCCAAATTTACCACTATAAGAATCTATTAGATTTTATTGATGAAGACTCCCTATACCTCAGACGCAAAATGGTCAGCCTTAAGACATTACACAAAATTGTGAATAATAAATTAGATTGTGCTTTTCTGCTGTCACAATTTTCTTTAATGTACCATCTAACTTCACACGCGCAAGTAACTAATTTTATTATATCAGCGGGTCAAATACTAATATTGGTTCTCGATCCCCAGTCAATGATATGTCTGGAAATTTTAATGTTATATACAAATATTGTGATATTCATAATGACAATCTTGATTTTATAATTCAATCAGTAAGACAGAAATTCAAAGTACCAGTCACTATTTCCTAAATGAAGTTCTCTTCCCAAATTAATTATAAATATCACACATATCTGTTACAATAATCCCTTTTGTAATTATACATTAGTTACTATATTATCTCTGCTTAAGTTATTATTATACAATTTGTAAGTTTATTATTTTATTTTATGTTATGCAAATTATATTTAATTATTTTGTCCAGGAACAGGAATTTGTATTCTGTTGGGCCAACAACACGAATTTCAACAAATCAACAAATTGAAGTACTTAGGAATAACAATAAGTAACAATACCGGAGATAATACAGAAATTGACGAAAAAATACAGAAGGCAAATAGTGCATACTACGCTAATCGGAAAGTCTTATCAAACAAAACAAATATACAAATATATAAGACAGTAATAAGACCAATAATGACGTATGCTGAGGAAACAATGACAATGACAAAAAGAGATGAACTGAAACTAAGAGTAGCTGACAGAAAAATGATTAGAAGATTGGTAGGACCAATAAGAAGGTGAAAGAAATCGAAGAACCAATGCAAAAATCTTAGAAATTCTTGAAGGGAAAGGTGAGATGAGCATTATCAAGACTGCTCGCATAAAGTGGCTAGGGCACGTATGGAGATCGGGGAGCCATAGCAACACAAGATCGGTAATGGAATGGAAATCGAGTAAAAGGAAGAGAAGAGGAATACCAAATAGTAGATGGCAGGATGAAATGGAAGCTGACATTAAGAGTAGAGGAATTACCAATTTGAGGCAGAAAACAGAAGACAGGAAAAAATGGAGAGAAATAGCCATGAAAGTCTAAACACTGATGCGACATAGAAAACAATAGATGATGGGGACTAATCCACCCCAAAAATGGATTGTAAGGGCTTCAGCAAGAAGCGGCGAAACTCCACAAGGAGTATATATATATATATATATATATATATATTATGTTGTCTGCATTATTTAAAATTGAAGTAATCAGCCAAACCTTGAACAATCTAAAGATATTGGTCAAGAACTTTCTCTTACTAATTCATTACCGATTCCTCCCACCATTTAAGAAACTCTAGAATTTAGCTAGGCCACTAAATAAATTTAAAAAAACTCGTCATAAACGGAAGTTATTATACTGCTGAATGACTAATAGAAGAAAGTTCCAATTAGAGTTTTTCTAATTATAAAATAACAAAATAATAATATATAAAATAACAGTGCAATACAAACGTACACGTGCACGAGAAAATTCCACGCGAATTTCAAGTGAGTAATAGTAACCATATGATTTGTTATATTTACATCATTTTGTTCCTCACCCTCTATTTGTTAACCTTATCTTGCAAAGTCTGCTTTCCCAATTATTTATCTTTATATAAGTCATCACGATCGAACCCGTGATGTAAAGCGTGTAATCCCAGTTAATTTCCTTTTCTCCTTAAACTAAATTACTTTATTTACTCTGGTCAATAAGTGCGGTATTTGTGAACAGGCTATTACACCTAATACTCCTTATATTAAATGCGCTGGAAATTGTCACAAAGCCGTTCATATAAAATTTTCTAAATTAAGTGATACAGACGTGTCTCTCATTAATGGCAATAGCAATATTAAATATGTGTGTACCAAGCCAATGCGACACTGCAGTATCATTGGATATTTTAAGTAAAACATTTTATTAAATTTAAAGAAGAAATACTTCAATCTTTTAATATAAAATTCAATGATTTGGAGAGGTGGACTTCAAAATTGGAAAGTGTTGAATCTTTAAATTCCATGAATCATGTTATTAATCAAGAGGATCTGATTGATGAGATTGAGGAAGGTTTCGCATATCGTCGAACATGATGGTTTTTAATTTACCGGCATTCAAAAGTTCTGACATGATAATGATGCAATATGTGAATTACTAAGACCTGATATTTTATTTGAGCCAAAATCACTGTTTAGAATTGGCAAAGTATCTAATAAGCCGAGAACTCTTAAATTATGGAATATATGGAACATTCCATCAGGGTCTGACTGGAAGAACATTCTGAAGAATGAAGTCCGCCTCCGATTCCTGTGCTCAAAATGTATTGTATTTTTTGTGTATGTATCTATTAATGTATTTTGTTAACAGGAAATCCAAAGAATTATAATAAATAAATAAATAAATTATGCTTTAATAATCGACAAGCTGCTGTCGATATACTAAAATATTCGAGGACTATAAACACGAATACTGTGAAATTTAAGGCGGATCTTACAAATAATCAGCGAAATCATATAATAAAATATATAAGTCCTTACGTTGTAGAAAATTCGCTAATAATTAGAAAAAACACGAAAATATTTCGTAAAATCTACAGAAAATGAGTCATATTAAGACTACAAGAAACAAATCATATTAGCTAGAGAAGTAGTTGTTTCAAATATTTTCGTGAAATCATATAAAATCATTAATGATGAATTTTGCAGGCGTAAGCAAAATGACGAAACGAATTTAACAATTAAATACATTCACGGCAAACCTAAGATCGTTTCTTCCAATAATTCGCGGATTATAAAAAAGAACCTAATCATATATTTTCATAATATAGGTGGTATTAGGTCTATGCTTAATAATTTGCATAATTTGGTAAATTGTTTAATATTTGATGTAATCGTAATTATTAAAACTTGGCTTGACAATTTTATTGAAGATGTTGAGTTAATACTTACAAATTTTAATATATTCCGAGTTGACAGATCTCCTTTAACTAGCCTTTAACTAGTGATAAATATAGACGTGGAGGCGTTCTTATTGCCGTTAATTCAGCTTAATAGTGTTTTGTTGAAACCTCTGTATAATACTGTAGAACATTGATTTGTTAAAATATACAATAAGTTTGTCATTGGCGCAACATATATATCATCCAATTCTAATGTTTCATTTTATGAACATCATACCATGACACTAGATCAAATTATTAATGCGGGAGTAAGTTTGTAAACGCAAAAAATCTACTTTCCCAAGGTGGTTTAATACGGACACATGCTGCTTTTAAGGTTAATGGCAGATTATGTGATTATGAAGAGTTTAAAATGCTCAGATCTCTTTGTGTTAACTTAAGTTTGTTACTTTATGAGCAATATATTAAACAAATCAAAACATTTTTCACAAAAAATGAAAATAAAAATTTTAGCTAACGTTCTGTCTGTTACAGCTACTTTTAGTATTAAACTGATCACTCTTTAGTTTATTGTCGATCATGTGAAAGTGGCACCTAAAACTAACATTACTCGACGAAATTCACGTTGCATTAGAGCAATAGACTTAAAATTTGTCAAATAAACAGTAACAATAAATCCACGATCTTAAGGTTTGTATCGCTCCATGGCTTGTCGACAAGTAATTCACTATATATCTGCATCATAAATGTTAAGGCACACTGATATTTGGCGTCATCTGCAAAAATAACGCCAATTCAAACTACGACATTACTTTTGCGCCACCATGTATATATATAAGTTAATTATTAATGTAAGGGGTAGAAAGATCAGTTTAGTTATTTGGTATATATAAGGCTTGGTAACGAAACTGATTCTAATCCATTTGACTACGATGTAATTCCTAATTTTGTAAGCATTTTTGTAAAATTTCAAATATATGTCCAATAATAAGTTTATTATTAATAAATGTTTTCCCGATAAAAAAATACTGTATAGAAAAATTTATAGTTTTAGTTTTATTTCGATTTATATGTTATTAAAATCCGTGTTACAAATTTCCCTGGTAAACTCGTAGTAAAAGAAACCCGCTTTAAAAGAATGACACCTTTCCAGTAATACAGTTCATGACAATCTCTAAGGGTGATCTATATTTATAAGTGTTCTTGTTACAACAATCTCCAATGCTAATGTAGGTTAGGATTTAAAAAATCCAAATTTAAATTTCCAGTTAATATATATTTTTTGTATATACCTAATTTATTTATAACTTATTATTAGTACTTTTATTAATAAGCGAACTATATAAATTGTGGATACCGGCAGTTAATCGTTTTATTTGATTTATTTAATAATTTCTATAAATGGTGGATGCGCCGGGAACAGCATTAATTTGCGCACTCGCAATTGTTAATAATATTACTTCTTCTAGAAAAATCGTTGTGATGTAGTCGTTATAGTAAATACAGATAAGTTTATATTAGGAATACAATTTATGTAAATTATATTTCATTTCCTTATTTGCAGTTTTTTCCATTGAATAAAATTATTTTTATAACTAGAGCATTTAAATTATATTTCGCTATCCTTAATTCAACTGCATTTATGAAAATATTCAAATTCACGATTTATTCCTTTTTCATTTAATTTGTATGTAAATGAAGTTGAATATTTCAGCACGATCGAAAGGCGTCCACGTTCCAGATTGATGTCGATGTCGTATCTGAGTAAAAAATCAGTCCCTATCTGAAGTGTTCAGGGCGGCGCAGATTGATGGCGGTCCTAGGCTTAAAGACAGTTTAACGACAGTTTAAGTTCCCCGGGCCATGTTTAGATATACATCGACGAGATAGCAGAGGTTTCGGCTAAGAATTAATTGCAGGTGCGGTAGATTTACGTAATTGTATTTTTATAAAAAAATTAAGAGTTGGAGTTTAATCCAGCAATGTAATCTGTTAAAAATCTTGAAATATATTATTATTTAAGTACACAAACTAGAATACGTGGAATATTCATGCAATCAAGATAACTTGAAATAGAAAAGCATTAAAAATTAAGATGGTAGTTATTAGTTCTCATATTAATCTGAGATAACAGTGTAGTGCAGAAAATTTAATTCTACCTAATAATAAAACATTTTCACTGAATTAAGAAATTTACTACAAATAATTATTTGTGGTTAAAACATATGATATATGAATTTTTCAATTCAGTGTAAGTATAGATGACGTACTAATGGTCCATTCTCTTTATATATAGTTTTTATTTTCCTGAAGACACAATATCCTTTTTAACTTTATATGCAGAAAACAAAGTAGATGTCCATATAATCAGACATACAAATACGTGAGCATTTGTAGCATAGAAATGGGCAATCATAATTTTACGTAACTGAAGAGGTGCAAAGGGGATAAAGTCATATCAATTGCATTCGTTTGCTTTGAAACGTACTCATCTCGAGTGTGCTCCTCGCCGGTGATTTCTTTGAATTTGTCGGATGCATACAGAACATCGTTACGAGGGGGCAAAATAGAAAACTTCTTTTTCTGCTTTAATAAAAACCCGGACGCTAGAAAAGTCCAGGACGCTTTTGAGCATAACACGAACGCTGACAATACTATGCTCAGGTTTTATTGCATGAAGTTAATTAAAGAGTGAGCACACCATAATATCAGGTACACGTTTATGACTGGTGTTAAATGTTGAAATGTAATGAGTACTTAAAGGCTAGAATTATTAATAGCTCAATCGTTGAGGTACATAAGTTCATCCTTGGGATATTAGGTAAATATTAACTTATTATTATTTAGAAGGTTTAGCAATAAATACACTAATTGTGTTGTTTGTTTTCTACAATTTTTAAGCAATAAACAATTGCTATCTCATCATTTCGTTAACAATAATAGGTCTCGGTTGAAATAAACTAACGCACAAAGTTATGCCAATTAAGCTCGCTCTGAGCGCATTATTTGCTCAAAGCAATTGCTCCAGGTAAAGCAATCAACCATTAATTGTACTAAGAGTTGAATATAAAGCGAATTAAGGTTTTAAGGAATGAATAAAGACGTTAAGGGATGACGACGTCGGGCAATTAGGGCGGGTCTTAATTCACCTATAAATTCGAGCGCGATCACTTCCACCCCTCGGATAATTTAATTACGGCTTAAATATTTACACACCACGAGAAATCCACCCTTTTACACCACCTATCCCCGGATGGCGCGGTCTCTAGATTAATATTTGCGAGCAGGATGGAACGGCATCTTCGCGGTCGTAAAGGTAACACCAAGATAACCGACGTGTAGGCACTAATTACTGCAATGAAACAAACAAGTTACTTCTTGTCATAGCTTAAATATATTATGATAGTTTGTATTAAGAAATTATATGGATACATACGTATGATTGCAAATGTGTATGTGATTTCTTGTCTTGTAGCAATTTTGACCATAGTTGTAAAACTTTGTTCAAAATTATTTTATTTATGCAATTTATGCAATATGGTTGACTATACTCATATGTATGCACTACAATGTGGTCCAGCAAAACAGATTACTGTTTCAGTTAATAAAATAGAAAAATGTTTGTCTTGTTATGCCCATTTACGGATTACCGAGAACTGAATTGTATTGGAATTCAAATACAAGAGTGTCTGCTGTTGCCGATACTATGAGTCGTACGTGATGGGGAGAAATAAAATCAAAAATACATTTTAGTAGAAATGTATAGGCCAATGCAACAAATAATGTAGAAGTGACCCATAGTTTACAAAAAATAAGACCCATTCTGGAAAAATTGGTGAAAAATTTAAATCATATTCCTATGTTTGAACACATATGTGTTATCGAGAAGATTATACCATTCAAATGAAGACAGTCTAAAAAACTATATGCCCAAAAAAACTAAAAAATAGGGCTACAAAGCTTTTTTACTGTGCGACTCATTAGAACTCATTTATAATTTCGAAATTTACACCGGCACACATGATCCCCAATTACATAAAACACCCTAAGAAAGTTCTCGAATGAAAATTGCTGAAAAATTCTAGAAATTAACATAAAAAATTGATACAAATTCTAGAAACCTCTAAAAAAATCTCAAAAAATGAAACTAGTGTTTGTGGATAGTACTAGAAATCTATAAGATAAATTGAAGGATATTCTAGAACTCTTTAAGTAAATTCTCGAAAATTGGACTGAAATCTGGTGGAAATTTCTAAAAATCTACAAAAATATAAAGAAAATTCTAAAACCGTTTAAGAAAATTCGCATAAAAAATGAGAAAATCTACGAAAATTGGTATAACAGTTAGTGAAAAGTTCTAAAATTCTACAAAAAAAAAGAAATATTCAACGACCCTCTACAAAAATTCTCATAAAATTTAATTAATAATACGGAAAAGTTCTAAAAACCTACTAAATAAATTGAGGAAATTTCTGGAATTCATGAAAAATTGAATAAAAATTATGGAATGTTAAAGAAATCTACAAAATAAAAAATCAGGAAAATTCTTGAACTCTCTAAAAAAATCTCTAAAAATTATATTAAATTATTGAAAGTCGGCGGTACCTTCTAAATATATTGAAAAGTTCTAAAAATCCACCTACAAGTTGAAAAAAGTATTGAAAGATGGAATGAAAGATATTGGAAACTAGAAGAAAATGTAGACAATTTTAGAACTCTAAGAATATTCCTGAAAAATCAGGAAAATTCACAAACTATCAAAAAATTTCTAAAAATCTACAAAGAAAGTTGAGGGAAATTCTTGAAAGATGGAATGAAAGTAACTGAAGAGTTCTAGAAATCTACAAAGATTATTAAAAAAAATTCAAGAAGCTTTCTAGGGTGTCCTTGCATTTTTCTCAATATTTTGTGTAGAACATTCTACAACTTTGCAGCATCTTCCATTCAATCATTCAAGGATTTTCTTAGAGTTATAAAACTTTCTTTAGATTAGTTTGTATTCTAAAGAAAGTTTTATAACTCTATATAAGAGTTCTAGAAAGTTCCACACAAAATATTGAGAAAAATTCAAGGACACTCTAGAAAACTTCTTCAAGAGCATGATAAAGGTTTCTATAATATTCTAGAAATCTACAAAAAAATGAATTTTTTTTGTAGAGGCTCATAAGAAAATTAAAAAAAAATGTAATGAAAGTTACTGGAAAGTTCTAGAAATTTATAAAAAAATAAACTAAAGGAAATTCTAGAATACTCTAGGAAAATTCTTGATAAACGGAAGAAATTTTCTTAAAAAATCTAGAAATCTACAAAATTCAAGAACCTTTAGAAAAGTTTTTCAAAAATGTACTGAAAGTTGCTGAGAAGTTTCCTTTCATTCCTCCTTCATTTATAATATATAAAACCTGGATATATGTTTACTTTCATAATACTATTAATATGAAATATATACCTTGATGTTTTCCTTTTCAAAAGTATAATGAAGATTTCTAGACTGACGAAAATTGTAGAGGCTCTATAAGAAAATTCTTAAAAAATGGAATAAAAGTTACTGGAAAGTCCTAGAAATCTATAAAAAAAACAAACTAAAGCAAATTCTAAAATACTATATGAAAATTCTAGATAAACTAAAGACAGTTTCTAAGAAATTCTAGAAATCTACAATATTCAAGTACCCTTAAAAATGTGATGTAAGTTGCTGCGAAGTTCTTGAAATCTACAAAAAACGTTTGAGGTAAATTCTAGAGGCCCATAAGAAAGTTCTTAAAAAATTTAATGAAAAAAAGGTTCTACAAACCAACAAAAATAACTGAAGAAAATTCTAGAAGTCTCTAAGAAAATTCCTGAAAAACTAAATTAAACTTTTTGATTTTTGAACTGATAAAATTCAATAAAAGTTACTAATAATATCTATAATTTTCAAAAAAATAATGAGGAAAATTCTAGAGGCACATTAGGAAATTTTTAAACATTTTTAAATTGCAGAACTCTCTAAGAAAATATCTAAAATATTGAATTAAACTTTCTAAAAATTCTAGAAATCTACAAAATTCAAGAACACTTTAGAAATTGAAAAATGCAATGAAATTTGAAGACTGAATAAAACACTTACTATGTTTTTAACCACTATAATTTATTATAATATATAAATATATTACAATATGTACGACTTAAGTTTCGACTTTTGATTATCATTAATAATGACCGTCAAAAGTCGAAACTTAAGTCGTACACATTGTAATATATTTATATATTATAATAAATTATAGTGGTTAAAAACATAGTAAGTGTTTTATTCAGTGTTCATTATGAATTACCACATAGTAACGGTCGCAACCATCATTATGAGCAATGAAATTTGATGAGAATTTCTAGAAATTTACAAAAATATTGATTAAAATTGTAGAGGCTCATAAGAAATTCTTGAAAAATGGAATTAAAAAATACAAACCTAAAAAAAACTAAAGAAAAATCTAGAAGTCTCTAAGCAAATTCCAGAAAAACTGAATTAGATATCTAAACTTTCTAAAAAATTCTAGATATCTACAAAAAAATAGGAAAATTCTGAAACTTATAAAATGTAATAAAAGTTACCAAAACGATCTAAAAATCTACAAAAAAATTAAGGAAAATTCTAATATATCAAAGAAACAATTATTTTAATTATATTTAAGTAATGTATGCAAAATTATGATCTAAATATTTCACTGCTCCATTTAAACAAATTAATAAATTAAACTAGGGCACTAAAAATTTATCTTCTTTATTAAAAAACTGAAGAAAACTCTAGAACTCTCTAGGAAAATTCTTGAAAAACTGATTGAAACTTTCTAAAAAATATTCAAGATATCTACAAAATTAAAGAACAATTCAGAAAAATTCTTCAAAATTGTGATGAAAGTTGCTGAGAACTTTTCGAAGTCTACAAAAAAAAATATTGAAAAAAATTCTAGAGGCCGATAAGAAAATTCTTGAAAAATAGAACGAATAAAAGTTTTACAAACCTACAAAAACAACTGAAGAAAATTGTAGAAGGTTTTAAGAAAATTCCTGAAGAACTGAATTAAACTTTCTAAAAAATCCTAGAAATCTACAAAAAAAATGAGGAAAATTCTGGAACTCATAAAATGCAATAACAGTTACCAAAACGATGTAAAAATCTACAAAAAAAATAAAAAAAATTGTAGAAGCAAAGGAAATTCTTAAAAAATGGAATAAAAGTTATTGGAAACTTATAGAAATTTATTAAAAACCTGAAGAAAATTCTAGAACTCTCTTCCTGAAAAACTGATTGACATTTTCTAAAAATAATTCTACATATCTGCAAAATTCAAGAACCATTCTAGAAGTCTCTAAGAAAATTCCTGAAAAACTGAATGAAGCTTTCTAAAAAATTCTAGACATCTACAAGAAAATGAGGAGAATTCTGGAACTCATAAAATGTAATAACAGTTACCAAAACGATCTACAAAAAAATTAAGGAAAATTCTAGAGAGAAATAAGGAAATTCTTAATGAATGAATGTTACTGGAAACTTCTAGAATTCTATTAAAAAAAACTGAAGAAAATTCTAAAACTCTCTAGGAAAATTCCTGAATAACTGATTGACATTTTCTAAAAAAAATTCTAGAAATCTACAAAATTCAAGGACCATTCAGAAAAATTCTTCAAAAATGTGATGAAAGTTGCTGAGAACTTTTCGAAGTCTACAAAAAAATATAGGAAAAAATTCTAGAGGTTGATAAGAAAATTCTTGAAAAATGGAACGAATAAAAATTTTACAAACCTACAAAAAAACTGAAGAAAATTCTAGAAGCTTTAAAAAAATTCCTGAAAAACTGAATGAAACTTATAGAAATCTTCAAAAAAATGAGGAGAATTCTGGAACTCATTAAATATAATAACAGTTACCAAAACGATCTAAAAATACGGAAATTCTTAAAGAATGAAATTAAAGTTACTGTAAACTTCTAGAAATCCATTAAAAACCTAAAGAAGATTCTAGAACTCTCTAGGATAATTCCTGAAAAACTGATTGACGATTTCTAAAAAAAATTCTAGATATCTACAAAATTCAGGAACTATTCAGAAAAATTCTTCAAAAATGTGATGAAAGTTGCTGAGAAAACGATTGAAACAAATTCTAGAGGCCGACAAGAAAATGGAATGAACAAACATTTTACAAACCTACAAAAAAAATGAAGAAAATTCTAGAAGTCTCTAAGAAAATTTCTGAAAAACTGAATGAAACTTTCTAGAAAATTCTAAAAATCTACAAAAAATGAGGAAAATTCTAGAACTCATAAAATGTAATAACAGTTGCCAAAGCGATCTAAAAATCTACAAAAAAATAAGGAAAATTCTAGAGGCAAATAAGGAAATTCTTTAAAAAAAATGGAATTAAAGTTACTGGAAACATCTAGAAATCTAATAAAAAACTGAAGAATATTATAGAACTCTAGAAAAATTTCTGAAAAACTGATTGACACTTTCTAAAAAAAATTCTAGATATCTACAAAATTCAAGAACCATTGAGAATAATTCTACAAAAATGTGATGAAAGGTGCTGAGAACTTTTCGAAGTCTACAAAAAAATATTGAAAAAAATTCTAGGGGCCGACAAGAAAATTCTTGAAAAATGCAATTAATAAAAGTTTTACAAACCTATAAAAAAACTGAAGAAAATTCTAAAAGTCTAAGAAAATTCCTGAAAAACTGAATTAAACTTTTTAGAAAATTCCGCAAATCTACAAAAAAAAATGAGGAAAATTCTGGAACTCATAAAATGTAATAACAGTTCAAAATGATGTAAAAATCTACAAAAAAAATTGAGGAAAATTCTAGAGACAAATAAGGAAATTCTTAATAAATGAAAGTTACTGGAAACTTCTACAAATCTATTAAACAAAACTGAAGCAAAATCTAAAACTCTATAGGAAAATTACTGAATAACTGATGACACTTTCTAAAAATAATTCTAGATATCTATAAAATTCAAGAACTCAATGTGAAGAAAAATTCTTCAAAAATGTGATGAAAGTTGCTGAGTACTTTTTGAAGTCTACAAAAAGTTATTGAAAAAAAATATAGAGGCCAATAAAAAATTCTTGAAAAATGAAACGAATTAAAGTTTTACAAACCTACAAAATAAACTGTAAGAAAATTCCTGAAAAACAATAAAACTTTTTGATAAATTCAAGAAATCTACAAGCAATTTTTTTTTTATTTAAAACAAAAATTCGGCCTATATAAGGGCATTTTATTATAAATTTGCTACAATTAGCTGGATTTATAAATAAAGCACTCTAAAAGAAGCCCATAATCTGGACAATCTGCTTCCTACAGAAGATTTAATTTTAATTTTATAAGATTATGACATAATATCCAGCTGGTTATAATTATATATCTTGAAGTTAAGTGATTTGTTTTGTAGTCGTAATAAGACTCATTGTTGTAGATTTACGAAATGTTTTCTTGTTCTGTTAATTACTTGAAGTTCTTATTTTTACTATGATGTTGTTACATATATACCTAATATATACACAAAAAGCTATTCAGCTTGATTTATTGGTTTATTACCTTAAAACAATAAAATAATATAAATTATTAAATATTGTGTTTTCTATTAAAATATATTGCAGACAATTAACAAACATTCGTGTTCTTTTAAAAAATAAATACAAAAAGGTTATGTAATCATAAGTTACAGTAATAACATACGAATAAAATGTTTTACATGCCAGGAACACACGTCCAATTACTTGTTACAAAAATAAAAGCTCCCCTGAAACTAAGTCACTCTTCCAATTTCCGGCGGCTTATCAAGTATACCGCATCGTGACATGTATATGATATCGAAAATTTGTAACAACACGTTCTCTAGATTTCACAGATATATCAATCGCATACACATATATAGATACAACTGTATTGATGCATTGATGCAATGCAATCTGTAAAAGCAATTTCAATCGAGACGTTCCAGATGCCAATCTCGTATTTTTATGCAAACATGGAGGAATATTGTAATGCTAACAAAAAATGCAAAATAAATAATTTTTACACATATTGATTAAAATAATCAATGGATATTATTTTATTTGTTTACAAGTTTCAGATTAAAAATTTTATTTTCAACAATTGCGGACCCTTTTTGACCTATTCAAGTTTCGTCAGTGCAACGGAGTTGAGATGAAGCACGAATAGATCGAAACCGGTTCGTAGCTATTGCTGTTGGGAAACAAGAATTGAATATTCACCAAAGTTGCTAATTATCGCTGTTAACAGTTCACTAATTATCGGTGGTTTGTTCACTCAATTACACAGACAACAGATGTCACCTTAATGGTGTCTCTATTCTAAAATGTATTTTTATGTTGTATGCAGAGAAAATATGTTACAGTTTAAATAACTCTTTCATATATTAATAGTTTCAGCTTTAAAACTAAGTTATTATTTATACATAACTGTATACAGTTATTAACAAAAAATATAATAAGTGTACAGTTATTTATTCATCCCTTATTTATATTATATAAAACCAGGATATAGGTTTACATCTACTTTCATAAAACTATTAATATGAAATATATACCGAGGTGTATTCGTACTAAAAATAAACAACCATGTCCTTAAAAATTATTTTATTATACGCAGTATCAAGAATATTTATGATACAAATACCAACAAAATCTTATGCAGCTTCTGTCCTCTGAGCAACCACTAGTTTGAATAGCTGTTTTAAGTTCGCTTCAGCATTTTTCCCTCATTGACGTTACATATTCACTAGCATCCTTTTAAGACTTTTTCCCGTTTGTAATTAATCCCTGAAAAGTAAGTTATAATGGCATCCTTTGGCTCGTTGCTGGGTATTGAAATATGCCCATACTGGGTTATTCATCGTCACTTTTTATAATTATTTCGACTCACTTTAACTCAGCTATTGAAATATCTGTATGTTTTCAACTATTTTTTATATAAAATAAATATAGTGACAGCTGAAATAAAAAATAATCTAGTAATTAAGATGAGCTTATTTCCACTGGACATGTACTTTGTTTTCACAATTTTATGTATTATAATAAATAAGGGAACAAAGAAACATAGAAGTAGACAAGATTTTATAAACATAATAAGACAATAAGTGAAAAGTTGTAAAAATAAAGATATACACGTGGAAAAGGTATTTGATAAATAAGAGGATAAGTTATGTGAAAAACACTTGAAAAATCGAGGACTAACTAGAATAATTAAAATAATTATAAAGGCATGTATAAACATAATAGAAACATAATAAAAACTATTGTTGAAGAATCTAGGTAAATGAAACGTGATAAAATTAGGGAAATGGCACTTACAGACAATAACTAAGACACAAATAGACCTTCAATGCAACAACGAAACACTAACAAAAAAAACTAAACTCCTTTAGTTTTTTTATCTCCATAAATAAACAAATAAATAGAGAAAACAACAAAAATTAATCGATAACGATATCGAGACAAGAGAAAACGCAAAATAAAATTTAGAAAAACATTAATTGAATAAGTATCCAGTTTTAAATACCTGTTAGTAGTTATTTCAATGAAATAGACGATCAAAAAATGAAAAAAAAATGAGAAAAGCAAGAAAACCTGTTATGATGTTATCATAACTAAAAACAGAGTTTATGCCAATATAAATACGCCACAAATTATATAAAATAGATCATGGGTTCAAGCACATTATAGAAACGTCGACAATAGTAAATATTCATACAAGGAGGACAAATGGAAAACAAATTAGATATTCAAATAATATATAGTATAAGATAAGAAGGTAGAAAATAAGAAATAAATACACAATATTTACATATAGAAGAAATAAATTCGTGAAAATGTCTGTGGTTTTCAGGAGGACTATAGAAAAAGGAAGACAAAAAATATATTAGTTAAAGAAAGTTAAAGAAGTATATTTAAATTGACATTATACTATACAGAACAGTTTGGAATTATCTCCATAGATTGAATAAAAGTAAAATAACAAATTATCGGCGACAGCTTAAAAGTTGCTTTTGTCTAGAATGAATTCCATCCGGATATAAAAATTGAACAATTAGGAGAGTTAAACACCAAGCGAAAAATAAGGCATTCAAATTAGGCACCGATTTCAATCATTTGAATAGTTTAATGTGTGAGGATTTATGGCCTGCAGGCATCAAAGTTAGGAGATTTTCATCTACAAAAATTCCTAAATCAAATTTTCAAGATCACAACAACATACAGATAAAAACCTAAACAAAAAACGAAAATGTGACCTACATATATTATTCTTGAAGGTTCGGTTGATTAGAAATAAAGTACCGGAAATAGAAGATTTTCTTGTTGATACAAAATATGAAGTATTAGGTTTTACAGAACACTGATTATCACGGAGTAAATGCAGTATTTCGAAAATCAATAATTCTCTAATTCTAATAAATAATCATGGAGGATCAATCATTTATGCGAAAGAAGATACTGTCCAAAATTACAATAATCTTACAAATAAAATTAGTGTTGATAAAGTTTGTGAACTATCGTGTGTGTATGTAAAAGCTATAGATACTTACATATTATGGGTGTACCGTATGGGTGTACCGCCCTCCGAATGAAAACTTTGTAGAATTTTTAAATATTTTATTGTTATTTTTAGAAAAGATTAGTTTCATTATATTAGAGGGAGATTTTAAATCTTCTTTGAATTTCTAAGATATGTAGATTGGAAATTTTCCAAAGATAACATTGAAATGGGTTCAGTTCCATTACCATCTTATTAAATCTCTGGAACAAGCGTTTCCAGTTGGGCAAGTCAGAATGAACAAGGGTAGTAAATACACTAAAATAAAGTGATTTTCTCCTGAGCTTCGGAAAATGAGAGAAACCCTTAAATTACTCGAGGAAGATTACTCAAATCCCAGTGAACAAAAAAGGTTGCATAAGAACAATGATTTAAGAAAATATAAGTCGGTCATAGTTCAGTTATGAATAAGGAATGGCTGTAATAGATACTCCATCTTGTGATGATTTTAATCTATTTCTTTATCACAATTGCCCAAAACCTAACCAATAACAATTATACCATTAGAGATATATGCCAAATTCCTGGTATTTCAAACATCAATTTGGAATTACGCAGACAGTTAAATAGCAAAAAAACACGGATATATACATATATATATATATATATATATATAGCATGAATTTTAAAAAGGACATTGAAGGCCTTAGCAATACCTACAGCTATTTATTTTCTTTTCAGTAACGCTCATGTGTATTTGATTTCAATACCTATTACCCTAACCTTTTTGCTTAATATTTTGTTCTTTGCGTAATCACATAATTTTTCACCTTTTTCCCTACCTTAGGCTACTTTTACATCCCTTATTCTTATTTTATTTCTATTTTTTTTCCTCTTTCCTCTCTCTTATTTACTCTTTAATTGATTTTCAATTTCATAAACTGTCTCTACCTTTTTCTCTCGTTCAACTTTCTACTTAATTTCTTCATTTCTCCTTACTGAAGGTAATATATTCTGTCATAGCCACCTCTCACATCACGTAGCAGGTCCGTACCTCGGTATTTCACCATACGTGTGGGATTTGCTTTTGTGTTCTCGTTCCCTGCTCGGTTGCTGAGGTCTAACCACCTCAGTGACGGACTGGGGAATTGCACTTGCTTATTCCACCCTTGGTTTGTCTCTATCCGATTACTATCGAGTGTTCTGCTTGGGGGTTGCCTGAAATTGGGGTGGTTATGCCACTCCCAATATTAAGGTTATCTCCCTTGGGGTTCTTACTCAGGGGTTTTGATATGTCGGTTACCCTCTTCAACTTCTCGGACTTGGGTTTAGGTTTTTCCTGCGTGAATCGTACTTTCGTGCGTTCGTTAGGACGAAATTTCGATGTGTCAAACTTTCCACCGCTCATTTCACAGTCTAATTGCGGAAGATCGACCATTTTGTGTTTGTCTACCTTCAGTAATTGTTCTCTTATCTTTTTACATCATGTTAATTCTATCAATTTAGTTCAATTTTAAATTTCAAATACTTATAATGTTTCGGTTTAATTTTACTCAAAATTCTATTTGTTGAGTTTTCCATGACGTCTTCAATTTTCACAATAAGGAATTGTATTGGGAAAGAACTTAACCTCAAAAAATCTTGCTGCGGCCATGTGGTCTTCCATAGTGTAGGACACACACTTATAATTGTTTACTTGTAAGTCTTATCTTTATTTAGTTTTTAGGTTAATAATGTCAATATTTTATTTTATGTTAAAATGTAACTTTTAATTGATTTTAATGTTAACTTTTTAAATTTTAACCACTGTAGATCTCTCACGTATTGTTCCTTTTAGGCTCTGAGGATGCATACATGTTGTGTGCGAAACGTTAGCATGTACATATAACAATATAGTGGACTAGAGCACAACCAACACCGTGTATTCTTTGCTCCCTACACTCTAACACATTACACTGGACTTCTCTCACCCGTTAATTTCAAAGAGTTGATATTCACTACGTCCGTTACCATTTGGATATTATATATATATATATATATATATATATATATATATACATATATACGGAATTAGTGCAGAAATGCTCAAAACTGCCAAGAATCACATCATTATTCCACTAACGCATCTCATCAATAATTGCATCAACACCGAGCAATTTCCGAGCGTACTAAAATCGCTAGTAATACCAATTTTTAAAAAAAAGGTGACGCAAGCGATCTAAATAACTACCATGCAATCTCCATACTTCCGCTGATATCTAAAATATTTGAATTAATATTAAAAAATCAAATTGTTGAGTACCTCGAAGTTAATAATCTTTTGTCTAATAACCAATATGGTTTTAGACAAGGTCGTTCAACAACCGATGCATTGCTGACATTGTGTGATCTTATCTGTACTTGTTGTATCGCCATTTTTTCTAGATTTAATCAAAGCCTTTGATTGTGTACATACACATGATCTTTTAATAAAAAAACTAAGTAGATATAATTTTATTAAGCGCAGTCTCGATATTATTGTCGTATCTAAGTGACCGTAAACAATCAGTTTGCCTAAATGGTAACATGTCAGGGACTTTGCCAGTACTACAAGGTGTACCTCAAAGTTTAATATTAGGGCCCATATTGTTTCTAATTAATATCAATGATTTACCAATGCCACTAAATGGAGCAACTAGATGATACGACTGTAATAAATGTAGTTCAAAATATAAATTATGTTAAGAACAAAAACTCCCAATTCCTAATAAATACTGCCACCTGGTGTAGAGATAATACATTTAAATTAAATAAATTAAATGACTCTAAAACTACGAACATGACATTCGCTGTAACGAATTCAATATTGGATAATAATCAGGTTCGATTCTGAGTTAAAGTGGCACGCATATGGTGATGCACTTTCAAAAACACTTGGGAAAAACATATGCTGTCTCCGTAATATTTCTCGGCAAATACCCAAACATGAATTAAAGCATGCATACTTTGGACTAGTTGAGTCCCACATAAGATATGGAATAATGGTCTGGGGGCACTCAATTATTAATTTTTAATCTTTTTGTCGCAAGTTAAGAACTTTATAAAAAAAACATGTTTTAAAAAAGTTGTTCAGTTTCTCATTCGCTTTAACTTTTGTTTAAAACGTTTTGTAATATTTTTCTTATTTAGAAAAATATCGCAAAAAAATAAAAAAACGTCTTGAGTACACATCCACTTTCGGTTTATGAATGTTCACGAAATGTTTTTCAGTTCCAGTTTTTAACGATAAAACCTTAAGTTTAAAGTTTCATCTAAAAAGGATCATTCGTTTTTGAGATAAGGCCATTTTTTGTTTTCTACCAATATTTCTTTTAATATAAAAAAAATATTTCAAATAAAAGTTAAAGGGAATGAAAAACTGAATAAGTTTTATTAGAACTATATAATAAATAAGTGTAAAGATTTCAAAAGTAAATAAATTATTAAGAATAGCCTTTTTGGGTAAAATATAGGGAAAGTACTATGATGGTCACATCACCATTTTTGATGATGTTTTACTGACTGGAGGGTGGAGAGACCACACACCCGCCCTGCATATACATATTAATATGTATATTAATTACTGATCGCCTTGTGGTTTGCAATAACTGTTATTACAAAATTAGAATAAAGGAAAATTAACAAAGTAAAATTTGTGTAATAAAATTATATATTTTATTTTTATTTTTATCTAGTCCTTTACGTTGTAGAAAATTAACTAATAATTAGAAAAAAACACGAAAATATTTCGTAAAATCTACAACAAATGAGTTTTATTAAGACTACAAGAACAAGCCACTTTTGAAACAACTACTTCTCTAGCTAATACTTCGACTTATTTGTATTTATCAATGTCTGTCGAAGTATTAGCTAGAGAAGTAGTTGTTTCAAAAGTGGTTTGTTCTTGTAGTCTTAATAAGACTCATTTGCTGTAGATTTTACGAAATATTTTCGTGTTTTTTCTAATTAAAAATTGTGTGTAAATTCCTTTAAAAAATATATACATGATACGTGAAAAGGCTTTAAATCAAGCTTAAATAAGATAAGCTATAGAAGGTCTTTTATATTTAAACTTAAATTTGGATTATGCTGTATTTTTTGTTAAATACAAGGTTTTATTGTTTTGTAAGGAGCAAATTCATCATCGATTAGTATTAAAGTTATCATGTATACGTAGGGTGGGTGGGTGCCCTCTATCTCACCCTTAAATCAGTAAAACATAAGCGAGGGTTTTAATTAAAAGTTGTAAAAAATAAATAAACACAAAATAATTGCAATTTATACAGAATTATTCATACAATTAATTTTAAATAATTTTTGATGATGTTCTATTCATTGGACAGCGGGATAGAGGCCACCCACCCACTCTACATATACATATAAATTTCAATTACTGATCGCCTTGCGGTTTGGAGTAAAATTAATTACAAAACTTTTTGAATTAAAAAAATTGTTAAAGTTATATAAGTTAAAATTTTTGAGTGAGGAAATTAATAATAGTTATTTAAGGTACAAGTGTAAAAAGTGATGCTATATTGCACGAACTGGCGTTTAAAAACACGAGCGAGGAACGAGCGAGTTTTTTTAAAGCCAGGAGTGCAATAAAGAAACTTTTTACACGTGTGCCTTACAAAATTTTATCTTCGATCGTAAAGGATTTCAAAGAATATATTCTTATGAGTAATATTTTAATGTCATTTCAATAATTCAATTAATGAAAACATATTTTACCCGCAGTGCACTAATGAAAGCGTTACTTAGCAACCAGTAAACAAGTTGAACAAATGTCGGCCGCCATTATTATTTATGGAAAAAATGTTCACTTTATTGTAATCGCTTCGACTTGCATTAAATAAAATCTTCAGAGTTCTTAAATCTGCCATTTGGTTTGTATAATATATATTTTATTTATAGTTTATTAGTTATTTGTATCAATTAATAATCAAATTTGACAATTCTGTGCAATAAAAACAGTTTGACATTACCGTGCAATAAAAACGTAAAAAAGCACTAGTGCTTTAAAAAGCTACTTTTACAATGAAAAATGATGCAAAAAGCGTCTACTTTCTGTACGATCGTAGATAAAAGTTTTATGCATTATGGGTGGGCAGACTTTAAATCTAAATTAGATAACATTAGCTATAGAAGGTCATTAATATACAAGGTTTTGATTGTGAGTCTGCTTCAATGTTCTAAATTGCAAATTTAATAGTAAGAAAATATTGGTTTTCTTTTTGGTGGCGGTCATTGGAAAACTGTATATTTGGATTTATTTTTATCTAATGCTGTTAAATTAATATTCTAGTTTCAAACGATTCCCTTTTTAATATTAGATGTAATATATTCATAGCACAATGTGGTGTACCATAATTATAAATACCAGCAACAGTATTGAATCTCTTAACTTAATTTACAACTTTAAAACGAGTAACTTTTTTGCACAAGTTAGTATTTCCTAGGAAGAGTATCTACATGATAATGATGTTAACGTTATTGCTGACATATTTTGTAGTGTATTTATTTTATTCAAAACTATTTTTCAGTTAAAATCGTTAAATAATCTTCCATCCAAAAATGTTATAATAATTCACTTTAAAAGTAAACATTAAGGGGAAACTGTGATAATTATGAATATATTATTTTTTAGTTTGCTAATTTGAAAGAACATCTATATTCAATTTATATTAAAAAAAATCGAGTCTAATCAATTTGGCATTATGTTAATAAATATAGATAATTTGATGGTTATTACTAGTATATGTATTTTAATGAGTTTATAATACTGGCTAAGAATGAGTAAATCTATTTGCAACCAGCCTATTAGTTTAAATTTTTAAACATTCTATTATTAATAAATCTGATTCATTCAATATTATAAAAATATTACTAGATTTGTCGTATTTCTATCAAGATAAAATACCTGTTTTGATTCTTAAAATATACATATACTCTTTTTCTTTTAAATTTATCGATTAAAAAATGCGAAATTTTTTTCTGTAAAGAAAGTTTTATTAGAAGGGTGTCGTTAAAATAGAAAGGAAATCAAGAACTACATAGGAATTGCCATACAGTCGGTTTTCTCCAAATAACTTAATAAATTAATCTCAAATGAGTTGAACTTTTATAAAAAATATATTGTGTACAATGAACAACATAGGTTTAGAAACGCAAACCAATTTATTTGATTAATCTTCATCTTTAAAGCCATTATTATACAAGTCGATGCTGTATATAATAACTTTTCAAAGGCATTTAATTTAATTTTAGCAAATATATTAAAACACATATGTCTTGATGATAATGTAATAAACTGGATTAAAAATTTCCAAAAAATCTTATTTTAAAAGCAACATGTGTAACCTCAGCAGTTTTGTTCTTTAAGGCTCACATTGTAGCTTAATTTTGTTTTAGTTATTAGTAAATGATATAAGTCTATATATTAAAAACTCTGATTGTCTTCTATTTACCTAAGATAAACTTAGTTAATAATAATTAACAGAAACATATGTGGATACTTTTTAAATAGTAAACAAATGGTGCATAGACCAAGTATTATCCAATAAATTTAAAAATACGAAAACATTTCGTGAATCTACAACAATGAGTCTTACTAAGACTATCATCATTTATAATCATCTGCAGACACGTGTTTCGAACTTTGTTGTATTTAAAATCAATTTTATAATAAAGCTGTACTGAAGAGAGCGAAAGTTCGAAACACGTGTCTGCAGATGATTATAAACTTGAATGCTAGATTTTTAATTGCTTTTGCTAATTTAATTTAATGAAATCAGTTTTAAAATTCATTTTTCATAATTTTTCATGTTATAGTTACATTTAAACAATCTAAAGTACATTTTATCATTTATTAGTTTATTCAACAGAAATAATTTCATTAAAATTAGTGTTGCTTTGATAGTTGTACTATTTGTAACACGCAAATTAATTTGTATTATTCAATGGCTGTCGAAGTATTAGCTAGAGAAGTAGTTGTTTCAAATTAATTTGTTTTGTAGTCTTAGTAAGACTCATTGTTGTAGATTCACGAAATGTTTTCGTATTTTTAAATTTATTATTTAATTTTCTACAAGGAACTAAAGGATTTTAATACATTTTATTATTCAAGTATTATCCGTTAATCCAATAAAAACGAAATTGGTACTATTCACAAGAAGAAGAAAGATCAAGGATTTCAAACCATCAAGTTTTCGGGTTGAAGACCTCGCCCTGAAAGAAGAAGTCAAATACTTGGGCATTCTTCTAGACAATAAACTAAACTGGAATATCCATCTGACGGACATGGGGACTATCTCCTAAGGTAGTTCTATGGATCTACATGGCCATCGTGCGGCCAATATTGGAATATACATCAGTAATATGGTGGCCAAGAACGCTCACGAAAACAGCCGTAAGACTCCTGGATCGCGATCAAAGGAGAGGACTACAGAGGGAGGCATTCGGATAAATAATATGCGGGCCGGACCCCTCCCTGCAAGACCTAATTACTCTAGTGAAAAAGATGCCACAAGGAGCCATGAAAACGATACCAACAACGGCTATGGAAGCCTAACTGCACCTGTCACCCTTGGACATATTTAATAGAGGGAATGTTACGAGCAACAAAGGGATGGCTTATAAGCAAATGTGAAGATGAACACCACAAAATTATTTAAAAATTTCAAGATAAGAAATCTCGAGTTTATGATGCCGGTGAACAACATTTCTCGAAAATATATATTTACTAGAAAGCTAATATGAGATGCTAATCTTTTGGCCAAGATGGAATTTTAAATTTACTGTAAACAACACAAATAGTGCTCACACGTCAAAACATTCTGATTACGTATAAAGCCAAAAATGTTGAATTATTAATATGTATAATTGTTTAGTGCTCAGAAACATTGGTCTCTTAACAGATCGCTAAAGAGACAATTATATTTATTTCAGAAGTTTAAGTTCAGTAAGATTTATAAGTGTAGATAAATATGTTACATATATCATTTTAACTTGTTAATTTTCATCCTGGATTTAACTATCTTGTAAACCTCAGACGTTGGTGGGTATTACGGTACTAACTGCCCACTGTTGTTGAACTGTCATGTCGGTAATTTTATTAATTTGGTTGTTTGAGTACGTGAAAATGTTGATATGAGTAAAACACAGTTTGGCACTTTTTTCACTTGTTTTATTAAATGCTAGATAATGGTTACATTGGATAATGGTTACATTGTAATCGAAATGTACATCTAGCATTTAATAAAATAAGTGAAAAAAGTGCTAAACTGTGTTTTACTCATATCGGTAATTTTAGTTTCAACGGATGAAATAACTTTATAAATGTTGATTTCAGGGTTTTTCGTCTTAGGAATTATCAAGAGATTATAAAGGAAACATGTCTGTACGTGTTGAAGTATTTTTGGTTATATATTTTTAACTATAATATGATTCTCGATATAAATAATAGTTATTTCATAATAAATTAATATAGAAAAGTATTATTCTTCGTTATATTGGTTGAAAATTTTCATGATCCGCTACAATATTTTTCAAAATCTCAATAAAAAAGCTTTCTACAACTATTTTTATTATAGTATAGTACATAAGGCCACCTCTTTAACCTATGATCAATAGTTTTCATGTGAAATAACGAAATATTTTTGTGGTTTTCTAATTATTCAATAATTTTTAGAAATGTTGCTGATTGAATATCTTTTAGTTCGGTATGGTCGAATTTTACATTTTTAGTATTAATTCTAGAATGAATAATAAATTACTGAAATATACATTTCATTGCAATTGCCTGGTTTATGCATAATTCAAAATAATTATTCCCAGTTATGTACATATTTGTATCATCTGCATAGTTAATTATTTTAAAATTATAGTTAAATTAAATTATGCCCGTGATTATAAAAACATCTGACTTTTTTTTACAAAATACATTATTAAAAAATCAAAAAATCAATAACATGTATTTTTTTATAGATAATAGAAGTTTATGATTAGTACACTTAAAAGCTACAGTTTTAACACTGACTGGGAGGAATCATATTGTTACGTCTATTTTAATGATATTAAATATAGAAGATAGTGTTAGTGTGGTATTGCCGAAAAATCATAATGTTGAAAGTGATAGAGTCTGTAAAGTCGTTTAAAGCAAAACTAGTTTTGTGGATATCACATAAGGAGGGCAGGCGAATTAGAGCTAGAAATTTTGGACCTTCAGAATGACTTTGTCTTAAAATTCAATGGATCAGATGCAAGCTTGTAGAATATAGTTGACAGAAACAAATTACCACTCTTGATAAGAGCAGCATTTGAGGGTGATTGATAAGAATCTTATCAATATACATTTTGAATGTATTTAGTGCTTTCCTACATTTTTTATTAAATGTGTCGATTGAAATGTTTAACATATTAAAGTCTCTAAAAATATCAATATTAATATGACCAACTTTTTGTAGCATCTAGAATTTTGAATAATAATACGAGCATAAAAATGAATATTTTGATATTTCATGAATGATTTTCTCGTTTACCTCGTGGTGAAACATTGTGGAATAATTACCTATTATTCAAATATTTTGATGTTGGTATTATTCTATTCTATTCTTTGCCTTGCTTACATACATATAAACATCTATTCTAAGTAAGATATTTAAAATCACTATAGTATATTTATTAAAAAAATACATTATGATAAAACTGATTTATCAGTATAAATGAAAATATATTATTATTCTGTGCTAGATATAATTAAACTTAATATTAGTGAATATTATAGAATTTTTAAAATATTGCTTAAGTATAAAATTTATTTGGGTATAATGTTTTTAAATAACAAATATAATTGTGTTAAAAAAATAAGATATCTAGTGTTTTATTAATATACGAATTTATTACATTAAAATTATTTAACATAATAAACTAAATACCTATATGAAATACAATATTTAGTTTATTCATTCTTTTGGAGTATACTACATTCAAACAAAAATATATTTAAAAAAATTATGTATAATTGTAATTATAAATTTATTCGCACCATTATATAAATTCGGTTCGTTTAAATCCCTTGCAATTTTGATAATGAATACACCGTAATTGCTGGCGTTCATGTAAATAATATAACACAATATTTTACATAACGTTTTGTTCACCCTTTGTGAACTTGACACTTAACAATCGGGATTGTTGCAGTATGCGATCATATATCATGTCCATTGTTTTAAATATTGTTAATCCAGTCGGTTGAGCCAGTTCCATGGACGTTAAAGTGTTAGTGTATGTATGTATGTACGTGTGTGTGTGTGTCGTGTTGTATTGTATAATCAATTGTCCTGAACATGAATGGTTGCCTAATCTCCTGTAGTGTTTTTGTCCGGTATATCTGGTTATCTAACCATTAATTTGGGTGGAGGGTGTATAATAGAGCGATAAATCAATCTCTGTATCGGGTCACATTATAAACGGGACAAATCTAGGAACTAAATACGACAAATGTGTTAAAGGAGAAACAAAAAATAATTATATCAAGCAACTTTTTCATGTTTTTGTTTATTCTCAATCACTTGGTGAAACATTATTTTAATAAAAGATCCTTTAGAATTTACTTGGTTTGTTTCACCTCTATAAGTAATTTTATTATTAGTTAGAATTATAATAATTTCAGTAATATACTATTATATTAAATGTACTAATTCAATGTACTACTTTCATCATATAAAAAACCTTTAACTAATTATAAAGTAACACTTCATTACACAAATGAACCATTGAAGTGTTCATAATTACCAAACAGATAAACTTGTCGCCTCCGAAGGAGAAATTTAATAACAAACCTTCCCAAGTTGAATTATCACATTTCGTTCGACAGATACATTCTATTAAACAGCTGGGAGCAGGTGGATGATGATTGGAAACAACCCCACTCCAGACTCAATCAACTTCGCATTAAACAAGCCCGTGTCTTCATTCGAAGCCAAGCACTTTTCGCGGAACGTGCCCGTAATCGTAAAACCGAAACAAAAAGGTATCTCCTATTGGCGAGGGACAGGGTTAACTCGAAGTTACGTTTCCACTTTATTATTCAAAGAACTGTAGAGTACATTTTTAAAGCGGACGATTTACTCATTTTATATGGTAATTTCGATTCAGTGGAATTGTAAAGTTTAATTATGGCCTAAAATTGTGTAATTGAATACTGTGATGAGAATGTATTTAACATAAACAATGGGGTGCACATGTAGTGTTCATAGACTGGCAGTGCTTTTGTTCTACTAGATCTTGAATAATAAATAGACGAAGTTCATGCGTTGAATTTCAAATTTTGCCGCCCTCTTTCGATTTATAATGTTAATCTGAACACTCTCTCATGCTGGAGGATTTACTCTGTTATTACAAAGTTGCGTCTTTAAATTTTAGATAGTAAGTTCGGGTATTTGAATTAATGAACGGACTTATAAATGCTTGATACAACATAAAGTAAAACTTACTTATTAAGTATTTCATGTATTTTAAGCTATTTAATTTTTTAATTAATAGGTAGCTTTGGTCTATAACATGTGATAATAAAATTGTTTACAAACTTAATTACTAATTAAGATTAATTCGATTTAATATGGTTTTTATAATCAAATGTTCTACTCATATTAATCCTATTCTATTAAATATGCAATGATCAACTTGTGGTAAACATAATATATTTAGCCAGTCAACAATAATTTTTTAAAGTGAATATTAGAATAAAGCCATTATTAGTATTTAATACCATAAAATACCATAAAAACGATATGCAAATACCTTTATGTGATGTTGGAGTTTTATAATACTATTAACAGAAAGGTCAATAATTGGTATGAAACCACATTTATGTCAATCATTTCAAATTCCTTTGTCGCAATTTAATGGATGTCAATTTGAGGTGATATGATTAATTAAATGTCCATCACGAAAATATAGCAATCAGTTTGATATCTATATGATTTTACGGATGACGATTTATTATAACACCTCTTTTCAGTTCGACTATGACACAATAAATATGAAAATAATCAAAAACATTACATTATAATAAAATTCTAAAGGGTATATAATTATTTTTAATGTATCTTACATAAATTCTATTTTAGTGTTCTTAAATAAATATGCAAACTATAATTAAATATTTATAATATTTTATTTTGGCAATAGAGCTCTATTAATAATATAGATTTTGTTTATTTAGATTTAAATTGAAATTGTAGTAATTAATTCTACATTAAATTATTATTTATATAGTACACTATTTACATTAGCAATTTTTAAAGAAATCACCTTAAGTAAATATATAAAACAATATTTGTTTAAATATTCAATTTAGTTCAATTTGCAATCGAACGAAAATAATAAAAAAAATGAATTTATATTTTTTTATAAACATTGCATTTTTTATGAAGCAGCAGAACATACATTTCCAACAATTTATTCGGTATAAATAATGCAAAATTGTTTTTTATATACATATAACCGTAATGGATCCATACTCGGGCAGTAGATACCAATATGAAAGCAAACAAACAAAAAAAAACAATACGGGTTTCGGTTGCAATTGTTTTCCGATTAGTAGGGGCGTTTGCGGCTCTGTCAATTGACAATTTTGCGGGCTTTATCTCACACATTGGCAGGCGGGGGCCTTTATCAATTAAACTCCCCGTGTTTTAGCTACCCTGATTCACCCCGGCAAGAGAACAACATCGAATAACTTTATAATCTGAATTATGTTGGTTATCTAGATAATGCATATTAAACAAAGGTTTTAGAAACTTTAATAAAAAGGAATAGAATATTTAATATGGCAAAATGTATACTATTTAAGAACATATTCTACAATATAATAGGCTGAGTAATTTATAATTAAGTTTCAATTACAAATAAATAATTATGACTATTAGGGCAAAAACACATGGAGACGACTGTTACTTTCGCTCCTGCGATGTCAAGGGTTTCAATTAGTAAAATAAACATACTATTCAGTATTCTGATTTACCGTCTGCTAAACGACCTGTACCTCATGGACCAGAAATTCCCATTCCTCCGCCTTTTCTTGACACCATCCAAGGGCAATCATCAGATGAAAGTTCACACGAAAAAAACGATGAAGACGAATTCAATCCTGATATAGACCAACCTCAACAGTTTATCTAAGCTGAACTAAATGACTTACTGAGAGACTTGGGCCTATCGAAAGATGCTGCACAAATCTTAGGATCACGACTGAAAGACAAATGTGTTGGCTCCAGGAACCACATTTTTGTGGTGTAGGCATCGTGGAAAAGGGTTGAGGGGGTTCACTGGTGTATTGTAATAATATTTTTGAAGTATTCATGAAACTGTGAGCTGACAATTACGATTCCACATCATGGAGGTTATATATTGATTCTTCTAAGAGAAGTCTGAAGGGTGTTTTGTTGCACAATGGTGTATGCCTCGGTGCCTGTTGCTCACTCCGAGCATCTCAAAGAAACGCATGAGAATATTGAGCTGTTGCTAAATACAATAAAGTATAGCGAATACTGTTGGTAACTCTGTGGAGATCTCAAAATAATATCCATGCTTTTGGGCCAGCAATCTGGTTTCACAAAGTATTCATGTTTTTTGTGCGAGTGGGACAGCCGAACACAAAATTTACATTACGTTAAGAAAGAATGGCCACTCAGAGAAAGACTTGTACCGGGACAAAAAATGTGCTGCGTGATGCATTAGTTGACCCAAAATTAATTATTTTCACTCCCCTTCACATAAAGTTAGGATTGATGAAGCAGTTTGTCAAAGCTTTCAATAAACAAGGTGACTGCTGTAAATACCTGTGCGACAAATAACCTGCATCTTCTGAAGCTTAAAGAAGGGACTAATCTGAAGCACGGAGTTCTCTCGTAGAAGTCATAGACGGTTTTCTCGGTCTCCAAACTACAAAGAAATTGTAGCCAACACGGTCGAAAATTATAAAAAAAACTGGGATGCAATATGAGCATCAAACTTCATTTTTTGAATTCCCACGTTGACTCTCTTCCCGAAAATCTTGGAGCTGTCAGTAAGGAACAAGGAGAGACGTTCCATCAAGATATAAAGACGATGGACATTTGTTACTAAGGAAGATGGGACATTATAATGATGGGTGATTGAGGGAAAAAGAGAACGATTTTATTCAAAAAAGCCAACGATTGTCTAACGTAGATTATACTGCATTGGTTTTTTAATGAATAACTCAATTTTGCAGTGTAATTTTCTATTAAATATAGATTCAATAAATATTTTCTCAATATTTTTGGCAGTTTCTATGATAGATAGATAGATAGATAGTATTAATTTATCCAATGTACTTACAAACACACTTTTTTTGAAAACCTGACGTTCTGAAAAAAACTAAGCACAGATTCGTGATCAGTACACCCCATTTACTATAGGACACCAATTAAACTTGAAACATTTTTTCATAAAAAAAATATAGGCTTGTGTTATTTAAACCAAACCTACGTTATTTTTGGTGATTTCAATATTCCTACATACCTCAACTAATGGCAAGGGATATGCCATTAACATGTTTATGGTTTCAACTAATTGCTGTCAATATAACACAACCAGAAACATAATAGGAAGAACTCTTAATTTGGTGTTCACAAGTAATAAATTAGAAGTTGCAGTAGACAAAGCAATTTTATTCTAATACAAGAAGACACCTACCCCCACCATTATAAATCAATATATATTACCTATTAATTTAGGTATCTATCTTTTTCACTATCTGAATATATCGTATAATTTCAAAAGAGAAGTTTGATAATGCTAATTTGGCTGTAGAATTTTTGTATAGTGTGCTTCGATATAATTTTGACTTATACGTCCCAAAGCATAAACCAATCAAATCAACTTCACCGTTTGGTTTAATCGGGAAATAATCAATAATCTAAAACTTAAAGCACATTATAGACGTAAATGGATGCATACTAAAAATCCTCTTTTCTAAGAACACTTTAGCGAAATCTCAAATTAAGCTTACAAAGGGTACGTTACTGATATTGAAAATGATATTTTATCGTATCCCAAGAACTTATGGCTACATCTAAATCGCCTAAGAAGAACAACAAGGATTCCTTGCAATATGTGCGATGAAATCATTTAACGACCGTCAACAAATAGTTGATGCATTTGCATCTCATTTTTCTAAATCATTTCTAAATGAAACGTTACCTCTACCAACTTCTTATCATATTAATTCTTTGCCTTGTTCCATTCCACTAACGAACGAAAATAGTGTAATTAAAACTATGTCCACTGTGAAACCCTGAAACTTTACAGCTGATGAAGACCATATTCCTAGTGTTTTGGTTAGAGCCTGCCGATTTATATTTGCTAAAATCCTTTCAGTAATCTTTAACCTATCCATCGGTACAGTTATCTTTCCCGACAAATTTAAAATGACAAAAATCTGTCTAATCATAAAAAAAACGTCGATAAAACATTTGTATTCAACTACAGGATGATTGCAATCTAGTACCATTTTTTTCCAAAATATTTGAGCTAGTATTTTACTCTGGTCAGTTTAATGGTGTCAGCTATTTCAAAACGGGTTTATGCCTGGTCGCTCCACAATCACCAACCTTGCTTGCTCAACATAATTTTTATCGGAAGTATTAGACAAAAAAAGGTGGAGTAAATGTAATATATACTAATTTCTCCAGTGCGTTCGATACTTTTAATAACCTTGTTTTGTTGAGTAAATTTGATATTCTTGAATACTCGTCCAAGGCATCAATCTAATCATGCTTTGTATCTGTTTAATGTTTTGTTTTCTTTGAGTTTATTGCCGAATCAGGGGTATCTCAGGGTTCCCACCTGGGCCCTTTATTATTTAATATTAAAAATAAAAATGAAAATAACACTATAGTTTATAACAATTAATAAAGAAGGAATAAACTGTAGTGTTATTTTCACTTTCAAAACACTTCACGTAAACTCAAATCATCAATAGTAATTTAATATTGATGTTAATGATTTGTTGAATAATTCATCGTGCCACTTTTAAGCATATGCAGATGGTATTAAAATTTACAGGGAGATTGTGTCTGCTAATGACATCGTAATTTTGTAGTCTAATATTCATTTTATCACCTTTTGGTATCATAACAATGGTTTACGTCTGAACAATGAGAAATGTAGCACTTTGTTAATTTTTGATTTGTTTTCCGTTCCTCCAATACTAAGTTATTGTAAAATCTCTACTATGCATTTGTAAGAAGTAAACTAGAATATGCATCGTTTATTTGGTACCCTACGTTTGCATCACACAACGCATCATCCGTATTGATAGAAAGTTTTTGAAATTTCTATCTCTCAAAACTAATGGAATTTACATGACATGACATACGATGTATAAATTACAGAAGGAATTTTTACTCTGCAAATTTTGCAAAAAAACTTATAACTAATTGATTGCAGTTACCTGCTTAGCAAACTTCAGTTCCACGTACCCCGCTCAGGATCCAGATTTGCTGTTACCTTCATCTCCCCACAGCAAACACTAATTCACTACAAAGTTCGTTAGTCTTCCTCATATGTAAAGCTGCCGACGTTGCCTTTGAAGACATATTTTTTAATTTGTAGGAATATATATCTATATATATACATCTATATTGTTTTATATTACGTTTGTTTGTTTTTGTTTTGTATATTACTAATATTATCCTATTATTGGACATCTCTGATGTCTGTTAGACAATAAATACTATTATTATTATTATATTTATTGTTTTTTAATAGGTCGCATTTCTGACATAATCTTTCAGCAGTTAGTGGAAATGTAATTTAAATTATTTTTAAAATATTTCTCTGTAAGTCCACTCCTTAACTGCTCTTTTATTATTTTCTTAGATTTATAATGGTATTCAAATTTGAGAAAAGTTTGAAATATGTCAACGTAAATCATTTCCTACATTTGCAGAGTTTAATATACATTTTAATCGTCCTTCAGATATATTAGAGGTATCCAAACATTATTTTTTACAGGGGGAAACTGTCCCGTTTCTAGAATTTAACACATACCTAAACCTATAATTCCTTAGTGAATGTTTTCTGTTTATTTCTGTCTTCGTTTCACAGTTTAGAGCTCGGTTGCTTTGTATAGTGATATATTTTGATTATTAAAATTTCCCAAATTCCAATACTACTTAAAAGTTTTCTTTCCTCCTTTTACTTCATCATTTTTATACAAGCTTTTTGACAAAGGCAATTTTTGTTTTGAAACATGTTTGCAGTTTGAGTACAATATAATTATTTTCTTGGTCTTTCATTTAATGTTTCGCAATGTTTGAATGTATATGTCACCATTCTTTTCTCTAAATCTTTCTTAGAGCTCTGTCGTGAAAAGCCTAATCTGTTCCTTTATCTTCTAATGATAAATATTATTCTAAAATTCTCGTTATCTTTCGATTCTGGTTAAATATATTACTTTCCAATGCATCTCTACTTCCCAAGTTAAATAATCTTGTTAATAATAAAAACAACACTTTTACTTTGTTATACCACTTTTAAACTTTATTTGCAGTGATTTTACGGCAATAATTATCAACTGTTAAGTAATGGTATAAAAAAGTAAAAAAAAGTTTATTCTTAATATCGAAAAGTATCAAGAAGTGAATACCTTTAAGATTCAAGATATAACTCTTTGTTTAAATGTAAATTTGGAGATTCGCACTTTTGAACACTATTACTAATGAAGTGGACTTTCAAATTAATGTGCTTTAATATTAGGTATTAGGTATTATTTTTTTATCCAAAATGCTAACAAACAGGTTCAAATATTATACATAATAACTTTAATTACAGAAATTTTGATCGCATTTGGAAAGGCTTGAATTCATAAAATTTATGGTCTTCCATTGACACCCTCTATTCTATTATCTGTGATTTTTTTTTCATATGTGCTAATAATTATAAAATACGTTACATATGCTTAATCACAAATTGTATTGCTAATAGTTCAAACCATAAAATTACATTATGACAAAAAAATCTGCGTTAATAAACCCAAAAAATATGGGAACTGGTAAGAACGGAAACTGGAAAAGTACTACACTCTGAGCTATTATATACTAGCTTGAGGAAGGACAAAAAACGAACCGAATCATGTCGTGACACTTTCAAGCAGAATGGAATTTTTACCCTCGCTAGTATATACATTCTTAAAGAAGCCATATATATACACAATAATATTAAATTATTCATTGAAAATGGTACAAATCGATACTATAAAAGCTATAAAGATAAACTCAAAACGATCGTGTTCTTTATAAATATCCTAAAAGACTCCAACACAACCCAGTACAGAGATCCAAGTCTGACTAGGAGGGAACTTTTCAAAACGATCCTCACTGTGATCTTTAAAACTATGGACCTGGAAAAAGAGAAAGTAAAAGATATTCACGAACTAGAGAATATGAACGATACATTCCAGTAGAGCATCATATCAGCGTACAAGAAACAATGCCTTCTGAAAACCAAAGAAGACAAGGGACCCAACATTGCTTAGTGATGTGCAGAATTTGAGGCGCTGAAAAACCAAGCAAGAAGAGCACACATCAGAGCAAAATGATTCCGTACGGAACAACTACAAAATAGTACAACGCAAGTATGAAAAACCGGTAAGACAAAAAAAGAGAGAGGCTTGGAGGCTTTTCAGCTCCAAAGAGGAAAACGCTTCAGAAACCTCACTATTAAACCAGGCCCTTTTCAAAAAACCCTTACCAAAACTCACAAGCCTTAAAAGGGAGGACGGTTCATACACGGGTCCGCCTGAAAACACGAGTAAAATTTATTAAGATATTCATAAACCGACACATACAGTTACCACTATTAATTTCAAATCATTTCATCCTATCCAACATAAACTTGCAGCATATCATTCAATGTTACATAGGCTTATAACAGTTCCTCTTTCAATTAAAAATTTTAATGACGAACTTAATAGAATTTTAATAATAGCAAACGACAATGGCTTTCCTCAAAAGCGAGTCATTAATTCTAACAAAATTTTAGCCAATGTATAGAAAGATTGTAAATATTGGACAGCTTAAAATAAGCAGATATTTATATTTCTTTTAAAATTTCTTGTTAGAAACTTTATGAACTAAAAATAAATGGTTGTGATGTTAATAGAGATAAGTGTCAAATAATAATTTATACAATTTATCATTTTGAGAATATTTTGCTAATAATTAGGCTAGTCAAATAAAATCATTAACTTTTGTTTCACATTTTACACGTTTCGATTTGATGCTATAATCTGAGTTTTCATATTAATCTTGATAAGGGAAATAAGTCAAAACTAATCAAAACAATCAAAAATTAGTGAAATGAACTAAATGAATGTACATAATAAAAGCCTATTAGTTACTTATATAATATACCGTTGTGAAGAAACTTAATAAATATTAAAAAGTTATAAAGTAAGAAAGCAGATTTCATTAAGAAATTTAAAAAAATTACTGTAACTCTCTTAAAAATGCCAAAAATTGCCAAATAGAAAAAAATATCGACTTCTTTTATATATTTGTATTTACTTTAGTCAAAATACTCTACTTTTAAAAGGAGCCGTCGATATTTGTATTATTGACAATTTTTTTATCTGATCTGTTTTAAACAATTGTTTACAAATGAAAAATCATTTTTCACGGAATTTATGAAAATTTAATATTTTAATAATAAATTAAAACAAATAGCCTCCGGTGTGCAATCTATTATTTCCCTTAATTGTAAAAATATTTTTGGGACTGCATTCGTTAATTTTAATTAATTTTAACATTACAGTGTTCTTTTAAAAGATGATACATATTAAAATGGGCATTCGAAGTACAAAATCATATATTTATCTACAGATTACGGCTGACTAAATATAAATTTAAAGACTCACCAAGCTTTTCCTAAATTAATATTTTCCGCTCCATACGATCACATGCTCTTACCTGAAAAAGAATATATAATTTAAAAAAAAATTGAATTTCAAAAATTATATCTTAATCACCACAGTTAAAAAACAACATTCAGAGAAAGTAATAAAATTATTTACACTCACAACTAATTCTAGTACTAGTATGAACTATACCTATACATCAACGATTATATTGTTAAAGTTGTAATTAATGAACATTATTTAAAAAAAAAACAATTATAATGAAAATTTTCACAAAATTCTCTAGAATAATCTTATCCAAATTCTAAAATTAACCTAGTGCCACTAATTAATTTCACAATATAAAAAACTGATAATTACCATATATTTCTAACTAGATATAGCAGTTAAAAATCCATCAAATTATATTTTAAAACCTAAACACACTTGTTTGTTGCATTGAATATTTCTAACTAAAACAGTTAGTGTTTATTGTATTTCTGATGTTAGTAAAAATTTGTACAGACATAACAATTTGGCATATTAAGGAAAAGCTATATACTTAGTTAACTTCTTTTGACTTCCTTATCAGCGATTAATTAGCCTGCTAACAATGAATGTTGGGCAAAGAAATTAAGTAGAGGAGATTTTTAAGTCCTCTTAGCTCGGTGACGCCAAGGTTGAGACCTTTTCAATTAATGAGACAACAGATATAATGAATTTATATATCAATTAAGTAGTAACTGATAAATAATAATTTTATAATTTTCTAAAGCATATACAGGGTGACTGACGAAAAACCTTTGGTGCTGAATCTCGCTTATTTTTTATCCGATTTTAATAAATAAAACATCAAATTAAACCATTTTTAAAAGACTTTAATATGATCTGAACTGTTATTTTTTCTCGCACCCAGTTTTTGACAAAATACGATCAACATTTTTTTTTTTAATTGCACTGTATATATATATATTTTTATTGATTCGCAAGGAGATTTTTTTTCTGAATATAAAATTGTAGACAAATTTATCCATACACCAAACTTAAGTCGAGAAATTGAGGATTAAAACAATAAATAAAAAGTCAAGTATCCATTGTAAACAATATACAGACCCTATTTTAAATGTCAAAAGTGACAGTGACAGCCATTGATACAATACTGCAACGATTTTTAATTATTTCATAATTAAAATGTTGCAATATTTCAAACACTGTACTAGAATTTTGTGCTTCTACAGAAATCGTTTTTCAGTTTTTGAAATCTTGCAACATTTTTATTATGAAATTATTAAAAATCATTGCAGTATTGTACCATTAACTGACACTGTCACTTTTGACATTTGGAATAGGCTCTGTATATTGTTTACTATGGGTATTTGATTTTTAATTTTTTTTTAATCCTCAATTTCTCGACTTTGGTTTAATGAATGGATAAAATCGTTTACAAATTTTGATTCAGAAAAAAATCTCCTTGCGGATCAGTACAAAATATATATACAGTGCAATTTGAAAAAAAAAGTTGATCGTCTTTTGTCAAAAACTGGATGCAAGAAAAAATATCAGTACAGTTCATATTAAAGTCTTTTAAAAATCATTTAATTTGGTGTTTTATTTATTCAAATCGGATCAAAAATAAGCGAGATACAGCACCAAAGGTTTTACGTCAGTCACCCTGTATAATAGGATATTTTGGGTTGGTAACTCTGTAAACTATTATTATATGCTATAGTAGAATGGTTTAGTAAAAAAAGTGATATAAATATTGATTATTTATATATTCATTATAAGATTAAATATAATTTGAATCAAACAGTTTTAGAACTGTTATTTATTTATATTCACTTGGTTTGAAAAAATGCATAATTTCGTTTATTTTTTACAAGTATCTAAGATTTAATTACTAGTTGCATCTATACATAATTATTAATTAATTATGATTAAAAATCAAAATGTTATTATCATTATCTTACCAAATCTTTGTTATAATGTTTATTAATTAACAAATTTTACTGATGACCTAGTGTTCAGATAAGTATCTGGTTTATCAAAATTAACTTTATTATTAGCAAAAGTTTTTTTTATCAACATAACTTAACACTATAACTTCTTTTATTTCATACCCAAAATAATATATATTTATCTACGATCGTACAGAAAGTAGACGCTTTTTGCATCATTTTTCATTGTAAAAGTGGCTTTTTAAAGCACTAGTGCTTTTTTGAGTTTTTATTGCACGGTAGTGTCAAACTATTTTTATTGCACAGAAATGTCAAATTTGACAGATGAATATTATAGCACAAATTTTCGACGAAAAACTTAATTTTTTATTAATTGATACAAATGACTAATAAACTATAAATAAAATATATAATACAAACGAAATGGAAGATTTAAGATCTCTGAAGATTTAATGCAAGTCGAAGCGATTGCAATAAAGCGAACATTTTTTCCATAAATAATAATGGCGGCCGACATTTGTGCAACTTGTTTACTGGTTGCTAAGTAACGCTTTCATTAGTGCACTGCGGGAAAATATGTTTTCATTAATTGAATTATTGAAATGACATTAAAATATTACTCATACGAACATATTCTTTGAAAATTGCTGCACGATCGAAGATAAAATTTTGTAAGACACACGTGTAAAAAGTTTCTTTATTGCACTCCTGGCTTTAAAAAAACTCGCTCGTTCCTCGCTCGTGTTTTTAAAAGCCAGTTCGTGCAATAAAGCATCACTTTTTACACTTGTACCTTAAATAACTATATGTAAATAATTTTCTCAAGTCTCTTTTATCACAAATCTGAGTTCTTGAAAACTGTTTTTCTTCATAAATTTTCTTATGCTGCTTTTTACATGCACTTTATTAAAAAATAAACCATGTTTGCCAAGTAGTAAGAGAATGATTGCACTCTTACTACTTGGCAAAATTTTTCAATTAGGTATATGTAAAAAAATGTCAATCAAATCGTGTATTGTTATTTATACTTTTTTAGATAATTGTTAAAATGAACCAAAATTAGTTCTAAATGGAGAAATAAAGACAGGAACATATTTTATTTTTGCAAATCTATAAGTTTTTCATCATTGTAAATTGATTTTCATGAATTTTCGTATGTTATTTTCTATTGTTTTTAACAGTTGTCCACTATTTTTATAGAGTATTTGTTCTTACCCTCGCTGGAATATACATTCTTAAAGTAGCCATATATATACACAATAATATTAAATCATTCATTAAAAATGGTACAAATCGCCACTATCAGACGCGCAAAGCACTAAATATAAGATTTATAATAAAATCTCGACTGCGTTCAAGACCCTAAATTGCAAACAGTTTAAACATAGTTTTAAAAAATTTCTCACCTCTCGCTTTTACACCATAACGGAATTTTTCGATCAATAACCACGTTTTTAATGTGGTTGTTTACCACATTTTTGTGTATTATTTATCCTTTCCTTTTTCACATAATAGCACTATGTCATGTTTCATTATGTGTAAATTTTATTTTGCTTTTATATATTTAATACCTATATTGTATATTGACGTTCACACCCATATCATGTAAACATTAATATTTTTTCGATGTACAACATGTGCGGCAAAGTGAATAAAGAATTTATTATTATTATTATTACAGTCGTTATCAAAATAGTTATTCAAAATTACGATATTGGATATTTCTGCAGGCCTCACATCTCTAGCTCATTAAAGATCAAAAATACTAGATGTATTCTAGACCCTATCAACAAATAATACAATTTATGCAATAGTGTTCTCAGCATAGTTAACAATAATTTTCTATATTCCTTTGATATGTCCTCAGAAGTTAAAGCAAGTAACCATTGTAATTTACTGCTAGAAGTACCTAGCGAAATCTATGACGTAGGTAGTAATTTATGATTACGTATTGCTCTAATTTTCCATTACCTTTACGTACTTGTCTTCTCCTGAAACTCTGAGTAATTCGTTCACAAAAAGAAAATATCGATGGTTAATATATTCTCTAAGAATTCTCGTTTTTGCATAATTTTGGACTGCAGAACATTTTTATTATGAGCAATTATTCTTACTGTGACATTAAAGTTTTCGATCATTTTATTTGATTTTGGAGACGGTTTTATTTCTTTGTCAGATGCTTTCAGACTACATTAATACATGTATCATTAAAAGATTCCATTTTTATACTATTGCTTCTGATACTGTAATTAATTCAACAGTTAATACTTTTGTGCTCCTTTTATTGTGATATTTCAGAAAAATTGTATGTTTTATCGTATTTTACAAATTTTTCTTTATATATTTTATTCACAGTTTTCACTCAAAGTTCAGCTTACTAAATTTTTCATAAATTACTTTTCGTTCAAATGAGGTCCTATAATCTAGTACTATTTGAGTACTTATTTTAAAAATAAGGCTCATAAAGTGGTTTATAGAATATGTTTTCCTGCCTTTGTAATATTTCTATATTATTATTATTGTTTAAATGTAGTTTATAACTCTCTACCAATATATCGGCCGTTATTATCATCTTTAAGAATTACATATAATTCCATGATTGTGGATTCTAAAAACTTTGATATTAATAATTTTAAATGTATTATTTACGTTTTCATTAATTTTTAATCGCTATTAGAGCCTACATTTACACTATTAGCTTTAATAATTGAAACCCTATCTACGATTAGTTTTTTATGTTGTTTTTGTTGTGTTATTTCGAAAATAATGTATTTTTGCAGGCAATTCAGAAATTTATTATAATTCTCAAAATATTCTTTGCGTATCTTATTCACTGTTCTTGTATGAAGTTAATACTAAAAGTTGGGCTTACTTAATTCTATATAATTTTTCTTTTTCATTCAGATGCACTTATTACTTACTACTATAATCTAGTACTATTCCGGTACTTATTTTGCAAGCAGTTGACCAAAACATCTGAAGGAGCAACAAATAAACAATCTCTAATCTTCGATTATTCCTTTTATGATCAAGGTAAGTAAGAGACGGTGGCCGCATGCACCATCATCTGCAGTTTCAATTTACTTAGCAACATCTATTATCTGCAAGTAATATTCAACCAAGTATTGCAGTATGTTTTCATCACCTAGACCTACTCTTCTAAACGTTCCGCTTATAAAGGTGAAAAAATTAATGCACTCTTTAAATGTCTAGTAAAATATCAAAACCATCTGGAAAATAAACTAAAATTCTTAAAGAACATATTGACCATCGAAATTATCTCTTTGTGAATAACATAATTTTAGTTTATTTTCGATATGGTTTTGATTCTTTGCTGGATATTTAAAGAGTGCATTAATTTCTTTACCTTTATAAGCATCCATATATCTACTAAAACTTTCCATACTAAAACCTTGATTTTGATTTTCTCTTTGAGTTTTTCTTTTATGTTTTATTTCGGAACTTAAATTCAGAAAGTTTATTACATTATCAAAATCTGGTTTAAATATGTTATTTACAACTAACTTTATAACTAAATAACTATTAAATATTTTATTGCAACTAAACTTTTAAATGATGAAATACAAATAATTTTACTTAATATTATGTAAAACAAGAGATAATTTGTAAGTTGTCGTAAGTATTATCTTTTTGCACTGATGTGTGTAGAATGATCTACTATTAGCATGAATAATTTTATTTAATTCATAGAGACCTTCTGTGGCAGCACTGGTATCGATGCAGGCAAGAGTGGAGGAACATTCTATTATGAACTTAAGTCCTTCCACGTGCAATCAAAATATGTTTATAATAATTTATTGTTACATATGTATTTCGATTTGAATTTGTAAGCACAGTGTATAAATAAATAAATACAAATACAACTCGATAGGATAAATGATTTTAAGCTTACAAACACAGTTCTGCTAGGAGAGGTAGGAAACCCTCCTGATGAATCTTTTAAAACCCGCAGCACTTATTTCCAGGCATGTAACACTCCAATACCTATATCCATAATGGAAAATGTTCCATTATATGACGGAAATGCTTATACTGAAAGCCCGAATAGATTTATGAAAGTGTAAAGAATTGACATTACTGCAAGTTAAAAAAAAATACTGAATAGTAAAGAAAGAAAATATTTAATGTTTATAAATTCATGGAAAATTGTTCCTCTTACTAATCCTTATTACCAACTATAATATTTATAAACATCAACATGAATAATTCCATCAAATTAACAAATATTAGTTAAAGCCTCGCGAATTAATCTCGCCAACAGATGTCGCTGTTTTCGCTTCTTCTATGATAGATGCGCTGTTAAATCTAGGAGCGCGCTTCCGCAATAAGCATCGCCATCAATTCTCGCGATCATCCCTGCGTATGGAAAATTCATCTTGCCGTGGGGTTCCGATGACGTGTAAATCTCGCTAATGAGGCCAACAAATATGATGTTATTATTAAATTTCTCATTGTTCGCAGGCAATTAATCAGGGGAATAGCGAGCGAGAGACACGCGGGACGGGGGATTCCCCCCAACAAAGGCCCGACCCCCGCGGAGGTCTCTAACGGAGACATCGGCAGCATTAATCAAACGGTTATTACCGCCCGTGAACCCCCCATGCCCACCCTCTTTTCAGTGGTGTATCGATTAGGTACGGCCATGTAAATACGCTTTGCTTTCACTATTGATGGATAAGGGATTTGCTCTGTTGCTGCGAGATTTCATCATTAAATTACACCCAATCAAGTATTCATTCACATCAGTGAAAATGCCGGTATGTGAAAGGGGGAGGGGAAAAAGTGATTTTTCTCATTTTCCAACCCAATCGTCAAAAGAGAATAAGTATGGATTTATGATATACATATTTTTACAAACTTCAATTGTTTTATATATTTTTTCATGTTTGATTTTATTTAAAAAATATCATCCTTAATAAATAATAATAAATTCCGCCCTTCAGCATGCTGACAAAATTTATTTTTTGTCCCATTTTTTGTTAATATTCTTTTATAAAGCATGTATGATAAAGACAAATATAATATAATATAATTTAGTGAAATTATTAGCTTTAATTATTTAGTAGTACATTATTATAAATTTTGGTTAATGGTTAGATAAATTAATGCTAATTTAATTGTTTATTTAAATTGAAAGAGTAATAATGTGGAATTATTGCATTTTTTTTGTTAAAATTCTTTGTGTAATTTTAATATAGCGTGTATTTTATGCTTTTGTAAAGGGGTGCTGAAACACGCTTTGAAATTTAATTAGAAGTACAATTTTTCGGAAATGTTTAAACAAAATTTCGCCCTTTTAATGGAACTGAGATAAAAAAAACTGCCTTTGTTCGGAATAATTTCGGATATTTCATATATTGAACATTCCGAAAAAATCGCATCATCCTCTTCAACAGTGGAGTATAAAGGATTTTATGGAAGAATATTTTTGGTTGTCACCACAAACAATATGGTCGGTTTGATGAAAATCCTGTTATTATTTCTAAATGAATAGATGGTGGTTATATAATTTATTATAATTTAGAATTATTTTGAAGTTATTCATATAATAATAACATTAAGGTTTATTTAATCTTGAATAATTAAAAAAGCACTAAAAACTTTTCTTAACAATTTTATTTAAATTTCGGACACAAAGTGACCATTATCAATGTTTTAATACTAGATAATGGTCACTTTGTGTCCGAAATACATATCTGTGAATTTAAATAAAATTGTGAAGAAAGGTTATTAGTGCTTTTTTAATTATTCAAGTTTATCTTCTCGTAACTCACAAAAAACAAACTACAAAAAGGTATAAACTCTTGTTAAAAGCTTTGCACTGAGGTTTTCTTATTAGGCTTATAAAATCCAAATAAGATTAAAACTGGTCTGTGGTTATTATTAAGAGGATAAGAATAATCCGAAAATAACCTAACTAAGAATTTATATAAGAGCCCCTCCTTTGATTTTCCCTGTATATATTTGTTGCATAAAAGTCACAAACAACGCATAACGGATTCAAGCTTACGTTACGTAAACGGAATAAGCTAAAACTTGTTTGTTAAATACTCATTTAATATTCCACATGCATAGGAATATATTTTATGTACGTGCCAAACCTAATGTAAGCTTTATGATGCATCCCGCGAAAATATTGCCGTCGCGACAGTGCAGCTTTTAACCTGTTCAAAAATTCGCAGCTTTTCTGTTTCCTAATAAATAACATCTATAATATAGTAGTCGGGAATTATTAATTTTATACTATATTAATCTGTAATAACGGATTTAGTAACTAATTCGCAACAACTAGAGTAATTCTTCTTGTTGATTTAACGTTTCATTAGTACACAAGACACAGATGTTATATTTCTGTATTTCTAGAATACCTCGGGTGAGAGTTACCGCAGAACTTTTCATAGAAACTATTGCCATTATTATTTCAGACTATTTCATTACATCATGCAGATGTTGTTTTGTGTTGATAATAACGGGAAAATATATTATCGGCAAAAATTATTTATTTCTGAATTTTGTTACCAGATAAGAGACAAAGAGATGGATATTATTTAACGTCAAAAGATACGCTTTATTCTTAAAGGAGGGTGTAAATTTTGGAATACATTGAGTGAATGAAAATATGCCTTCCTAGGACATGATTTATTGGGTTAACTTAGAGTACAATATTCCGAGATAATATTTATTGAGATAGGGCAAGGGTATGCCACCTCATGAGTTTATTTATTGGAAAGGTCAAGCATATGTTCACCCACGGTATATTTTATGGAGATAAAATAAAACACACAGCCGGAAGGCATTTTTGTATTTTATCGATAGGAAAGGGTAGTTTTAAATAGTATTTACGTAATAATCCTCAATCAAAATGATTAAATAATACGCTAACAAGAATTAATTCATTTAAAGCAAATTAATCACCCGTAGTAATAATATAGATAATTTACAACATAGTTTTTAAGAAAATAATAGATTATATGTATATAGAAATTAGTGATTAGTAATTCATAATTAAATTAAGTGAATATTAAAAATGCACTAATTACACAATGAAGTAGCTCTGTAATTGTAAGAAAAGGGAGAATAATAGTAATAATTTATAATTCAACGTGATGTGTTGGGTGAGGACTAGCACAGGATATGACCCAAACCGCAGGAAGTTTAATGAGGTTAAGGTTATTTAATCCTGGAGCAGGTCGGGTTTTCACGAGTGCTTCCCTTTGGTCCCGCATTAATTAATTACATCCTACCCGCAAAAATGCAATTCATATTAGGTCTAGTAGAAACAGATACAGAAACAGATACAAAATTTTAAACGTAAACTACATCTACATCTAATCTAATCTAATAGTATCTAAAATTTAAATTATATTTTACATCAAATTCACTCAAAAACGTTTCATATAAATGAAAATCTCTGTCCAAGAAAGTAGTTTTCTCATAGTATTATTAATAGAAATAGACTATAATAGATAGTCAATATAAATGAATTTCAAAAAATTATTAGTAATAACTATGTGTAACTATAAAATAATAGTAGTTACCGATACAAATTATGTTTCGTGTTACAATAGCCGTCGGCGTTTTCAATTTGCATTCATTAAACGGGGGCGGCTGCGTTTATTTCGGTGCTTTTTACTTTGCCGCGTTTCAGCGCAGGCTTTTCATTTTCAAACGATGTGCAATTTATGAGAGCGTCTCGCTGCAACCGATCCCCCCTGCATTACCATTTTAATTAGTTTTCATGCATTGAAATCGAGTGTACTTAATAGGAAAAAGTTATGACGTTTCTATTTATATTTCGACCTGGATGCGTTGCAATTATTATTTCGCATTTCGGGAATATTCAAACTCGTTTGCTAGAATGTTACTTTATTAATAGAATCACATAAAATTTGCACTACTATCCAGGCAGTTCATATTTATTCTGTAATGTTCTCATACACTTTATACTAAAAACTGTGCCGATAGATACAAATTTTAAATATACGGTACATTGTCGACAGTATTTGGTGGGTAATAGTTTCTAGTTATTTATTTTATATGTAGATTTTAAAACAATCATTCAATAATCAATATAGATAACATTTTGAAGTGTATAAAGCTGCTGAGAGAAGTATTCTTCACTACAGCGTGTGCTTTCATTTTGCAATTTGCTAGCAGCAATATTTTTCAGGAATGTCTGAAAATATTGAGTTAATCCATTTATTACTATTTAAAATATTTTTCCTATGATTGGAATAGTAGCTAGGAGGCCAGATGTATCACCTTTTTAGAAAATCGATACCACTCTGCAAAATTCTACGGATCGTAGAAATATATTTGCATCTATTGCTCTCTTGATGTATATTTATATTTTTTACGTACTTTATGATCATGCTATTTAGTCCGTACACATTTCATTATGTGAATCGCTAAGCTTATTTATTATATCCCGAACTTTAGATTCGTACAATTTTGATAATTTAAATTTAGAAGCTAATATTTGGTTAAAGTTTGGAGTTTTAAGGTAGATTTCGTATTATCATTCATTGGAATAGTTTCACACTCCAATAAGTTTGCTGTCAGTTTTCCAATGTTAGTAAAATATTCATTGGATGTATTTGGTTTTATTTCAGAAGTTGTATTTAGTATTTTATTACCATTTATAATGTTCCACATAGCTTTTGCCTAATTATTTGAATGAGTGATATACTCATAATTTTTTGGTTTTTGTTTTGTTTTAATATTTCCGACTTATACGTCTTGTTCAGTTTATTAGTAGAAAAAGTGAATTATCGCGCATTTGCTTTAGATTATCATTACCAGATTACCAGATGGCTTTTGAGAAAATTATTTCTTGAGAAAAATCCAAAAATGCTGCATCAAGTACCGACATAAATTTATCAAAAACTTTATTATCACCATCGTGAACCGCACTGCAATTTAGAGTGTCAAGTATGTGATATAATAGAATTTAGCCTTTTTGATCTATAAATCTTGTAAATTCTTCTACTTCTACTAATTATTCCCTCTTGGCCACAACAACTAGGCCACTTTAACCAGTTACAATATTTTGAATGTTAATACTCGTTGAGGGTTGTCAGTTTCTTTGATAAAGGACAAACAACACAAAACTTAACTAGAGAGAAAGTACATAAAGAAAATTAGTATCATAGGTGATAGAGTAGGTAGAGGGAAGGTGTGTTGCAACTTTTGGGCTGATTTCGATATCATTACATAAATACATCTTTATTGTTTGTTCTTCTTGGTCAGAAAATTCTGTACTAAGGATATTAATGGTTTAAATGATATTTTCGTTAATTTAATTATTGATTATTATATTATCCAAGCAATGTTATTATCAGCGATTTTATAGCAGGAAGCAGTAATTAAATCATGAAAATTGTTGCTATGAATATCATTTGGCAAAAGTTTATATTAAAGTCACCTGCAATTAATATATGTTTTTGCTTTAATAACGTAAGTATTTTTGACATAAAGACATGAGGATGGTATTTTAACTGCACACAGTTGACACAGATTTTCAATTGAAAGCTTTTCGACAGTGTCAATCACTCTGAAAGATAAATCTTGATGTAGTAGAATCCTAGAGCGATTGCGTATTTATGTGGACAAATGTAACATGCGTATTTTTAGCTATTGTTTTTGGTTTTAATAATAATAATAATTTTATTACGGTAGACTATTAAAGTATAGATAAACCAAAAACAAAAATTATATGAAATAAAAAGGATTGAATAAACACTAAACTAACGCATTTACTATGTTTTTACCATTTAGTAACGGTCGCCATCATCCTCATGATTAAGGATTGAATACTTATTACAATAAAATATCTCAAGAGAAATCAATGGATCTTGAAACAAAGATTTATAAATTTATTTATAACTGCATTAACATTTCTTATCAGTATATTTTGAAGGCTATTATATGTGGTGTACCTCGACAAGACGTATTTGCTGCCTAGTTAAACGAATTGAAACGTTGAGAGCAATAGATGACAGTATATGTGGGCAAGTTATCAGATCATTTTGCAGAATACGACAATATACAGTTTCATATCATCTGCATAGAGTAAGAAATTTTATTGAATGTCTTTCATATCATTAATAAAAATAAGAAATAATAATGGCCCAAGGTGAGACCCTTGAGGCACACCGGAAGTTGTGTTTTATTACAGAATACAGAACTCATGAAAGAAGCCATTCAATCATGTACCCAGATACATCATACATACGAAGTTTGTATAAAAGTCGGTATAGATCGAGTCTTCCACTGTTCTTTACTCCCTCACATCAATAATAAAATTTGAATATATTAACAAGTTTAAAACTGTAGATCGTGATGGATAAAAGCCATGTTGTTGCTCACATATCAGTGGCTTAAAATGTTTTAACATATACTTCGCAACCAACTTATCTAACAATTTACGAAGATGTGATTGAATAACTATTGCTCTATAATTGTTTATAAATTTCTTAAACCTGCTTAGTTATTAAAGATTTAGAGAACCAACCAGGAAAATGGAATTTTAATTTCTTTCGTTGATGGACATAATAATAATAATCCGCCCAGCTTCGTCCAGTCAAAATTTTTGTACGTTTCCTATAATTTTTGTGTAGATATTGATATGTATTTTTTTAATTTTGGATTGTAAGCTAAAGAATAATAAACAACATAAACAACATAAACAATTAAATGACTGGTATAGAATTTTGTAAAATGTATCTATATCATGTTCTATTGAGACACTCTTAAACAAATTTACCCAATCAAAGCTGCTATAATTATTACTTATGCCTACGATATCAGCATTAGAGAAATTAGAGGTATTGATGTGCTATGCTAGAAAGTAGACGTCAGTGCACGTTCGAATCTCTTAATTTCTGGACTTTTACACAATTAACCCCATAATATATATACATTGTAACATCTTCTTTTCAATTAGGTATTTTTGTAATTCCTTTGAGAATGGTCGTAATTGACCGAAACACGTGTCAGGAAACTGAATATTACAATATGAAACTAAACAAGTGTTTTAATTTTAAATTACCAAATATTATAATTTCGTTTCATCAAGAGTGCAGTGAAGAAAATATATACCGTACTAAAAACTCGAGTGACGTGAAACTAGCTGCAATGTACAAAAAGACAGTGTTAAAGAAGAAGAAATTTTCCAATCACATCTTGTTTAACACTCAGTGTTTAAAGTACAAACTTACCCCGTCCTACATGGATATCAGATGCAGCAACAAATCTATAGAAGCAATAAGAACCTTAAAAAAAGCAAAAATGACGTGGCTCGAGTTAGAAAACAGGAAATGGCACACAAGAAGATTCCACTTGGGAGAACACCAAAAGATTATACACATGGAATTGACAAAACGTCTGGAAAATATATCATTGGATATCTGTCTTGCTGAAGCCAATGAAATCGTTAACAACGAAACACACGAGCTCAAAAAATTGCCGACCGACTTTAACAACAGTGAAATGGAACTCCTGAATAAGGGACTAAAATATTCTCCAACCCCACGGAATCCAAAAGAAAACCTGGAAACTTTAGCGCTTGAAACTGAACTATCACTCAACCGAATAAATATAAAATCAGATCTGGATAAAATCCAATTCACTATCATTATCAGTAGAGGAGTTGAAAAATCTGCTAAACATTCTAGTAATACCCATCGAGAAGCAAACATCATTAGAGGAATAAAAACGAAATGCAAGAATAACAACTTAATTATTTGCAAAGCAGACAAGGGTAATAATATTACGATTCTGAATAAGGAAACATATATTAAAAAAGTGATCACATTTATAGATGAAAATAACTTCCACAACATCAAAAAAGACCCTACTGCGAAGTTCCAGAAGCAGATTGTTGAAGCAATTAAAACAGCAAATTCCATAATTCTAGATAATGAAATCTACAAATATAGAATCATGAATCCGAGGGCACCCACACTATACGGCCTGCCCAAAATACACAAACCAAATATCCCGATAAGACCAATCGTCTCCTACAATAATGCTCCCTCATATAAAGTTTGTTCCCTGGTCAACAAAATACTTCCAGAAATAATTCCCTGCACATCCAAATACGGAATAAAAAACTCCATAGATTTCGTGAAGAAAACCAAAAACTTAGCCGTCAACAACAACTCAATTCTGGTCTCCTTTGATGCTAAGATCCTCTTCACGTCAATTCCAGTTCCTGAGTTCAAGGAAATTTTGCATAAACAGTGCCAAGAACAATCATCGAATTACAATACGTCAGAAATTACCAGTTTAATAAATGCTTGCCTCAACCAAAATTACTTCCGTTTTAACGACACCTTCTACATCCAGCATGGAGGACTAGCCATGGGATCGCCTATTTCACCACTCTTTGCTGAAATATTCATGAGTGATTTCGAAGACCAAGTATTTAAGAACAACACATCAACAAGAAACACAATTCTGGTGCAGATATGTTGATGATATTTTCTGAATGGCACATATAGGCAGTTGGATACTTTTTTAACAACCCTAAATTCAATTAATAGAAAAATTCAATTCACCATAGAAAAACAAGTCGACGGTATACTCAACTTTTTAGACGTGAGTATTTCAATAAAAAAAAATAAACTAAAATATGCCATATATAGAAAACCAACTGCCACAGACTCACTCATCCCATCAACATCACTACAATCCGAACAAGTCAAATCCTCCGCATTAAATTCATCGTCTGATTAACATCCCACTAAGCGAAGAAGATTTTAACCTAGAACTGCATACAATTTACCAAATTGCCACCAAAAACGGATACAAGAAAAACAAGGTAGACAGGAAAAGGAGAAAAGTAGTTCAAAAACTCTTGTTCAATGGAGTAGGAACCAAAGAAGATAGCAGCCATTCCATACATCCCATATGTGAGCCAGAAGATTGCAAAAGAACTTACCAAACACAATATCTGAGTGATAGAAGTCAACAGGGAAAATTTGAAAAAGCACCTAGTTAACAACAAAATAGAGACAATAGACCCACTCGAAAAATCCGGCATTTATCAAGTACAATGTGAAAATTGTGACAGACAGGAAGAAATTTCAAGATCAGGTACAATGAACACAAGAAGGCAATAGAAAAACAAACCACGGGAACAGGATTATCCGAGCATTGCGTCACAACAGGACATCAATTAGCCGACATTAAACCAATCCGCTTTGCAAAAAACGGCCGAAAATTAAATCTCCTTGAAGGTCTGGAGATTAAGAGAGCAATTAGAAATGGTGATAATCTCCTAAACAAACAAAACGAACTATTAACAAGTTCGAATCTCTTAATCTCTGGACTTTCCCACAATCCCCATAATATATATACATTGTAACATCTTCGTTTTAATTAGTTATTTTTGTAATTCCTTTAAGAATGGTCGTCATTGACCGAAAAACGTGTCAGGAAACTGAAAATTACAATATGAAACTAAACAACTGTTTTAATTTTAAATTACCTAATGAAGAATTTTTAATTGATGTTATTATTGTTAGTAACACCAATTTTGTTACGGAATCAGGTGTTGGTGGTCACAAATTTGCAGATCAGTTAATTTATTGCCATTTAAAAGCTAATAAAAAAAAGTCCCATGTGTAAAGAAATACGCTACTTTAAATATTTTAATGAAAACAATTTTCAAACCGATTTAAAACTTATACCATGGCAGCCAATATTCTATTTGCACAGTATTAATGAAAAAATTGATTTCTTCAATTACAATGTTATGAAAATATTTAATTTGCGCGCACCTATTAAGACTATTAAAATTATTAAAAAAGGCACCATGGATAACTGATAATGTTAAATTCACTATGAAGCTAAGAGATAAAGCATTTTCTAAATTTAAAAAATCAAAATTAATTAGTCACGGGAGTTATTATAAATCTTTACGAAATCAAGTTCTTTTTTTGTCAAATTGTAATGTTTTATGGCTTAAGTGGTAGAGTAGCCTTAATGACCTAACTTCGCCCATTTTATTATTATATGATTAGACAAGAAAAACAGCGCTATTTTTAATACTCACTTACAAATGTAAGTTAAAGAAAAATTGGAGTAAATTAAAATCATTGGATATAAATACTAAAAATCGTAAATGTTGATAAAATTAACGATTATTTTTTGAATTCGATACCAGCTTGTTATAATAGTAACTTTCAAGAAATAATACAGCATTAACAATAAGTCATTCTCTAATAACGATAGTTTTAAAGTAGATAGTCACGTTATATAAACTGATTTCTAGTATAAAAAGTAAGACTGCTGGCTGTGACAACATAAATATCAACATTATTAAATTATGTTTTCCTCTTCTGCTGCCATACATTTCAATCATTGTATATTCCTGTTTGAACACTAACAAATTTTCCGATAGTTGGAAGAATGCAATAGTCATCCCTCTTCCAAAATGCTTGCATCCGACTGAATATAAAGATTTGCGAACAGTCAGCATATTACCTGTATTATCTAAAGTTTTAAAAATAATGTACAATTAATTAAGGCAGTACATTCATGAAAACGACATTGTACCTGATAACCAATCTGGTTTTAGGCCTAACCGAAGTTGTACTACTGCTTAATTATTTTTTAGAGATGAAATCTTGACAGCTATGGATGCAAGCAAAATTGCGGTATCAACATTACTTGATTATAGTAAAGCTTTTGATACGATCAACTATTCCATTCATTTTAGAAAGCTTCTTCCGTAGTCTTATTTTTTCAAAGTTACTTGTTCAACAGAATACAAAGTGTAAAATTATCTACCAAACAATCATATCCTAAATGTGTAACTAGAGAATGCCACAAGGTTCCATACTGGGCCCGTTACTTTTTTTGATATATACCACTAATTTTAATAAACACATAAAAACTTGTACATTAAAAATGTTCGCAGATGATTCCCAGTTATTACATTCATTCTCCTTAGAAGATCAAGTGTCTGCAATTGAAAACATCAATAAATATTTAGATGTTAATTACGAAATATTAACTAAACATTGCCTAATTATAAATCCTAGTAAAACTGCTGTTCTTTTATTTGGTAGTAATAATAAGATAAATAATTTATCTAATAATGTGAATACTTCAGTAAATTCTATAAAGATTCCAATAGCAAAAGAAGCAAAAAACCTAGGATTAGTAATTGATAACACGTGCAGATACATTACTCAAATTAATTGTTATGTAAGGAAAAGTTTGGCAAATCTTAAATTAATTTACCCTCACAGAAGCTTCTTATCTGTTCCAACAAAATCTATGTTAGATAATCTAAAATCTATGTTAGATAAAACAAGTGCAATGCACTTGTTTTATCTAATTTTTCAAACTATTGTGAAATATATGGCTCTTCCATTATTGCAGATATGTCACGATGAATTCAAGTTCAGAATTGATAAAAACCGCCACTGCATTGAAGATGCGCACTTTCACTAATCGTATTTATTGGTAAATATGCGACACATTCATCGTCGGTGATCCACTTTACTTCCGGTAGGTTGTAATCTCCAAGCAAAATTATGTTAGGATCCGGGTATTGTTCAATGATTTCGGATAATGCGCTAATATGCCCCGCATGCATCTTGGCAGTTGATCGCGAAGGAATGTAGACACAACAAATTGTATTCTGACCGTTGGTAGAAACCCAAATTTCTTCGCGATTTTCGAAATCCACAGTAACGAGACTAGAGCTTAACTTCCTATTTACTCCAATAAAGACGCTACCACCTCTAGAATTTGCTAATGTGATATTGTCACGATCACAGTGATATATAGATACTATTATCGATAACTTCGTATATCGGAATGTAACCATGATTCAGAAATACAAATGACATCAAAGTCATTTGCCAAAACATCATTATAGAAATCAACAAATTTTGTCCTTAGTCCTCTAACATTTTGATAGAATACAGATAGACTAAATTGCTTAGTAGATACTAACTTTTCAATTCGAAAATGGTGATATCAAAGAGGAACAAATTCTGAATCAGGTAGTTTTAAAAATGAGGTTCATCAATACAAATTTTAAAAGATGATGGCTGATCAGAGTTCAAGCCTTTGACATCGGGATTCCCACCTAATATCTTCTTTGTGTGTTTGGCAATGGCTTTTGGATACCTTATAAATATGTAGCCATTTTTTTCTTAATTAAGCTTCATTAAAACCCAAAATCAGATTCTCCATTAGAAATTATGACTGCAATTATAACTGATGACCCTAATGATGTTATGACTATCTCGGATTTTATTTTTACTCGGTGTAGAACATTTATTATTTGAAATCGCCTGTTCTGATTCATTTTTAACGATATTGGTGGATGATGTACCAATTGGAATTGAAAGATTAACATCTGTTATTTCCTGTGAAGTAGGAAACACCACGTCGTGACGCGTCGTCTACTCACGATTTTGGAACTCCCAGTACCCAAAATTTCAGTATTTTGTCTGTTACAATCATTAATTATATTTTAATTCAGCTATTTGTTATGACAGGGCTGACAATTTATCCAAAACAACAAGTTTAGAAAAAAATTGAAACGTCTGATTGATGGCCACAATTCTGGCACTGTGGGTTTTTCCAGTAAGTCAAAATTAATACCGAGTTTAAAAGTTAGGCTTTGTTATTTGATTCCAATTTATCAACCGCAAATTGCCTTGATGGGAATCTTCTTTATAGAAAAGAACTAATATCGGTAGTGAGATTATAGGACCATTTTTTTATTGAGGGGAATCTGAATGGCGAGCAGTTTGTCGACATTATACAGTGACAGTGCTAGGTTAACGTTATAAGCTTCGAAGCAAGTTTAGTAATATGATCTGCGCCGGTGCAAGTTTGTATCTTTAAAACTAAATGCTGCTTTCAAACAAATAACCAAATTATATTATATATTTTATATTATTATATAATTCATCAAAGTTAGCTGAAGTTAAAAACATGAATACAATAAAATCCTCACATTACTGAAGTGCTTAGTAATGTTTTAACGAAATCTACAACTCTTATAATCACATTACCGTATGTGATCCTTAGTTTGGTCTTAGCTTCCTGTAATTAAACTGATTATTTTATAAAAAAAATCCTTCATAAAAGTAGATATGTCTTCATAACCACCACTAAGAAACAAATTGTACGTGTTATCAAAGGGAATCTGTACTATTTAACGCTCGACATTGAACAACCACAAAAGTTAATTTATAATTAAAATTAATCAAATAAAATAAAAAATATATTCCTTCTAAAAAATCCCCCAAATACGAACGGACTCACAGCTGTGAATTATAAGTCCGAGCCTGTAGACGTCCCCTGAATAATTAACGAATGACGGATCGAGAAATCACAATGACACATGTGCCCTTCTCCATGATACAATTTACTAGAGAGGTTTCAACTCTCAGCATGATCCTTGGGGATACTGCGGAAGACGTGAAAACTCCGCACTCCCGAGACCAAGATGAGGTTGCAGACTTATTTACAACTTTTCTGGATTATTCGACCGGAAACATGGCACAATATTAAGGCTACCGTTGCATGATAATATTAATTAAGTTTCGCCAAATAAAAACTTCACCTGAGCAAGATAATTTATATGTTTGTGCAAAAAGATAAAGTATTATAAGATGCATATTAACCATATAAATTACACTGAAAAATGTTGCTTCATTTCGCTGTCTGGGCGGAATAAACCGAGCGAATAAGGGGTTGTAAATTAACGGAAATTCAGTGAGGAACCGGATGTTACTAAACGACGACTCGGAAACAGTATAACTACAAGCATTTACTATAACGCTATAGTGTAAATAAAATTTTGTATATGAGTTATTGTTTGAATAGTTTATTTCCAATCAGAATAACAATTTGTGGCAGTTTTTTGTGAGTTTGTACAAATGACTACCCCATTTCTGAATTATTAAACATTGATTTGGCACAGCGTGTTGGTATTCAAGTCGTACAATTGATGGGAATAAATCGCGACCCTTTGCATTTCCATTACCACGAACAATCGAATGTCACGAACCGCCTCGAGCCCCTCCCGTCGCCATGACTACACCGCGACCTTCAGGCACTTTAGAAAGCATTTAAAAATGTAATCATTTCTATAACCCGGTTCGTAATACATTCTTAAGACGTCGATTTCAATAAACGCTTTGTTATTATTAACTTTTCAATTTGAAATGTCCCTTTAAATGAGATTCTACTTTACTGATCGAGACGAAATGTATACAAGACTTAGAGGTGTAACAATTATTAATACTTATGATACACGCGCATTTCTATTTATTTGAAATCGAATTGCAAAAGTAAAGAAAAAGTTTAATTGATTAAGTAAAATACTAGTTAGAACTCTTTACCAGGTATCAAAAATATGAAGGTACAGCAAAACTGAAAAAGTTGGCATATCTACGCTACGAACACATGGGTCAACCCATCAGATACATTTATTTTGAAGGCAATTTAAACAAATCCAACATTAAAAAGGTTTGTTTAATTTGAATGAAAAAGGACCACAAATCCCTTCTACTTTTGTTTTAACAAACAGCAATAAATTGTTTATTATTTGTCGTAAATTTTCAATAGCCACTGGATTAAGTTTAGCACCAAACCAGATTAGACCAAAAACAATACATATGCTTAATCCTTGGCAATGCCTTGGTTATGAAATTTATCCTTCAACATATCCCTCATGAAATGATGTCGAACAAGCAGCCTTGTTCTGCTATAATCTTGAAATTGAATTGCATTTGGTAAACTCAATGCCCAAACTGTACCTTGCAAAACCAAGATCCTTATCCTCAAACTCCTTTTCTACCTTTCTTCCAAGCTCAGTGATTTTATTCAGATTCTACAAAGCAATCATAATATCGTCAATTGCAATCATCGTCAAGTCTTCCCCTAAACCGATTTGGAACAAACAGGGATCTGACCTCGTAGCAATTGTTCCGTGTTTTCTTAGAACTTCAACTAGCTTGATGTACCAACTCCTACCGGCTTGTTTTAAACCATATAGCGATATCTTCAAGAGGCAAACTTCATTTGTTTCTGGCCTTGTTACCTATTGTACTGTTGCACTCGCGTTTGATTATTCCATGTAGGGTATTGTCAAATGATTTAGGAATCTTCATTAGAATTTCTTCCTTTAAATTTCCGTTTAAACACGCAGTCGCAATGTAAAACTGTCGAATTTTGATTCCGCATTTTGCAGGTATGGATGTCATCAATCGAATAGAGCCAAATCGAGCAACTTGATAAAATCTTAGATAAGCGAATTTCAGGCTGCTTGCTAAATCCTTGTGCTACCAGCCTTGCCTTTCTTCTCTCATGGGTACAATCCGACTCCCGATGATCCTAGCTCTTTTAGGGCGGTCTACCAGTTCCTATGTATCGTTTTTGATTATTGATTTAATTTCATCTTCAATATTCCTTTGCCATTCTTCTGCATTAGGACCATTTGTCGCTTCCTTTATAGGCACCTATAAGAAATATTTGCTCAACGTTCTTGACATCAGTTTTTTTTTTGTATCGACAGTCGAGTACCCATTCCTCGGTCTTCCCCTTAATCCAGTTCTGATCAAGGGTGGTCATCCACTACTTCTGGTTGAAGTGTGACCTTAATCGTTTTTAGTGGTTTCTACTTCTACCCCGAAAAACAAAAAAACATTTTTACCGGAGTTATTTGAGGCTAACGGAAAATTTTCTTGTTCCTGTTGTGTGCTCCTTCCCACTCCTTGATTTACATGTTCTGAGTTTTCCTCCTCCGCTTGATCTCTTAACAAATCTGTCGATTCTTCATCCTCGAAACGGGATCATTTTCATTTCATTTTCGAAGAATCTTATATTTTGACTTGTTACGACTTTACTTTTCTTGCGGTGTGCCTTGGACTCTTCTGCATAACCAAGAAATATTCCCTCTTCGCCTCACTGATCTAATTTATCTTTCCAGCTTCTTTATCGAGATAGTACACTCGACTCCCTAAAACCCTTAAATAAGAAATATTTAGTGTTTTCCCTTCCCATAATTCGTCAGGCTTTGTTCCGTCGAAGATTTTTGTAGGTAACCGATTTCGCAGATAATTTGCGGTATTGTCTGCTTCAGCCCAAAATGTATTAGGTAAGTTTGGTTCCATCAGAAGGCATCTTGCGGTGTCTACGAGAATACGATTCTTCCTTTCAGATGTTTTGTTTTGTTTTTTATTGTACGGCAAGATTAATTTCCTTCTTTTTAGGTAATTAATAAATTCCAGGCTTGTGTATTCTCTCCCGTTGTCGGATTGCCGACTTTTGACCTTCTTGTTCTTTTAATTTTCAAAGAGAGAAATATATTCTTTTGTTGTGTTAAATACCTCTGACTTTGATTTTAAAAATGTAACTTCGCACCACTTGGTATTGTCGTCGATGAACTCTACGTAGTATCACGATTCACCTAGAGAATCAACATCATCATTTTGCCTTTGGTCGTATGAATCTGGCAATTATAATGGAAACTCTTGACCTCGTATGGTGGGACGAATCCGTTAAATAAAGAACAGCTTTCGAACCCATTTTATATTATTGGATTTAATTCATATTTAATTAATTTTTCACTTTTGGCAATTTGATAGGTTATAACAGACAAATGAAAGGTTATAACAGACAACTGAAAAAAAAAATGGACGCAATCGTCTTTCTAATGAAAGACGCCTGCTTACGAACACCAAATTTGAAACCAAAACTCAAAATTTAAATCCGAATATAATTTTGCTCTAAAACGTGCAAAACTGTTAGGTAATGCAAACTATATTATTAAATCAACCAGTAAACCAAAACCAATTTAATCGTAGCAAATATCTGAAGAAAGCAAATGTGATAATCCAAACTGTGATATACAGGATCCACTATAAAAGTAATGCGCATTATATAAATGCTTAAAATTCTTCAAAATATTCTTTCACAGCATCATTAAAATACAGTCATCCTCAAAGGGCTCTTGAAGTTGCGTATTAAACGCTCTATTGCGCGGTATTATAATGTCGAAAAACACACTTCACGCGGAGGCACATCTTTTTAACAAGACTGCTTGGAGTAAACTGGTGACAGGCTGCATTGGAAGGGCAGACCCTTCACATTTCCCGACTCGTTTTACCCCGCCCCGATGAATAGTCACTCACAATAATATCATGTGCATTACTTTCATAATAGACCCTGTATCATAATAATTTTAACTTATTTTTACCAAGATAGCCGAATCAACAAATTTCTAAGTTAAAACATAACGATTTAACAATACTAATTATTTCAAATTTCTGAAAATTAAAAATATATAAGAATTATAGTTCTACACAGGTTTTAACTATTCAATAGAATTTAAAGAATCGAAATATTTAAAGGATTATAAATATTCTATAATTCTAAACACTCTTAAGATTCTAACAAATCTTGAAATTGTATAAAGTGTTTGGATATTCTAAGGTCTGGCCAAATATTATTAATATTATTATTTTAATAATTTTAAAGATTATTTAAACTAAAAAAAATTCTAAAGTTTTTGTAAAATCTAAAGAGTTTGAAGATTCTAGGGTAAATAATAAAATAAATTCAAAAATTTTAATAAGTTCTAACGATTCAATATAGTTAAAAAATTCCGAGGATTATAAAGTTAGTTAAAAAATTCCGAGGATTATAAAGATTATAATTATTTAAACATTGTATGAAAATATAAGATTCTGAACAAATTTTTTACAAATATTAAAGGTAGTAGATAAAAAACCAAGATCCAAAAGAAAAAAATAAGAACAAGAAATTCAGAATTCCGAAGATTATACAAATAAAAGATTTTCCAAGCTCTAAAATTTCTAATTATTCTAAAGATATTTAAAACTATTGTTTTTAGAATTTCATGAGTTTGAAAATTCTAACGATTTAATAGAAAATCAAATATTTAACTCTTAATCCAACCTTGGCCAACAGGCATTATTGAAAAAAATTAAAATCACGTTTCATCGAATCATTCCGCACCGACACTCATATTAATTTCTCTGGCAACAAAATGTTAATCGTAATGTTTGACTTAGATCAACCCTATGTCATCCCTCCGGTAGTACCCACTTCAGGCATTATCACCGGTTACACTGAAGAGGTAAAAAATGGCTAACTCCATTAACTTCATCTATACAAATATTAATTCCTTATCTAATAAATCCCAACAACTCATATCCAACTACCTATGTAACAATACAATCCATGTAAACCTGATGGTAGAGATCAAAACCTCTAAACCCTATTCCTTTCATGATTGGTCCGCGATCCAAATCCATTCCACAGTCCCCAACCAAAACCTGCGTGGATGTTCAATAGTTTCCCTAGTTCCCGATTAATATTCAGACCACCTATAAATACGTTTTTCAATCCTACAAGAGCCCCCCATCCCTATACAATCTATAATAATCTTCCGACATAAAGGTTGCTACATGGTCAAAGTAACATCAGATATTACAGACTTTATTAACGCACATCCAATAATTAATTCAAACACGATATCCTTTTTTATAAACATACTCTCAGACTCAATTAAAAAACACACCCTAACGTATACTAAAAGGCGGTTCAAATATCCTCTTTAAAATTTTACTCTTAGAACTATTAAATACAAAAGACAGCTTTACCGATACATACGATTAACAGAGGACACGGACTTAAAACAAAAATTTAATGCACTGAACAAGACAATCGAAAGACTAGATAAAGAATATAAGACGGACATTTGGATTTAAATTTGTAATTACATTAACGAAAAACAGGGCAGTATTGGGGCGAAATAAAAAAAACTAGTTAAATATTGGAAAACGGACTTCCTCCAATACATAAAAGACCCCATAACAAAAACCCTAATCACCGACGAACAAAAAATAGACGACACATTTGCTATTTTAAAGACTCTGATAATTAATAATACATATGACAATGGCTTTTTCACACAATTAAACTCCTGGTATAAATATTTCAAAATTATCCCTATCCCACACACTCCTGATGCTATAACAGAGGAAGAGTACTGCACTAACCTTCACAAAGACAAAAACACAGCACTCGGTTATGACAACATTCCTAGAAGTATCCTGAAATCCCTTCCTGACAATATCCATAAATACATTACATAAATATTTAACCACATATACCAGTTCCAAATTATTCTCCAGGAGTGGAAGCACGATATAATAACTTGCATTAAGAAATCTGGACACGACGCATTAGAAGTATCAAGCTATATCCCCATCACCTTGCTTCCGGTTCTGGGGAAATTATTTGAATCCATACTAAACATTAAAATTATGCTCCACCTCTCTTTCTACATTCTTATATGCCAATTTGGCTTCCTTGAACATCGCTCTACTTCCTTATCATTGCCAGTCTTGACTTCAAACTGTCACACAGCACACCTCGAAAACCAAAAGCAAAAACACCATTCGCAAGGCATTTGACTCTGTTTGGCATCGAGGTTTGCTGTTTAAATGCCACTAAAATCTCCTTAATTTAATTTAAAACATCCTCTTGTTTAGACTCCTTCAATTAAAAGTCAAAAATACCTTATCCAATTCTTTTGTTCCCCAACAAAGTTTCCCGCAAGGTTTTCCCTTATCCTCACTCCTCTATAATATTTATTTACACGATCTTTATAATCCCGACCCCTTCTATCGCAACCCATCCGCCTATTCACTGCTTTACGCAGATGATACAGCGCTCATATCCCCCACACCCATCCTAAACAAAGCTTTTTCCACAATGCAAGGGCTGATTGATACCATACAATTGTGTGGTTCGCAAAGTCTAGAATATCGATAAATCCAAATAAATCCCAACTCCTCATTCCCTTTCATCGACCTTATAATTCTCAATACAAAATAACAATGAATAACCACATACTAACACCTTCCCAATCCTGTAAATATTCAGGAATATCATTTAACCCCAAATTAACCTTCAAATCCCACACCCAAAACCTTAAGGCAGGTATCAAGAAGAGAGCACGACATTGTAGAAGTTAAACGTACCAAAATCAAGACATATCTACACACACAGCCGTCCATATTTATAAAACGATTTGTAGGCCTCTACTTGAGTACTCCGCTATCCTATCCCATAATTGCTGTCCCGCCGTCTTAAAATATCTCCATATAGCGATCAGCCCTTCGCAACCTTACTGAAATCAGACACCCTCTTAATCCCATTCATAACTCTCCTATATGAATTAACCCAAGTAATCCCTATTGAAGAGCGTCTGAAACACCTACCCGAAATCCTTAACCAGTTATGTAATCCTCGAAACCCTTTAATCACTCCAAAGCCAAAACTCCCAGATATCACCGTTCATCAAATCATATCATCAGTTCATAATGGCATTAGCGATCATAACCTTTGAATTACAGAATACAGTTAATTTTGCAAGACATTAAATCCAGGCTGAAAGACCGCGGGTCGATAAGATTAGAAGAAATTTTAAGTCTGCACACATCACTTCCAAAAATTGTAAAAATATTTACTTCTAATAATAAAGATTTTTTATCTCTTAACAAATTCTTAAGTTAACAAAATAACGATTTAATAATACTAATTATTTCACAATTTCTGAACATTTAAAATTTCTAAGTATTGTGTAGAACTACAAGTTTCTAACTAATCAATAGAATTTAAAGAGTCAGAAGATTTAAGAGATTATAAAGATTCTATACATTCTAAAAACAATTTTTGAAATTGTATAAAGTATCTGAATATTCCAATGATTGGACAAACATTATTAATATTATTATTTTAATAATTCTAAATATTCTTTAAATTTACAAAAAAATGGAAATTTTAAATTATTGAATGTTGTCGGCGTTAACTTGGTGGTACATTTTAATAAGATAATTAAAACACTTTAACTTTGTTTTACCACAAAAAATATATTTATTGCTGTGACTATAGTTTCGAACATTCACAGCAATAAATATATTTTTTGTGAAAATTTTAAAGTTTCTGTCAAATCTAAAGAGTCTGAAGATTCTAAAGAATATTCATAAATCTATATATCATATCTATTATATTATTCTAAATATTCTAAAGAATTTAAAAATTTTAAAGATTCTAGTGTAATTAACAAAATAATTTCTAAAATTTCTAAAAATATAAAAGGTAGTAAATAAAAGCCCAGATTCGAAAGAAAGAAAATAAGAAGAAGAAATTCAGAATTCCGAAGATCATACAAATAAAAGATTTTCCAAGCTCTAAAAATTCTATTATTCTAAAGATATTTAAAACGCTAAAAATTGTAAAAAAATGTTCAGAATTTAATGAATTTAAACATTTTAACGATTCAATAGAAAATCAAATATTTAAGGCTTCAAGATCGCGGGTCGATAGCCACTGATTAGAAGAAATTTTAAGTCTGCCACTTCACTGTACATACTTTATAATGTAATAATTATTTTTAAATAATAAAGATGTTTTCTCCCATTTAAGTAATTATTTCCTATAGAATTTAAAGTCTAAAGATCCTAAAGTTTTTTATGGTTTTAGCAATCAAAATCGTAATATTCTAATTAACTAAATATTTCAAAAATCCTTCTAAAATGTCTAAAGGTTCTAAAGTTTAAAAAAATCTAAGATTCAATATTTTAACGCAACAATCGTGAGTGTTTTTAAGATTCCAACCATTCAAAAAATGCATCCATTTCTTAAAAAAGTAAAAAAGAATTAAATGAGTCTTAAGAAATATTATCAATACTCAATACTCAAAAGAATGTATAGTTTCTGAAAATACTTTAAGTTCAACAGATTCTAATAATTTTAATAATTCTCCAATTTTTATAATTGCATTTTATTATTATTATTTTAATAATTCTGAAGATTTTATATTTTATTAATATAAGAATTTCAGAAACTCTACTGGATTTAAAGATTATAAAGTTTCTATGGATTCTAGCGATCGTAAAGTTATAAAGATTCTAAAAAAAATTGAATACTATTAATATTCCTAAATTTCTTAAGATATAACGAATTCTAAACATAGTAAAGGTTCTAAAAAATTTTAAAATGTAAAAATCTAAAGACTCAATATTTCAATTTAAAGAGTCATAAAGATGGGTTATAAATAAGGATTCTGAAAATTAAACTATTTCAAGAAATAAATAAATTATAAGAATTATTCTATAAATACTCTCCCGTCCATTCATACCACAACAAGGTGTTCCACATGGGTCCCCTCTATCGGCCCTGCGAATCCTAACTAAACTAAGGCATCCCAATAACCCTCTACACAATCCCTCTAACACACTGCTATACCAAAAAACCCAATTAATCCCCATTGAAAACCGACTAGAACACCTTGCTATAAAAGTTGCCACTAACCCTGATATCCAAGACATCCTCAAGCACCTATGTTTACCTCGCAATCCTTTACACCCCCCAAAACCAAACATCCTTTCACATCAATTTTCGAATTCATAACATCTTTTCATGATTCATCTACATCTTCATCAACATAATCACCAACGGACAACTAACAACATCAAATTACAAAGACTGGCAGAAAGACCATGGGTCGATAGCCGTAATAAAAATCAATTACGATTATATTGTACATAACGAATGTAATAAATAAAGATGTTTGTCTCTCTCTCTCTATAAATACTATAGATTTTAAAGAATTAGGACAATTCTAAAAATATTTAGAGTAATATGATTAATTAATGGAGTGTAAGGATTCCGAAGATTTAACGATTATACAGATTTTAATAACTCTAAAGATTTTATAAAAATTTAAAAGGTTTTAAAGATTCTAAAAATTCTACAAATTAAAAACATTCTATTAATTTTAATAAGTCTTCAATTTGTATAAAATTTAAATATTCTTAAGATTCCAGGAATTTTACGAATTCTAAAGATATTAAAAATTCTGAAAGTTCTAAAGAATTTAAAGATTATAGATTAAAACTATGTAGTTTTAAACAATTACGATGATAAAATATTAAAAATTATTCAAGTTCAAAGATTATAGAGATTTTAATGATTCTAGAAACTTAGTAACTTGTGTAGTGCAATGCATATTTTTTCTTAAATAAAAAATACATTCATTATAACACTTTTGTATATTCTAAGGTTTGGAGGGTGTGTTAGTGGGCAGTCACCCATCCTACATATTTATTAAAAATTTAATCGCTGAAATATCCTTAGTTTCCAATCACTTCAATCGTAATAATGCTTTAGGCTTCTTAAAATTAAATGACTGACAGTGATTGAAGTTTAAAAATTATAATGTAGAGTATGTTGGTGGCCACCATTACACCCTCCAATCCATAAAACATACATTAAAATTAAAATTAGAGAGTGAGCTTTGTTATTGGATTGATTTACTAGTGTGCAGTGTAATTAAAATTGTTTATAATAATTTATTAAAAAAGTAAACATTTAGTTAAATATTTGTGAATGTTCTAAAAGTCAGAGGTAATAGTAGCCACCCACCCAGCCTACATAAATATTAAAAATTTAATAATTGAAATATTTCTAGTTTCCTTTAACTTCAACCGTAATAATGCGATAGGCTTCTTGAAATCAAACGACTGATAATGTTTGAAGTTAAAAAAAAGGAGGGTGGATGGGTGGCCACTATTCCACCATCCAATATTTAAAATATAAACAAGTGAACAGAATTTATACTTGATTATAAGATTTATGCTATATTTATTAAATAATTTGAAATACACAAATCACACAAGCGGAAGGCTCAAGGGGTCGATAGCCAAACACTACTACTAATACTATTTTGAAATAAATTAATAGTCAGTTTTTTTCTTATTTTTTCTTAAATATATATATTTTTTATTATTATTTAATATGGGATTTAAAAAAAAAAATAATATGGTGACCGAGTACGATGATCATGATTTTGCAAAATTTTACCATAAATTCGGAGAATATAATAAATATATGTCACTGCTGATCAGTTGCAAAATCAGTAACAGAGTGCACATCGTGAGGTACATTATAACACACAGGTTGTGCGCGAAAAGTGATTTCTGCTGGGGAATAAATTTTAACTCTCAAATAACAACAGACCTAATAGAAGGATATATACATTTTGAAATGGAAAAGTATCTTAAGTTAGAAGAACTCGCAAGCGAGTTAAAGTAAAATAACTGGTTATTAATCAAACAATTAGAAGAAGAAAATAGAAATCTACTCACAAAAGGAACTCTTTTCTCGGCGAAGGTAAACAATACCTAAGCTGGTAATTCAAATGCGAATAGAAATGTCATTTCATAAGAACGAAAAGCGATTAAAACGAGTCCTCGCGCAGCCTACGTAAATAATATATCTAATATGATTAGCCCGGGCAGAAATAATATAAAAGATAAACAAATAAAAACCCCAAACAGTGTAGTTGAATGGAATCCATCACATCCCAATCAATTGTTGAGTACTTGAAAGAAAATCATCCGCTTATTTCGGTAAGGAGATTTGCGAGCTAAAAACACAGGTTAAAAATAAATCGTTCAAATTAGAAGCCTACTATACACATCTCAATATATTAATGCCAGCTTACACTTGGCCAAAATTAATAAAAATTCAGTAGATATGATAAAACCTTACAAGTGCCACCTATTGTTCATCCGGAGAGTTAAATACCTCCTAAGTGAATCTCGATTCCCTGTCTCTAACAAAAGATCGAAACCGGCCCGTGACTGTTATTGAAACGGAACAATATTTAAAATCAGTGGATTTAATTTTGCAAAAACTCAAGCCAATATGGGAAATTTTTCAAGCCGGTCAACAATGCTGCTGTTAACGTAGAACACACGTCGAATTATTTAATATCTAGCATTCAATTCCTTTACAGCTTCAACTACTTTAGTGATTATAATTGTTTAATTCTAATATTTTGAAATGTTTCTTGCTGATAATTTCTAAATTCAGTAATTTAAGCGTTTCCTCAATATTAAATATTTTTCCTTACTTTATATATTATAATAATCATTTCAGTAAACTATAATAAATCATATATTATCTTAAAACAATCTTATAAACTTATTCATTACTTGTTTTAGCCAACTCTTGACTTACTACAAGAAAGAATCCAGTGACCTATCGTTCTCCTAACCCGTCAATATAATGAATACATTGAGGTAGGTCAAGAGCACGCTAGTTCAACGCAAACATGTGCTAAGTTAACGTATAATTAATATATGCAGGTCAAGACTACTCTTAATTAATATAATTTATTGTGGTAGAACAGAAATTCGTTTATATCTATGTGTGGCTAAAACCTTCCAATTTTTTTTAAATATTGATCTGTATTATCTATAATAAATAATTAATCTAGCAATTATAATTTTTATGTGATACTTATACCTTTTTAAGTAACTTTTAGAAATTTTAATTGTAATATAAATAAGGGTATATTAAACCATAGGCTCTTCAAGTTAATATGTTAAGAGGTTCTATTGCAGTCACAACTGGTGGCTGAAATTCCATTCTCTGGTTTATGGTTTAAAGATTTCTTAATATCATAATATATGCCCTAATAAACCGTAAATATTATGACATATATTTAAAGTGTATATTTTTATTTCACTCATTAAATATTTTATAGTTTGCCATTCTGCTAAAATAAAATGATCGAAATATGGTAATCCGTGCTGAACTATAGCGTATAAATAATCGAAACACTATCCGCAGCCGGATGTTGGTAACATCGATTTTCCCGTTTATCACCACCCAAACCTACTGTCCATTAAACAATATTTTGCTTTCGGGGCGAAATTTTCGCCCGGGCCACCAAACACACGCGAATTTACACCATCAATTTTAAAACCGCCCCGTCCGCGTGGACTATTTTGGAAACAAAGGCGAACGTTTTCATTAGAGCGATTAAACATGAAAAAAAAAAAAGAAATTCTATCCCCCCATTACCGCAATGTTTTAATTAACTTTACGGGTCCGCGTCGGGCGTAATTTTTACCTGTTGAGAGAAAGAGGCGCAGGGCGAGGGTAAATGTGGATTTCAGTTTTAAGTGTGCCCCCCGGAAAATTTATTATAATAACAAGGCAGCGATTCGCTCAAAGGAATTTTAAATGGAGTCGATTTGTAAAAATATTCCGCCGAGTTGTAAAGTTGTTGCGATTGTTCAAAGTAAAGGGCGGCGGTGAGGGGCGGCCCCTCAGGGTCGATAAGTCTGCTTTCCGTTCGCAATAGTAAGTGAATTAAATTTGCGCTCTCTGCGGAACGATTCAGCGTCCGCCATGTTATTTTTACATTAGTGAATCGGAAACATTACTTTGTTATATCTGATAGGAAAAGATAATTAGAAACGGTTGGACAGATCCTCTTTACAAAGAACAAATCAAAGTAGTAATAAAATCTACAGCAGTAAAATCAATTAATAAGCTCCACCATTTAAGCATAATTTCTACAAAATACAACTCTACCTATTATCAGTAAATATTTACATTTGATCGCGTTAATGTGTTATGAATATTATAATATATTCACTAAAATAGTTGAGAATTAGGGGACTAAGTTTATTCATAATAATCGATCTTCTCAAAACTTATCAAATACGAGAGATAATATAAAGATAAAACAGCTTGCCGCTCTGAATATAGGACGCAATAAATCGATATTCGATAAGTAACAATGCAAACTTTTCGAAGGAAACTTCAACAGAAGTTAATGACGTATGCCGGACCCTAATTCCCCTAGGTTATGGAGAAGGGTCCTTCGCCGATCTAGTAGATAATCAATTTTGTTACAGTGCACATCACCAACTCCCCCAGATTGACTGGGGTGGAAGGGAACTATAGTTGCCAGCAGACGGGGCTTTGGGATTTAATTGCGGACATATCGCCCTATAATTCAATTCCCTCGCTCTCGCCCTTGTCCGTAGAAACCCGTTCACCGAGAGCACGATACCTAAACGGTTTTATTCCTACTATACGGAAAAGTAACATATTTTTACAAATACGTGTAGGTAATAAATAATGCACCACCGTTGGATTGCCGAGAAGTAATACTTGAAAATAATGTTTTATTAAAAGTGTAACTAGTTCCCATTAAATTTGATAATGGCGACCATTTAGAAAATTATTATATAATAATAAACATGTAGTTTATTGAAAAAAATCCTTAAGTGAATTATAATAACGGGTGTCCAACAATTATTGCAGTCCCGGGTGGCGTTGGAATCAAAAACGTAGGTCAATTCTTTCATGTGCCAAATAAATGAACTGACATTTTAATTGTCAAACATAACTTAAATGTGCATTAAAAATGTCAGTTCATTTATTTGCAACATGTAAGAATCGACCTACGTTTTTTATTCCAACGCCACCCGGGACTGCAATAATTGTTGGACACCCGTTATTTATTGTGGTTGTTATTTTTGATTTACATATTTATACAAATAGACCTATTATTTCACCAATTAAATAAAATCGATTAAAAATTAATAAAAAGTCAGTTTAATAATAAATTAAATTCAAAATTGTAGTGGAAAATTAATTGTATGGAAAATAACGAAACCATATTGAAATAACCATTATAGATAAAAATAAATTCTATATATTATTTCAATAATGGTTATATCATATTCTACGTTACTGGTTTTAATTTAATTTAATTGACTAGTAATACATTACTATTGAGTAGATCATCTCATCTGAATGATCAAATGGCTAAAACGGCAAAGTAAATATTACGTCCTCGCTAGTTGCCAGACTCAACATTCGGAATTTAAAGCGGTCTAGTTGAGTAGCTGAATGTTGCACGGATAAATGGAGCATCATATTTACTCAATCCCAAAAGTAACCAACTCGCTGACTCTCCACATGGGCTATTCTGACCAGGATAGGCGCCTAGACGGAAGAGACTAGGTGAAACTTTTGGTATTATTATGTTTGATTTACACTCAACTAGCTGCATTCATATGTATTAATTCTACTTGACTCCTATCTGTGGTTTAGTCCCTCAATGCAATCACCACCAACTAGATTCATTTATAAACCTTGTACTGAGTTACTTACTTATAATTTTCCAACACTATAAAAAATTTAATGATTCCTTTTAATAAGTCTTATCGTTAGGATATATATATATATATATATATATATATATATATATATATATATATATATATATATATATATATATATATATATATATACGCCATGTGCACGTGGTCGCACCTCACGTAGGATTTTACTCTTAATTGTTTACAAGTAAGTCGCCCTTATTTTCTCAATGCGTCCATAATTACTTTTATTATTTTTATAAACTATTCTGTGATTTTATTACTACTTACTAATGTAATTTTAAATGTAAGATCTGTATTATAAAAAAAACATTTTTAGCTCTGAAGATGCACACATGTGTGTGCGAAACGTTAGCTAGGTTCATAACAATATAGAGACTTAAGCAAAACCACATCTTTTATTGCTACCTACATTTCGTCTGGACTTGAATCCCGTTACTCCATTCTATTTATATATATATATATATATATATATATATATATATATATATATATATATATATATATATATATTAAATAATTTTGTATGTTGTTTGTTATTTAATCATAAAATAATATTTACGATAATATTTGTGGAAATAGACGTAATAAATTAATCTGGAATTTATAGACTAAATTGTACTCAATGTAAGAGCGTGTACGTCGGCAAATCTGCACGTAAATTCTAATTTGGATTAAAAGAGCATGAAAAATCATTTTGACATAAAAATAATAATTCAACATACAGAAACCATTTACTGGCAACAAATCATTCTTTCGAAAAAGATTGTGTTTTCGCTAATCCACTTAAAGGACCAACCCGGGAATTCCCCTGCTTAACGACCAGATTTACGTAATGTACACGCCGTTATTTAACAAATGTTTTGAATGAATTGGTTAGATTTTGTAATTTTAAAATACTTTATGTTTGAGCATGACTAGCTGTAAGTCGAAAAATAAAACCTTATTCGCATATGTGCTACTTCCCCAGAACATCAGACTATACCTCAAGTGAGAAGATATATTAGCAAAGTAAAATAATTTCCCTATTGCTATGTCTACATACTTCTTATCTATCCTGAGCCCATAAAGTGCCCCACTGATTTTATTACAAATGTAATCATCCTGCTGTTTAAATGATAAAGTATCGGTCCAACACTAAGCCTAAACATTAACCTCTATCTACAAATTTAAAATAATATTTAACAAACTGGACAAGAAAACAACTCTACAATAGCCTATTTGTTGCGAAAAACATGAACCTAATATCAATTTGGGGAAATACAACCGAGAAAAACCTACAACGCCTGCAAAAACAACAAAACAAAGTACTAAAAATACAAACTAAATAAAATAACACCAACTGAAGAAGTATATAAGCATACAAAAAAATTAAATATAAAAAACCTAATCACACTGAATAACGTATTACTCATATACAAAATAAAACAAAAATACATAAAATTAATTCTAAAAAATTTCACAACCATGAAACAAGAAGACAATCCGTGCTGAGAGGTACAAGACACAAATACTCACAAAACTCAATGACAACCGCAATAAATCAATACAATGAACTACCAACATATGTAAAAAAATTAAACTTAATACCGTTTAAACTAAAACTTAAAAATGTAATTATAAATAAATAAGTAATATTATTGAAATTAATTGATTCGGGTGTTCTGATAGACATATAACGTTACAATTTAGATCTTCAAGTAACGATCGCAACTGATGGAAGGATGTCGTTAAACATTGTATATATTGATGAAAAATTAAAAGATCCTTGTTAGATGGATCTACCTTTGTGATTGGTATTGGTGAATGTCGTGAAAATTTAAATTGCGCTTGGATTTAAGGAAGAAGCGATTTACAAATATACAGGGTGAGTTTTTTTCGATGTTCTCTATGGGGATCTGGGAAACTATAAGAGATAGAGAAACAATTAAATGGGGAAAGAAGTGTAGATTTACGAGACGAATAAAATTCCACTTTCAAAGTTTTCAAAAAAGTCAAGGGTAACTAGATATTTTGAAAAAATATATCTCGGTTATTATAATAGATAGAAAAAAACTGTAATGAAAAAAGTTTTAGATAATTTTATGTAGATTAATAAAAAATAATCAGAAAATTTTTATCGCCATTATTTTCCGAGATATGATGCAAACTTACATTTTTTTAAATGGAAACCATAGTTGGCTATGGCCTCATTCAAAAGGTAATTTTTTCTATTTAATCCAATATGACATACGACATAGTTATTTCTAAAAATAAGTGAGTTATAGTCATTTTAAATTTTATTATAAATAAAAAATGGGTAGCCATGAAAAAGATGAAAGTAAAACAATTGCAGTTGTTTATAATAATAGCAATATCGTAATTAGTAGTTCTACAAAGTTAAATAAACATGGAAAACCAGCATAAGTATAATAATTTTGTAATTATCAAATAGCCTTCTGTATGTGGTATAAAGCCATTTGTCAAGAGGATAATACGTTTCTTACAAAAATATTATGAACAGATGAATCGCGATTCACTAAATGTGGTATTTTTAATCGCCACAATGAACATAGATGAACTCAAGAGAATCCATGAGAAGTTTGACAGAGAAAATTACAAATTAAATCTGGGTTTAATCTATGGTGTGTTTGGATTAATAATTCTAGGTCCATATATTTTTGAAAGCTCACTAAGTGAAACTGATTACTTTCAATTTCTTCAGAAAACATTTGAAGATACGCTCGATTGTTTAAATTTATCATTACAAGCAAGATTAAAATGGTTCCAATATGACGGTGCTCCACCCCTAACATGTTGGCTTTACAAATTATTTAAATGCTGCTTTTCCTAACTCATAAGTGGGAAGAAATAAACCAATCCCAGGGCCACCTAGATCTCCCAATCTGCGCGTTTTAGAATTTTTTCTGTGGGGTTATGTAAAAACAAAGTATATGAAAAATCATATCAATCTGTGGAGGATCATAAACTAGTTGTTATTGAAACATTTATTTCAATTTACATGAGAATAGTCAAAAAGCCATAAATTCAATTTTAAAAAGATATAATTTATGTCATAATAGTATTAATAGTGGACTCTTTGACTATATTTTTTAATATTAAAATTTCTCTCCCATTGATATATTGATAATTACAGAATTACTTTATGCAGTTGTTTCATTTTGATTTATCTCTGTAAAACTAATGATTACAATATTGCTAATATTATAAACAACTGCAATTGTTTTACATTCATCTTTTTCATGGCTACCCATTTTTTATTTATAATAAAATTTAAAATGACTATAACTCACTCATTTTTAGAAATAACTATGTCGTATGCCATATTGGATTAAAGAGAAAAAAATTACCTTTTGAATGAGGTCACAGCCAACTATGGTTTCCATTTAAAAAAATGTAAGTTTGCGTCATATCTCGGAAAATAATGGCGATAAAAAATTTCTGCTTATTTTTTATTAATCTGCATAAAATTATCTAAAACTTTGTCCTTTACAGTTTTTTTCTACCTGTTATAAAAACCGAGATATATTGATTTGAAAAAATTGACACTTTTTTTCAAAAAATCTAGTTACCCTTGACACTTTTTGAAAACTTTGAAAGTGGAATTTTATTCGTCTCATAAATCTACACTTCTTTCCCCATTTAACCGTTTCTCTATCTCTTATAGTTTCCGAGATCCCCATAGAGAACATCGAAAAAAACTCACCCTGTATATATATATATATATATATATATATATATATATTTACTGGCAACAAATCATTCTTTCGAAAAAGATGTGTTTTCGGTAATCCACTTAACGGACCAACCCGGGAATTCCCCTGCTTAACGACCAGATTTACGTAATGTACGCGCCGTTATTTACCAAATGTTTTGAATGAATTGGTTAGATTTTGTAATTTTAAAATACTTTATGTTTGAACATGACTAGCTGTAAGTCGAAAAATGAAAACCTTATTCGCATATGTGCTACTTCCCCAGAACATCAGACCATACCTCAAGCGAGAATTTAACTCTATCTACAAATTTAAAATAATATTTAACAAACTGGACAAGAAAACAACTCTATAATAGCTTATTTGTTGCGAAAAATACGTACCTAATATCAATTTGGGGAAATACAACCGAGAAAAACCCACAACGTCTGCAAATACAACAAAACAAAGTACTAAAAATACTAAACAAACTAAATAAAAGAACACCAACTGAAGAAGTATACTAGCATACAAAAGAATTAAATATAAAAAACCTAATCACACTAAATAACGTATTACTCATATACGAAATAAAACACAAATACATAAAAACAAACATAAAAATAATTCTAAATAAATTCACAACCATGAAACAAGAAGAAAATCCGTGCTAAGAACTGAGAGGTGCAAGACACAAAAATACACACAAAACTCAATGACAACCGCAATAAATCAATACAATGAACTACCAACATATGTAAAAAATACCGTTTAAACTAAAACTTAAAAATCTAATTATAAATAAATAAGCACTATTATTGAAATTAATTGATTCAGGTGTTTGTTTAGCTTGATTTGATTTAAACAAAACAACATTCGTTTTCGATTCATTTAGCACTAAATTATTTTGATTAAACCGATAAAAAAGTATTTCTCGTATTGTTTAAATCAATTAGTAAATTAGTGTCATTAAGGTATATTATGAATAAAAAGAGCCCAGAATACTGCCGTGTGGAATGTCTTTTGTTATTGTTAATGAGCCAGACAGAATGGTTGATGTGTTGACTAAGTCCCTTAATCTAATGTAATGAATACGGTTTACCAGGTAAGATTTAATTAAATTATAGTTCCTCGAATTCCATACGAATATCATTTATTTAATAAAATAAGAAAAGTCCACAATGTGATTTGATTTTCCATATTTTCCAAGATATTATTAGTAAAAGTGCTGTTTCGGTATTTTTGCCCTTTGCATAGATGATAATAAGTTTTGTTTGCAAAAGAAATTCAGTAATCTTGAATAAATTATTCGTTCTAAGATTTTTGAAATGAATTTTAGTAAACTTTTTGGTCTATAATTTTCTAGGTTATTATAATCGACTTTTTAGTATAATAGAATAATAATTGATTCCTTATATTTGGTTAAAAATTTTCCAGTTAAGCATGCCCTTAATAATGTCACTAAGAGTTAAAGTGGAAATGATTTAGACAAATTTTTCGTGATTGGAATTTTGTGCGTATTTTTTATTGCTACTGACAATGACATTCCAGGAAGATTTCGACTTATTAGAAGAATTTTATGTGAATCTGACGGTTTTTTTCTTCGATTAATAATTTGTTGTGTAACTGTTGCGAATTTTTATATACAGTGTCTTAACAAAAACATCAATAAATAAATTAAATTTTTTATCTGGACAGGTCTGGTTATAGATACCAATAAATGATTCGTTATTAATTTTCTCAATAAAAGCCCTGATATTTTTATTTGAGTAAATTCTAGTATTCAATGTGGAATTGTTATGTACCTGTTTAATGTCTACTTTGTAGCTCAGTGATTCTCCGGTATATTCTGACATTGCGGTGTGTATCAATGTGCATATACATATGACAACTTATTAGTTATAACATTATTAATGCGAGATTGTGAAATTTTACATATACGTGTGGGTTCTTGTATAAGATATGGTAAATGAAATGATCTTAATAAACACTTAAAGCTAATAATTTAATGTTATAATGTCCGACAATAAAGAAAATTTTGTTTTTATGTAGTAAATATGTTAACGGTTTTTCGAATAGATAGAAAAATATATTAATGTTTCCTGGTGGTGTTATAACACTATCATTTTCTGAACCTACTTGCACTCCTGTACATTCTAGTTTTCGAGATTTCATAAAACTGTTTATATCACACGCTGTAGATAGCACATTTTTTCAGTGAAAACTGGTACATCTCCAAGTTCTTTAGCACTTTTGCAGTACCTTGCAGTTAACCTAAAGATTGGAATATTAACATTTCAATTTGTTGTTGAATGAGCCAATGTTCTGATAGATATATAACGTTACAATTTAGATCTTCAATTAACGATCGCAACTGATGGAAGGATGTCGTTAAACATTGTATATATTGATGAAAAATTAAAAGATCCTTGTTAGATGGATCTACCTTTGTGGTTGGTATTGATGAATGTCGTGAAAATTTAAATTGCGCTTGGATTTAAGGAAGAAGCGATTTACAAATATATTTTTAGGCCAAAATTTCTCTTGAATTACTATTTGTTAAAAAATAAAATATATTTAAGAATATTCTGCGTCTTCAAATTTTGGTTTTAACTTTTCGATTATGAAAGGAAAATTTCTGGCTTTTGCTATGTGAGATTTAATTTGCTCATAACACACATCTTTATGCAATCTCGAGACAAATATCCTCTTACGCGCAGATCTACGACAGTGCTTTATCCGTTAAATTTAAAAGAATTTGATTTTCTATTTTTGTTTCGGACTGCTTTAATCCATTCATTTTTATTTTCATTATTTATTATGTTTTCGCGTTCATCGTCCTCTTTGTGTCTTTAATCAATAGTAGAAGTTGAGGCCGCATTCTCAATTGGAATTCCGTTGTTTTTGTTGCAATGTAGATTTATTTCAGATAACATATTCCTAGGACCATCTGTTGGTGAGCTTTTTGTGTTGGATTTAGATTTCTTGCTTACTTTAATTCCTAGGTTAGTGCCGATTTTCTCTTCCTGGGTATATATAACCTTTTTTTGGTGACTCCTACAATGATTTTATTTCAAATAATATTTACAAAATAATGTTCTTGTAATTAATAATGCAGACGTCTTATTGTTAAAAAGTACAAATTCTATCAAATATACGCACACGTTTTACTGATTGGAGGGTGTACTAGTAGCTACCCTACAAATATATTTGCATTTATATTCCTGATACACCTTTAGTTTCCAAAAAAACTGCACCAGTTTTATTGCAGATGTTTTCAAAAATTAAAAAAACAATTATTAATATTCAATTTCTAGATTTTTGTACGGTGGGTGAGTGTCCACTATCCTAACCTTAAATTTTTACAACATACACGTAAAATTTTTGGAAGGAATATCAAGAAACATATGTTTTTATAATAAATGTAGCAGTGTGAAAATTATCAAATAAAAATCTATAAACCCTATGTGTATGTTTTACTAATTGGAGGACGTATTAGAGACCACCCACCCACCCTACAAATATATTTGCATTGATATTTCTGACACACTTCTAGTTTCCAAAAAAAACACCTGTTTTATAGCTGACGTTTTTAAAGATTAAAATGCAGTGTTTTGATTGAATTTCCATGTTTACTTCATCATAAGCAATGCTTATAAAGAAAAATATTATAAAAAAGAAATGTATTTGACTAATAAAGTTTTTATTGTCTTGTAATTAAGTTCAAATAAAAAACCAACTAGCTAAATGATTCTATAAGTAAATCTTCCCACCACAAGTACAGTTTTTAAAAAACTTATCTTTATCACTGTTATTGTCAACGTCACTGCCATTGATTGGCACTAAATAAAAACTTAATTTTTATCAATTTTTTTCCCTCGGAAAAATATAAAAACAACTAACGAAAATTTAACTAACGAAAAATGAAACTTTTTTTTAATGACGTAGGCAAATTGACAGCCCAATTTGTTTTACAATTATCATGGCCCACTAAGATTTTTCCGAGGATTTATGTTTTTTATTTGTTACGATTATTGAAATCTTTTAACTCAAAAACGGCCCCTGTTATCAAAATTTCTAAAAAGTAATAAAAGTTTCTAAAATAAATTTTCTATTAAAATGTGGAATAATAAATGTAGATTTACAAGCAAACAAAAAAGTTCTTAAATTATTATTATTACTGTCGCTATTGATAGTTCCCTATAATTGTCGGTTGTTATATCCAACTAGGAAAATTAAGTTTTAAACGATAGATGTCACCCTAATAGTCTTTGCAAGAAAACTGAAACTAGCGATGGTTTGAAAAAAAAAACAAGTTATTTCCAGTGCATGAAACTTTTCAGTTAATAAATAAGAAAACCTCAAGTTTAAAATTTTGGTTTACAATCTATAGTGATTTTTGTGGTTGATTTTAATAATTGGAAAAGTATCAATTATTTATAATATATAAATTATAAGTAAGAGTTTAAAGTTAACAATTAACCGAAGATAATGAATAGTTGATAGTCAATGAGTGAATTGAAAGTCAATATTTAACTCATGTCAGTTGATAGTTAATAGTTAATTTTTGACAGCAACTAATTGTTAATTAACAGATTAGAATCATTACTAATGAAGGTTTATATTAAATTACACTTGGTTTGTTTCACAATTTTTGAGTAAATATATAAAAATTGTGAAACAAACCAAGTGTAATTTAATTTAAACCTTCATTAGTAATAGTTCAAAATGTTTCACCAAGTGATAAATGAGAAAGTGATTCAAGAAAGATTAGAATCTACGAAGAAAGTTCTTAGTTGTTAATTAACAGTTGATAATCTACGAAGAAAGTTTTTAAATGTGGATAAACCATTGACAATCTACGAAAAAGTTAATAGTTAATTTTTGACAGTAAATAGTTATTAATTAACAGTTTAGAATCTACGAAGAAAGTGTTTTAATGTTCATAAACAATTGACAATCTACGAAGAAAATTGATAGTAAAGAATTTATTGTTATTAACTCATGAATGACTATTTTCTAGTTTATGGTTGACAGTTTATTTAAATTTTTTTTTTGACACAAGCCATTCACTCACATCAGTTATACAGGGTGACTGACGAAAAACCTTTGGTGCTGTATCTCGCTTATTTTTGACCCGATTTGAATAAATAAAACATCAAATTAAATGATTTTTAAAAGACTTTAATATGAACTGTACTGATATTTTTTCTTGCGTCCAGTTTTTGACAAAAGACGATCAACTTTTTTTTTTTCAAATTGCACTGTATATATATTTTGTACTGATCCGAAAGGAGATTTTTTTCTGAATCTAAATTTGTAAACGATTTTATCCATTCATCAAACCAAAGTCGAGAAATTGAGGATAAAAAAAATTAAAAATCAAATACCCATAGTAAACAATATACAGAGCCTATTCCAAATGTCAAAAGTGACAGTGTCAGTCATTGGTACAATACTGCAATGATTTTTAATAATTTCATAATATAAATGTTGCAAGATTTCTAAAACTGAAAAACGATTTCTGTAGAAGCACAAAATTCTAGTACAGTGTTTGAAATATTGTAACATTTTAATTATGAAATAATTAAAAATCGTTGCAGTATTGTATCAATGGCTGTCACTGTCACTTTTGACATTTAGAATAGGGTCTGTATATTGTTTACAATGGATACTTGACTTTTTATTTATTTTTTTAATCCTCAATTTCTCGACTTAAATTTGATGTATGGATAAATTTGTCTACAATTTTATATTCAGAAAAAAAATCTCCTTGCGAATCCATAAAAATATATATACAGTGCAATTTAAAAAAAAAATGTTGATCTTATTTTGTCAAAAACTGGGTGCGAGAAAAAATAACAGTTCAGATCCTATTAAAGTCTTTTAAAATGGTTTAATTTAATGTTTTATTTATTAAAATCGGATAAAAAATAAGTGAGATACAGTACCAAAGGTTTTTCGTCAGTCAGCCTGTATTATTATAGTTATCAAGTTATGAGTGATGCAATATCAGCAGGGATATATTAATGGATAAAAATGACAGTTAACTTAACTAATAATTTAAAGGTAGTAGTTGGTTATTAACAGTTAACAGTTACTAATTGAACAGTTGACAATCTAAGCTGAAAATTGTTTCTTGATACTTAACAGTTGACATACTACAGATAAAGTTGATTTTGTTAATAATGTTAAGAAACTATAGATTGCGGAGATTAATTGAAGGTTAATAGTTAGATTTGAACGTTAATGGAAGGCAGTTAATGGTTTACTTTACAATTGATAGTTTTTTTGGCCTGGGGTACGAGTAATTGAAAGTGATTAATTCGTTGATATATGACTACGTAATATAGTCGTTAATTGAAGGTTATTAGGAAACAATAAAAAATAAACAATTAGCAGTTGATAATAGTTAATTAACAGTTTACAATCAACATGACACTGTTTATGAAAGACAGTTAACAGTTGGTTAACCGGTTACAGATTTATATTTGATAATCAATAGTTATCTGTTGTCACCTTAGAATATGTAATGAACTATTAATTATAGCAACCTTTTGGCAATTAACTTTTAATTTTTTATTATTAATTGTCATTAAAGAGAAACTAAAGAATTCATAGAGACAAAATAGTTTATAACCTTGACTAGTTAACAATTGAGATCTTACAATTGACATTTGAGAGTTGGCAGACACTTAGAAAAAGTTTAATTATTATCAGAATATTCGATCAGGAGACTCTAAGGGCATATTTTTAATTTATAGATAAGCCTGCACACTTCATGCAATGATGTATTTGGAGTTTCAATAAATAAATAAACGATTATTCAATAAACGTGACACATTACAGTAACTTAAACAGAACTAAAAAAGTACCAAAAATATTGAAGCAGTCAAATAAAAAAAATCATCACTTCGATTTAAACATAAAATAATATAATATTACATTTTCTTATAACTTATCGCTCAACTCATTAATACTATATGGTTCGATTTCTATTAGAAGTTCTTTTACGCGTAATTTAAAAATACTAAAATTCTTTAATTCCTTAATTCTAGTTGGTAGCATGTTAAACAAACGGACACATGAATTAAATGCGCATTTTTCGCTTAAAGATAATTTATGAATCGGGAATAGAAAATTTAATCTATCCCTAGATTCACTCCTACTAGTGGTCTCAAATTTGCTTTGTATCTCATTAAACTGGTTTTTATCGTTATCTGGATTTAGTAGAAACGTCTCGATTTTATTTTCGACTGTGGAATTTCCGATTTGATTTAATGTGAGTTGTGATATTGGTTCTGCCATCTCTATTGAATCCTCTGAATGTATTTGATTTTGAACTGGTTTGCGTCTTCGGGAACTTTTTTCTTGATAATTTAACATCTCTTCGAGATGATGTAGTTTATCCATGAATAACTTATTATTATGTTTTAGAGTATTATTTTTGTCCTCCATTTGGGTAATAATAATTCGTAATAACTTATTCTCAATTTCATACCTGTTTATGGGATCTTGTGACTTTTCTTCTGGTTTATCATCCACCATGCGCATACATGATTTGGTTGGGCGTCTCTTTTCCTTTTGGTGTAACAATCCGGAGGAAAAAATGCACCACACTCAATGCACTCTAACTTGTGAGTAATAATATTCTTCCAGCAATGTCTATATGAGCACAAAGTAACTGATTTATTATTACCGCCTGTAACTATAGGACTGGACTTTTGCGCAGCCGCCATTTTTTGTATCATATATAACATAACAATAATCCGAAGAAGTAATGCACTTGTTGTAATTAATCAGACAACTGTAACGTATTTCAGTACTTTCGTATCATTAAACGCTATATTTTTCGAGAAATGCTACTTAACATTTTTATGTCCAAATTACTTTGAATTATGATAATGATTCGAAAGGACCAAAACACGGGATTGAATATAAATGGAATATGATAAGTACATTACTTCTCCGGATTTAAACACTTTGTTTTACAAAGAGAGTAGCATAGCAATTCAATACATAATATAACTGCTGGTTTCTTCCATTTTTGTAAATAAAATGTTCCAATGTAAAAAATTATATACATAAATTAAAATGATTTAGTTTGGTTTGCCTAAATTTGATACAAAATGGTAACCTATAATTTTGTTGTATTTGATGACTAATCAGGTGCACATTTATAATTAATTTTGGTTTACTTTTTCTACATCTAAAATCCATGTACATTGCCTGATTCTCTTAAGTGTATTAGTACTATCAAGAAGTTTAAAGAAAATTTGTTGAAGTTCTTATGTGACAAAGAATTATATAGTTTAGAAGAATATTTTGATTAGTAATGTATACATATGATTTTATTTTTCTTGTATTTTTTCTTTATTGTGACGCACTTTCTTTCTTCTTGTACTTTATTGTAATGTAAGAGAGAAATAAAGACTATTATTATTATTATTATTATTATTATTATTACTTTTTTATTAGTTTACCTTAACCTTAATAAATAGTGAGTATTTTATTCAGCGCTAATATTTGTGTAATTTAATCTATTTGGGCTAGGATTATTTTAATACTTCACACATTAATGTATAAAGTATTTTTCAGTAAACTGAATTCATTCGTCTCTGTTTCAACAGTCAGTTATCCGCTGTCCCAAGTAAGAAAGAAAGAAAAATGCCTTGTTTTGTCACTGTTGACACTGACATCTTACTTCGTTTTCGGAGGTAAAACTATGATTGTATATATATATATATATATATATGTATATATATATATATATATATATATATATATATATATATATATATACAGGGTGAGTTTTTTTTCGATGTTCTCTATGGGGATCTTGGAAACTATAAGAGATAGAGAAACGGTTAAATGGGGAAAGAAGTGTAGATTTGCGAGACGAATAAAATTCCACTTTCAAAGTTTTCAAAAAAGTCAAGGGTAACTAGATATTTTGAAAAAAGTAAAAAGTGTCAATTTTTCAAATCAATATATCTCGGTTATTATAACAGATAGAAAAAAACTATAAACGGCAAAGTTTTAGATAATTTTATGCAGATTAATAAAAAATAATCAGAAAATTTTTATCACCATTATTTTCCGAGATATGACGCAAACTTACATTTTTTTAAATGGAAACCATAGTTGGCTGTGACCTCATTCAAAAGGTATTTTTTTTCTCTTTAATCCAATATGGCATATGACATAGTTATTTCTAAAAATGAGTGAGTTATAGTCATTTTAAATTTTATTATAAATAAAAAATGGGTAGCCATGAAAAAGATGAAAGTAAAACAATTGCAGTTGTTTATAATATTAGCAATATTGTAATTATTAGTTTTACAGAGATAAATCAAAATGAAACAACCGCATAAAGTAATTCTGTAATAAAAAAATATTTTAGTTTTTAAGTGGTGGTACTACTGTTTTTTTATACTTCCTGTCAATCAATAATAGCCATAATAACTGAAATGATGTATGATATTATGGTACTTATTAATAATAAATTTCATTCAAATCAAATAAAGCGTTCAATTGTTATAAACAAAAGAAATAAAAAATTTTGAAACTTTGAAGCCAAATTCCGGCTTAACCGTAAATTTTTGGATATAGATAAGTTGCGTTAGATCGTCATATTTTGACCCCAGGAATCTATGGTCCAGCCATTTCCCCGCATTAACGGGACACCCTGTATATATATATATATATATATATATATATATATATATATATATATATTTATATGTATATAACGATTTGTCGTTAAGACATTCCTGAGGTGCGGCCGAGTGAATTCTGCAATTCCATATGAAGATTTGTAGATCTGTCCGGTGAACTGTGCGCGATACAAAAGTCGGAAGGGCCTTATTTATGTCCGCACCGCGTCCGAAATCATCGTTGAATTAATGCTGACGGCGGCGAAACCTGCGGGGCGGTTTCAATGGGGCGTCTGAAGCGGCAAGAGTAGAATGAGTGCGAGCGCGTCAAAAAGGCCCTGGTGACGTTGATGGAACGACCCTACGCGCCGTTTCCGTGATTTATACACGTCGAAGGCAAAAAAAATACCGAGAGTAACAACGGTGTACGGCTGAAAAGGGAGGACGTCGACACGTAGGGAGTACGAGGTGTGACTGATAATAAACGGTAGTACATGTCATAATACCAGGTGTACAATAACAGAATAAAGGCAGCTTTTTTATTTAATAATAATATTATCGAATTTTATTAGTGTTGATAAATTATATTATACTTAGTTTTAATAGAAATCCGTACTCATTAAATAAGATATGAACCAAAATATGATACATCAAAATATTATAGATTAATAATATAAGAATCAAAAGAATATATCATAGTGTTGATATAACCAAAATAAATGTCGGTTTTTCAATTCTAAAATACCGCTCGAAATTCTATCAATAATGGTCAATAAGAATTATTTAAGCCCTAAAAGTTGAACTAAATCGTAGTCCATAGCTTCTATAATGCTAATTATTGCATGAAAGCTTTATAGTATATACAGTACAAAATTGTACATAAATATTTGCAATAATAAAAATCTGAATGTATTAATTACCCTAATAATTAGTAATTTAATTAGATTTTTGATTTAAGGGGGAATTACTCTCCTGAAGCGCGTTTTGAGAGTAATTTTTAGGAATTCATTCTGTGAAAACTATCAAACCTACAGTATCGGGATTTAAACCCTGGTATTATTTCACTTGTTTGTTTATTTAATTTTTAACAGGTGAAACAAAGACTAGTGATTTAATCAACAATTTAAAATTAATACAAACGTGTTTCACAATGGTTTAAGTAAGAAATTAATCACCATTTAATTAGTAATATTATATATATTTTCTGAAGAAAATGTTGTTGTTTCCTTGTTTTCCTTATTGATTTTTCAAAGAGAAAGAGAGAGATCATCCAAGGAAATGTATATCCATAATATAGCAAAGAATCTCGTGTTGTCGTGAAACTTTAATGCAAAAATCAGATTCCTCCGCTGTTTGGGCAAAGGAAAAAAAAACGCGATTCGTTAAAAATTGAAGGCGGAACAGCTCCCCTCTATTAGACAGAAGGATGCCTGCGTGAAGATGTATGTGGCGTAGAAATCTGGTTTGTATTCCGCAAGTGGATGTTTAGAGGCCCGGAAAAGCTACCATTCTTAAGGTCAACACATGAAATAAGCAGTTTTATTTATAAGACCGGCGTAAAATTATACTTTTTATCGGTGCGTGATCAAATTTCTGATTCGAGAAGTAATCAGAAAAATGATGGAATACAATCGACGAAAATGACAAAATACGGGACAATAATATTATCTAATATGCGTTAATACTTATTGTTATCATCAAAGATTATATGGTTTTATATTAAAACACGTCTGTGTTATATATTACATATACGACTAATAGGTAAAATTATTTTCCCACCTTTCGCTATTGGATATAATTAATTACGCTTTAGAGTGACAGAGGTGATTCTTTAAGCTAATAAGCTAATACATTTGAGTAAATGAGCTTATTAACTTAAAGAATCATCCCTGTCACCCCAGAGGGTCATACATCCAATGGCGAGAAACCACATGGCCGATAGCCAAAATACTGCTACTATATTTAATTTTCACGAATAATTTATATAATGATATTTTTTTAAGCTGAGTAATTTTATATATTAATAAACATTGAATAGATTTTAAAAATATTTTAAAATTCTAACAAAATATATTAGGCGTTAAAGTAATATTAATTAATACACTAAATTCATTACCCCCCGATTCAAAAGACCTCGTAAGAAAAGTGCTTTATGATTTTCTTGGCGCACAACAATGGAATCCTGGGGTAATCTGTTAAAATAGGGGTCGACCATTAGAGTCTGTTTTATTAGCCCCGTACTAAATTTTCGCCCTAATTCCAGGTGCACAATAAATTTCCTCATTTTTGCCGGCGGGCCCCATTGTGCAGCTGCATTAAAACAATATTAATTCTAATTTGAATTGATGGCGGAGGGCGGCCGTACCATCGCCCTGCCCCCGCTCCCCATAAGCCGCCGCCACTGCCTCCGGAGGCAGACGCCCTCGTTAAATATTTATCCTCTGGCTGAGGATAGCCCCATCGGAGGCACGTTTCCTCCTTACGGATTAATGGGGCCGCGTTTGTTCTGCGGTCGAATAATCCTCAAATAGTTTCGTGTATTTGGTTTTCGTGTGTGCATGTATGTTTCATTTGCGATAGTAGGATTTATGATCGTGTTAATACTAATAACAAATCTAGCGTGTATTAATTCATTAGTATGTCAATATGTAGTAAATATTATATTAATTTAGTATATTTTGTACATTATATGTAAACAAATTCTTTCTTACAATAAATATTTTATTGAAATAGGTTATTAAACTATTAATTCATTGATATTTTTATTGGTAATATTAAAAAATAATAATTATTAAAATTTATCACATAGTAGAAGTCTCCACAATTACTTATTTAAGAATTAATAAAAAAATTTGAGTGAGTAAATTAATAAAATTTGTATGTGTTTGGGTGGGCAGACTTTAAATCTAAATTAGTAAGATTCGCTATAAAAGGAACTTTATATTTAAACTTAAATTTGAATTATGCTCTATTTTTTATACATACAAGGTTTTATTGTTTTCTGCAGCAAAATCATCAACGATTAGTATTTTAGGTTATCATGAATATGTAGGATGGGTAGGTGGCCTCTATCCCACCCTCCAATTAGTAACATAAAAAATGGTGATGTGGTCATCATTACATTTTCGTTACATTTTTCTCGAAAACTATGAGGTTTGCGCAAAAAAGCTATTCATAATAATTTGCTAAATTTTAAATTGTTAACAATTACTTGCTATATAAATTTCATATAACTCCTATAGTTTATTAGCAATTGACAAAAAATTCAAAATTTGTAATGTTTAATTTTTATTTTATGCAGATTAATAAAAAATAACCAGACAGAAAGACCTCTGGTCGATAGCCTTTTGACAGATTGATACATTAACACATCATTTATTATTCATCATTTTAATGTAAATATGTACAAAATTTGTCAATAAATATATATTACTACTAAAAAATAACCAGAATTTTTTATCGCCATTATTTTGCGAGATATAACGTAAACTTACATTTTTTTAATGGAAACCATAGCCTCATTCAAACGATAATTTGTTTCACTTTTTTCTCCAATATCACATATAAAATAAGTGAATTATAGTAATTTTAAATTTTATTATAAATAAAAAATGGGTAGCCATGAAAAAGATGAAAGTAAAAAAATTGCAGTTGTTTATAATAGCAATATTGTAATAATAATAATTTTTATTAATCTGCATAAAATTATCTAAAACTTTGTCTTCTACAGTTTTTTTCTATTTGTTATAATAACCGAGATTTATTGATTTGGAAAAAATTGAAACTTTTTCAAAATATCTAGTTACCCTTGACTTTTTTGAAAACGTTGGATTTTTATTCATCTTGTAAATCTACACTTCTTTCCTCATTTAACCGTTTCTCTATCTCTTACAGTTTCCGAAATCGCCATAAAGAACATCTAAAAAAACTCACCCTGTATATTCTTTATAGGGAAAGTAAAAATTATGGGCAGCCGGAAATAACATGAATACTCAATGAAGAAGATAAAGAGGCAGTAGAGACAGAAAGAGCTACCGAATCCGGCTATGTAAAGGAACTGATATGGAAGGTAGACCAAAAACCACTTCTTCAAACAAATTTTGTTAGAATTATTATGACTTAATGATACTAATGTAAAACCAAGGTTTTTATTAAATATGCAAAAAATAATTTAAAAGAAATCTAAGATAAATAATAAACGAAAGATGAAGCTCCAATAACCTGATAGACAAAACAATGAACAGAGGAAAGAAGATGTTGTGCATTTAGATAAAGACCTTCAAGAAGAAGAATGCACAATGATCATAAGACAAGGAAAGGGAGCCAAAAATGTATCCAAATTGTAGCAAAACACAGAGACCATCTACCCATGTAGAGATTGGATTCAGATATCACTGAAGATTTTTTGTCAGAGATTTTAGAAAACAACAATACTACACGCGGAAATTGCAATCAAAGCACACAAAAGTGCTAGACTCTGAGAATAATAATAGGTCTTTATGGGTTCTTATAACAAAAGTTTTACACAAGTCATGAAGTATAGTATGTTTATCTTGATATAATCAATAGAGATGCGAGGTTTATGCAAATACAGAAAGTTGCTTAGTAAATATAATAACAAAGAAATTCAATTAATAAAACAGAATAAAATAAAATAAAACTGCCGAAATACGTGTAATATATGTATAATTACAATTATTAAATAAAGTTTGAAATCAGTATGTATAAATAAAATGCGTTAAATTAAAAAAATACATACAGATCTATAATTAAATCTAGATAATCAATGTTCAAGATTTAAATTCAGTTTATCCAAATAAAATATAAAAAGAACATATAATCATAATAGATATTAAATTAGATCAAAACTAATAAATAAATAAATAGTTTAAGAAATTTACACACAGTTTAAATATTTTACAAGCATATCACATATTAAGTATTAGTTCAAATTTGATAATTGAAAACCATCAACATAAATTAGATTCTAAATCCAATAATCAACGAGGGTGGACATCATCCAGCCCTGGAGTTTCAGATTGTTAAAAATAGCATTGAATCAACTATTAAGGGAGATGAGTGATTTTATGACTTTCAACGGGGTGATTATATCAATCTAAGCGAATACTTAGGCTTTATAAACTGGGAACGAAAATTTCAAGATTTATCTATTGATGATATGGTTTACAAATTTTACGAAGTAGTCTATAATGCATTATCAATAAATGTGCCAACAAAATTCTCAAGTAAGTGAGTTAAAAAAACTAATCACTAACAAAAAAGTGGCACATAAAAATTACAAAATTAACCCAAACCGAGACAATTACATCATATATTCAAATCTAAGAAAAGAAGCAAAAAACAAATCTAAAATATGTTTTGTTGATTATGTACATCATGCAGAATCCAACATAATAAACAAACCCAAAAGCTTCTGGAATTATGCAAAATAATAAGGCAAGAGGACGGCATTCCAAGTAAGATGCAGTACCAGGACACTTCCCTAGACGACCCACAGTTGATAGCCAATAATTTTGCTAATTACTTAAGACTAACAAATTCCACCAAAAAAGGAAGCAACTATCAAGGCAAATCAGTTAGTGTTAGTGCCGGAATCTTAGAGATTAAGTTAAGTGTAGTTGATATAGTTCAAAAAAATGATCAGTTAGACTGTAAAAAAGGTGCGGGTCCTGACAGTATACCACTAATAGTTTTAAAAAATTGTAAATTTACCATCTCTTACCCATTGCATAAAATATTCACCAAATCTTTAAGCGTTGGTCGGTTCTCTAACAGGTGGAAATGTAGTTTCATCACCCCTGTGCACAAATCTGGGGCGAGAAATAATATTAAAAATTATAGGCCAATTTCAATTTTAAGTTCATTACCTAAGCTATTTGAAAGCTTAATAACAGATCAATTATCAGCCATATTTAATCCTATAATTTCACCTGAACAACATGGATTTCATTCTGGTAGGTCCACTCTTACAAACCTAACCGTATATAGTGAATATATATCGAGTGCTTTAGCTGTAAATAGCCAGGTGGATGTGGTGTACACTGACTTTTCAAAAGCTTTCGATAGAATAAACCATGATATACTTTTAACCAAACTTCATCAGTTAGGTATACTTGGTAAGTTGCATAGTTGGATAGAAAGCTATATTAAAAGTAGGACCCTATATGTTAAAAATTAGAAATTTGTCCCGCATAGTATTGCAGTTACTTCTGGGCTTCCACAAGGTTCCCATTTGGGTCCACTGCTATTTAAATTATTCATAAATGATTTAACAAGTTGTATATTAAAAACTCAGAGTGTCTCCTCTTTGCAGATGACACTAAAATATTTAAAAAAGTTACTTGTCAAGAAGACGTGGATGAGTTGTAGGGGGATTTAAATAATTTCTGGGAATAGTGTAACTACAATGCAATGGATTAAAAATGTTAATAAATGTAAAATCATACGTTTCTACAAAATAAACGAGCCCATTACTTTCATGTACAAGCTAGGTAATAACAGTTTGAAGGAAGTTGAAAAAATAAGTGACTTATTTGTACTCTTTGACAGGAAATTAACTTTTAATCAACATATAGCTGGCATTACTTCAATTCACTAGGGTTTGTAAAAAGAAATACTTCAAGTTGTACAAATATCACAGCTATAAAAACTTTGTATTCTTCGCTTGTTCGTACTCAGATTGAATACTGTTCAACCATTTGGTCTGCATACTATGCCTTTTATGTAAATAAAATAGAAACAGTACATTTGTTCTTGCGCTATATTGGGCATAAAATGGGTTGGGGCGAAAGTAGATCTTATAGTGAAATTGAAACATTATTGAAAATAGGAACTTTAGAAAATAGAAAGACATTAACCGATTTAATATTTTTGTTTAAAATAATAAATAACGTTATAAATTTCCCTCATCTACTAGAAAACATACATTTTCACATCCCCGTACGCTCTACACGCCAAAATGAAATATTTTTCACACCCATGGCTCGTTCAAATCACAATGCTCCCTTAATACGTATGTAGCGATTAATAAACCAATACTGTAGTGGCATTTGTTTGTATAGTACGAATATAAACTCATCTAAAATGCTTTGTAATTCTGTGTTACGTTGAAATAAATGTACTATTGTTTGTTTGTCGCTCTTACTGTTGTTAAAATAATAGTGTTATTGTATTTCTACAATTCTCCTATGTTAAGAATAATCTAAAACCAAATGTTTTTCTTACTTCTAAATATGTATTGCAAATTAATGTATTATTGGGTTGTGGCTCGTTAATTCAAAAAATGAAAATAAAAAAAATTGTGCAAAAATAACTTTTAATAAAAATATTAAATTAAGTTAACATAACATAATAATTTGTTAAAATACCTAAAATAGTTAGAAATACCATGTCAATAAATTCCGTAAATAAATAGAAGCGTGTTTTAACAAATATTGTCTGATTCGCATCTTGAATAAATTTATCGCAGTATTTCTACATTATTTGGCAGGACAATGAAAAAATTGATTGATATTTCGTGTGGAGTAGTTATGAAAGTAACAATTTGATTTCAAGTTATGAATGTTGCCCTTGATATACATAAGACACTTCAATATATATATATATATATACAGGGAGCTGTTAATATGTTGAACTCTGAATTTTGATCTACACTCATCTTGATAGGATAATCTTGCAAATACCCTTAAAGCTCGTATATGTAGTCGAAATATATTGTTAAGCATAGACGAATGACTCTATTTCACGATTTCATATGAAATATGCATATGTACGTAAGAAAAGTATGCGTACCGCAATACACCATCTGGATCTGAGCGAGACAGGCTACGCAATAAAAATAAATTTTTTGATAACCTGGATGATATCAAGCATGTCATTTAAGATGGGAATCGACCGTCAGTCCCAAATATGTAGCTGTATTACCTGCTTCATTTTATTGTTAATTGAATCGTTTTCGATTAATTTAATTTAAATCTATTAGCATTTACCCATTCACTCGATCTCTGCACATTCAGGTTTATTGACACAGGCCAACTATAGTGGTATTATCTACGTACATAAATGTAGATGTTGATACGGTAGATCATTTAGATATTTGAAGAACAGCAGAGGGCCGAGGACGGACCCTTGTGGTACAGAACTTTATATATATATATTTTAATAGTTTTATGACATCGATCAATTATTACCAATGCAATACAATCAAAAACATATTAGGCAGAACTTTGGATTTAGTACTCAAGCAATAAAATAGAAGTATCAGTTGAAAAAACAGAAACCCCTTTACTACAAGAGGACTCTTATCACCCCTCTTTATGTATCAATATACACAACATATCAACCAAAAAATGTCAACCTTTTTCAGTAACGCAAAATGTGTCCTATAATTTTAAAAGCTGACTTTGTATCAAGCCTTAGATGACACCAATTGGTTACTTATAACCCAATTTGATGATGTTAAGCAGGCAGTGGAATTTTTATATAGTGTGCTTCAATATAATTTTGACTTATACGTTCCGAAACATAAACCAGTTAAATCAAATTATCCCGTTTGAAAAATATAGAAAATATAAACAAGAATATTATAGGCGTAAATGAACACTTTAGGAGATTGCGAAAAAAGTGTTACAGATAGTACAACTATAAAAGCAACACTAATTTGACTGAAATTATTTCTGTTGTGTAAACTAATAATTATTCACGAAATGTTTTCGTATTTTAAAATTATTATTTAATTTTCTACAACGAACTGAAGGATTTTAATACATTTTATTACATAATTAGTATTAAAAACGATCTTATATCACATCCTACCAAATTATGGTCACATCTAAACGGCCTAAGAAAGTCTACAATAATTCCTGGTAAAATGCGCGAAGGGACTGCTGAATTTAACGATCCACAGGAAATTGTTGATGCATATGCAGCACATTTCTCAAAATCTTTTCATCAACTTCGCCAAATGACCATCATATGAATAGTTTACCTATCTCTATTCCACTTACTGATGAAAACAGTATAATTATTATGTCCACCATGAAAAATTACTTCTCAGCAGGTGACGACAATATACCTAGCTTTTTTAAACAGAGATTGCCGATTTGTACTAGCCAAGCCTTTTTCAGTAATTTTCAACTTATCCATTCGTTGAGGTATCTTTCCTGATAAATTTAAAAAGGCAAAAATTACTCCAATAGTGAAAAAAAGTGATAAAACAATTATATCCAACTACAGATTGATAGCTATTTTGTCGAATATTCCTAAAATATTTTTCTAGTCAGTACAATTGTGTTAGTTATCGAATTTCACCATTCCAACCCGGTTTTATGTCTGGTCACAATTTATCATGTCACGTATTAACGTACGCTGATGACATTAAAATTTACAGAGAGATAGTAGCAAATAATGACGTCGAAATGTTGCAGTCTGACATCAACTTTTTTTACTCATGGTGTAACAACAATGGTTTACATTTGAGTATCAACAAATGTAACAGCATTTCTTTCACACGATGTCAAGTGGGTGTTAATACTCATAATGCCGCAGATAGAGATTTGACTGTAGTACATCGTGTGCGTGAATTAGGTGTTTTACTTAAGGTCACTCTTAGCTTTTCAGAGCACATAACCGGTATATGTCTAGCTGCAAATAAATCGCTCGGATTTGTCTTACGTGTACCTAAATATTTTACCAACATAAATTTACTTAAAAGTCTCTACTATGCATTTGTAAGGAGCAAACTTGAATATGCATCGCTTATATGATACCCCACGTACGAATCACCCAACATATTCAACGTATTAAAAGAAGGTTTTTGAAATTTGTATCTTTCAAACTTGATGGAATCTATCCTGAGAGAGGCATATTACATGATGATCTCCTTTGTAGGCACAATGTACATGATAAAACCGCTAGACGTGTTATTTTTTGTGCAAATTTTGTTAAAAAACTTATAACTAACGAAATTAATTGCAGTTACTTGCTTAGCAAGATTCGATTCCGTGTATCTCGTTCTGGATCTGGATCAAGATTTGTTGTCACTTTTAGTCTCGATACTGCCCGTACCAATTTACTCCAGCGTTCGCCAATTCACATGGTGTACCGTCTACATAGGTACTAATATTATAGAAACAGAGCTTTCGATATAAAATAATGTGTGTAACACAATCGAAGGCTGTACTTAAGTCCAAAAAGTTACAAACAACCACTTCTCCATTTCCAAATGAATCGACACAGTTATTAATAAATACTACCACTTTGAGGTGGATAGACCAAGCCAGAAACCAAATTGTGGCTTATTTGGCAACTTATTTGGTTCGAAGTAATTCGATATTTATCTATTAAGTATGCTTTCAAGAATCTTTGACAGCATTGGTAGATTGGTCTATATTTTTTTGTATCATCGGGATCACTTTTTTTGGAACTGGTATACATTGATTTACCAGCCTAGTTAAGGGTGACATTATCAAATCAAGTACAAGTAATAATTATAGTGTTATACAAACAAAGTTTAAAGTGTTTTAATTATTACACAACATGTATAACGAATTAGATGCCTTTAAAATAAAAAATAAAATACAAGTTAAATTATATGGATATTAAAACTTTATATATCTTGACTTCGTTTTTAGTGCATACACAATTTCTCTAACTTTTACACAGGATACCTCTGCAAACTTAAAATATTCTGAACTGCTATTTTCTTTAGGTATTTTGGCTAATAATTCTATTGGATCTACCCAATGTGAAGACAGAGATTCACAAATATTATTAGCAGCAGATGCAAATAATGTGTTGAAATCATCAGCTGTTATATTGAAATTTTGAGTGTTTTTACTAGTTCTAGAATTTATTATGTTGAACATTACTTGAAGGGGACTAGAGGAGGTTTTCATAAAATTTCCAGTTGCCTTAGTTCGTTCTTGTTGTAAGGCAAGTCTGTATTTCCGTCTATATGTTTTGAAGCTCGTTGTCAATTCGGCGGTATTGTTACAACGAGCTCATGGCAAGAAGTCTTTCATTATTCGGGAAATGCCTCACTAAAATACTCTACAATATTGACCTCCAAAAAAATGCTATATTTAACATTTCTAACGTATGTCACGATTTCCAGAAATTCATAATAATTACCGTTTGGAGATCAGTAGACCGAAATAATCATTATATATCAGAAATGTTTAGCTGAATTTCGCATAATTTCAATTCAACAGAAAAATTATTCAAAATGTTTTATATTGCGAATTACTGTTAACCATAAGTATCACTCTACAGTGCTTAGAAACCTTTCTAAAAATATATACCTATTGCAAAATTACTTAGCGCATAATATTCATTTTCTGGATCTGTCAACCAGTGTTCAATCAATAATATAATACTTATATTTCTGCTACATGTTGCGGCTTCTAGCTCATTCAGTTAGTTCATAAGTTAAATTATATGGATATTAAAACTTTATATATCTTGACTTCGTTTTTAGTGCATACACAATTTCTCTAACTTTTACACAGGATACCTCTGCAAACTTAAAATATTCTGAACTGCTATTTTCTTTAGATATTTTGGCTAATAATTCAATTGGATCTACCCAATGTGAAGACAGAGATTCTCAAATATTATTAGCAACAGATGCAAATAATGTATTGAAATTGTCTGCTGTTATATTGCAATTTTGAGTGTTTTTACTAGTTCTAGAATTTATTATATTCAACATTTCTCGAAGGGCACTAGAGGAGGTTTTCATAAAGTTTCCAGTTGCCTTAGTACGTTCTTGTTGTAAGGCAAGTCTGTATTTCTGTCTATATGTTTTGAAGCTCGTTGCCAATTCGGCGCTATTGTTACAACAAGCTCATGGCAAGAAGTCTTTCATTTATTCTGGAAATGCTTTAATAAAATACTCTACAATATTGATCTTAAAAGTATTATTTATGATATAAGAGTTTACTAAATTATCATTACTTTTCCAATTTGAGTAATTGGTCCTCCTTTTCTTTGTATCTGCTCTTTCTTTCTCGTATATTATTGATTTATAATACCTCTTTGGTCAGAAATTCCAATATCTATTTTATTTTGTTAGAGACTATGTTATCTTTTATCTAGTCTCAAGAGTTGTTAAATGGAAAAGGCCATAACTAACCAATAAATTGCAGAGTGCATTTGCTCTTGCATCTTTTGTGTTGAAATGAACGTTAAAGTCTCCACAAATATAAATTTGAAATGCATCTATATTCAACATTTCTAACATATTTGTTATGATTTCTAGAAACTCAAAATGATTACCATTTGGTGATCAATAGACCGAAATAATCATTAAATACGTTTCAGATTCTTCAGACGAGGGAATAAAAAACGACTAATACTTATCCCTGATGGCTACAGTTTGTAATATTACGTTTCTTCTATCTTCCTAAATAGATCTGATACTCTAAATGAAGCGTATTCTTATGGATGTTTGGAGATAAAAGTTCACAGTGAATAACGTCAATTTTGTTTCAAAAAAGTATTTTATACCATCTATTGTAGTTCAAGGTTCTAAGTGAAATATATTCAAGTGGGCCTTTTTCACACTCCCTTTAGTTTAGTGTTCTCAGCTTTTTCCGTCATTTCCTGTGTGGTTTTCTTTGTTGTCTTTCACTCAAGTTTTTGTTTGCGTGGTATAATCTACAAACGATTTAAGATTAGTATTGTTTGCTATTATTTTATTATGATTCCTCTGAACCACGACAGTTTTATTTGAAGGAAATGATTTTGTGTTGCCTATATTAGGTTTAACAATGTCTCCTTGGTTGCCTATATCTTCTTTGTTTATATTTGCTTGACTGGTTTCCACATTGCGCGGGGTTCTGTTGATATGGGGAAAATTCCTATGATTTTGCACAGCTTATCGTAATTTGATTTAAAAAAATATATTTTTCTTCGTTAAATCCTTATTGCTAGCAGTTAGTAGAGTTAAGAATTGTTTTAAATATACACAAGCATTGGGTCTAAAGCCCTCTGAAATTGCAAGTTATGGATGAATCTGTTTCCGCCATTGGCCGGTGTATGTATTGCCTCTTGAAGAAAACTCTGGACCTTGGGTCTTACTTCATTATATACCCCGCAGGAAGTATAATCGATTTCGGGAATGTTTTTTGTAACTTTCATCGTTGATAACCTCACTTTCGGTTCTGGAACGGATTACGCTGCTGTCGGCAGTTTGTAAGGGCCTTTCTTTGCATTTAGGTTAAAACTTCTGGGAGCAACAACTGCGCGGAATTGGTTTCAGTACCAAATTCTTGCAAATTGTCCAAGCATACTTTATTTTCACAAAATTATTACCACCTTAAATATCACGACTGTGTCATCGGCCATGATGATTGATAAAATACAATACCGGGATATGTGCTGAAAGAGTTCAATTGCAATCGTTTATTTTATTCAGTGTGCCCTAAGAGAAGGCATGTAAATTAGCCCCTAGGATAAAATACAACAAAAAACCATAATTAAAAAACTGCACGATTTATGAATAATTAATCAGAATACACAATCGATAATTCCGTCCAGCGAATTAAATAATTGTCACGTTTTAACATTTACAGAACAGAGAAAAAACCCTAACAGAACATAAGAAAAAATAGAATAATTAAAATCTTATTGAATTGATGAATACCATTTAGTTACCTAATTTTGAAGGACCAAGAATGCTTGTGAATGAATACCATATACATAAAAGAAGATTTATGCCTAATGGATTCTGAGAACTGTAATAATATCTCGCAAACATTTTTTTTTAATGCGCAGCAATGGGCAGTAAAATAAATAACTCGAAATATCGGTAATAACCATCTATAGGTCGCTCATAAGAAATATTGTTATTTTCTTGGAAAAGTTAGAATTAATTCTCTACAAAATAGCAGTATTATCTGCAATTTGTTATTTAGTTACGAAGCCAAGCCCTTAATTTTGAATTCTACATATAACAAAAGAACTTGTATTGATAACATAGTTTTTTTAATGTAAGATTCTAATGCCACATAAGTATTAGATTAAACAGAAAATAATTATGAAGACTCTAATAATCACAATAAGATGATGCTAAAAAAACTGGAAGGAGGTATACAACTTAAATAACATGACCAATAGAAGGAAGATTCTTCTAAATACTTTTCTATTTGTTCAGTACATCGTTTCCGTGTGTCAAGTGTCAAATAAATAAAAGAAGACGAAAGTATGTGCATTTACGAATCACCAAATACAGTGGAACTTAAAAATAATACCTCATTAAATAACTGCTATAAAGTTAGAAACAAAAATATTACTGCTAATTTAGATTTAAGAAATGACAATAGCATAAAAATGGATATACGTATATAGTATTGTATATAAAAACAAAACATAGAACTCAATGAACATGAAGCTCAGAAAAGCTTGGAAAAAGTACTTCGAGTTAATAAAATGGCGTGGCGGTAGCAAACTGCTTGCTTTTAATGTAAACCTACTTGTTAAGACTCTTGTAACAACACATTTAATCATCTTGTTTCTTTTTATTGACATAGCTGCTTGTAAATATAAAATTAATTTCTATACCATAGTCTTGTATATACCGCCTAATGAATCACTAAGTCCTTAGTTATTTTCTTGGAGGCTTTGAAAATATTTCTATTTGACAAACTCGGTGCTTGCAATGTACCACAATATAAAGAATATGTTCACTCATCCAAAAGTCAAGTTTTGTAATTTCTTTGAGATTCGAACATCATAATGTGATCTATAATTTTATAATCTATAACTTCCTGTGCCTTTTTGTGCTCTCTAACATCAATACTAAATTCGCTATGGAACTTAATATAGTGCCACTTATAATTGAAGACTTGCATCATCCCGCTCCCTAATAATCTATAATTTCAGAAAAGCCATCTACCCGATTTTATATATTTTATAATGAGCTTGAATGTGCTGATTGGTCTTTATAGAGAATATTATTCACGATCATAACACCTTTAAAACATGTGATAATGATATTTATAATATATTTTATTCTTCTTTGTTCAGATAGGTTCCAAAAATATATCATTTCCCTCATGTTTTTCTAGTAATATCAAGAACTGGATTAAAGCTAAGAAGAGGTTATCGAAGCAAATGGAGAGTGTCTTATAGTTCTGAATTTTAAAGACTGTGTCATTACCAACCTCAAGGAAATTTGGAAATCTATACGCAGTTAGTCTGGCAATACTAGGATCCCGTTACAACTAATAATATATAATATGCCAAAAGACATTGCTTCAGTGCTTGCAAAGTTATTCTCTATTGACTCCTTATCGTTCCTTTCAGAGAAGTATTATCAAACTAAAAAGTTCAAGTAACTACGGTGATAATCAAGTGCTTCGTTTCTAAGCTAAAAATTGTAAATTTATATTTGTAAAATAATTGGTAGTTATTTTTAAACTAACAGTAGGTACAAATTCATTTCCAAACATCTCGAAACGCGTAGCAGTAATCCCACTACATAAAAAGGTGATAGAGATGAAAATCATAATTACCGTTCTGTCACTAAGTACTATAATTTTGCGACAGTAAACATCACCACGGTTTAAGCCTGGACGATCAATAGTTACTAACTTAGCAGTAATATTACATCATATTAGTGAGCTCGTTAGATGTAATTTACACGGGTTTTCCCTTGTTTTTTATAATATAATAATTATCATAAAATTCTGTTAGTTAAACTATAAACGTTTAGATTCCATCATTTTACATTACAGTTAAATGCGTCCTATTTAATATAACCGTTGAGATCTTTACACTACAATGGTTTCAAGTCATGCGAATTTAATTTATGTCTGGGGTTACTCAGACTCTGGGACATCTATTATTTGTATTTTATATTGATAATATAATTATTTTTTTAAACCTGTAATGTTTATAACATAAATGATGTGCTTTTACTTCAAGAAAACTTGGACAATATTATTAATTGGTGTATGTAGAATATATTAAGATGAAACAGTATTCAGTGCTTTGTTGTTATATACACACGTAAACGTCTTTGTTTTAATTTTATTTATAATGGAATGGTGTTTTATTATTGTGGAGAAACTATATTTATTGGCCTCGTAATTCAGTGCAAACTAATTAAAGACTAGATACATTACTGTTAGAGAAATATTATGAAGTTTAATTAAATTTAATTTACTATTCATAATTGAATGTGATATATTAAAATGTTATGTACCTTAAATGCATTTGTCAAGAAATATTTAAATCTTAGAGTCAACTTATTTCGCATGAACTGTGTTTTTCTGCATTATATTGTAATATTAAAAAAGAGCAAGTGATTTACAAAAAATTAATAAGCATGAAAAATGATGACACAATAACAACTAAAATTAATTCCACATAAACATAATTTCCAATTAGTTAATTGCAAAAAGAAGCCTTTTACAATATATTTCCAATTTTCTTTTAATACACACCTAACAATTATATTTAATTATAAATTAATTACTGAATCTTTTTATAATCTAATTTCACTTAGGATTTAATCTTCTTTGATAAATACGCAGTAGCAATTATAAATTAATTAGCGAAGTATTTATATCTACTTCCACGTATATTATAATCATATTATATATTTACCTAGATATTATATTTATAAATTACGAAATTGGAATTACTCTAATTCAAGTTTTTTTTGTCAGATCATGAAATAAAAAGTTATTTTTTGATTAATCCCGATTCCATCAGCATTGATTCTCGTTTATGTTAATACGAAATTTTCCCCCGAAACGTGATTACGCTAATATCTTTTATAACTCAGCGTGGAAGGCATCTTCACGTACTAAAATACCAATTTGCGAACGCGAAGTTTGGGCAAATCCGGTAAATTGCGCCAGCCCCGAAATTTCACCTTAATGCAGGGCCTGAAGGAAACTTTCGGCGAATATTGAAGACTTGGGCGGATGCAGATCACTCACCTGAAACAAACAAAATGTTTTAATACGCTTAATTAATTTTTGAAACGATAACATTTTTTGTGGTGTTTTATTAATTCAAATTATTGTTAGTCGGTATTAAAACAGGAGTTTTTAATAATTAAGTGTATTTAGTGGAACAGCTTATCTGAATAAACGATGAAATGAAATAGTAAAGTCTATATACACAAACATATGATATCATTTGAATTTAATATAAATAAAGAAAATGAGTTTGGGTAAAAAATATATTTCTTTGGTAGTTTATTTTAGAAAATAGGAATCTCAATACGTTAAAATTACGAAATATGTTTTTCATTAAAGGTATCATAGTCGAAATTACACCATTTACTATTTCTTAATACAGGGCTGTTTTAGAAAGAGCCTGGGCACGTATACTACATAAATTAACACCCACCGACAAGCTTTAATAAAAATGTACGCGATTGCTTCATAAACACTTTACAACAGGCATAAGTACATGTTTTTTGATAATCCAATGTTCGTAGTTATTTCCGATCTTTCTGCCCCCTATATTAACCCGTATTTTTTGTTGAAAGAGTTTACACAGCACATTTATTCATTAACATTCAATAGTTCAAATGTGTTATATTGCAAAATTCGCTAACAAATCCTCCATTTTCTAAAACTATCTAATAAACAACCCTACTCACCTCCGTATGTTTGTCAAAATTGGCCATTTCTCCAAATTTAATGAATATTTAGATTTTACAATAAGCTTTTCTACAGTTCAAATCGATTTGATTCTTTTGTACGAGGTGGTTCAATATATAACGCAATACATGTTTTGTCTGAAACAAGGGTTGTTTTATTCAGCATTCAAATACACCATCTTATTCCCTAATCCTTTTGCTACTAAACAATATTTTTCGACGTAATCTACATTTAATGTTACGAGCCAACGTCGTGCTGTATCAATAACGTCTTCATCATCTGCGTAATGCTACCCGTGGATTGTGCCCTTCATTGAGCCAAACATTTGACAATCCGAAAGTGCAAAATCGAGGCTGTAGAGTAGAGTGGATGAAAAATTTTCCATTTTTGAAGAGTAGCACAATACACACCAGAGTTGATCATATACAATAGGGAAGGATATCGGATAGAATAACCCCTTCAGAATCCCAGTAGACCGTAGCCATGATTTTATCAGCTGAGGTATGGCTTTAAACTTCTTGATTATCGTTTTGATTTAGGTTCGAAGTGATAAACCCATGTCCCATCAGCCTCATACCCAGCAAAAAATTCCATGCAGATGGTTCTCCTTTGCTGATTATGGTTATCGGTTATATATCGCGGGGTTCAGCGGGAACAAACATTTGAAAATTCTAACTAAATATCCTCTTCCAAATCATATCCTTGCAACTAATGCGACAAAATTTATATAGGGTAAACGCAAAGAAATGTAGGCACACGATTCATAGAACATATCTACCGCGTTAAAAATCAAAAACCCCGAGAAATTAGCTGTCGCTTATCATTACACAGGTCATGAATTTTCGATCAGTACTCATCATTTTTTAAATTAAATATGTTGGAAGCAATCGAAATAAAAAAGCATGAAAATAGGTTACTTAATTTCGATTTAAGCCCATTAAATAACCTAACTAACAATATTGACCTTGAACCACTTTCGAATGACCTTGAGTGATTATTGAATCTTATATGATTTTCAATGAATTATTTATTATGACATGGAATTAATCTAACAATTCCATGTCATAATAAATAATTCATTGAACTTCATTGACTTTAGACGACTATTGGATGACCTTGAATGATCTTTAGAAAAGCATTAATGACCTTGTACAGGCTTAAGGTGTCCTTGAATGTACATTACAAAAATTTTGATTATCTGAAATGACCCTTCGGTAATCTTTGGAAGAACTTAAATGACCTTAAACAATCGTTGAATAAACTTAAAATTGTTTTAGATTTTTAGAAAAATGTAATTGATTTTAAACGACCTGTAAATAAACTTTAGTGATACCTGCAATTCGTCCAAACTAACAATATTGACCTTGAACCACTTTCGAATGACCTTGAGTGATTATTAAATCTTATATGATTTTCAATGAATTATTTATTATGACATGGAATTAATCTAACAATTCCATGTCATAATAAATAATTCATTGAACTTCATTGACTTTAGACGACTATTGGATGACCTTGAATGATCTTTAGAAAAGCATTAATGACCTTGTACAGGCTTAAGGTGTCCTTGAATGTACATTACAAAAATTTTGATTATCTGAAATGATAATCTTTGGAAGAACTTAAATGACCTTAAACAATCGTTGAATAAACTTAAAATTGTTTTAGATTTTTAGAAAAATGTAATTGATTTTAAACGACCTTTAAATAAACTTTAGTGATTTTGGATTACCTTAAATAATTTTTTATGATTGACCATTGGATAAATAAATATAACCTTGAACTTCTTTCTTAAATGTCTTTTTATGGTCTGGATTGAGCATTGGATAAATAAATATGACCTTAAACGACTTTAATAATTTTTACTTACTTCAAATCACCTTAAAATATTTAATCAATCTAAGATACTTTCAAAAACTGCTAAATGACCTTGAATGATCATTGGAGAAAACTTAGCGACCTAGAGCTATTCTAATAATTACAGGATCAACTTAAATGACCTTTTATTATTGGTTACCCTTGAATGATAGTTGGATCATAATAAATGAATTTTGACGATGACAAAATAAAATTGACCTTTAGATAACTTCAGATGATCATTAAATTATCTTAAATCACTTGGATAACCTTAAACAAACCTAAACACACTTGATGGACCGGCGGATAGCTTCGAATTATCAATGATAACTTTAAATAATCATTGAAATAATGTGGCCTTGTAAAACTACCAAAGGACTTTGAGTTATTCTCAAATTGCATTAGTTAACTTAAGGTGATCTTTGGAGGACTTCAAATTATCATTGGACAAACTTAAATGGTCTTGAATAACCATTGAATGACCTTAAAGAATTATTGGAGAAACTTTAATGATCTTTGGGCGAAAGCTAATAACCTTGAACGATCGTTGGATCACCTTAAATGACCTTAGATTGTCTTTGGATAATATCAAATTATCATTAGAAGAATGTACACGACCTTGACCGTTAAATGAACTTAAATGATGGTTGAAAGACCTTAAATAACATATCGTGATCGTTAAAAGGATGCATAAGACCTTGAAAGACCGTTAAATGAAGTTGAATGATCGTTGGATGATCTTAAATGGCATTTTGTGACCTTAAGTAATTAAATCAGCTTTAATAATTGTTTGATGGCTTGAAATAATTCTAAGACCAAAGGTTATTTTTACCGCAAATGATCCTGAAATATTTTTTGACGAACCTAAATGACCTTGAATGACCGATCGATCTTTTGATGATATTTTAATGATCTTGAATAATCTCTGGAAGAAAGTTAATAACCTTTAACTTTATTTTAAAGGGCCTAAATGATCGATAGACAAACGTAAATGACATTGAAGGACCTTAAATGATCAATTGTTTACTTTTAGTAACCTTGGATGACCTTGAACGAAATTGATACATAGTTGGATCACCTTAAATATTAATTGATGATATTGAAATTGATTGATCGTTAGAATTCCTTAAATGACGTTTGCTGTATTTAAGCACTTAATATAAAAATAGATACCAGTAAAGGTATTTCGAAGCACTATTGATGATTGATATTTATGGGTTTGAGTGGAAGGTCCTTTGAAGAAGTTAACTCCGTCCGTTCTCCTTTCGGCTAAAATTTTAAGTATATTTTCATATTTTGTAACATAATTTTTAAGATATTTTGTAAGAAATGAGTTCAAAGATGTAATAAATAAATAAATAATTGTTTCAAAACTATAGATAACCCTCGGTTGTCTCCGAATATTAATTAGATGTAACTTAATTAACTTCGAACTATCATTGGATTGTCTTGAATGATTTTAACCTTAAATGATCGTTTGGTTAACGTAAATGGCTTTGAAAGACCTTTAATGGACGACTATTTAACTTTGAATAACCTTTGGACGACTACAACTAATCATTGGAAAAACGCGTCACATTGGAAGATCTTTGAATAATCAATTGTTTATTATCGGTTACCTTGTTTGATATTTGTATGACCTTGACAAGCGTAAATGACCTTGAAAGACTGTTCGGTGAATCTGAATGCCGATTAGATCATCGTAAATGACTTTTGATGACCTTGAATAACCATGAAATAAATATAAATAACCTTAGAAGACGTTTAATAATGGTTAGATTATCCTAAATGACTTTGGATGTCTTCGAATGATCATTAAACGTACCTAGAAAACTTTGAATGACTAGCGAATGACTTTGAATTATCATTGGATTACTAAATGACCTTAAACGATCGCTTGATAGACATAAATGACCTTTAAGGCCGATTAATAACCGTGTATGACCGGTTGTGTACTTTTATTAACCTTGGACGACCTTTGGATTTATTTGAATAATCGTTGAATGAATTAGATCACCTTAAATGACCTTTTATGACCTTGAAAAATTATTGGATAAGTAAAAATAATCTTGAGCGACGTTTAATTATCTTTGTTTAACTATTGATGACGAGTACATTGTATTTCAAATGTACATCTAGTAAATAAAATAAAATTTGTGAAGAAAGTGTAAATGTTTCAATACAATATTACTATATTAATCTTTAAATAACCCAAAAAATATATTTTTGATGGATACTTCTGAACCTCTGAATAAAGATGTTTAACAATTAGTTACTGAATATTCTTATATTGGATCAATAGTTGTAGAGAAAATGACTCAAGAGTAAAAGAATTGACTGACATTTAAAAAAAAAAAAACAAAAGGACGAACAAATTGCAAGAACTGTATGAGCTTCTTACTCACAATACTATAACTTACCCAGGCATTACTATACGTAAATTTGCTGACCATGTTAAGTATATACATTCAAGGACATAGGACTTTAATTTTGACTAATCAACCATTTAATGTTAATAACTGATACAACGAATATTTTTAATTTAATGACAAACATTTTGTTACAAGAAGACTATTTCAATATATTAAAAAAGGCAAAAAACAGCGAGTAAACGCGACCTAGTACATAAAAATATATTAAAATTTTTATCAACCCATATAAACATATACTTTATATCCTTAAATCCATGTATTAGAACCAGAAATTAGACAAAATCACCTGACCCCAAAACGCCACTTCCCTTTATCCCTAATACCATTTTACTCCCCTTGTACGAAAATTATACAAATCACTCCTCAAAAGGAAAATACTGACCTGTATCTCTGACTGCTCTATTAGCATTCTCACCTTAAGCACATTAACAACACACCTTGAAGGAAAGTCATCAGCAATTCTACTTCTATATATTGAATGCCTTCGATTATGTCTAGCATCAAGGTTTGTTATATAAATGCTACCTTTTTAAAATTCGTACCCATATCATTTACATCATTGGATAATTCTTTACCCTTAAAGTCAAAATCAACAACTCTTTATCCCCTTCTTTCATCCCTGAACAAGGTCTACCTCAAAGATCCTCTCTATCTTTACTCGACAAATACAATCCTGATCCTCTTTTTTAATCCCTCCAAATATCTCCTACAATTTGCAGATGATGAAATTTCCCATACGCCTTGGTTTGGTTTGCAACACAGGTTTGAAAAATAGCGAATTAAAATTAATTTTCACATATACCAGCTCTTAATTCCCCATCACCGTAATCATAATTACTTTCACAATGTTTACATGTCCTAAATAACTGTTTCTTCTTCAATTTTCATGAAATACCTTGGTATTACTATAAATTTAAAAAAAAAACTGATACAACTTCAAACAAAACAAAAATTAGAAATGGAGCTAAATTATTTAAGCACATAACCTACAGAAAGAAACGGAAACCCATTAAAATAGGGGAAAAATTTATATAATGACTTATGATAACGCCATTTTCTCCAACTCCGGCAATCATAGAAGCTTTGATATTGAAGTTATTGAGCGACTAACTACATTAACTACAATCCAGCACACCCTAAATCCCCTACATAACCCTGCCAACCAACTCATATATAATTGTACAATTATTATTCACATCAATGAAGTTCTTCCAAAAATTTCTTCAACTGGCATATTCTCTTCCAGTACTGTTTACGCAGAAGTCCTAACCAAAAGGTCAAAAAACAATTAATGTTATATCTTATGTGGGAGATAATACATAGGATTGCAACATTAATTGTTTCATAGAAAAAGTTCGATTTATATTATTACTTAATCATTTATGAATAATTACCTTGGTAATTACTATTAAAATAAAATATTTGGTTTGAATTCTTTAAGGAACGAAACTAATGTATTACTATTATTATTAAAGTTGTATAATTTAATGGTTTAGTTTAGTAGATAATTTAAATTATTACTAATTTGAAAGAAGTAAACATTAAATTTTATGAAAACCATTTTTATTATCTCTAAATAGACTTTACCAAGAGTTGATTCGGAAATAAACGTCTGAGAAGAATCAAATCTACAACAAATTGATCCAATTCCTCGAAGAGCTTCCATCTAGCTTTAGTTACCTCACAGGAAAACACTCTTAATCTATTAGTAACCGAGTGTGCAGGTAAACAAAATAAACTTGCGCTCGACGGGTGGATATCCATCCCGGCGAGGGCTGGTGCATCCCCGAGCAATTTCCTCCGCCGTGTTTACTCATTGATTAGCACTATCTGGCGGCACTAGACGCTCAGTGCTGCCAACTGGTAAGAGCATCGATTAATGTAAATTTGCTCATTAATAATTGGCGAATGATCGATTGGGCGGCTGCCGCGTCGTTTGCTGAATAATTCATGTCATCGGCGATTTATCTTGTTTTGTAGTTTCCGAGCATACTAATTGTTTGATCGGTTGACCTGGGATTCATTTTTTAAATAAACAGCGTGTTTTATTTGTCGTGGTTGTTATTTTATTTCGACGAAACTAGGAATTATTAGTGATTGAATTGGATTATGCTCTAGATTATGTGTGGTCGTTTTTATACATAATTCACGTAACATGTATATTTATTCAAAACAACATTTTGATCATTTCAATTCCAAATTGATAATAATTAACCTCGATTAAGGAAAAATGTAGAACGTTTACTTTTATATTTTAATTTTTGCTTGCTGGCGAAATTATTTGTACTTTTTTGTTTATTGCTTTATGCATATTTGATTATATTTATAAAGCTAGCTAAAGTTGTAATAAATAAACAACTAAAAGGTACTGCCACCTACAAGTTAATATTTTATGACGTATTATTTTCAGTAAATAAATTATTGTTAGTGTCATTTATCGTCGAAAAGTGGTTTTGTGTATTTATAGCTAACAATAAATTTTACTATATAAACATTTTCTGTTATTTTCCGATTTGAAAATAAAACGGAATATTATTCGTTTTTTTAATTCATATATAATAGATACTTTAATAATTCCACAATTTGAAATATGAATATGATATATTAGTATTTTAAATATTTATTTTATTTACCTATATTAAAATAAGGTATGCCTGTAATTATTTACGTATCGATTAATTAAATATTTCAGTTGCACCAATACTGCGATATTTAATACTTCTATTAGAATATTCGAGGAATATACATAACACGTAAACATGATGCTTGCACAGCAATAAACAATATCATGTGCAAATTTACACAAATAAAAACCTTCAGGGAATTAATGCGGTTTCAATTTTAAACAGTAATTATAATGCAAATCAATGTATTGTCGTTAATTACTGAAGCTCGTTACATCATTAAACAACGCCAGCGCCGAATCAATGCTCTCCTCAAAACCCGCAAATGTTAATTCATTAACACGTGCCGCACTGAAATTATGAACACACATAAATAATTGATAGTTTATGTAGTTAATTAAAATAATTTATAATTTAAACATTTATTCAATGCAAATTCGGCAGTTGATCATTCTTCGCACCTTATAAATACTGAACACGTTGGTCCGGCCATTTAGGCATAAATTATGCGTCAATGTAATATCGGTTTTCCGATGGGAAAAAACGGGATTTTCCGCGGTGCAGGTTTTAATTAATTTGCGAATGCATCCGCGATTTAATTAAATTCATTAACTGTTCATGATTCCGCTGATCAAACATGTCCGCGGCGTGCGTGTTTCAATTATTCACTGGGTGGTACATAATTAACACATGAGACTAAAAACATTGGGATATTAAATAAAAGTTGTACGCGGTGATTATAGAAGCAGTGAGAATGAATTAATTTAGTTAAAGAATCATTAAATAAGTAAATTTGTATTAAGTTAATTTACGTCAGAAATGTTAATTTCTTACTATTTAAGTTTAACTTGCTTTTCTTTGACGATAGTAATTATCTAATGGTTTGTTTGAATCTGCAAGTAGTAGAAATTAATTAAAGTTATATGGGATCTGCGTATATTCACAGGAAAACACAATATCTGCAGCAGTATATCTACATCTTGCTGATTAAATCGTTTAGTAATTAATTATAAGACGTATTTACCATATGTAAAGCACTGCAACATAAAATAGAAATTAATATTGTTTTACTTGTATACGTATTTAATTGACGAGGCGGATATATAACTACATAACACCACTTTGTAGTGAAATATTTTCCAGTGTTCAACAATAAATGTGAAACCCTCTCAACTGTGTTGTTTTATTTCAATTGTATACATATGTTTTATTAATTTTCTATAAGTATGCAATGTTGATCAAATTTTTATACAGCGTCCAGTATCAATTTACGCTATATTTATATATAGTATTATGTATATTTGTTTATACTATATTTTCAAATAAATACACGTTGCACCCGCATACGATTTACTGTTATGCGAAATTAATTGATACAATTTAAATGCGCATTAACAATAACACTTTGCATATTAAAGCTAATGAGTTGCCAATTAAGCGTAGCCATTATTATACACAATAGATATTACATTCTGCATTAAAATACGCAAATGTTAAATGAATACTTTAACAGTATGCACTACAACAAATTAGAAAAGAAAAAAACATATTTAATACATCATATTTAAAATTATGTCTGCATATTTTATTAGGTGACTTAGTTACTTAAATATCAGAATATGAAATCGTGAAAAAATAACTTAATATATTAAGTTAGCTTTTCTACACCAACTATAATTTGTCTATTAATATTGTGTAGATAAAAACATATAAAATAAAGTAAGTTTTATCTCTTTCTTGTGCTGGTGGGATCCCAGAGGATACTCTAATCTTTAATAGTTAATTATTTGTCTTGAACGCTATTGGATAAAAAAAAATTTAAAAGAAAACAATTCACCTAATTAACAATTTTATCAATAAACCCTAAACTTTAAGTTTCTGGAGTTTCTTAAGACTCTATGCTATAGAAAATTAATTTACGCGAAATGTTTTAAAAATTGTTGAATTAATTTATTAAAAATAATGGAGTCAGTATAGGTAGGTTTTCTAAAAATATCAAAGGTTATGATATTATTAAAAATATTAATGGACAGAACTAAGAATTTTATACAATTGTCATATTTAGTTTCTACAGTGAAGCTAATGGAGTGCTGAATAAAGTTGATATATTTGAGAAATTAGGCTATTTGCCTATCACAACCCTCAAAACATGAAATTATGTCATCTGCATCCCTTTATCGCAATTTTTTGTCTAGTTATATATTGAGGATGTTGATAGGTATAAAAAGATTACTGCTAGTTGAGTAAATCCTTTTTTGTATAGAAAAAGTATTGTCTAATGGTAATATGATTAATATATAAGATTAATACATATTACTTACTAAATTAACATAGTCTTCAGGTAGAAAACATGTGTAACACTTCAAAATAGTAATTTAGTAATTGGTTAAGGTTGGTTTTTATAGTGAAATAATGCAATTAGTTCGAAAAAAAATTTCAGGTAATATAATTTTTGCGATTATCATAGAATAGTCTATGACCCGTATAGGTTGTTTCTCTTTATGAAATTTAGTAAAGCCACATAAATTTTGTATAGCAGCATTCAAAGGTGATTTAAGGAAACTTGAATGTGTTGAATCTGACAGAATATTTTGTAAATATTAAAAAAATAACATATCACTAAAAACCGTCAGTGTCAAATTCAATGGATAAAACGATTAAAACATTATAAAATAAAAACTAACATAATGATCTTATAGTTATAAAAAGACAAAAAAAATAAGTCAAGAGTAATATTAAAGAAGTCAGATTAAAAACAAACAAAAATAAGTTAAATATTAACTCTTAATAACATTACCTAACAAAAAATTGTATATAATTTAATTAAAACTCCAGCCTATTATTAAAACAATCTGACAATGCTGATAATGTATTATTTTCTACTTAGACATTTACAATCCCAAAATTCTTCATTAACCTCTAAATATCTTCTACAATTTGCACATGATAAAGCCCTAATTTCCCATGCACCCACCGTTCCTAAAGCTTCTCAATCTCTCCAGCAGCTTATTGACTTGCTGCAACACTGGTTTGCACAATAGCGAATTAAAATCAATCCCTATAAATCCTAGTTTCGAATTCCCTATCAACCTAACAATAATCCTGCATATAATATTCAGATCTCCCACACAACTAGTTTCCCCTCTATGTCTATACAGTACCTAGGCATTACTATAGATCAAAAAGTACCACACATCTTTAAACAAAACAAAAAATCACCACTAGGGCCAAATTATTCAGAAATCTAACATACAAAAGGAACGGAATATCCATCAAAACAGCCGTTCAAATTTATCAATTGATTTACCGCTCTCTACTAGTTTGTGCTAATGTCCTTTTTTCCTACTCATGCAAACCTACTACCCACAATACCCTAGTTAAACCAAAATCCTCTACATAATCCTTCTGACCAACTCCTACATGACTCTACCTCTATAATTCCCACCAATAAACGCCTTCTATACCTGAAAAAATTTCCAAAAATCTCTTCAACCAACACATCCTTTCCCTCTACTTCTTGAGCAGAAATACGAACCTGAATACAAAAGTCCTTCATTCACAACATTCGAATTAATCGCATCACATCATCTATCATTATCATCAGAGACAAACTGACAAGACACATCGAGACTAATAAATCAGGGCTGAAAGACCGCTGGTCGAAAGCCATTTAACAAACAAACGAACTAACACACTAATATTCAAATTATCACATATGTATTATATTTAGTTTATGTGTATCTTCGGTTGATATAATCTTTGAATAAAAACACAAACCCTTTCTTCACGAATAATTTTTACATTTGAATCAAAAAGTGATCATTGTCCAATGGACGAAAAGGCCAGTATTTTATTCCAAGTTTATTAATTGAATCTTCAGGTATCTCAAAGTCGAATTTTAATATACAGGGTCTTTTATAAAAATAATGCACTTAATTGAATGGTGAAGGGTCTGCCCTTTCAATGTAGCCGGTCGACGGTTTGTTCTGAGCAGTCTGCTCGAAGTGTGTTTTTCGATTTTGTAACACGGCGCGATAAAAAGTTCAATATGTAATCAAGTTTTGTGTGGCTTAGAGAGCATGGAACCGAAACATTCCAGATGCTTCAAAAGGCCTTCAGAGATGACTGCATTTCAATTTCACAGTCCAGGAGATGGCACAAGGCGTTCAAAGAGGGCCGGGAGGAGATGGACAACGAACCACGTCCATAACCGACGAAAAAGTCAATTGTCAAGTTTTTCGTTCCAATAGTCGACTGAGCATCCAGCAAACAGCTGACAACTTAAATATGTCTACATTTCCGGTATATGGAATAGTGACCTAAGATCTGCAAACTTGCAAGGTTTGCGCGAAGCAGGTGACGAAAGTGTTAACGGAAGACCAGAAAGAACTCTGTCAAGAATTGTTAAATCTAATTCAAAATGAGCCGAACATTTTCAACTCTGTCGTAACCGAAGACGATTCCTGCAGATAGCGAGAGGCACAAAATCAAAATAATGACTGAGAAATCTTCCATTTTGAGTGAGATCGGAAAAACTATCAACTCAGCCTTTTCCTGCAGGTGCTCAAGAGATTTAAGCGCGTATTTTCTGACATCATTATTATGAATTTATAAGCCTGAGGATCTCTTCGTAGGTCCCACAGATCCATTGTTCTAACTTGTCTCCACGCGACTTTTTTTGTTCTCCGACTTGAGTAGAGAGCTGGGAGAAAAACATTAGAAATCCCTGGAAAACATCCAAATATATGTCACAACATTCCTAAAAGACATTACCGAGAGTATTCTGAAGAATTTGTACCTATACGATCAATAAATGTATTTTCGCAGAAAATGTGCATTTCTCTTATAATGTCTTTTTTTTCTAATTTAATTACAATATTGCCTTATATTTTTGTAAATGGTTACAAAAGTAGGTAATATATCTTTACAATTTTAGGCTCATATTTTTGTTATAATTATTTCTCACAAATATTTCATTTAAATAAAATTGTACTTTGTTAATATAAAAAGGTTGATAATAGTCGTGTAAAGTTTGAAACTATAGTTACTGAATAAATTCAACAAAGTACAGTTTCATTTATCGTTTGATAAAGTTCTTGTAATTTATATTATATATAAAATTACCAATAGGGAGTATAATTGTTAGAAATTCTAGTACCAGTATATACATATAATAATTTTACGCATAATAAATAAAAACCATTTAATATCGTATAATATTTAATGTATAATAAAGAATTAAGAAAATAAGATACATTAAATACAGTGTGACTGACAAAAACTTTGTTGTTACAAATTGTTTATATTTTAATTGATTTGAATAAATAAAATATTAAATTAAGTCCTTATAAAAGAGTTTAATATGAACTTAACTATATTTTCTTGTACCCAGTTTTTGACAAAAGACAATCAACTTTTTTCCAATTGTACTATATTTTTTTACTCGTCCAAAAGAATATTTTTTTCTGAATATAATTTTATCTATACATTAAACAAAAGCCGAGAAATTGAGGAATTTATGGTAAAAAGTTAGAAATCACATACCCATAGTAAACAATTCAAATGAACAACAAAGAACGCGTTGATTTGGAAAGCAGAAGTAGTGGTACAAGAGCTTTGAATCTCTACAGAAATCGTTTTCCTGAAATATATGCCATGTGTCGACAAATTTGAAAGTCTGGTACTTGAAAACCTTTGGGTGTTTAAAAAGCCAAAAAGAAGTGCTCGTGTAATACAAGATAAAGATTTGAAATGAAATGTTTTACTTAAAGATCAAGAAAACCCGAACAAGTCTACCCGACAAATTGCACATCTGGAAAATTCTCAGCAAACAGTTCACAATATTCTCAAGAAACATAACTTTCGGTAAAAATTCTTTATTTAATAGAAACAGCCATCGCCACTGGAGCCATTGAAAAGTTGAACATTTGTTGTGGAAAATAATTGCCAAAAACGATTTAGTGTTAACGTTTGGTGTGGTATTTTAGGAGAGAGATTAGTAGGCCCCTTTTTTATTTATGGTACACTTAATTAAGAAAAATATTATTCTCTGTTATCAAATGAAATAAGTAATTTTCTGGATGAATTGGCAATAAATATATAACGCATGATTAAATGTTCAATTAAAAAAAAAACAATTTTGATCAGTGGATTGGAACTGACGCCCCAATTCGCTCCGTAGATCACCAGACATAAATCCATTGGATTTCTTTTTATGGGGTTACATTACAGATAATATCTAAGTATCTCAGAAGTTAAAAAAAAGGATACTGTCAGTAAATATCCCAAAATTCTTTACTCATTGCAGTGACAAGCATTTCTAGAATATACCAACAGTGTCTGGCACAATACAGACGTGATTTTGATCACCTCTAATATATTATTAACTATTTTTTGTGGCTTTTTTCTTATTAATATACATTTTTCTTTGTTTTTTTATGTTTACGTATTCGAAAGGATTTTTTCAAGAAAAGGTAAAACATTATACTTCGTTATTAATTTTAATGTTGAAATTATTAATAATCACTGTAAACTTTTAACAATTTTTCAGACCGAAAAGTATTCAGAGCTCACTTTTGACATTTAAAACAGGCTCATCTATGGTTTACTATGGGTACGTGATATTTTTTTTCATAAATTCCCCAATTTCTCGACTTTGGTTTGATGTATGGATAAAATTGTTCATAATTTTATTTTCAGAAAATAATCTCCTTGTGGACCTTTTCTTAAAATCTGGATGCAAGAAAAAAATATTAAAAATGATTTAATTTGATGTTTTATTTATTCAAATCGGATCAAATTTTTTTTTTTTTAATTTATTTTGCTTTACATGACCACTTAAAGAAATGTTATAACAATTTATATAAATATTTAAACACTTAACAATTTGGAGCAGGGGACATGCAGGAAGAGTTCACGTAGTGTTCTTCCAATCAGACCCAATTCTGGAAGAAGGCATCTTTACCAATGGTATATTTATGTTCATATTATATGAGAATATTTACGTGTCGTGACGTTTTGTGTCAATATCAATTAATCACTTAAACGAGATACAGCAACAAAGGTTTTTCATAGATATATTTTATATACCTACGCTTTTATTTTATTCACTTTCTCCATTTTAATATGGCAATAAGAATTTTAATTTCGAATATTAAATCGCCTTTCTTGCCTACATAAACCACATTGCAAATAAGTTAATTATTTGTTCTGTATATTTTTGAATAGTCTATATTTATTTTTATTATAATTAAAAATTTTATTAGAAATAACAGCTTACAGCTTGCAAGTATGTGTATTTGCTTAAGAGTGATCATTTCTGGAAAAAAAATTCTGATATATTACATAAAATTTTCCAGAGTTATTTAATCCTTAACAACTGAATAGTTAAGGCTGTTAGTTGTTGAAAGTTCATATTATAATCACTTTGGTAAATTTTCGTAAATAAAATAGGATAACACGCGAACGGCAAAATAAATATTTGAAAGTGTTATCGTATTCATTAAAATTTACTAAAGTGATTATTTAATTATTATTGCTTAATTTATTTCTCTCCTCAGAACTGTTAAAAATTACATACTGTGTTATAACGTTAATGAACAACAATAACATTCCTTTGGCAAGTTTTATATATATTGAATAAATCAGTATATTTTTTATTTGACTTCTGATTTATCGGATGTGCCTCAAGGCTCTAATCTCGAATCAGCTTTTTTAAATGTATTTTGCAAATAAATAGATGACACGTGACGTAATAATTTAAATATTTTTACTTCGTGGTATATCTTGAAACAAAGTAATTGTATCTCAATTCCAACTAATAATTTAAATTGTTAAAATTATATAATTTTACTCCTAAGAATATTTCTTGTTTCGTTGTGTATGCATCATAATTTTCCTTTATTTACATTTTAATTCCTGTTATTTTCAAATTAATTCACATACGTTTAAAAGAACGCATTTTAAACTATATCAACCATTTAATCATATTATAAAATTAATCGTAAAACTTACCGTCTTATCACTTTACTTAAAAGGGACTTAAAAATTGAATGCATTTGATACAATTTATATTTTTAAGTAAAACGTAGTTGAAATATCTCCCTAACTAAAGTTAAGGCTGACCTAATATTCTTCTCCCATTTATATGCATTTTAAAATAATATAAATACGTAATTTAAGAGGCCTTCGTGATACATTTGGAATAATCTAAATAAAAGTGTGATTCCAACAAAGTTAATCGTTTTATTTGAAAATAATATAATTTTTTAACTTTGAAAATGTTGAAACCGATGACAAAAAAAATTGTGTGTAAAAACCATGGTTCGTGTATATATTTATAAAAGACATTATTAAAACATGAAGGCAATTGGATTAAATTATAAGGAAATATATACAAATACTCACATAAAATAAATAAATAAAATATGTAAGAATTAATTATTTTTCCCTATCAACAACATCTACGGACCGGTTTCGATATATTTTTAATCTCATAAGCCTGGCGCAGTTGTAGACAGGGAATCGAGAATTATTTTGAAGTATTTAACTCTTCGGGTTAATAATCGATTACGATGTAAAAGATATAAAGGTGCCATCTATTGTCTAAAACGTTTAGACAATAGATTCATTGCCCTCAGATTGAATAAGTAATAAATAGTAAAATGCAGTTATTAATAAATACAACACAAAATGAACAAAACAAAAAATAGAAAAGGAAACAATTTAATTTTTTTTTAGTCTTTGTTTAAAATTTTCTGTTAATAAAATTATCCACAGGACAAGAAGAGTATTAAGATTAAGTATTTTTTATGCATTTCTTAGATATCATTGGATGCAAACTTTTATTTCCTTTTTGCAGAATGGCCCCAAATAAGAATACCGTATGATTTATATGGTAGATATAAATAAAAGCAAAATATGCAGATTTTAACATATCTTTAGAAACAGAATATGATTGGTTTCTAAGAAGATATATATTTTTGCTTAACTTGGCTTGCAGATTTAGGCCATGATTTTCCCATGTTAATTTGCTGTCTATACTTAATATTAGAAGACTAACAGAGTTTATAACAGATACACGCTTAAGTGATAATTAAGGAGGTTTTAGAATTATTAAGCTTCAGTTTGCTAATCTTAAACCATTCTATTGACGAATTTATAACGCTCGTCACTATAGTTCTTACCAGATGTTCTGCTGACATGCTATCTAAATTTTACGAAAGATCATTTATATACATGAAGGACAAGAAGGGCCTCATTATTTACCCCTGAGGGACACTATATTTTATAACGCAAAATTGGGAAGTGCTGTCTAAAGTTACTGCGCGCCTTTTTTGACTCAAAAATGACATCAATAATCTACAACTATTGGGATAGAAGTTCTAACAGAAAAGCTTTTGAAGCAAAATTGAATGTGTTACACAATCAAATGCCTTACTTTAGTCTAATAGATATTACTAACAACGACTTCGCGTCTATTGTAAAATTAATTAACTCATTATGAGCTAATATTGCTGTTATTCCTTTTCTAAAACCAATTGAGAATAGGTTAAAGTCCCATTTTATTTCAGTTAAACACTCATTTGCTCTAATTAAATGAATTTCAATATTTTGGACCTGTAGTAATTTTATCCTAACAAACTTCTTTTTTAAAAATCGGGACGTATTTTGCGCATTTAAGAGCAGAAGGAAATATATTTGTAGAAACGCATTTATTAATTAGTTCAATTAATGGACCAATGACCATCTCAGAATAACAATATGAAATGAATCAATATCTGATCCGTTCGTTTCTAATTTAAATTAGATGTTCATCACCTTGATAAAAGATAATTCATAAAATTGAAAATAATTTTATTATAAATATGCGAGGAAGAACTAGGCATTATATCAATTGGATGGAGCTTATTATTTGGAATAGAGTCAATAATTAAATTCATCTGGGCATATGGTATACCACTTGTATTATACTCCATTTTATTTGTTCATTTCAAATTAATGTATTCCACATGACTTTCCTATCAGATTCATGCATGTCGGTATTTGTAAATATATTTTTTAAATCAACTCAATCACTTATTTGTAACTTTTCTCTTAACAAGTCAAGATTATCTCTCATACTTGGCAATTTGAGTGCAAACCATTGAATCTATGATTTGTTATTTTGCAACTGATTTTTAGGAAATGATTGATTTAGACAAAAAAAACTATAATATCAATAAACAAAGTGCATTCACCTACATTGTTCATCTCCGCCAATATTGAACAAATGTATCTATTCAATAAATTGTAAATAGTAAGAACTCTCTGTATAATTGGAGAATATTTTGACATACCAAAGAATAATATAGAACTTTAAACGTTTGTATAGAAAGGTGTTCGTAATATAATCAGTATAAACTAAAAAAGTTTCAGCCTACATACCTATGTTGTTCCACAATAAGTATTGATTAAATATAAATTTTGACACACTATGGTCTCATGCTTTGTTCTGTGATTATAATATCGTAGTTTATATAAATTTTGATTTCATAATTTCTATATTTTGTTTTTGTCTTAATAATAATAAACCAAAAGAATTAGCGACTTAAACAGAAGTAGTTACGTTACGGACAAAATAAAACAGTGGTATATTAAATTTTGTCCGTAACGTAACTACTTCTGCTTAAGTTTCTAATCCTTTGGTTTATTATCTTTATATTTACATTTTCCATTCTAAATTCTAAAATCTAAAATTAAAATCCTAACGTATAAATGTTGGTTTTGCTGATAAATTGCTTCATTAATTAGAAATTTAATATAAATTTCGAACAGCTATAGGTTAGAATTTATTATCGAGGCAATATTGTTTGTGAATTTATATAAAACAAAAAAGTCTAGTTTATTAAAAAGAAACAACGTTTCTTTGAGAAAACCCTCCATTAATCAATAATGTGATTAACTTTCAGACATCTATTGGGGATCTATTGTTAAGTCTCACTTAATCTATGCAATATGTAATGTGAACATATATAAAACTTCTCGACTTTATTTTAAAGAAAATTAAATTTTGCATTTTAATATAGTAATATCAATAACCTACATCTATTATTCCGCCCATTTTTGCCCACTATATATTATTTAATATATCAAGTTAAGTTTGAATATAGTTAGATATTTTATATTATTATTGTTATTAGCAATAATACAATAATACGAAACTGTACTATAATAAACAACATTTTCAATTATATCTATATTTACACTAAATATGATAACTCTAAAGGTAATTCAATATCAAAGGGTATATTTTCAAGAAGTTACTGATTTGATATGTTATTTGAGAAGTAAATACCAGTAGCGGATGGAAACTTCCGACTGCACTTTAATTATATAAGTTGGCTATGATTGATTAATTCTCATAGTTCTGAAGTGGATGAAAGGGCAAATGTCTAATTCAGGAGAGCTTAGATATTACTGCCCCAAATTCCTTCGCATTAAGCATGTAGTATATAGTATATAATTTGATTACATCTGATTACAGCCAGTGAGTTTCAGTATTAACATGTTTATCACGTTATTGTATATTTATAAAACGATATATTGTTCCTTTCTCTATAACTTTATACATTCGTGATTTACATTGAGATTGTAATAATAAGCTTTCCAGGTTTCCCTTACGTTGGGGTTATAGTGGTTTAATGGTGGGCGTTTTGAATTCAATCCTAGCGTATTTATATCTGGTACTCTATTTAAGATAATTAATAAGGTAATACTGATGGCAAGTAATTATTCAGTATCTAAGTGATATTTAATATTTTCAACATTTATATATAAGAGAGAATATAAAATAATAAGATATTATTTAGACTCCATTATAAAGTTTATACATTTAGTGGAAAAAATAAAGAATATCACAATATTGATTAATTGAACAAGTTGATAAAACATCATTGAGAAAATAATAGATGTATACATATTTGTATTAATGAATTAACGGAATGATATTAATATTCTATACACTTTAAATATTAGGATTAACTTTTCTGATAGTTCGATGATGAACAGACGAAGAACTCGAAATTATAAACATTTTTAATAAGAGTTATTATTATATTTTAAAGAAACTGATGTTTACTAATGATTTACAGGCTAATAATTTAAATAAATATTTTTATCAAATAAATCTGCTGATATTATTAACCCCGCAGATATTATTCATGAAATTGAGGAGCGAAAAGTAAAGTCACATAATGTGTTAGTATTTAATTTACCCGAGCAAACCGGTCCCACGAATGAAAGAATGGATAAAGACATAAATTGTGTAAAATCTTTAATTGATTCCCAAGTGAAATTTGAACCTAAAAAAATTATTCGTCTGGGTAAACCTAGCAATAAGCCTCGACCGATTAAAATATCATTTTCCAATCCAAAAGAGGCCTTAGATGTCTTAAAAGTAACTCGAGCTACAGACACGGGCAGCATTCGGTTTAACAACGACATGACTCAGATGCAACGAGACCACCTAAAGAAAATAAGAAATGAGCTAGAAAAACGAAAGCAACAAGGTGAAACTGGGCTTACAATTAAATATAACCAGGGACATTCGTCAATAGTACACGCAATTCCGAAGAAAAAAAACTAACTGTTTATTTTCAAAATGTTGGCGGTCTGAAGGGTAAAATTAATTCTTTCAAGTTAAATGCGAATTTAAGCGTTTACGACGTTATAGTTTTGGTTGAAACATGGTTAGACGATTCAATTGGTAACGCTGAACTGGGTCTTACTAGTCACGAAATATACAGGTTGGATAGATCTCGTAAAAACAGCTGCAAAATAAGAGGTGGTGGGGTCTTTATTGCTGTTAAAAATAATTTGAAAAGTGTGAAGATTGAGAGCAACGAAACCATCGAACAACTATTTATCAAAATAAATAATAAATTAATAATTGGGTCAACATATGTGCCACCTGCTTCAAACATTTCCCACTACATAACGCATGCGGAAGAAATTGAAAACATCGCTAGCAATAATCCACAGTGCGAGATAATTTTGTGTGGTGACTACAATCTGCCAAATGCTGTTTGGGATTTTTCGGGGTCCAAAGTGCTGATGGTTAATAATAACTGTTATCCTGCTGATGTTCTGGCTAATGTTCTTAGCTTCTATCAGCTCCATCAAATCAATCAGGTACCGAACCCGAGAGGAGTATTGTTAGATCTTGTGTTTGCGAATGTTCCGGGTATAGTTATAAGCCACGCTAGTGACAAGTTGTGTGAATCTAGTGCGCACCACATTCCGTACTGTTTGAATTTGCCAATGACGCATTTGGAATTTACTTGTGTTAATACTAATTGGTATTATGATTTCAAAACAGCGGATTATACAGCGATTAATGACTGTTTAGCGGGTATGGATTGGAATAAGGTCTTTGTTAGTGATAGTGTTGACGCCTGTGTTTCCAATTTTAATAACATTATATATTCTTTGTTTGATGTATACGTACCTATTAAGTTCTCAAAATCGTCTAGTTACCCCAAATGGTTCAACAATAATTTAATTAAATTGACAAAATTAAAAAAATCTGCGCATGCCAAATATAAGAGTACTGGTTTACTTTCACACTACGAATTATTTAAAACTCTGCGTCAGCAATGCGCTGAACTCAGTAACACACTTTACAATAGTTATATTAGTCGCATTGAACATCAAATTAATAATAATTCTAATCAATTCTGGAACTACGTAAATGATTGCCGCAAAACCTCTGGGTATCCCAAACAAATGTTCCTAGGAAATGAAACTAGTGACACAGTAGCTCGTAGTGTTGATTTATTTGCAATGCATTTTGCTGCAGTTTATAAACAATCAAATAGCAATATTTTACCTGATCAGCATTGTAATAAATCAGTTGATATTCGTAATCTCAATGTTACCCTTACTGATGTATTTAACTCCATATTATCTTTACCTGATTCTTGTAATGCGGGCCCTGACGGTATCCCTGCATACTTCCTAAAAAGATGTATTTACACATTGAGTAAACCTATTTATACACTTTTTATAAATTCATTTACAACTGGTATTTTCCCAAAATGTTGGAAAGATAGCTTTATTGTTCCAATTTTCAAAAGTGGTTGCAGATCTAGTATTGCTAACTACAGAGGTGTGGAAATTCAATCTGTCATACCAAAATTATTGGATTTATTAGTCTCTGAACAGCTTAAATGGTCTTGTTCGCAACTATTTATCGATGAACAGCATGGATTTACTAAAGGTAAATCTACTGTAACTAATTTGTTGGTGTATCAAACATATTTATCGGATGCTTTGGAGAAGGGCTTACAGGTTGACTTCTCCAAGGCGTTCGATAGGGTTCAACATCACATACTGTTAAACAAATTAAAATCCATTGGATTTGGCGATCAAGTTTTAAGCTGGCTAAGTAGTTACCTAAATAACCGAACTCAATGTGTGCGCATCGGAAACTACCTATCTAATTATATTCATGTATCATCGGGGGTACCACAGGGTTCACATTGTGGACCTATTTTATTCCTTCTTTTTATCAATGATATTGGTCTAAATTTAAAAAAGTGTAATTTTCTCCTGTATGCCGATGATTTAAAATTGTTTACTAGCATTAAAACGGCTGATGATCAGTTGGCACTTCAGGATGACATAAATAGTGTTGCGTTGTGGTGTCGGGAGAATGATCTCGATTTAAATTTAAGTAAGTGTATGTGCATGTCATTTAATAGAGGAAATAAACTTTGCTTTAACTATACTATTAATAATAATGTATTATCGCATACTTCAGAGATAAAAGATTTGGGAGTTATATTCACCACAAAGCTAGAGTTTAATAAGCACATTTCCCACGTTTGCAAGAAATCTCTGAGTATATTAGGTTTTATAAGCAGATTTTCCAACTCTTTCAGAGCTTCTACAATAAAAACACTATACTTAGCACTTGTTCTGCCTCATTTAGAATATGCTTCACCAGTATGGTCACCTTACACCAAGATTGCGATTCACCAACTTGAAATGGTTCAGAGCAGATTTTTAAAATTAATGTCATTTCGATTAGGCAATGCTAACACAAATTTTAGTCATAGTGGAATGTTGGCTGTGCTGAATATTAAATCATTGGCTGAAAGGAGAATTTTTATTGATATGTCGTTCTTGTTTAAATTAATTCATGGGTTCATTCAATGCAGTAATTTGCTCCAAAAACTATCTTTTAATATCCCGCGTGGTTCCCAATCGAGATACAAACCATTATTTCGACTGGCATTCCATCCAACTAATTATGGGTTGTATAGCCCCGTCAGCAGAATTATGCGCACGGCAAATGCTATTAATAAAAACAGAAATTTTCATTTATTTTCTCCCTCTTTTTCTCAATTCAAAAGACATTTACGACATATTGATTTAACCAATTTCATTGAATTATTTTAATCATTTTTATTATTTATTTATTTATTTATCTATTTTTTTTTTTAATCTGTCTATTTATTAATGTAGTTAAGTTTTATTGTTGATGTTTTAATTTATTTATTTTTATTTGTTTATTTTCATTTTTTGTTTGTTAAAAATTTTAATATGTTTTGTTGCGTTTTTACATTTAACATTATAATGATTCTATCTGTGATATGTTGCTTTTGCACTAATTTCATCTGTGATAAAATTTGTGATACAACGCATTACATACATTTTATTATTTTTACATTTTATTTCTATTATTCACTTTACCAGTTTTAATTTATTTGTTTTAATATTTAAATTTATTTTAATGATTTTATTTATATTATTATATTTATTTTGACCATTTTACTTATATTATTTATATTATGATTTTAGCTGCTTTATCTATAGATGTATATAATTTGTTAAAGTTTTATTGTTTTTAACTTTTTTATTTATACTATCTGTGTTATTTATTGTATTTTATTTATATTATATTATTTATTTATTTATTTTACATCTTCTTAATAGTTTATATTATTTATTTAAATTAAGGGTAACACTGAGAAATAATAATTATTTTGTTTTTGTTGAATCTATGGGGTCTAGACACTTAGATTTAACCACCTTTGTGCACTTTTTTTATTATTTTTAATATTTTGTTTATTGTTTTTTTTTTAAATATTATACAAATTATATTGTACTATAGGAGATTCCGTAAATAAATTATTATTATTATTATTAAAAAAAAAATTATTATTATTATTATAACAATCCAATATATTATAAAGGAAGATTGCTATATATAATTTATAACCTAAAATATATAATAATATAATATTGTATGATAAATCTAGTATAATAAAGTTCTATTTTGGTAGCTATAGAAGATTAGTTGATAAAATGTTTTCCGCTATCGAACGGTGTCAGTATAATCATATTATGGGCAGACACAATATCCTATTATAGCATTGTCGTAACTATTTACGGTGCCAAATGTCAAACCGTATGCCAGAGCGTAATTGCATTTCCCGGGAAAGGATGATAGTCACACCAAATTGATTATATCTACTTCAATATTATACAGGACGGTACTCGTCAACATCTCATTTCTGAAATTTCCTCTCCGCTCCGACAGATCGCCTTTCAGTGTCGGCGGGAGACACGGGAATAAGAAACCTTTTAACGATATTATTTCTCCCCGGTTAATGTTTATACAAAACTCTGAGAAAGTTCGAGTGCCGGGAAAAAGTTGCGACGGAAAATAGAAAACCGTAACCGTTGTGCAACCGCGGCGTTTTTTATTCGCCTTCGTTTTCCGCGCTAGGCTACAAGTGAAAATGGGAAAATTAATTTTTTCGAGGGGGCGAGCGTTCCACGTAAGCTCGCCCGGGGGCGATTTTAATAAGTTGACGTTTAATTATTACCCTCATTATTTAGCAGGAGTTTGATACTTTGTTAATAAATTTACGAGCGGCATTTTTCTCGGAGTTGAACAGCTGATGACCTAATTGCGGCCCTGAATTACATCGTTAAACCGAAGCGCAGTTGAGTGATTGTGGTTTTAATGAAGAAGGGTTTTCGGGTATCGTGGATTTTAATCCTACACAAATAATTGTTTTTATAAGCCATGTGCGGACGAGGAAAAATTACACACTCGTCCATGTTCTGACTAACGAGCTTTTCTCTCGTATAAAAAGCTTTATAATGAGTATATTAATTTTTCATTCGGTGCTTATTAATTAATAATCATTATTTTAAAATAATTCCAAGAAAAGCATTGCATAATTATCATCCATAACAAAAGCTTTGCATTATAATATATAGGCGAAAATGTATATTACTAATTTGTAAAATATGTATTCTGAACAATAATTATTTGAATATTTTATATATGCCTTTTAAATAATAATAATAATAATAATAAATTCGTTTATTGTCCAAAGAGAATAACCTAATAATAGGACAAATTACAATAAAATGGTAATAACAATCTAACAATGTTGACGAAAACTGACGGATTTTACCAGTATATGACATAGAACTGTATTTCCTTATTTACTTTTAATTTAGTTTGATGTACCAATTGACGAATGAGCCAATATTAAGTTGAAGATTATGAGCATCAGCTTGGTTAAATACGATGTTATAGGTTTTTTTAATCATCCGCACATCCCAATATTTCGTGAATTAATTATTGAATGAGGTCGTCAATGAATATGATAAAGAGAAGCGGACCAATATTAGACTCTTGTGGCACTCCTGTAATAGCTATTAATTCATTCGACGTATAACCATTGCATAAGACATAATTAAACTTTTCCATAAGATGAAAAAGTAAGCTTAATAAAATAAAAAGAAAAACCAAATGCACAGAACCTACTTAGAAATAGGATGATTTATACTCTCAAAGTCAACACTACATCTACTTTCTATCGGCAGTCCAATGTTTCTGTTATAATCTGTGTTATCGTCGTTAAGTTGGTTACCTTTTACCAGCAATGTATAAATCTATGTTGCGTAAGCGAACAATGAGCGCACATATTTTTAAAGATAGCGTTATTCATTGCTGCTTTAAAAACTTTGCTAAATTTGAAAAAATAGCAATAGATCTGTAGTTATCAACATGCGTAATGTCTCCCTTTTTAAATACAGGACATACCCTAACACGTTTTCATACAAATCTAGTAAATCTGATAAAAAGCTATAACTTACATCACTAGCAATGAGTAATTTATTTCATAGTATAGCCGCCATCATTAAATTGCCCTTTTCAGGTAGAGGTTGCATATAAAAAGAGTAATTAATATCATCCTCAGAAGTGTTAGTGATTGTCGTGGTGGAGGTATCTACACTCGATTTCAATCATAATACGATTGATGCCAAACTTGACGATAATAATTGTTTATTCGTTGGTACAAAATGATTAAACTATCAAAAGAAATAACTTTAATTTAACAGAAAACAATTAATAATGAGTTCCATAGCCTCACACAGCAACACAATAATTTAACCTTCTAGGCATACTTAGAATCAAATGGTCTGTATCTGCTTGAGGCATCTCATTCCAAGCAACTTTTAACTGAAGTAACAATAAACAAAGCCTGGATTCATCACTAAACGCAATGTTGTTCCATCTTTTAACCCAACCTTGCCGCACTTGACACCAAACCAGACGAGCAAGTTTCTGAGGTGGGGTTAGTGGAAGACGTCTAAAGGGACGATAAGAATAGAGGCCAAAGGAGGCAATTCGTCTATAAATGGTAGTCATTGAAATCTGACGATTTACAACTCTTGTCCAATCTACGGAAACAGACCTAGTTCTTTGAAATCGGTTCTGTGTGGCCATTCGTCTGAGAAGCCAATTTCCACGGGCGTTACTACGTCGGGGAGGTCTTCCAGCAGGACGATGTCGCTGTATACCTTCTTCTGATCAGGAGGACCATATTCTCGCGACAGTTGTGTGATTTTGTTTCACTCTGCCAATTTTGCGGAACGATAAACCTGTTTCTTTCATGTCGATAATTAAACCCCTATCAAACTCCAAAATTTGGGAAAACATTGGGTGTTGTCTTATTCTGGGCATTATAAACTGTTACTGTGACAACTTCAGAATAAAACTGCTAATAAATTCTAAGTAAATACTCTTTAATGCCCATAGTTTTGCACCAATCGTATTATTCTTTCTGGTTGGTGCAGTTCATGTGAAAGTGAATGTATATTGGAGAACCATTCTGCAAATGTATCTTGTGGATGAATTCGTAACCCTACCGTAGTGTACCTTGTTTGTTAAAGTGAGTCACCCCTGATACGCTCCTGGAGTGTGATTTTTATCCTTGTCTGCTTCCCTAGTCCATTATTAGTTTAATTCTGAATACTTACATAATATATAATGAGCATGAGATGTTCAAAGTGTAAAGTTATGATTCAGATAGGAGTATCATGCACAGACTGTCAAGCAATTTATCACCCTGGTTGTATCGTCCGCTACAAAAAAATTTCACATTTGCCTAGTAAATGTGAAAAAATATCGCTATGTCCTCGTTGTAATAGAAATGCCCGCTCAACTAATGGGGATGAGGAGTGCAACACTAATGACGATACAACTGATTGCGCTTTGATACTGGATTCCAAAACAGATAGTGAAGAATTGATTAACATACATGCATTAATTCTTGAACTCAGGAATGAAAACAGATTACTGCGTGAAGAAATTAATGTTCTTAAAAAGAAGTCGTAGGAACCAACAGATAATTTTATTGCCTTTTTGAAAAATTGAAGGGTGATCTCCTGGTTGGAACCAAGCAAATTGTATCAGAGATAATAAATAATTCAACATATGAAAATATAACGGATTCAAAATCAAATTCTTCTTCTCAGCCAAGGGATGTTGAATTCATTGATTACTCTCTCTCAAAATCAACTTTCTTGTCAAATCGGGAGTTATTACTGTCCGCTGATAATTCATTACCAACAGCAAGACTTCCAACATTTTCAAATAACTCCATGGATTCTCAAAGAGCGCCGAGTTCATTGGAGCCAGAGTCGTCAACTCATACTGGATTAAATAATGGACTACCATCAAGAAATAATCATCAGAAAACAACAAATTCTCCAATTTTAGGATCTAATACTTCCACTTCTCTGGTTGGTGTTGCAGTCGAGAAGAAAGTTTGGTTACATTTTAATAATTTGCAACCCAGTAGAACAAAGGCGCAAGTCTTCTATCCGTATTAATAATATAACTCCAAAAAAACTGAGCATTTATTATCAGAATCTCGGTGGTATGAAATATAAATTGAAAAATATTAGTCATAGTATAAATTGCTCACCTTATGATGTCATTGTTTTTACTGAGACTTGGCTCGACGCTTCCATTGATAGTACTGAACTTTCAAAAATTTTTCAGTTTTTAGAGTTGATCGATCTCCGATAACAAGTCTCAAATCTAAAGAAGGTGGAGTGCTTGTGGCTGTTAAAAACAACTTGCACGCTTCAATTATTCCTACTTCACAAACCGGTACGGAACAAGTCTTTGTGAGAATAAACAAAAAAATAATTATTTGTTCGATATACATACCGCCAAGCTGATATGAATGCAAATGCGGACCACTGTACGTCTGTTAATTTAATTAAAACAAATTATGCTTTGGATGAAATCTTAATTGTTGGTGATTTCAATCTGCCTAATGCTAAGTGGGCATGTAATTTAGAAACTGTTTTAGCTGATAATAATAGTTGTGCGAAGGCTGAAATCTTGGCTGAATGTTTTGATTTTCACAACATATTTCAACTTATTAACTTATCTAACTCTAAAAATGTTTTTTTTTAGATTTTTTTTTCTGATGTTTCTGATATTGCTGTCGACTATGCACATGATCAATTATCTAATTCCTCATTACATCACAATTCTTATGAATTAGGTATTCCTTTGAATGCAACTTACGAACAACTTACTTATGATGTAACAGAATATGATTTTAAGCGAGCGCAATTTGCGGAGATCAATAGTTTCCTGTCAGGCATTAACTGGGACAGAACTCTAAACTATGCTGATATTGATGAAAATACTAACGTCTTTTATATTATTTTGTATCTAGCAATAGACAGATATGTACCTCTTTTGAAGTACAAAAGTGGAAAATTTCCTAAATGGTTGTTCAATAGCGAGCTGATAAAGTTGAAAAATGAGAAAAAATTAGCTCATCTAAAGTTTAAACAAACTAATTGTGTGTATGACTACAGTATTTTTTCCACTTTAAGAACTCAGTGTAAAACTTTAAACGATTTTCTTTATCGGCGTTATATTAATAATTTTGAGATCAAAATTAAATCTAATCCCAGAATTTTTTGGAATTACCTTAAAGAATCTAGAAAAACTAGTGGTTTCCCTAAACATGTGTTCCTCGAAAATTCATTGTCGACTAATTTACAGGAATGTGCTAACTTATTTGCTGATTTCTTCTCTTCAGTTTATGTAACTGACAGCGGATTTGCAATTCCCACTTTAAGTTCTAAAAGGCAGATTGATTTTAATAATTGGTATCCAATTACATTATCAAATGTTTTTGAAGATTTTACGAAACTAAATAACAGCACTAACTCTGGCCCGGAAGGTATTCCACCTGTATTTTTAAATTGTGTTTATTCATTGGCCAAACCAATTTATTTATTGTTTCAAAACTCTTTGACTACTGGGAAATTACCTGCTATGTGGAAAAGTAGTTTTATTATTCCTCATTACAAAGCAGGAAATAGAGGAGATGTAAAAAACTATCGGGGAGTATCGTTGCAGTCAACAATTCCTAAATTATTAGATTCATTTGTTACATCTCAACTAATTTTTGCTACTAAAAAGATCATCGTCCATGAGCAACATTGATTTTGTCAGGGCAAATCAACAATTACTAATTTGTTAACTTTCTAAGTTTTTGTACTTGATGCCTTAGAGAGGGGTGCTTAAGTGGATACGATATATACAGACTTCTCTAAGGCATTTTACCATGTTAATCACAGAATCCTTCTTAGTAAACTCCACTCACTAGGCCTGGGCTCTACAATTGTTAATTGGTTTGAAAATTATTTATTAGATCGGATTCAATATGTTAAACTCAATAACTGTGTTTCAAAAGCTATTCATGCGAAATCTGGGGTACCACAAGAATCATTTTCATTAATGATGTAATAGACCCCATCACTTATTCCCAAGTTTTATTGTTTGCTGATGACCTCAAAATATATAAAGCCATTACAAGTAAATCTGATATTGAAAAGCTTCAGTTAGACCTTGAAGCTATTCACCTATGGTGCGTGTCAAATTGTTTGAATTTTAACCTGGACAAATGTTACCACATGATTTTTTTTAACAAACATCAAATTTAAAAAAAAATATATTACCATATTAATGGTTATATTCTTAATTGCGTCACGCAAATAAAATATTTGGGAATACTTCTTGATAGTAAACTTTTTTTTACTGCTCATATAAAGAATATTAGTTCAAAGGCTGCACGTACTCTAGGTTTTGTACAAAGATTTTCGATAGACTTTAGCCCTGAAATATTTAAATTACTATATTCCACATTAGTAAGACCTCTCCTAGAATATGCTTCTATAGTATGGACACCTAATTACAACACCACCCAAGTTGCAATTGAAAAAATACAAACTAAATTCCTAAAGCTTTTATGTTATCGTTGTGGCATTAACTATGATAGACATTCATTACGCTCTTTTAATTTAATGTCCTTAAGTGAGAGGCGGTTCGTTGTTGGAAATATGGTATTCCTTTTTTAAATTAACCAATGGTCTGATTGATTGCAAATTTCTTTTAACTAAATTAAATTTCAATGCAACTTCTCTACATTTGCAGAGAACCCGATTAACTTTTAGACCTGAATATCACAGAACCAACTTTGGGATGAATAGCCCTATATGTAGGATGATGCGGCTTTTTAATTTATTATGTAAGTTTAATGTCGACTTGTTTAGTGTTTCGCTCAATAGTTTTAAGAAGCAGTGTAACAAAATCTTGTGTAGTAATAGTATTTTAAATATTAACTAGTTTTTATTATGTTTAATATATGTATATGTATTATTTTTAAATTTATATTGTATAGCTCCCATTTTATCTATGTTATTGCTGTATTGGTAAATCCGTTTTAAATTTGAATTTGAATTTGGAATTTGGAATCAATTTTTAAATTTTGTAGTTTATATGAACAAATCTCCACAGTTCCTCGGATTGGTTTCTATTTTTCGTTCCATATCCTCAAATGATTATTATAAGCAGCTTTAATATCTTTTTTGGTAGGTGCATTGAGCGTTTTGGGTTTTTTAAGGTTATTTTAATTACTCGTTCCTTTCCACTTATATATCGTTTTTTATAATCCCCGAATAAAACGTATTTTATTAAACTGCATTTTAGATCCTACTATTCTAAACTATAATACAATGTACACCAAATTATCTTTAGTGTATAGTTTACGTCAGTAATCTCACCAAGGAAAGTCAAATCTATTTGTGAGATTTTATATAATTTATTAAAATTAGCCTTGTGAAAAATGTACCTTAGATTGTTGGAAGACGAAAATAATAGAAGTATTATTTTACTAAGAAAGTGTGCAGTAATAGATGATAATTATTAACGGGTACAAAAGGTGGATCATCCGTGTTGATCTAAATTTTCTAAAATTATAGTGAGCAAAAAAGCATCCAATAAATACTTTTTCTAGTTCTATGGTTTTAGCTGATTCCGACAAAGGAAAGAAAGAAATGCAGCTTATTTGTGAGATTAAATTCTGTTATTTTAATGAATAATTGGAAGGTCTAAGAAATTCATTTTGTTATCGCTTTTCTACTGTGAATTTAATTTACATTTTATATATTTTATACATTTGATCATTTAGTTAGAGAGTGTATTGGTAATACCATCCATAAAAATATTAAATTAAATCTTTAAAATTCGGAAAGCCAAATAGATAATCAATATAATCAATCAAAATTCATTTTTTTTTTTCAAACAGAAACACCATTTTCATCCAAATTACAGTCCATATGTTTAATATAAATAAGTAGAGTTAGAGTTAGAATTAAAAAACTTTCAAGCGAATTAAAATAAACTTTCTGAGCCCTCAAGAATATATCCTTAAAACGCACAGGGCAAATTATTAAGTCAATAAAATAAAAAAATTCAATTAACCCTTTTTTACAACTAAAGCCAACAAATATAACTTAAATGTTTGTGTGTAAAATGTATGCTTTAATAACAGCTGAAATTTAGCAGCTTTAAATAAAAATTCAACTGCAAGTTTTTAAAATCAAATAAAAAACTTTACTGTTCAATATTAATACATTTTTTCCAATCTTTCAATAGTTTTAATTCATACTTCTAACTACCAAACAGCACACCTCGAACACAAGAATTTCCTATAAGAATAAGATTACGAATGCATTTATTTCAAAATATTGCTCTCACAAATCGACAGTAAAAAAAATATTGTCATATAAGGTGCATATACATACAATATAAATATAAGAAACATAGAAGAAATGGCTTTTAGCACATTATTCACATTATGCATATACCATGATTACAGACACAAATATTTGTTGAGGCAGTACGGTTCCTTAACAAAATGTTCTAAGATTGTTAATGTTTTTAATATTATTCTGAAGTTTATTATAGAGTGTAACTGAAGAGTAAAAGCAACTTTGTTCATATACTGTTAGTGTATGTATTGGATAATTATTTATATCGTTCGAGTATATTGTGGTTGTAAGTGAATGTGAATCTTTCTGCAACGCATAAGCAAAGACAGTCATATTTGAATTTCGACTACTTTGTTTCCTATCGATTTCACATAGACATTCAAAAAGCTTTTGAGTCAATCTGGTATTGGAATTTGCAGTTTAAATGTGATTCATTAAAGATTTTACCTCGTCTCCTTAACTTAGTTAACAAATTTTGATCTTGTACGCTCTCACAAGTTAGATTAGAAATAGCCTCTTACGTGTTTTTTTCCTTAAAAATTTGTTCCTCAAGGCTCTCCTCTATCACAAATCCTTTACGGTATTTATGTCCCTCCAACTTAACCGTCCCTGTATACAGATAATATAACCTTAGCAGTATATCCCCCACCTTGCACAAGGCACTTACCATTCAAGAGCTAATCGATACCATAAAATCATAGTTTGAAAAACTGAAAATAACACAAATAGGTCTTAATTACTTTTCATCGTGTACATAATTTGCCGTTTAAAAAAAGGCATCCTTATCTATTGGTTTCTCTTGCATTCTTCTTATACCATCTAGATAAAATTATCTCGAAAATACCTTATAATCGTTGGTTTCTTTATTTTACAACGACATTAGCGATCACAACGTTTGAAAAACATCAGAGTGGTTGACTTAATTTAGTCAATAGTAATGAAGACGTTTGTACGACAGATAAATTCAGTTGAAAACCGCGGATCTATAGACTACACAGAAGATAATTTCATTTTGTTAGCTAATAAATTGTTTTGCTCTGTTTTAAAATCTGTTTTTTACTGAGGGGAAAAAAACCATCTCATATTGGTTGTACCTACGAAGAAAATACAGAAACGAAGAAATAAATGACATTTTACCCACATCCTAAAAACCTAAGACATGAATATGAATCTCTGCTTAATCTCGATTTAGAAGTTACATTACATGAAGCAAAAATAGAATGTTTTATAAAAATAATAGTTTCACTAACTTCAAAGAAGACTATTTACGTTATTTCAATGCTATAGGAGATCGAAGCCAACATAATGGAATACCATTAAATTAATGAAAACCAAATGTGAATCCAATGATAAATTGTATTGTAAATACTAGCACTTTCTTCACAAATTTGTTCTTATTAGCTAAATAAAAATTTCAATGATTTAATTATTTCTGAGGCACAAAGGCAACCCAATCAAAATCATGGCAACAGAATAAATGTCTCCAAATTGCAGAAATTTCTTAATAATACCTCCTTTATCAAACTGACATCAGATACGACCAACAAATAAAAAAAAACAAGAAACACAGGCACTGAAGAATTTTCCAATAAGTCCAAATAATATATTCCATTATAAAGTTATTAATCCGGTAGACCATATGGGAGTTATATGGTCTACCAAAATTACATAAACTCAAATTCCTATTTGCCCTATCTTTTACTGAACCGATTTCAAAGCACAATTCATGAATAAAACTCAGTACTTAATTATACCACGTAGAAGCATCTTAGTATCATCCGACAACAAAATTTTTTTTCCATCAATAGTAGTAACATACCATCAGCATTTCCTGTGTAAATGGACTCAAGGACAAAACGAAAATTTTCGAAACAAAAAAATAAAATAAAATTACGAAAACAATACTTCCCCTATATGTATATACCATATAGGGAAAGTAAAAATGATTATCATAAAGATTAGATAGTGTTTATCAGTAACAACAAAGTATTCGTTGTTTGAGGTGCAAGAGCAGCAGAGCTAGGAGAAGAAGGGATATTGTGGAACCTCTATTATTGGAAACGAGAAGCAAAGTAGCGGTACTCAGACTGGAAATTGAAAGAAGCAAGGGACGGAAGTTGAAGGAGCACTACGACCAGGTTGAGAATCATCTGTTGGGGAAACAAAACTGTATCGTAAAAGGAAGGATTAAAATGAGAGGCCTGCAAAAATGTTGTAGTGCCTGGTGAGATAAGTGTTCCTGACGCAGAATATACCTAGGAGTTGATCTCTCCACTCCTAGCCAGGTAGCTGCTTCAGGAACGTCGTCTGCTCTCTCTCGATGCAATCATACTCTTCCATTCCCCACGTTTCCACACCATACCATTTCAGCGACATTTTAAGTAAAATAGTAAATACAGTTAAGTGTAGAATCAGCTATAACTAATTGCGCTATTTACATATATCTTTGTATATCTATTTATTGTTTACGTTTACGCTAACTTAAAATTAGTAGTTTTGATTATTTTTGATATGTTATTTCGTCTGTTCCTAATTTGAATTACTTTATTGCAGCGTTTTGTTTTATTTTATTATTCATAACCAATTTGTTGTTATTTTGTAATTTATATTATCCTGTAATTGGATACTTATCTGTTGGATAATAAAGCATTTATTATTATTATTATTATACATCAATATCGGTTTCACGCATTTTACACGTCATCAGGAAGTTTCCCTCTAGCAGCTTTCCCCACTTTCTTTTGCGATACACCATGCCTTCCTTACTTTCTGTTGCAAGTATTTGACGTGTTCCCTGTATCCCCCACCACTCGTACACACAAACCCCAGATATTTAAATTCTTTTACTCTCTCAATCACCTCTCCTTTCCATTTCAATTCTTCCACTCTCCCTTCTCTTCCTCTATTCGTAAAATTCATCAATTTTGTTTTCTTTACATTCACGTATAGACCCATTTTATCCATATACCTCTAAACTATTCCTAACATATCTTTCATCTCTCTCAACTCCCTCGCTAGTAACACTATACCATCCGCGTATGCCAACATCCATAATTTCATTCTCCCAATCACTACTCCGCCCACCTGTCCTTTTCAAAGCACCTCCTCAAGCTCACTCATATATATATATGAAATAACAAAGGGCCGAGCGGGCATCCTTGTCTTACCCCCTTCCATATCCTAACCTTGTCTGACATATTTTCCCCTACTTTCGCTCTGATCCATGTCTCTTCATACACCCTTCTCAACCATTCCACCGTCACATACCTCTCCTCTTCAGACATTCCATCAATTTTTCCTTAGGCACATAATCATACGCCGCTTTCAAGTCTACAAATACTGCATTCACAATCTTTTTTTTCCTCTCAAACACCCTTGTAAGCGTAAAGATTAGATCTCGCGTTTCCTTGCCCTTTCTAAATCCGCATTGCGTTTCCGGCAATATTTCTTCTTCCTCCACCTCTTCTTCTAGCCGGTTCTTTGCCACCGCCATGGCTATCTTGTACCCTGTACACATGGTTCTAATTTCTCTCTAGTTTCCAATCTCTTTTTTGTTGCCCCCCTTGTATACCGGGTATATTACGCCTACTCGCCAAGACTCCGGCAAAAGCCCTTTCTACTTCTCCATCTGTAAATATCTCCACTTCATCTATGTGTTGATAATATCCCCATTTAATCTTTGCCAGTTGAAGTATCATGTTCTCCAATTATCTTCTTCCATCTGCTATCTTCCAACCATCTTGTTTCTGCCCCTTACTCTCATACTCCTCCATCCATATTTCTGTAGATATCGGCCAATGGTCCGATCCCAGTAGCTCTTCTACCTCCATTTTTTTCAATTTCTTCTCTTTCTGTCCCCTTTACTAATACATAATCAATAACTGATGCTCCTTGTTGCCCCAGGTACGACTTTTTCCCCTCCCAATCACCATCGGTGCATCCATTTAATACATCCCACCCTTCCTCCAAAATCCAGTCTCTCAAGATTCTTCCTTCTTTATTAATATGCCTGTCTTGTGATCTTCTCCGTATCAATTTGCCTTGATTATTTACTCACCCACATCTCTCTCAGATCCTTGCATTGAAATCCCCTTTCACTATACATCTATTTCCCTTGCTTGCCTCATCATCTATTTCTTGTCTTACTTCTTCGCAGTTCTTATTTACGTACACACGTCTTCCCCATACATTTTTCTTCTTACTTTTTTCAATTATCTCTTTATGTTGATCTTTCACCTCATTCCATAATAGACATTTGTTATCAATATACAATTTACCACATCCGACTTTCACTAACTTTCCTCTTATTCTCTCTTCTCTGGCTACTTTTCTCAATTCCATCTGCACATCTGTACCACTGAGTTTGTTTGCATTTTACATTACCTTAACCTTATTCGTAAAGTCCTTCATCCTGGCTAATATTATTCCTTCTTTCATTTCAAAGGCATCTTTCACCTCGACATTTATCTCTAGTTTCACTTTTATTACTTCTTTGATGGATTTAGGTACATTTTCTCCTTTTTTTACTACATTTCTTACCACATTATTGTTGTGTTTGTTCTTATTTTCTCTCTTCTCTTGTTTTTCTTCTAGCTCTATTATCTTGCTGCGCAAATCTCTCTCAAATTAGTGGTATGATGAAGACACATTTCCCAAGGGATCGAGCGGGAGAGGAATGTACAAGACAGCGACTTTGATGACCCATTCACGGTGGAAGAGATTGAAGGGCTGCTACCCTTCTGTCAAACAAGAAAGCCAATTGCAGTGGAGGCGAATTATTCACGGACGTACAGGTGGCCTGGAAGAGAGGAAAGAGCCAAGACATTCTCTCCAGAATATTCAAGTACTTGCTGCTATTGTATTCGGTTGTGCTAATTAATATTTGCGGATGTATCATGAAAATGTCGGCGCTCGAGTCTCGTATCCCTAGAAAATGGGAATGACTAACTTATGCCGGCTGAAAGGCAGAGCCCGGCATAAGGTATTCAGTCCTTTTTTCTAGGGATGGATGGTATGTAAACCAAAAAATATTGAATACTCTCAAAATATATTTTCTAGGCGTTAGAAAAGGCCATCATGAGAATGATCATTGATCACATAGAGAAGAAGGGCGGGTTCCATCCAAGGCAGTTCGGATTCCGACAGCGTCGATCTACTATCGAAGCCACTGAAACTAACACAGGGCCACTAACGTAGAGGTAACATGTGGTGATGATGGCCTTAAACGCGTACCAGCAGTACAAATGTGTCGATTACATTGCAGACAGGAAAAATACACAGCTAATATTAAATGCCATGGTGCCACAGGGATCGGTCCTTGGCCCTAAGCTGTGGAACATGGTGTATGACGAGGTACTGGAGCTGCAGCTACCACCGACCGATAGCTGCAGCTCCTACCACGCGGACGACCTGGCGCTTATAATTATAGACAAAACTAAATAATACAACGGTGGCTGGAAGAGGTCGGGATTAGCGTCGAGACTAGCAAAACTAAGACAATATGGCTCTCCAAAAAGAAGCAGCCCATAGGAGGGGGAGAGTATCTGATAGTATGGCTAGAAGCAGCTGATGGAACGAGGAAGATGAAGGCCATGATAGAGGGTTTGACGTAGAAAACGCAGGTAAGAGGCGAAGACGCCCAATAATGTCGGAGGTCAAAGCCAAACTGTCATATGGGGCCTTGGTATGGTCCAAGACGATGGAGACAGAAAGGAACGCGGCCAGAGCTTAGGGTTGCCCACCTGCGAATAACTTGAGCTTAACGACGGTCACCATGGATGCAGTGGAACTGCTAGCAGGTCCCTCAATACCTGAACAATAAATTCATAATGGAAATAGATATAAGAGCTTCATTGCATTTTCAGATATCATCATTAATTTTAATAAACTTGCATACAAAATATATAAAAAAACCTACAACATACAGACTTAAACTCATATATACACTGCCTAATCAACATTTCACCACATAGAGAGGATTTCGAGAATAAATTTATTAACCAAAATCTGAATCAAAAGTAGAAATCTATCATCGCCAAAACATTATATAAACGCAATGAAGTTTCAAAAGAAGACGTTCATGTCTGCGCCCTCAATTACATAAGATAAACAAGCAATAACATCAGCAAAAAGACAGAAAACACCAAAGAATAATTTAAGTACGCTAGGTCTCGTATCCAAATTCGAAGTTTACTAATTCAATCGCCAAGACTGCGATTCTATATAATAATAATATTTATTATCCAACAGTTTACATTAAACTAATTACAGGATAATATTAAATAGAACTAAATATAATACATTCGTGCTACCTTAATAAATGAGAATAACAAAGCAACAACATAAAACAAAAACAAACTGATTTCAAATAAATTAAATTATATTACTAATTACTAATTATATTACGAATGCTAAACTTAAACAGATAAAAGCAAATAATATATTCGAACAGACATTCAAATTATATGAAAAATAAAATTTAATATTAATACAATTTCAAGTACTTTACAAGACATGAGAGTTTTATATAAAAAATATCAATTTCATCTGGTAATTCGTTAATTGTGTTACACATTGACGAAATTGGGGAATGTTGATGATGTGTAGTGTTAGTTCGTGTAAGATTAAATGTTTGTTTGTACCTACTGGTCTCTCTAGGAACGGTAAAATTTAGTCGCGATAAAATGTATGGGTCACGTATATTATTATGTATAAGCTTATGGATAAATGTAATTTTCGCTATTCTGCGCCTGTGAGCAAGGGAGGATATTTTAAATTCATTTTGTAATTCTACGGAAGAATAACCTTGAACTGGATAGTGCTTATGACGCTTGTAATAAAGCGCCTTTAAAAACTTTCTTTGTATGCCCTCAATTTGAGAAATATGTATTGAGTAATTGGGATCCCATACTATCGAACAATATTCTAACCTACTGCGTATAAAAGCAAAATAGAAGTTTATTAGTGGCTGAATACTTTTGAAAGGTTTAGTGTTTCTCAAAAGAAAACCTAACATAGATAAACTAGATTTACATAAATAAGAAATGTGATTGTTGAAACTTAGCTTATTGTCAAAAACTATTCCTATATACATCGGAGAAACTGGCAGACATTTCAATAGTACAATAAAAGGACATAAACAATCAATATGAGATTTATCTCACACTGGAAACGCAGATCATTCCATCTTTACAAACCATTAATTACTGAACATTAAGCCACAATTACCTATAATTAAAATAATCCTCTATTTCACAAATTAGCTATATTTCATTTTGTGATACACAGAGCCTACATAACCAGAGAACTAGGCAAAATATTATTTAAATAGGAAAATGGTTATCAAGTAGTATCAAAGAACTTTACAAATCAATCAGGGCTTAACTAAATTTTGTGGATCACACTTATTTTGGGCAAGTTGTAGATACATAGAAATTTCAAAAACATCAGATTACCTTTAGACTAGCGAATAAACTTTCAAACATATTTTTAATACCAAAGCCAAAATATAAACACATCTTTTAGAATAAAGGCAAAAAACAATTGGAGTTGTTTAAGATTTCCCATCAAATCTACTACTTAACGAGTAGACACATTTAATCTTTTTAAAATTATTTAAGCTCTTATAATATTATGAACCGGCTTCTAAGAAAAAGACCTTTTTTGGCATATCATCCTCAATTACATAAAACATCTTTCCTACACACTATTTACACATGTCACCAATCTCTCTTCCCCCAATTCCCACAATCTCCTCTCATACCTGAACCGCTTCTAAAACAACGCGTATTAATTCGCTCTGCACCAAAATGCAATTTCTTAAAGTGCTTTGAAAAATTCTCTCCTATTAAAATTTTCAAAATTTTACGTCTTATCAAAAAAAATTAATAAATATCTTATTCTTTTTCTTATTTTACCACGTAATAGTGACCTACATAATTAGATACTATCGTTTTGTTAAAATTGACAATATAAACTTGGCTTGTTTATATTTACAAATTATACCAGTATTTTATTGACTCTTGCATTTCAAATCCTTTATTGGTAATTATAAAACTTGAAGTCTCATCTAAAAAACTGCAATAACTGTAACTTGGTTAAACCCAACAAATGAACACAATTACACAATTACAAAGCAGAATTCAACTCTAGGAACTCGATAGGAGGGGGATATCTATTTATATAAGAAATGATATTAATTATAAATTAATAGCAAATAAAACCATAAATGAAATTCAATTATTAACAATAAGGACTTTAAAAAACAAATTAACTATAACACTGTTATATAAACCTCCCCAAATGTCACTAAATATTCTTAAAGACACCCTAAAAAATCATATATTTACAAGAAAAAAAACTCACATTATTCTAGGCGATTTCAACATTAATCTATTAGACAAAAACAACAACTCACGAGATTATAAAAATATAATAACCGAACATAACTACAAAATTAAAAATAAGATAAATAAAAATTGTTATACACGACTCAACTATAATGGAAATAATTCTATACTAGACCATGTCATCATAAATAAAACTCATTTAATAGATAAAATTAAACTCCTAGACACAAGTATATCCGACCATAGAGTACTAGTCATACACACAACAAATACAATAATAAATATCAAAAATTACACTCATAAAAGTAAACCACGAAAAAATCGAAAAGGAAATTAAAAGCATAAATATAGACAAAATAAATAATTTTCAACAATTATCGAATGAATTAGAAAACATAATTCGAAATAATCAAGTATCGAGGCATATAAAAAGAAAAGAAGACGATCCATGGATTACTGAAGAAGTAATAGAACAAATAAAACTCAGAAACAAACTACAGAGGAAGCATACTAAAACCCGATGAATGAAATTATACACAATATATGACACAAAAAAATCGCCTATAAATTTAATTAAAAATGTAAAAAAGCAACATTATAAGAACAAATTTGAATCAAACAAAAACAACACAAATGTACTCTGGAAAATAATAAATAATCAAATAAATAAAAGTAATAGAGGGGATAATGACATAAATGAAATAAGAAAGACAAATGGGGCAATTACAAATAACAAACAGGAGATGAAATAAATAACTACTTCGCAAATGTTGGCAGAAAATTAAAAAAATCAAACAAATAAAACACCAATAACTACGAAAACTAAAAAGAAATTTGATACCCTAACGTTTCAAACAACAAATTACGAGGAAATAAATAATATAATCAATGGATTAAAAGAACACAAAACACCCGGATTTGACCAAATCACAAACCGCACAATTAAAGAAAATAAAGGTACATTAACACCAATATTGGTAAAAATTATAAACAAAGTAATTACAGAAGGTATATATTTAAACTATATGAAAAAAAACAACGATTGTCATACCTGTGTTTAAAAAAGGCGATAACAAAAACCCCGAAAACTACAGACCTATTTCGCTATTATCAACATGAAATAAAATACTAGAAAAAACAATACAGATACAATTAAATAAACATTTAGTCAAATACAATATCATACACGCACAATAATATGCCTTTCAAGAACAATCCGGAACATCTTCTGCAGTTAACGACTTAATACACCACACAAAAACCAAACTAGACCAAAAAGAAAAAGTCGTTGCAATATTTATAGACATGCAAAAAGTATTCGATACCATCTCAAAGAGCAAATTAATAGAAAAATTGAAATCATTAAGGATCCGAGAAAAGAAAGACATAAACTTAATACACATGTATTTAACAAATAGACTTAAAATAACACAAATAGGAAAATACGTAAGCAAACCAATGTATGCTGAATACGGAATAACTCAAGGTGATATATTACCCCCAATACTTTATATAATATATACCAATGATCTCATGGAACTGCAACTTAAAGGAAAACCATACATTTATGCCGACGACACATGCATTTTATATACCAGAAAGAACTATACAGACATTCAGGACAACATGAATAATTATTTTATGCTATTAGAAGAATAGAATTTTAACAATCTTCTGACTATAAACAAAACCAAAATAACACACCTAATATTTAATAATAAACAAACACAACTAATCGACATTGAAATTAAATGTAGAGGAAAAATAATAGGACGAGTAAAAGAGGTAGATTACCTAGGAATAAGGATCCAAGAAAATCTGAAATAGGACAAGCATATAAGAAACTTAGTAAACCAAAACACAAAAACTATAGCTGCAATCAACAAAATAAAATATTACATACCAACAGGAGCAAGGAAACAAATCTACAACGCATTATTCGTAGCAAAAAACAACTACTTATGTAACATCCGGGGAGATACAACAAAGAAAAATATCAAAATAATACAAACCCAGCAAAATAAAATATTAAAAACATTATACAACATGAATAGAAGAGCCAACACAGAATCAATATACAAAGAAATACAAGAACTTAATATTAATAACATGATAATATTTAATAACTTGTTACTAATATATAAAATAAAAATTAACTAATCAAAACAAATGAATGAATAAGGAGACCCATACATTCAATACAAGAAGAAGATCAAACATCAGGACAGAAAAATTCAGAACAAGACAATATACACATTCCCTGACAAGTGACAACATTCAACAATTTGTTAACCTGCAGGAATATATACGGACTCTAAATTATATAGCTTTTAAATTAAAAATCAAATATTTACTAATAAATAATAAAACAAAATAAAGAAGCTAAATATTCTGCATTTACAGAAGAAAAGAGACTTGATAAGTGTAACCATTTGGTTATTTCCCATATTCAAAAAAAGAGGTCGTTGCAAAATTTGCAAAAATCGCACAATCCAATGAATTTTATAACAAAAAATAGAAATAAAAATTGTTGTATCTTCTCAGTGGTCAATTTTCCCACTAAAACTCACATTATTAAGGGCATGAGTATTTTATAGTTGACCTTTTTTTATTTCAAAACATTAACCTTATAGCTCATTGACGATTCGTTATACAAATTTAATCACAAATTAAACACAAATTTCACCATATAAATAAATATCTGTTATACAAAACAAAGTAAAAATTATGTATAATTTGTGATTAACCTTATTAACCTTATTGAAAAATAATAGTAAAGATCTAACATCGGTGTATTCCATTTTATAATCGGAAAAAAAAATTCAATTGTCTCTTTACCTCCAGCGCGAAATCAATTACTACCTTCTTATGAATATGAAATTACGATCCAATTAAACGTTATTTCACTCTTTCACTAATTAGACGATTAAATCATTGCATAATACTACTAAAATAACACGGCGTCTTCTCGTTATTAAATTCGATTCCGGCCCCGACTTATTATTCACTTACTGGCTCGTTTGCATACTTCACGTCTAAACTAAGTGCGAATATATGCAAGTAGGTTTTCATTTGAATTTCTAAATTGCGACTTAAACGTTTCGATTCGCGGGAGGGCCCGCGGCAATTATTATTAGTCGGTGTTTGTCTTGGCGGAACTTAATTAACGGACGCGAGACGCGAAATTACTGCGGCGGGAGATTTTAATAAACCGCGAGTGAAGTGTAACGAGTTGGTAATGAAAACCCTGCGACGGCGGCGGCTTGATGAAAAATACAATCATCGGAGTTTAATTGACCAATCTGCATGTCGGAGTGGGTCCAATTAAAAAAAAAAACATTTTAAATTGGAGCTATGCGGGTGTCAGTAATTAACAGTGACCTTGTTTATTAAATCAACGTAACAACTAAAAACAAAACACACTCGAAATTTGCATGAATTTAAATAATTTAAGCTATGATAGTAGAATTTTGACATTACTATTTTTTTACTAAACTATAATTATTAAGTACCTTTATCAACATTTCACCTATTAATATTCCTGTCGTAATTATTTTATTGATTTCGGTTATTTTTATGGAAAAAAAAACGAAATCAATATAATAATTACGGCGGGAGTATTAATAGGTGAAATATTGTTTATTTAATAATACAGATTTAGTAAAAAATTCGTAATGTCAAAATTCTACTAGTTTAAATTATTTAAATTCATGCAAATGTAGAGCGTTTTATTTTTGCAGCGCTATAAACTCGATGAATTCAATTAGTACGTATTTTGAGATCGGAACATTTTTTCCCGTTCGGTGAACACTTTCATCCTTTCAGTACTTGAAACTCAATCGTTTTATAAAAGTATAAAGTTTATTAATATGTCCAATTTCCCACGCCAAACACTCTTGACTATCAAAAGCTGCAATCTATACAGTTAAATCATTGAATTATCGAATTAGCATCCTTACAGTTCGTCTTTGTATAAGCAAAACCCTACATGCAAACCACAATCGAAACAATCGAAAGACGAGTTAATTAATAACGTAGTGATCCGGGTCCATTGAGCAACAAATTAAGTTTCCATCGTGGAATCGATTTCGTGTCCATTCCGCGTATTCTGACATTAATCATCTCTGCCACGAAACGCAAACAATGGCACATCGTTCCGGCAAATTAGAGCCCCAGTCTGGAACGTTCGTCCACCCTTGATTACGCCCGCGGAACAATTAAACCGGCATCTGCATATAAAGCAACAATTAAAGTTATTGGACGCCCCCGAGGGCCCCGAAATCAATGTGAACCGGAAACGCTTGTGCCCCCTCCAGTCCTATTGATCCGGCAATTAAGGGTGAGTCCGCGAAGGGTCCACGGCCTCATTGTATGGATCTCTTGCGAGATCGCCCGGAATTGTCGTGGGACACAATGGCCGGATCTCTCTGACTTTGTTAATTCCGCGTAAAAAGCTTCCATTGTGTTTATCAGAAAGTGGAAGCGATATTAAATCCGCAAGGAAACTTTTCTTTTAGGGCTCGTCCTTTAAATGAGATCAATTCTAGTTCTTGGCGCAATAAAATAGAAATTACAAGAATATAAAAGAGAAGGTGGCGATCAAATTTTTTTTATAAACATTGAACATTTTGCAACTGTTTAGGGTGTTAATTATTAAAGTGATACAACTATTGCAAAGGACAGTAAATTACTTGGGTTTTTAAACTAGAAAAGGGACTTGAAGATAGTTGATAAATCAAGAACAGCGTTTCGATGTAAAATTTACTCGAACATTAAATATTCTATCTAACAGCATTGATCAATCAATCAATTAAATACACGATACAATAAAGTCTTTACCCCGGCATCTTCCCTCATCAATTCAGTGGCATTTTTGTTTCTTCCCACCCATTCCTCATACACTTCTTCGTACTCCTCTGCCAAATGCTTTCAATTATCCCTTCCACTCACATATAATACATATTTTCCATAACTTTCTCCCATTAAGCTTTTCCTCGTTCAGTCTCTCCTGATTGCATATAGCTCTTTCCAAAGTGATCTATACCAAGGTGACAATTATTCAGGTATTTTGTTACTCTTCCGTGCACATGCTATCTTTTAAATATGTTATTATAACTACTTCTTCCAATAAAACCCTGCCTTTTATCGATTTCCACTTCTTTACCTTTTTGTTTCATATACTATGTTTACTTCATGCTCTAACCATCTATTCACCACATTCTTCGATAATCCTACTGTTTCATGTATTCTCTTTCTGTCTACTCTCTATTAAGGTTCCTTTACACTCATGCACGCTTCCTATATCCCATTCAACAGTCTCTCCTCTTCTAATCCACACATATTCATTTCATAATACGATATTCTCTTAAGTACCTCACAATGTAGACTTACTCTATTTGTTCCCTGAAACACTATGTATCTGGGAGTAGACTTTTTAATCCTCAGCATATGTTTCAGTAACCATAGTTGCTCTCTCTCTCCATCTATGCAATCATACACTCTTGATACACTTATTATTACACTATATGTGTATTGAATAAAGGTGCCATATATTGTCGAAGCGTTGTACTAAAATCCTATTAGAGGATAACCAACGACTATTAATAATAATTGGCGCGGTTAACAGATCCCGTTAATAATCGGCGGTTATTTACTAACTTATTTTAAAGGCAAAAGAGGAACGTAAAAAACCCTACACCTACAATTATTACTAATTTATTTATAAACCAGTTTTTATGATACTATTTATATACATTTACTGAAAAAATATAAGTCCAAAAACTTAATCCTCAAATACTAGTGGAAACGACGCTAATAACTCATAACGTTGTTGCACAACAATCGGTTGCCAAAGCTAAATATCGTTGGGACGAATCTCTAAACATTAGTTAAATATAAAAATAATACAAATATTAAACCATTAAAAATTATGTCAATTCACGTAATTGTAAATCTTTTATGATTTTAATTTTCATTTATAAACCTTTTATATTTTATTTATTACATACTTAAATATTATATTTCTTGTTTCTTGAAAGTCAAGAACTCTCCTAAAACGGCGAATGCTAAGAAGTGTAAAGATTACAGGCTTATCAGCTTAATGAGCCATGCTCTCAAGTTATTACTGCATATATTATATACAATTGCATCGTAGAATCAAGATCAAATGTGAAGATGCTTAGGTTCAAAAGCAGTTCTTGCTTGCCTTGGAACTGAGGAAGCATTATTCTCGATGCTAACGCTATTCCAACGATGCCGGGAGGTTAAAAAGCAGGTGCGTATGTGCTTTATTGGCTTTGAAAAGCTGTTGACAGGGTGCAATACACCAAGCTACTTACAACGATGTGAAAAATCCAGCTAGTTGACAAGGGCATCCCATTGATAGCACATTTATTTTGGAACCAATCAGCTGCAAACAACAACCCCTCTCAACCAATTAATATCAAGGCATAAGACAAGGCACCACTTACTATTTTATATGTGTCAAAGAAGAAATAGAAGACCAAAAGGGAATTGCAATAGGGGGAGAAACTATCAGTAGTATCCGCATCGTAGATGATACCGCCATCCTAGCAGAATCCGCGAATACACTTCAAGACCTAGTGAACAGAGAAAACAATGTCTGTGAAAATTGGGGATTAACCATTAATGTTAAAAAACCAAATAAATGGTTATTAACAAAACAGACTTAACAGTGTTGCTCGATTGTCGGTTCAGCAGTATTGGTCTTAAATATGAATCCTATACGAAGAGTTCAGAAGTTTAAATATGTGGGATGCTGGATCACATAATTGCTCAATCTCTTGTACGAGATAAGTTGTCGAATTGTACGAGATAAGATTAGTATTTCAAAAACTGTAACCCATTAATTAACAAATAATTCACTGTGCCTAACAACTAGGGCAACTAGGGGGTCGTTTACAAGACTTTATTTAGTATTTGTAACAACAATTTATGGATTATATTACAGAGGATTTGAGATGAAACTTCATAATTTATTAATAATAATTATAGTAGTAGCAGTAATAACTGTGAATATATTACTGACATGGGCTAAAATGCCAGGACAGCCCGATCTGCTGCTAGAAGTAGAATTTCACCAGATGTAAGCAGAGATTTAAGATAACGAAAGTTAAAAGTTTAAATAACACCAAAACCTCAAATTAACTCTCAAAATTAAAGATGGTACAGTTTAAAGATCAAAACGAAAGCATTTATAGATGAACCAAACTATACGAAAAAAAAAAATACTTTTATAATACTTTGATTTACTTTACTGTAGAAAAATAAAAACTATCATATCTAATGTACAACTGATTTTGTAGTAAATTAAATGAATCTACGAAGTTTTATCAAAGGAACAACCAACTATTAGAAACGTTAAAATTAAAGGAAAAGAAAGAAAAAGTTTTAAGCTCATACCAACACTTTAGAAATAAGAATCAAGAAGAAAAACTGAAGCCCCAAGTTGCCGACCCAAAATTCCTCTAAGTTCTCAATAGTTTGATTTTTACACGACGACCACATCGCGAATTTTGCATAAAGATTTAGATATAAAGCCTTACAAGATACAACTGGTGCAAGAATTGAAGCCGGCCTATCATTCACATCGCTGAAGGTTCGCTGAATTAATTCAAGAACAATCCGTTGGTTTTCCCAAAATAAAATCATTTGTCTGTATACGCCAATTCAGGCGTACGATTGTGGCACCCCGCCGTGCAGTAATATCAAGTTTTGCCATCAGCACACCTAGTGATCACCGGTATAAGTGTTCTCCCTCTAACTGGTCAACAGCTATAGGTGGGTGAACTAGTAGAGGAATGGGACACCCCTTTTGACCCGAGGTTACGAAATTCAATCCAAATGCGGAGGAACTACCAAAAGTAGTCAACGGCATAGGCATGTGGAAAGCAAGATGACTACCACAATAAAGATCCTAAAGGATATACCGAGATAAAAAAAACTATCATGGCCGCTAGTCCGTAACAGACCTTAGATTGTCAAGGGATGCTAAGAATCCCGGCGATAATTGATACGACCTACCCGAAAGTGGAATCAAAACATAGCAATTCTTTAAAAATTGGAACATGGAATGTTACGAGTCTATACATGACAGGAAAACTAGATAATGCCATTAAATAAATTAACAGAATAGGAATTAATATTCTCGGTCTTGGTTAAGTAAGATGGCCAGATGAATAGCGAGAATACAGAAATGTATTTTCTTCTGAGGAAGTTACTCTACCGAATATATCAGCATCATTAGAAGCAGTTTCAGTTAAATTAATTATTAATTCCAAAAAAAAATCCTATGTTATCTGTATATATCTCAAAACTTAGCTTTGAAATCTTCAGCTTATTTTTTGATACTCTCGATTCTCTAATCGTCCACTACGACAACGTATTGATTTTTGGTGACTTTAATATTCGCGATTAACCAAACGCTTTCATCATCAAATTTTACGACAGCCGTAAACATTTTTTTGGATTTTCACGATTTAGTACAAATCAATAATATTCTAAATAACCTGAAGAAGATTTTAGACCTTGTCAGTGTATTACGTCAATTTAAATTTGAACTTTAACGAGATTGCGAACCGTTTGTGTCATCGCCCTGCGTTAAACTTCTAGAGTTTAATTAAACAAAATTTTCCGTGTCCAATGATTATAAATATAATTTTAAAAGATCTAATCTTGTTAACTTATACAATAATTTATCATACATTTACTGAAATGTCTTATACGAATTGAATAAGGTTGATTATGCATGTGATTTTCTGTATGCACAGTTATACGAAATTTTTAACTGAAACGTGCCTAAATACAGATGTTCAAGTAACGACAATGAATTCCCACCCTGGTTTGATAGTTTACTGAGACGTAATATGAAAAGAAAAGTTGAGGTCCAAATTCTTGCCTAACAAGAACAATATAAATAAAATTAATTATCAAGACGCTAGGGGAAAGCTTAAAACTTCTATAACATCTAAAAGAAATGTTTTTGTACGTTGTGCGGAGAAATACATAAAGAAGGATCTTGCTAGATTTTGGAATTATGTTCACGCAATTAAAAAAACAACACGTATTTAAGGTGATATGATATATGAAGATATGTTTGCTTTGCATCCTGATGAAATTGTAAATGCGATCGCAACTCATTTTAATTTCGGGTATATAAATAATGCTGATAATCATCAATCTGCTTCTAATATAATACTAGTCAGAGCTTAATAGGTAAAATTGTAATTTCCGAAGAAGATGAAGCAATTAAAAAACTTGAAAGTCACTTTAACTGCTGGCCTGGATAGAATTCCCTCTTTCATGGTGAAAGACTGTTGCTACATCTTATGTCAACCGTTGACTTTTATTTATAATCTAATTCTTCAGACCAGCCTATTTCCGAAATTATGAAAAAAGTAAAAATTGTACCTGTCTTTAAGCCTGGTGATAGAAATCAAGTTAAATGTTTTAGACCTATCGCCCTTGTCAGTAATTTCTCCAAGATCTTCGAATGCATAATAACCAACTACATTTATTTTAAGATACGTCAAAGGATTAGCATTGATCAGCATGGCTTAATGTTGGGACGCGCAACAACAACTACTTTATTCAACTTTAGGCAGGACACCTCTGAGTTCTTAAACCAGCAATATCAAACTGATGCAATAAATATTGACAATAGTAAAGCTTTCGATAGTATGCCACATAAGCTGCTTATTCTAAAGCTACAAGATTACAACATAAATGATAATCTGATAACGGTGATTGAAAGCTTTTTAACTGGACGCGATCAAGTTGTTGAGTATAGTAGTGTGCAATCCTTCTCATATCATGCATTATCTGGTGTACTGCATGGATCAAACCATGGTCCACTATTGTTCTTGTTATTTTTCAATAAGGTATGTAAAAATATTGATTCGAAGTGTCTTTTATATGCAGACGACATAAAGATATATAGAAGAATTGCTGATGTTTCCGATTGTAATATTCTGCAAGAAGACTTGAATAAGCTATATGTGTGTTGCAGTGAAAATGGCTTAAATTTAAATATTACCAAGTGTTGTATATTGACTTTATCTAATATAATTCATTTTAATTACATTATATGTAACAACAGCTTAACTAGAGTGTCAGAATTTAGGGACCTTGGCGTGATCATCGACACAAATGTAAATTTTAGCTCACATTTATGGATTTATTATACGTAATGCAAACGGTTTCTGTAACACTGATAACATCGTCTTGTTTAATGCCTACATTAATAGTAAATTCATGTATTGTACAGTTTTATGGTCACGTATCAATCTAAATATGTATGCCTACTTGAAGTTGTTTAGAAGATATATCTAAAATTGTTATACTTTAGGAAACACGGAGTATAGGATGCTTAAATGTTATCACGATGTTAAATACCATGTTGATATGTTAAATTTGTGTTTTCTTATGATTAAAAATATCGTAGCGCAATGTTTAATGTAAATTATATTACTAATTTAGGTTATTTTATTGTATGTGTTTATATGTTGTTTATTTTATTTTACGCACTTTTTACCATTTCATTGCAAATACTGTACCTTATCTTTTATTGTTTACTTGGGTACTATGGTATTTTATTACTATTATTATTATAACAGTCGAACCGGCTACGTAACATTTTAAATAGGGTACAAACAGAAGAAATAGGAGCCAGAAAATCATCAAAAAATGATGACTCAAAACATCCTAGATTTGAAGGAAGAAAGAAGATGATACAAAAACCAGAATACACAATAATACAAACATATCAATACCATAATAAGGAGAGAAATTAGACAGGCCAAGCAGTCATGTATGAGGAAAAATTGTAAAGAAATACAACAACTACAAAGAAAAAGTAACAATGCCGCAATACAATAGAGAAGTTACTGGGAAAATAAAAAATAAAACTCCTGCAACTATAATAAATAAAATCAACCGAATCGTCTTGGATCCTAAAGAACTGAAGACACACTGAGTTTTGCCATATAAGAATTATTCAAAAGTATAGAAACACCTGTGTGGGGTTGCTAGCCCGTGTGGGGTTGCTAGTCCTCCGTCAAGTGCCTCCCCCAGGTGACGGATAGGGAAACGCGTCCCTGATATAGGTGGTACCGCGGAAATTAAATAGCCGTGGCTGGCCAAAACTAGCACCGCGGCGTCTGACCAAGAATGAGCGGCGGTAAACAGCGTCTGACAGAGATTGAGCAGCTGAAACACACTCACCAAGCCATCTAGCCAGCGAGGTGTTTTATGGCTATATACCCCTTATAAAAATGCCACGTGCAAAAACTCAATTACCCCAGGCGAGTAGGAGACTATCTTCAGAATCTCGCGGTGATGTCCAATCAATCTTTCCCAAAGATTTTTTTTTTGGGGGGGGGGGGGGATTTATCTGGCGAAGAAACCATTATAATATAAAAAGAATCAGATTATGTACATCGCAACAACAATTCAAGATCTCTATCGCCGGAAAAAGGTTAACTTGAATGTGAATTAGAAAATATCAACAGCTCATTACTTTGAAGTCTGGACACAGTTTCTATTATGTGGGAGATGACAATAGCTCAGTGGAAAGAACTGGCTTTCTGATACATTAGCGCCACCAAACAAAAATTATTCCTCTGAAGAAAATCTCCACATTAGTAATATGCCTTGTCCTCAAACTCAACACCAGATATAATATCAAAATTATACAAGCTTACGCGCCTACCTCAAACCATACTGACGAAGAAGTGGATATGTTTTATGACAACATAAGAGATTCTCTTAGAGATCAGCAAGCACAATATACTATTCTATGTGGTGATTTTAATGTCAAAGGAGAAACATGGTTGGACGCAGCCGAGTTTTCACTGGGAAACCATGGACTGGAAGGAAGAAATGATAGAGGCGAAACGCTTCTTGGTTTCCTGTTGCAAAATAACTTATTGAATTCTTTCCTAAGAGACCAAAAAAGTGGTGGGCATAAAAAAGCCCGGATCAACGAATAAAAAATGAAATAGATTTCATAATCACCGACAAAAGATACATAGTCCAGCGTACCTGGATGGTTTACAGCAATGCATAACGAGTAAGCTAGATGGTACTGAAGAGGAAGAGAATATTAATGTCATAAATTAGACCATCAAAATGCAACAAAAAAGAGACATAAGAAGTGATGAATTAACTACTAATGAGGAGCTAAAACAGATTAACAGGGAAATATCAAAGGCTATAAGACGTGACATTAGAGCATACAACCAAGAGAAAATTAAACAAACAATAGTAAACAATAAAAACATGAAGGTATTACACAGAAAACTAAAAGGTAGGAAAAGGCAAATGACAAAGATTAAGGACAAACAGGGATATATTTCAACAAACCTCGAAGGTATTCTAAAAATAGTTGAGGACTTTTATAAAAGCCACAATGAAGTAAATTTAGACTCAGAAACAGAACCAGAGATATTGACAAGTAAAAAAGGCATCGTTATAATTAAGGGTCAGAACCACTGCCTGATATTACTCTGGACGAAATAAATCTAGCACTGAGGAAAACAAAAAAACAATAAGGCCCATGGAGAGGACTACGTGGTTGTTGGTGCAATTAACACGTTCACCGCCACATGTACCGCCGGCGGTCATATAGTCGTCGTTTCTTCCACGCCGGGGAAATAATTTGTAGTTATTCCTTATATTAGCTATGACCGCCGGCGGTCACGCGGGATTCAAAACAGCACTTATGTGAAATATTCGCTTGGCGAACGTGTTAAGATAGGTGGTAACTGTTTACTAAAGAAAATAGTAAAACTTTTTAATATCTGTCTTTTTAAAAGCACCATACCAGTAAAGTGGAACAACGCCATCGTGATATTGGTTCATAAAAAGGGAGATACAGCCAAACTGGAGAACTATCGACCAATAAGCTTACTTAGTCACCTTTATAAACTCTTCACGAGAATTATTATCACACGACTGGAACACAAATTAGATTTTTATCAACCAATGGAACAGGGCGGGATTCGTAGAGGTTTTGGAACCAATGACCAACTTCGAAGCATCAAAACTGTGATTGAAATATCAATTGAATACAATAGACCGTTTGTCGTTGTCTTTGTGGACCACCACAAGGCCTTTGACACCGTTGAACTGAATGCAGTCTTGGACTCCTTACAGAAATGCCGTGTTGACTAACTAATATATAACATATATAACATTTATATAAGTTTCTTAAAAATAACATTTAAGTCCTAATTTTATAATATAACCGTATTTTAAAAAAATCCGAACTAAACAACATATGTAAGAATATATTTCTTTTGTAGTTTTTTTGCTGATGATGGTTCAAATGAACCGAAACTAGTCCGGAAAATAAAAATTATAACCTGGCTGGAAGTACTATTACTATATTACCCCCATAACCCTAACCAGCCAACATGGATGTAACACAATTTCTATATATAAAAATGCTACCATGGTGGTAAAGCTGCATGAAAACACCAACCCCATAAGAATGGGTAGATGAGTACGACAGGGTGATATGTCACCCAAACTGTTTAACAGAACAGTGATCTCGAATACGTCTCCGGGATGCTCGATGGAGAGGAAACGGTTTAAATATAGATGGTTTAAACTTAACAAAACTGCGTTTCGCGGATGATATAGTTTTTCTATCCGACAACCTATAAGATATCAGGGAAATGCTGGGAGATATTAATGAAATATAGGCCCAGGTCGGGCTAAAGGTTAATATATCAAAAAAAATATGACAAATCTGATGCCTAGTGCAAATATTACTACTGGTGGCTGTGAGGTGGAGATCGTAGATAAGTATACATATCTTGGTCATGAAATACTAATCTTGAGACATAACCTAACATGCGAATTAAAGTTAATAATTACGCTGGCTTGGCAGACTTGGAGATGTCTTTAAAAGTGATCTCCCAATTTGTCCAAAAAAAACGTAAGCTTTTAGGATAAATTCTTATTTGTGTTCTTGTATTATATCTATGCACATCGCTAAGCAGGCGGTAAGAATTCATGTTTTTATAAACATAAACTATACATTCCAGTAGAAATATTTAGGGCAGCGTAAGAAAATAGAGACGAATAAATTGAGCTCTGCAATTTACCTGGTACCCTAAGTTAGCTTTAAACCAACAACCGTTAGGTTATGGCCGAACGTCCCCAAATTATAATTCCATATGTCAAATAGGACAGACATAGAGAGAAATAGGCAGTACAGATTGCTGACTATGGTATATACATCTTGAGTTGTCTCAGGAGAATTATGTTCCGACATACCTTATATGCTATTTTATCCGCATGAAACTGGTAACTAAGTTTATTGTCTAAACGTATTTCTAGAAACTTTGCACTTTTTATTCATAATTCCTGGTTTTATGGAAAATGTGAGGTTTGTAGTTTTTTTCAGTATTAAGTGTTAATTTATGTACCATTTTTCGATATAGAGTTGACTCTGTTTATTTAATCCAAGTGCCTTTGTTATGCTAGATGATTTATTTAATAATATTGTATCATGGGCATACAATAGATATTTCGATTGTGGATTTGAAGAAGGTAAGTCATTTATATAGAACAAACAAAATATGGGTCCTATTAAGGATCCTTGGGGTACTTCAAATTTTAAATCGGATTCGTCTAATGGTTTCTGGTTTACAATCACAATCTGCTTCCTTCCCAATAAATAAGAATTTATTAATGAAAATTATAAAAGTACAACTTGCGTAGAAGAACATCATGGTAGATGCAATGCAAAACTTTGCTGAGGCCCTCAAAACCATCGGTAACTTCCTCAACAAGAGCAATGATCGTATCTGATGTATATCTTGCTCTCCGAAAATAGTACTGTTCTTCTGATAATAAATTTTCAGATTCCAGGAATGCGGCAATCTTTTCTAGTAGCACTATCTCAAATAATTTTGATAGTATTGGCAGTATAGAGATTAGCCTGTTGTTATTTACGCCTTTCTTATCTCCATTTTCAAAAATATTGGGATAATGATAATCTCAATTATTACTTTTAAATAATATTGATGACATCCCCTATATATCTCTACTTTTTGAATTTTGAAAGAAATATATATATATATATATATATATATATATATATATATATATATATATATATATATATATATATATATATATATGTCGCTTTCATAGGTTATGACAAGGCTATTGATCGAGTTAAACACAAAGAGCTATCAAAAATATTACAAGAAAAAGGAACTGATGAACAGTATATTCAAATAATCCAAAATCTCTACTGGAATCAACAAGCCACAGTAAGTTATAATAATATAATATCTGAACCAGCTACAATAGAAAGATAAGTATGACAAGGATGTGCACTTTCAACAATAAGGTTCAATTTATACTCGGAAGACATATATGCCGGAGCATTTCAAGATTAAACAGATGGTATAAAAATTAACAGGGCAGAAGAGCTGCAACGACTGCTAAATAAATTACTACCAACTGGCAACCACTTAGAACTTAACATCAATGCTGCAAAATTCGAGGGAAATGGAAAAGTCATTGAAGTAGTGGAAAAGTTTAAATATCAAACAACTTGGATTAACAATATCATAGAGCCAGATCTTGAAATATGATCCAGCATAGAACAGGCAAGAGAAGTACTTTCAACCGAATGAGACAATTTCTATGTGACATCAGTATTTGTTTCAAAATTACAATTACAAAATTACAAAATTATACTCAGTATTGTTATATGGTTGTGTGGCTTGTACGTTAAAAGTCAATAGTATGAATAGAATTGAAGCTCTTGAAATGTGAGTATAGACTGCTCAGGGTTCCACGGACTACACGTGTTACTAATTGCGACATAATGAGGAGAACAATATCAGAAAGAGAATTACTTACATCTATAACACAGAGACTGTCTATCTAGGATAGATAATGCGAAATAATAAAAAATACTAATGGAAGGAAAAATGGAGGGGAAAACACGGCATTGAAAAAAATAACTCATGGCTATATATTTGATTGGACAGGCTTGGATTCCCTATTCCAAGCTGCACAAGGCCGTGAGGATCTTTTGCATGTGATGACAGAAATTATTCGTTTGGGGATAAAGTGTTTGTATTAGCTTAAGGCTTATGATAGAGAGGTAGCGTTGCTTCTATTATAAATAAATACTTTTTGGCCAATTTACGCCGATCAGACCTTCGACCAAGGTAATACACCAGACCAGAATTAACCTAAATTACTGTGCATGTTCTAAATTAACTGGCATTAAAAAATGTAACCAGTAAAAATAAAAATGCATTGATATTAAACAACAAAATACTAAACTTGTTACCTACGTTTATTAAAATTTATTGCAATACAGATTTAATAGTTAAGTTAACACTAATCTATATATAAAAAAACAAATATATTATAATTAAATAATTAATGAAATTTCAACAAAAAAACATATTTATATTATGCTGAGTAAAAAGTTATTATGATGCTGTGAGAAAATTTTATAATATTTTTATATTTATAATCTTCAGTCTGAAAATTTTCTGTATGTGTGTGTGTATTTTTTTTCGTTCAACTTCATAAATAAAATAAGCCAGTCTCAGTTATTCGGGGGCTTATCCTTAAACTGAAATAACTCGGGCGAAATTTATATTTTTTAAAACATTCCCCCGTCTGTAAATTTAATCCGGGCCTCGGTCTGCGTCTGCCCCCGCCCCGCTCGTCCCATGGCTCCGGCTCACATTGAAATGGAAATATGAGGCGAATTAAAGCACATCAAATAAATTGGGTTAATAACATTTAAAAATTTCATTCGGGGATTGGGGGATGCGGTGCGCGCGGCCGCTCATGGTCGGACCGCTCTGAATTAAAAATGATTCAATTTAAAGAATTGCTGCATCCGGTAAACACGTAATTCTCGGCACCGGTGAATGTTTCATACGGTTGCCTAATTAAATTCGCCACAAGGGAGAATTAATAGTTTTAAATCGTAGTGGTCAATGTTTTTTTGCTGATCATATTCTTGGATTAGACAAACTTTTATTTCTGAAATAAAAACAATATTTAATTTTTTTTTAAATAGTGTTTCAAAAAGAATACCTGAGTAATACTTATAGGTGCAACTATCGAGGCAGGCCAATACAAGAATAAGATTAAATTACGTTACGTAATTAGGAGAAAAAACTTAAATTACGTTACGTAATTTTAATGTAAAATATTAATATATGAATATGCTTGTCTCTTTAATTACAGGCCTGTGTATGCTATTTAGTTATATCTCAAATAACATTATTAAAAGTACAAGAAATATTATAGAATTTGTATGAGTAAATTGCAAATTAATTAATTAAAGCGTTAATGTTCTAATTAAAATTTAGCCAATCAATTTTTATTTGCAAATATTGAATATTAGTAGATTTTTAAAAGTATCTATTTCGTAACACAAATTGTCTTGCATGTACCAATTTCAAACGTTTTCTCAAGCAGTATGAATTTGCTGTTATTATAAACAGATCTAATTATAAACTTCATGATGCACTTGTTATGTTCCAACCAAAATAATTTTAACTTAATCAATTTGTAGCCATGCAGCGACCTATTAATATTAATTAATTTAATATAAAGTTGCCTGTCATCATATTGAGCACAAAAAATTAATTATTTATAATTTAAAACTGGTTTGCTGGGTCCAAAATGCATAATAATAAAATTATTATTATGTATTATAATAACGGTAATAATAATTAATTAATTTGTGTGTAATAATACAATTGCACATAATGAAATAATTGCAAATAATTAGTTTACAGTCCAACAACTTCAATGTTTGTGTGTAGCACACTCCCATATGCGACCATTGATATTTAAAAATTACTTTCGAATGCTTTAGGTATCAGATATTGTATAGTTTTATTGTATACTGCTATATCGCAAAAGGAAACAAAAACCAACCTTTAACACAGACCATGGATACTATGAATTCAATAGGATGCTGTTTGGACTGAAGAACACCCCGGCGACATTCCAAAGGATGTTAGATATTGTACTTAGAGACGTCATTAATCAAGATGGCATGATATATTTAGACATAATCTTTTCACCAAATTTGGAAGAACGCAAAAAATCACTTGAACCAGTTTTTAGAAGACTTCAAATTCACAATTTACGTTTATAATTAGACAAATGTGAATTTTTAAAACAAGAAACTGAGTTTTTAGGCCATATTGTTTCACCTAATGGTATAAAACCAAATCCATAAAAAATTTCTAATACCACCACTCAAAAAGAAATTAAATCTTTTCTCGGTATGTTAAGATTTTACAGAAAATTTTGCGCAAATTACTCGCCCCTTAACAATTTGTCTTAAAAAAAGCACTAAAATTATTCACACGCAAGAATTCATTGAGACATTTGAAAGAATGTAAAATTTTACTTGGTAACGACCCAATTTTAAAATATTCCGAATTAGACAAAAAATCACGCTCACAACAGAGGCATCTAACGAAGCGATAGGCGCAGTTCTATCCCAAGAAAACCACCCCGCTGCATATTCATCTCGCACCCTTAACGAAGCAGAAAAAATCGCTTATTTATATATTTCTCACCACGGAATTTTCAATAAATTAATAGCGGATAATGACCCAAGCTTTTGTAGTAATTTTATAACTGAATTTTTAAAATCTCACAAAATAATTCATCATAAAAATCGAAGGAACATTCCCGATCAAATGAAATTGTCTAAAGATTCCATTCTTCCTTAATCAAATCTTTAAGAACCATATAACAAGTATCCAAAAATCTATCCCTAGAAACACAATTAGATTTAGCAGTAATCGGTTATAACAATAGTTTGCATAATTAACTGATAATAAACTAACAGAAAAATAGAGCAACTAAGATAATCATTGCACACTTGTGCATTGCACTTTAAATAAAATATTCAAAAAGCCTAAAATACAGTTTAATAAAAACAAATACCTGGAGACATCGATCTAATCAAAGTAGACCAAACAGTGTTTGCCAAGAGAAATTTAAGACCAACTAAACTTAAACCATATGCACAAAAAGTCGCCATTAAAGACTTCGACGATCAAACTTTTAAATTCAAAAATAAGAAAAATATCCCCACAAAATTGAAAATTAAATAGAGACTACCAAACAATGTTAGCATGTTTAACCTGACTGATCCATTAACATTAAGCCAAGTTTTTGATGATAGTTTTGATATTGTAAAAAAAACAAAGGTACAGTGTCATAAACTTCAATCCCGTCAAACGAAATATTAGAGCTTATTTAAAGTAACTATTCCACTTGAAAAACCTGAGAAAATAGAAAACACAGATATGTGTCCGAGAAATGAGGCGGTGTTTCCTTCACATTTAAATTAAAAAATACAGATTATACATAAGAAAAGTTGAGTGAAGTTAACATACCCCATAAAAATATACAGTGTTTGAGAAATAAGATACTAGATTTTGCAATGTTTGAATGTAAAATGTTAAAAATATTCATTTATATAATATGTTTATGCGAGGACAATCCTAGTAATTTTAAATCATTAAATGTTAACATAAATAATTTAACACATATATAACAATAAGATACCAAACAAATTAGTCAAAAGAATGAAGAAGGCTTAATATTTTTAAATTTATTACAACAAAGTAACTAGAATTTTTTTAAATGGTATAATAAAAATTAATGAAAATCCCAGAATATTTAATGGCATTTTATAATAAGGTTACTATCAAGCATTTTAAATAAAATTAAAATTTAAAATGAATATAATAGTACAATTAAACTAGTTCAATAATTAACTGAATGAAGTGGTCGAATGCAAATATAAGTCTAAAAAATGCTGCTTATCATCGTAATCAAGAAAAACGATTAGACTAAATATATGGCCCATCTTAACGATTCACCCAATTATATGTGGAATGTTCTAAATACCTAAAGAAGTTAATTCATGATGATCCGTGCCAAAACAGCAGATAATTTAATTTTTTTTCTTATTTATTTCAGAAGTCTAATCCTCTTAATTCTCTTATTTGAATATGTCGAAATATTCTAGATGTGAATAATATTCAAATTCGTTTAAAATCTACTAATTTCTACTTTCAACTTTAGTATTACTAGCACTAATAAAATCTCAATAATGGTACCCCAAACTACAGACTAGTTAGTTTATTGTTAATTTTATCTTATTAATAAATGAAACGGAAGTCGGAAATTTTGACATTTAGAATAGGCTCTGTATTTTTTTTTTCGTAAATTAATCAATTTCTCGACTTTTATTTGATGTATGGATAATATTGTTTACAATTTTATATTCAGAAAAACATCTCCTTATCGACGAATATAAAATATATATTCAGTGCAATTTGAAAAAAAAAGTTGATTGTCTTTTGTCAAAAACTGGATGCAAGACAGCTTTCGTAAAACAACTTACCACATAATTTATTATTATGTTAAATAGGAGTGGCCACAGATGTGATCCTTGAGGAACACTAGAAGATACCACTATTTGACAAGACACACAGTTACTTTTTAATATATTAAAGTCTATCGGTTAAATATTATTTTACCCAGTCTAAAACAGGGCATCATCAATGCCAAAGCGACGTAATTTATCAAGTAAAATCACATGATCAACAGTATTAAAGGCTTTTGAGAAGTCAGTGTAGATAGAATCTAGAATTGGATGTGTAAAAATGTGAAACACATCTCAATTAGCAACCAAACTATCAATTGCTGTTTAGCCGAGGATATAACCAACAAATCAAATGGCTCAAAGCGGCAAGGTGAAAATGCAGAAATCTCAACACTCACTGCTGATCCAGAAGCACGGATTTTCTAAGGGCTGAGGTACGACTGCTGAAACAAATTATAAAGGAAACAGAAGATAAGTATGAATTATTTTATGAATGATTTTCTCATTTACCTCGTGGTGAAACATTGTGGAATAATAGGTAATTGATTAATCAATTAGCTATTAGGTATGAATTAGTTGTATAATTACTTGTCGAAAAGGATAACATAATAGAAATGTTAAAGAAAACTGTAAATATTCATACTACGAACAAGCTAATACCCACAGTTTCTTTTAAAAATAAATCTATTCCTATTGACACAAGCGTAAAAGAAAATTGAAGAATCCTGTAAGCCCAGTGGCACACCAAAAATCTAATACACCAACAAACCGAACGGAATCTATACCATCTAAAAATATAAATAAATTTCAGGTCCCTATAACACCGGAAACCAAAACACCTGAAAATTCGACCGAAAACCAGAGAATGAAGGCGATATCTTCGCTCCAATCCAACAAAGTAGCGGCAACCCTAACTACAACAATTGATTCCGATAAATTCGATTAAACCATGGAATGGACCGAAGTAATAGCCGGCAAAAGTAAACGGCCTAGACAGAAAACAATTTTGGGTACTCTAAACGCGCAAAATAACTCAGTAAAGAGCATGCGCTATGGGCATATGCACGTATACAATCTGGACACAAATACGACAGCCGAGTCATTGACGAAATATTTGGAAGATCTACATTTTCGGGTTATTAAATGTAGCCAAATGGAATCAACATATCCTGAGGAATATCAGTCAAAAAAGATATTTGGCCACAGAAAGTTAAAATAAACAATTTTTTATGGAGAATACAGACGAAAACCAAGTTGAAATAAAAATGCTGTTTCTCAATTAAAAACAAACTGAATGAAATGAATGAATTAACAAAAAAAAATTAGTTTAATAGGAATTTGTGAGCATTTGCTCTCGTACGAAGAATGAAGAATAAAATATGAAGTACACTACCGTTACAGCATGGTGTTTCCCAGGAATCGGTTTTAGAGCCCATTCTATTTATAATATATATTAACAATATGCCAACCTGTGTCAATTCTGATGTAATATTATTCGCAGATGACACAACTATAATCAATGTAGCTAATACTGTTGAGGATATTATGGGCAGTAGTAATGATACCCTCAACAAAGTCGTCATGTGGTGCAATAATAATAGTCTAATTTTGAATTAAACAAAAACGAAACAAATATTAGTAGTAGTAGTAGTAGTGTTAGGCTATCGACCACGTGGTCCTTCCGCCTTGTGTTGTTTATGTATTTGTGTGTGTGTAAATGAGCTTGTTACTTTAAAGGATCACCCCCGTCACTCTAAAGCACTATAAATTGTAGCACAATGGTGAATGGTACCAGTCACCCATCCAAGTGCTGACCCGAACTAACGCTGCTGCAGTCTCGCTAACGCTAGTTCGGCCACAACCGAATGCACCACCACCGGCGTGTATAAATATTATTTACCTTAAATAAAACTGAAATCATGCTTGAAAATACTATAAAATTTTTAGGTGTTCACCTAGATTCTAAACTTAAATGGGATATTCATGGAGAAAATGTAGCTATAGTCTGTCCGTTGGATCTTCCGTCGTACGTCACAAACTATCGCTTCAAAACACGATGAAAGTTTTACAGTGCGTTCTTTTTCTAACGCATTTGGTTTACTTTATCAGACTGAATGTTTTTATGTCGTTTCTCGAAGCGATATTTTATGACGTAGGACGGAAGATCCAACGGATGGACTATAAGCAATTGTCACTATACAAATTCAATACATACATTAAGGATAGTGTATTTTGCATTACATTAGATATGGCCTCATTGTATGAGGACACTCTGCATCAAGGCATAGGGTATTCTCAATACAACGTAGGGCCATGAGACTAATTTCAGGTGCTAAATATACAGAAGATTGCAAAAGATATTTTATTAAATGCAAAATATTAACGTTGTCCTGTTTATATATTTTGGAAAGTCTTATGTATATTAAAACAAATATGCACTTATATCCAGACCACAGTCATCATGACCACAACACGAGAAATAAAAATGAGTTATATCAGAACCAACTCGGACTACAAACCGTGCATACAGGTATAAAATATTACAGTATTAAATTTTACAACAAATTACCACACCATATAACATGCATGCTTTTAACTAAATTTAAAGTAGTGATCGAAGAGTATCTTCTCTTAAATGCTTTTTATTCATTGGATGAATTTTTAAATTGTGAAATTATTATTTAATCAGTATTTTATCAAATGATATTTATTTTATGCATTGAATTTGAAATCATTTTAACATGTTTGTGTATGTACTCAATTAATATTTTATTGTTATTAAACTCGTTTTCTTTTACCACTTTTAACTATTTATTTTTATTATTATATTAAATTTGTTTATATCATTCTTGATAATGGCCTTGAACGAAACTAGTCGAATAAATTACTAATTTGTGAAACAATCGAAGTAAATTTTAATTTAATCTAAAACCTACGTATATTTGTTAAACACTAATAAACATTATGAATTATGAATTATTGAAATACCTAATGGCAGATGCTAATTCAAGTTAGTAATGTTATTTGACAATAACTAAGATAACTGTTGAGAATTCAACAATTCAACAAGTTAGTAACAGTTGATTATTGAAACACGTAACGGTAGTTTCTGATTCCAGTTAATAATGTCATTTGACAGTAACTAAAATAACTGTCAACAATTTAAAGTTAATGACAGATGATTATTGAAATATCTAACGGTAGTTTCTAATTACAGTTAATAATGTCATTAACTGTAACTAAAATAACTGTGACAATTCAACAATTCAATGTTAATGACAGTTGCTTATTGAATTACCTAATGGTAGTTGCTAATTTCAGGTAATAATGTCATGTAACAGCAACAAAAATCACTATTAATAATTAAACGATTCAAAGTAATGACAGTTGATTATTACAATACCTAATTACAATTGCTAATTCTAGTTAATAGTGGCATGCAACAGAAACCAAAATAACTACTGATAATTCAACAATTTAAAGTTAATGACAGTTGATTATTGAAATACCTTATGGTAGTTGCTTATTCCAGTTAATAATGTCATTTGATAGTAACTAAAATAACTTTTGACAATTCAACAATTCAAAGTTAATGGCAGTTGATTAGTAAAATACCTAATGGTAGTTGCTATTTTCAGGTAATAATGTCATCTGACAGTAACTAAAATATCTGTTGATAATTCAGCAATTCAAAGTTAATGACAGTTGCTTATTGAAATACCTAATGGTAGTTGCTAATTCCAGTTAATAATGTCATTCGACAGTAATTAAAATTACTGTTGATAAGTCAACAATTCAAAGATGATGACAGTTGACTATTGAAATATCTAATAGTAGTTGGATACAGCACTAGAGATTTTTTCCCAGTGACTCTGTGTGTGAATGATTTTCCCAAATACTTAGAGAATGTGAACGTAGCTCTCTAACAATATAATGTCATTTGAGAGTAACTAAAATAACTGTTGACACTTTAACAATTCAAAGTTAATGACCGTTGATTATTGAAATAGCTAATGGTAGTTGCTATTTCCAAGTAAAATAATATCATATGACAGTAACTATAATAACTGTTGACAATTCAACAATTTAAAAATGACAGTTGATTATTGAAATACCTAATAGTAGTTGAATACAGCATTAAAGGTTTTTCGTCAGTCTCCCTGTGTGTTATTGATTTTCCCAAATACTTAACTCCCTTAACAATATGTCATTTGACAGTAACTAAAATAACGGTTGACAATTCATTAATTGAAAGTTAATGCAGTTGATTATTGAAATAGCTAATGGTAGTTGCTATTTCCAGGCAATAATAATATCATTTGACAGTAACTAAAATAACTGTTGAGGATGCGAACATAGCTCTCTTAACAATAAGTGGTTAAAAAGTTTTTCAAACAAGATTGTAAATACTTACGATTGGTTTCTAAGTAGCATATTGTTATTGCATCAATAATTCAGACTAGACTGAAGAAGTCCCCCAAAAGTTTTAAGGAATGAATTTATACCACGAACTAAACATTGAGGTATGTTTAGTTCGTTCGTGTATAATTTAAGGCGATGTACTGGCAAATAAACTAAGTAGCAATATATTCCTACTTATTGTGCATTGCATCTTTTATAAGTAATAATTCAGACAGCGGAATTTTTATTTGCAACGCAAAGCAATACAAATTGACTACTGTTTTTTAAACATAAACGATTGCAGGGATATCTTTAGTAAGTTGCGCTTGGTAACACACTGTGTATTACTGACTGACTAAAGTTTATAAAAAGAGAGAGGGAATCTTCAAATCGTTTGATTGTCATTATCATAATAACTCTTGGTCATGTTCGTAAATAATTATTAATAAGTTGCGTGGATTTTGAAGACGACAATCAAGCGTTACCAAATTATTGCTCTTACAAACCTTCTTATTAGATTCTTTGGAGATAAGGTCTAGGTGGATTCTACCTAAACTTACTTCTTAAAAGTTTTTGATCGAGTAGAGCATAGTATATTAGCCTATAAATTATATTTAACGGATTTTGAAGGCAATGTTATAAGATGGCTTGGTAGTTTTTTTTTGCAAAATATAAATCAAAGTTGACGCATAGGAAAACACATGTCAGGTAAGTAAGAACAGGGATGCCTCAGGGTTTGTACTACGTCCCATGTTGTTTTTTTTTATATTAAATGACATTGGATTAAATTTTAAAAACACGTTTCTCCTAAACGCTTTTAACTTGGAAATTTATAACCTTCAGAACGATTTGACTAATAATTTTAATAATATTTATTTACTTATTTATTTTACATCTTTGCACTCTTTTCTAATAAAATATCACAAAAAGTATATATAAAATTTGAAAAAAATACTTAGCCGAAAGGAGAACGGACGGAGTTCACTTTTTCAAATGATCATAAATACACTTCATTAATACGCTTCAATTTACTTTTGTTCAGTTATTTAGTCCCTTTTTGCAGAGAGAATATTCTAGCTCTTTATATCAACATGACGGATATATGACATATATATTCTACAATAATCTGCTAAATTAAACCTGTGTAATAAACGACCAAAGTGTACTTAAGTTTCTAAGGTTATTTTTAAGAAAATGGAAATATGTAGTTTATAGTTTCCTTTTATCATCACGTTAGATTTGTTTTCTTATGTTTAGAATTAAGAATATGAAAGTATTTGCCGTTTTGGTTTTTGGAGTGTTGTATTATTATTGTTATTATTATTATTATTATTATCCATACTATATATTTTATAAGATATTATTGAGATCAATATTACATACTAAGAAATCAAGTAATTAAGAACATATTAGGAAATTTAAATAAAACTATTACCTAAAATATAATTTGCACGAGAAAATGTCTGTATATTATAATACACAATATCATTTTATCAAGATTAATTAAACATAGTATATTTAATGAACTTCCGAATGAGAGTACTAGAAGTGGCTAATTAAAACCACCATTATAGTAGGTTTGTGTCGGACTCCTACCAACTAAAAACCTCTCCACCGCGACGCTGTTGTGACTAGTCCAGGGCCAAAAGATCTTTTCTAGTCGGATCTCAAGCGGTGGAACGCTGAGAGCTAATTTAAACAATTATTATTATACCTCTTACAGCATTTAAAAGATTTATTATAATTTTCCATCCCGAAAATTATTCTTTAATCGGATTTCTTTTCTTCGGAAAGAAAAACATTTTTTATACGGTATTAAAATGAAATGGAATTTGTCAGACCATTCTCGTATTTATAATTCAATATGTATTATGTTTTACCAAAACAATAATGCTTATTAATTTAAATTATTTAAAAATTAAAATCAATGTTGTAATCTTAAAATTGTTAAGGTATGAAGGCTGACTGCATGCCCGATATTGAATAATATAAAAGTAATGTTCATGTTACATACTATACAAATAATAAGAAGGTAATTAGCAAAGAAAGTAGTTGTTTTAAAATGTTTCTGAAGTATTGGTAGATTTATGTTGTAGATTTTGATAAATTTATTTAAATAAATGACGCTCAGCGCTTATTATTAGGTTAACTTTATATCGATTACGGATTGAATACTTCGAGTATATTCAAATATCTAAAGGATGTTTTAAAAAGAGAATACAATAACGTTGTTTGATCAGAATCGGCTTTGCACCCACCAGACCGAGAGTTCTCGTAAACTAACACATTGCATTACACACTCATACTATTATATACCCTTTCAAAAAGCGTATATTCTATTTAGAAAAGTAAACGACTACAGTATATACAGTTTAATGATATTGCTTTCTTACACAATATAAAGTGAATAGCGATAACACACAGTTTCTACTATCATATTTGCAGAATACTGCAGACAAGTCTACAACGAACCGCTTACGTATTTGAAAGAGTTTATATAATAATCCCGCTCTTAAATAACCCAAGTGGGTATTAATTTTTTTATATAAAAACCATACGTATGTATTTAAAGATTAAATAAGAAAATACTTCACTTCATCAAATACACGCTCTTTAAAAAAATAAGTAACACTCACTTGAATTATACATATAAATTGGGAAAGCAAGAAATAGTTATTTATTTAAGATTTTATTTTTCAGATGTTGAAACAAATTCATTTTATACAACCGCCTATTTAGTTACAATCTATAAATCAAATTAACTGATTGATGTTAGAATCACTTTCTTCGTGATTCATTTCAATTAAATAAAAATATAAATTTTCATTTAGTTAATTCATACTCTTTATTTATTCAATAGTGATCACTATGTAATCTAAACTGCAGTCACTAATAAATAAAAATATTAATTAAGTAAAAGTATATATATTTATATAAATCAAATTTATCTTAGATTGGTTTCGGATTGCTTATAGAATTAAATTATTAAAAGTATTGTATCTTCAATGGCATCATGATCGTATTTTATTCCTCGTTTTTCTTTATTTATAAGAGATGTCCCTGTTTCTTAACTAAACACTGCAAATCCAGACCAGAGAGGGTGGATAAAAAAATCCTGCCAATGCCGTATTCCTGATACATCATCGTTTTCCTAGTGTTTATGGCATGCGTGGAGACTTGTGTCGTAGGATGAGTAGGATGAGAGAAACCTGTACAAATAGAAACGTTGACAACACAGTGTTTTGGTCTGAATTTTGGCTCCAAAAAGAGTCAATCGGCAAACTAGCTGTGCCACTGTCTCGTGTGTTCCGCTCCACTCTGGGGTCTATATCTCAGCACCAACCCTGTCAAAATGTACCAGTTGGTAGTATACCGTCCCATTTTTGGCTCCATGGTGGGTGGGGACTGTATGAGATTAATTTTAAATGTAATCTGCACGGAAACCTGACGTGTCTTCGGACACCCTGCAGAAAACTGACTGTTCTGTTGATCCTCCTGTTTCAGACACCTCTTCGACAACTCCAAAATACCGGAAAAAGATTAGCTGAACTGAGGCTAAAGAAAGAGGAAGGTACGCTTAGCAGCGCAAATGGCCAAGAGCCAGTATCTTTTACTAGCACCGTGAACAGCAGCCTAGTAAAGCATGGACACCCACTGGCAACCCCTGGAAAACTTACGGTCACCTCGAGAGCGATCACCTCGCCGAGAGCTGGAGGTTTAGGTAAAAAATAGAAGAGAAACAGATCGACCGACTCTGATACCATGTCTTCCGGGCTGAATCCTACTAAAAGAGTAAGTAGCCCGCCAAAACCTCATGGGGATACTCCCAGAGAACGAGGTTAGGATATTGTATGGTGTTTTCATCTCCGAATCGATCAAAATCATACTGGGCGATGTCAGCCTCATTTTCGATCGATGGCTGTATTTCCCAAAGATTCTCAAGATAACCTGTGTGGGCCAATCATCCCTAAACTGGCTCTCGAATTCAGTAACTAACGATTATTCAAACTAACCACATCTCTAGGATAACAAAAGCCTACACTATGGTTACGCAGCTAGCCTCTAGATATGGAGCACATAATTACGCTCCTGGCTGGTCAGAAACGAGAGCTGACGATAGATATATGAACAAATTTCAACTTGTTACGCTTAACCCCAATAAGGAAACTCGCAGTGAGCTTATCCATACCACCCAAAGGGAAACTGACGGCAGGAGAGAGTAACCTCGCTATGAAACCACTGCAATGCATAGCTCCCATATTTAAATAGTGAATGCTTAACACTATTATATTCTAACAAATTAATAATTCAAACTCTAAACCACAACCTCCAAAGCAATGATAATATGTTGATGCTAATCTAAGAACTCTATGTAGTGGCAAACAAGATATATGGATTGGGTTAATTTTAAAATCACCATTTTCCATGGTGCTTATCTGTTGATAAGGTCACTTGTCAAAAGAAGGGCATACTCATGTCGTCATTGTTTCTAATCTTCACATATATACCTTACGATGCAAACGACCCATCTCCCTCTCATGAGGTTGTGATCAGATACTGTGAAACCAACATCAATCTCATTATAGATTGTGATCCTAATGCACACCACTTAGTGTGGAGAAGCACGGACACCAATAAAAGAAGAAAAACTCTGTTAAAATTCATTTCGAATACAAATCTACAAATACTAAATAGAAGCTTGTTACCTTAAGAAGACGAGATATGAATCGATATCACTCATGATAGTGAGATTATAAGCAAGCACATCCGGAACTGGCATAGGTCGACGGATACATTTTCCTGGTTAGATCTCAGATGGATATATTATAAATCAGGTGCTAAACTTACCGAAGAGGAAGCGATCAGAAATCCAAGGAAATCCGATAAGGAACTATTTACAAAAACCTTATCGAGAGGACTACGAAAAGCTAGGAACCATGACCTTGCGCTGTTTCATCTCCTCATATGAAAAGTAATGTCCACAAATCTCGGGTAGAGGTAAAACTACCAATTCATAGTGGAATAAAGAACTCAGCTAGTTGCGGGAGCAAGAAAGAAAAGCGTATAATAAAGCGCAACACTCCAAGCAGAAAATTATTTGGGCCACTTATAGAAAGCTACACCGGCTACATAAATAAATTGTGAAGAAATTGAGTCGACTTACAGCAGTAAGTTCACTCTAAAGACCCAAATCTACAGCCTGGAATATTGAAAAAGGATGATGGCAGTTATACTGACAAACTCATAGATTCAATAGATGTACTCTTAAAAACGCATTTTCTCGACTACAAAAACATGGAGAACAGAGATGAAGATCAACAGGATATTCATACTCTTTTAAAATAAGATTGAAACATAGCCTCCAAGTGAAACTAAGTGACAGTATATATTTTGATACAAGGTGGCGCACAAGTAATGTCATAGTTTGAATTAGCATCCATTTTTGCATAAATTGTATAAATCAAATTTCTCTCAGATTGGTTTCAAGTTACTGATAGAAGTTTGTATCTTCAGTGGCATCATGTTCGTATTATAATAAAACGAATTAAATTCAAGCAGAAAGTTTAAAATAAAACAACACAGTTGGGACGGCTTCACTTTTATTACTGATATTGCAATAGGTTTCGAGGGTGAGGTAAAACCATTGGGTAGAGCTTCTCTTCCTATTGCATCTCCAGCGATTTTCAAATCCAAAACCGTCGGTGTATGGTGTAGAGCGACATCGCTCACCGGCTACAAAAAAAAATTGTAAAGAAATTGAGTCGACTTACAGCTGTAAGTTCTCTCTAAATACCCAAAGCTACAGTCTGGAATATTGAAAAAGGAGGATGGCAGTTATACTGATAACCTCATAAAGTCAATATATGTACTCTTAAAAACGCATTTTGTCGACTACAAAAACATGTAGAACAGGGATAAAGATCAACACGATATTCATACTCTATTAAAATAAGATTGCAACATAGCCTTTAACATAATAACGTGACCTGAGATAACCTGTGCCATTTAAACAGTCTCACCATTTAAGTCTCCAGGAATGGATTGGAGTTTACCCAGCCCAACTCATATGGGAAGTCTGCATAGCTTTTAGATATGTCACATAAAAGTGGAGAAAAGTCAAGGGGGTATTTATATGTAAACCAGACAAGGAAGATTACAGAAGACATCGTTTATGATGAAAACTTTTGAGAAGCTTTCCAGTACGTACATATGGGACCATATTCAAAAAACGAATCTTCACCTAAATCGACACGCATACCAGGACGCTCAACTAAATCAGCACTTTACTGTTTAATTGCTCATATTGAGGAGATGCTGGTCGACATTAAGCCTATTTATCGATATAGAAGGAGCTTTTGACAACGCTTGTTTCAGTATAGGACAAGCTCTTTTAATGCTCGGCACTCTAGTCACTTAGTCAATGGATATAAAAGTTGCTAAGCCAAAGATCAGTCCAAATATTAAGAGAAAACTAAGTCTCCGAAGCAAGAGTGACCCATAGATATCCACAGGGAGGAACGCTATCCTCTCCTTTAGAATAGATAGAAATGATAAACGACTTTGTAAGGAACTTAAGTGATTCTGGCTTTCCAGTCATAGGATATGCAGATGCCATAACAATTCTGTTTTAAGGCCGCTATGAAGGTGTACTCAGTGAACTAATATAGTGGAGAAATGGTATACAGATAACACCCTCTCGATAAATTCAACTAAGATGAAGCTGATGCTACTCGCTAACAAAAAGAAACAGGTTGAAGCTGGCTAAGCTACTTTAAATCCTAAACTAAACTCAAGTAATCATCTTCAAATAAGGTACAGAAGGCGAACATGATATTCTGGCAATGTCGGAGAGTCGTTGGGAGATCATGGGGAGATTATCACTGAGAATCACGATGTGTACAGGCCAAGAGTTAAACTCAAAACTGCAACAAATAAGCTACAGCACATTCAACGTCTAGCATGTATATGATATTCTAGCGCCATGCGCACCACACCGATGTCAACGGAAGCATTGCTAAGCTATATTCTAATAACCCGTGGTTTGATATGTTTAGGGAATCATATTCTTCTTTTAAAAGATTTTAAATAAAAAAATGTAATTGAAAATTCATAATTAAATTGATTTACTTAGATAAATGTATTATAATTATATAATTTTAATATAGTTTAATTTTAGTTGTAGTTTAAATGTTAAACAAAAACGTTTACTTTGTGAATTTCTAGAGACTCGAGTAAATCCATTTTAAATCCTCGGTTTTCTATTAGGTGATTCGCGAATGTTTTAATCTGAAGGATCTAAGATGTTGTTTTAATCTAATGTTAAAGTTACGACCAATTTGACCTACGTAAATTCCTTTACAATTTTTAGATTAGAATTTAGAATTAAAAATTGAATTACAAATTCTGGTCGTAACTTCAACATTAGATTAAAAGAACATCTTAGATCCTTCAGATTAAAACATACAAATTCCACATTCGTGAATCACCTAATAGAAAACCGACATTCTTTTGATGAAGATGTACTCGAGATAATCCATTTTGCCGAAAAAGGATTTAAAATGGATTTACTCGAGTCTCTAGAAATTCACAAAGCGAAGAGTAATCCGGAAATCCCAGTAATTAATGACCAGGTAGACCTAGTATTTTCCTCCTTATTTCATTCTGTATAAATAAGTGTTTTGTCGTAGATTAATTTACTTTAAGTTTGATACTGATCAGTTAATGATCGAAACTCGAGTCACTTAAAAATAAAGTGTGATATTAACAATGTAAACGTTTTTCTTTAATTTTCCAAAATGTATCACGAAGTTAACGCCTCAACCATTAATCAATTATATTCTATGTATATTTAATTAAAAAATTGTGATTACCATAATAAACGTATTATTATTATTATTATTATTATTATTGTCTCTTACTCTCCTAGATACAGCGCTAAGACTCAGAGAGATGTTCTTCTAGGAAAGTGCTAGGATCGTGCCACTCCGACCCACCTTTTTGAAAGACACTACACGTCAGAAAACTCTGAGGCTCCTAAAGCTACTATACATATATTCACGGATGGAGCAAACACTTTCGAGGAACATTCTACGACCATTCAAGCGAACTCAGAGCGATACTTGTTTGTATCCAAAAATTAACAGTAAAACCAATATTGCTATTGTAACACATGCCAAGGTCTTATCAAGAATTGCAAATGAATGTGTTATGGTTCTGGAGACGGCAGCTGTAGATAACAGAATTATCCGATTCTAGGCAATCTTTGAATACCCACAAAAGGACTATGACCTTATCAAAAAGCTATTTCTCAAACATACTGCAAGACATGACTTTAGCAGAACGCAAAGCAATGTGTAAAACGTCTACACTTGTGTTCATTCCAGAAACACAATACGAACACCCAGCGCTAAAGTTACCCAATATTGTGCTAATATATCCAGGTCGAACCTAATATGACTGACGGGTATCCTAACTGGACAATGAGAGTGCAACGAGAAAATAGTATCAGAGGAATATATCATATGCTAATGTTCCGCCCACACAACATTAAGGAAGATCCTGCTGGTGACATCATGGATATCCCAGCAAATCCTCAACTTTATCAATGGAGTATGGTGGCTAGAGATCTAGTACTCCCATCCCTGGAGGTTTATAATGGGCCCAATCAGGGGGCTGTACACTATGACTTCGTCGCTTTGGATACGCCAGTCTTTTGATAACATTAGGAAACAATTTTCTGCCAGGATGGGTCAACTTCGAGAAGGCTTATAGATTGTGTAAGTATTTCATCATTTTATATCAACTAAATACTCATAGTATATTATGCATTTATTCCAGATATATAATTTTTAATGCGACTTGGAAATAGTACACACGAGGAACATGATTTAATGGATCTTTCTGGAAAAGGGAAGATGCTGTTTTTGTACTGGCTTCAGCATCTGGTAAGTTGAGAAAATCAATACCACATATAAGTTTTAAAAATATTAACTTTTTAAAGAATACATAAAATTTTTCGATTATTAATATTTTGTATAACCAAAAATATGCAGTTGCTTATGTCATGAATCAACTTCATCTGGTCTCCCTCTATTTTTCAGATGAAAAATCGCAGTTTTTACTCAATATAGATTCCACCTTAAAAATAAGTTATGGTCGACTATTAATAGGGCATTTTAATGCTAGGTACTTCATATTCATAAGTGAGTAAGCAAATTAAGGCAATAACCTAAAAATGGAGTAGAAATAATATGTATTTGTAATAAATATCAAAAACTAGTCAATTGATGATTCCTGATGAAACTCCATAATCCATTGAAATTGAAAAAAAATCGGTTGGAGAGTTTCACTTTTCTGTTGATTACTGCAACATGTTTCACCACACAGTGGCTCCATCTTTCAATTCAACTAAGAAGATCATTGAAATAATATAAAACATCTACATCTACAGTTTTTAGATTTAAAAAAATATGTAATAGCAGCACCACAGTGATAAAATGCTTTAAATATAGCTTTTAATTAATATTAAAGTTATCCTAATGAAATATATGTACAATATATGAAATATTAATATTTATTTTGGCGAAAAATTATTAAAAACCGCTTGGAATAAATTTATTTATTGCTTAGTGACATTTAAATATTTCGCATCTATAATTAAGTTATTACCGGTCACAAAAAGCTCCCTTTATTGCTCATTTGAGTTATGTAACAGCTTTAGCACCATGAAGACGGCAGTGGAATATCAATCGTTAAACGTGCCGAACGATCTTAAACGATATAAAAATAACTTTTAATTTATTTAATCCCGGCGAAACTACGGTTTAACTTATATATCTTTTGTAAATGGACCTGCAGTAAAGTTCTAGATAAAAGTTTGAAACACGAACGGCCTATCGTATTCTAAACTTGGACTTGATCATATAACCTCCTTAACGAGTTTATTTTTTTATTTTCGTCGGGTCTGTTTACAGCGCTGTAAATCTTAATTTTAATTACTTAATTTAATTTTTTTTTTGTATGATTAAAATTGTAATTTCTAATTAAATTATCGTTGAGAGTGTTATTATTTTAAAATACGTTTTGCAAAATTGTATTAGTTATTGTAATTTTAATTTTAAAAATCATGCCTGTTTCAAATAGCAGAGTTTATTAAGTTTAAGATAGATTTGTTAAAGGACTATTTGTATAATTATAAAATGTTTATTTAATTGTATGTTAATATTGTTTTAATTGTAAAAACTATTATTTATTAATTAAAACTACTAAATAACAATGCGTCTTATTAAAGCTACAAAGCAAATATTTTATTGAGACAGCAAACATTTATTATGTAAAATTAAAAAAACTATATAAATTATTCGAAAATTAATAACAAATTTAATTAATCCTCATCCCCACGGCAACGTATCCGGGTACCTTTAAGACTTTTAAATGAATGTTCTACTATTACATAATTTACATTTTTAACTAGTTAAAAACCTTTACGACTTTCAAATTAATGTTTTACTATCTTGCCGTGGGGGTTAATAGAATAATCAAGATAGGGAACAACATCTATAGATATGATTTAAAACCTTAACTTCCTGGACATTGTGATAAACTTCATCATTAAAATTAATTTTACACTATAATTAATAAATACATTTCTTTAACGGTTTAAATATTTTGTCTGTACATAAATCTGAATCATTATATTTTTAAAGTTTGAATAAATACTATTATTCCCTTAAGAGTAGGAAATTCGTTTATATATTTTCCACGATACAACCACGATTGAAATTCTTGTTAACTTAAACTTTATATGTAGCAAAAGCAGTCGAAACACAAGCAGAGAAGTAGTTTATATACCCTACCCCGTCCACGTCAAACTTCCATCCCTTCAGGCGAACACTTAAATCGTTGCAACTTCCCTCGCCTCGAGCATTTTTCATTCGAAAATTCTATGCGTCGGTTTCGATATAATAATAACAATAATATGCATTTGTTATTATCTATTTCGTATTACTAATTTATTCATAGGAATCTAGTATACTTGTTATCATTATTCATGGTACACAAGTAAAATTATTTATATAAATTATACACATTGGCGTAATTCAATTCTTTTTCAAATTTTCTCACACCATATTTTGTGATATTTTACTTATATTTTTAATTTTTGTGTAATTGCCACTAAGCGCTTAGGCTTAATAAAATTTCAATATTCCTGCCCCTGGCAAAAGCCTGTTTTTAACAGGCGAAATACGGAGGATCCAATTTAATTTTATGAAACTTGCATCGATTTTCAGTAAAAACTTCTGTAAATGATTTGCGGATTATTTCATCTCGAAGGGCTAAATGGAAACGGAGGAACAAAAACAAAACGTATCGAGGCATCTTCGTGCATATTCGATTGCGTATTAGCAATACACATTTATAGGGTAACCTTTTCCGGTCCGCCCAACCTGCAGTATTTTGTGAAGGTGGATCAACGGTCCAGAGTTGTTAGATTTATGCACGCGGAAAATTTCCTTATGTTTATATGAGTATACAGTTAAACGAAGATTTATTGCCACATATATAGGTCATGTTGTTTACGGATGAATGTAAAGTTTTGTAGCGTATAAATATATAAATGTAATAATTCAGTTCAATTCAATCTATTTTTATATGTTACAAGTGTATGAGTGAAGTCACATATAACGGATTTTTATGTGTCGGGCTTTGGTTTAAAGTGCAAGGCGTTTTCAATTCCGTACGCGAGCCGTCCATCCATAAAATTCAGCACCGTGTTATTTTATTCAAATTTCAAAGAGTAATGTAATATTCCTCTGCACGTTCGTTGGCGGAAAAGGCATCGGAAAAACAGCTGCAACGGTAGAGAGAGAGTGGAAAAATCTCGGACACGGCGGCGTCCCATTTAACTGTCGTGAATGTCTGCACGGAAATGGGGACGCCACCCATCCCATACAAGCCCCATTCTGCACCCTAATCAAAATATGTCCCTTAATAATATGCGAGAGAGGGCGTGCGGTCGGACGCGTGTCACATGGGGATGCGGGGATAGGAATGCCTTCTCTCCCCCTTCCTCCATTCCTGTCGCTACCCCAAGGCACGCATTCCGACCACTTCACCCGAAAAGAAGGCATGTCACCGTCGGGAATTCCACACACACCCACACGCACACACAGACGAGACGGCGGAAAGTTAATTTAAAAGCCATGACATCCTGCCCCGGATGCCTTACTAAACGGTGTTCGTATGGTAATTACAATTTCTATTCCAGATAAGGTACAATCTCGAATTTAATTCACAGGTAACTAATTTATATAACAAACTCCTAATTTCGAACCTTTAATTGGCTATAGAATTTGGTGATTAACATGTCTTCAGTTTGCTATTATTAAAACATTAAAACATATAACGTCTTCTGAGCAGATGGGTCGCGGGTAGCAAATGAGTAGACCCTCATCCCCGAGATGGAGACATGGGTCGAAATAAGGAACGGGGAACTATTACAGTTCCTATCGGGACACGGACGTAACCTGAGCTATATGTGCCGGATCAAAAGAAGGACATGAAATCCAAGCGGAATACACGGTGAAGAAGCGTGTAGGATATTGTTTAAACTCGAAGAACCCGGCTGAACTGGTGACCAGAATTGTCGAGGATAACATCGTTTGGGAGAGCGTTTTCGCTGCCCGCGCCGCCATCACAGGAAGGAAGCAAGAGTTCCTAGAGGGCACAGGGGAGATCCAAAAGAGAGCTAGACACGTGCTTGTTTGTTTGATTGATAATTAAATGGTTAATCTGAATTAATAAAGAGAATGAAGGAGGACAGTAGGAGACCAGTAAAGTATTATCCTAGTTCCACCATTATTTCAGTATTTATTGGGGTCACTGTTAGTTACATCAAAGAAAAAAAACAGCTTTAATATATTTTAAAAAAGAAGCAAACCCGTAAATTAATTGTCATATTTTTGCACATGAAATTGGGAATTTTTCTGTAAATTTTACTAAAACAAACTAAATGGTTTCCCATTCACCACTGTGAATCTATTCAAACGTCTCGTTCTATAATAATAATAATAATAATAATTTTATTCGTCTTAGTGGTTGAGTTAACAACAAGAGACATGTCTAATATACAAGTACAAATATAAAATTAGGGTAAATACAAAACAAAAATAGTTAAAAGTCAATATGTGATTTCAGCTGGGTGCTTCCATTAGACAGATAGAATTAGAAAATTCATTTAAATTATAAAAAGCCGATTGCTGTAGAAATCCCTTTAATGTGTTTTTAAATTTTTATAGCATAATAAAGTCATCGACTTATGGAGTTGATTGTATAGGGTGATTCCGCTATACAATGGCGACTTTTTATAATATGTATGCTTACATTGCTGTAAAACAAGTTTCTCTTTATTACGTGTCGCGTATTCGTGTATGTTACTATGTTTAGTAAATTTTCCCCTATTTGAATGGATGTAACATAATAATGCAGTTAAGATCTAACTGATTTTTGAGGAGGGATATTAGATAGTATGCTTTATTTACTTTTTTACACGTTTGATCAATATGCTCATGCCATAAAAAGAAGCGATTTATTATTATGCCTAAGTATCTTGATGATGTGACAGTTTCAATGTTATTGTTTTCAAGTGTGAATGCGATATTATTATTTTATGTATATTGGATAAGTGCATAATTTCTGTTTTTGCAATATTTACAATTAAGTTATTGATTCGACACCAATTGGTAAACTGATTGATAACGTCAGTAACTTTATTTTTTGCTCCTGCTAGAGTATAATCCGATACAACAATTGCTGTATCGTCCGAATACATAAACACTTGCCCGGTAATAATATAATTTGGTAAGTCATTGACGAAGAGTAAAAATAATAACGGACCTAGATTGCTCCCTTGAGGTGTACCCATGTTTAATGTATATTCAGGTGATTTAGTGTTTCCATATTTAACTATATATTTACGGTTAGTGAGATATGATACTAACCAGCTATTAATGCAACTCCTGAAACCAATATTATATAACTTTTTGCTCAGCAACTCGATATTAATAGTATCAAATGCTTTTTTAAGATCAAATAGTATTAGGAACGTCGTCCATATGGTTTAGGCAGTGTTGTACTAAATCTATACCCGCAGTTTCGGTAGATTTCCCTGGTAAAAATCCATGCTGACATTTGTTTAATATATTAAATTTATTCAGAAACGAGAACATTCTTGTACACATAACTTTTTCTATAATTTTTGAAACGTCACTAAGAATACATATGGGCCTATAGTTGCTTATGTCAGACGTGTCGTCTTTTTTAAATATGGGGATTATTTGGCCAATCTTAAGTATTGTTGGAAATTTGCCCTGCGAGACCGAGATATTAATAATGTCTACCAAAAATGGGGCAATGATATCTGCATTTATTTTGATTAATTTTAACGGAAATTCATCAAATCCTGAACAATTTTTGTTAGGTAGTAGGTGTATGATATTAATTATTTCGCTCTCTGTAATAGGTACAAATGAAAAGGTGTTAGGATATATAATATTACTGGTTAAATCACTTGTATCATCAGTAGTAAATTTTAAATCAGTTATATATTTTTTGAAGAAACTTGCGAAGTCATTTGAGATTTCCTGATTATTTTTATTTGATTCAATTGTATGTTGTTGTTTACTTTTAATTTGAACAAGGTTCCATAATACTTTTACCTTATTACTTGAGTTATAGATTTTGTTAGCTGAATAATGCTTTTTTCAACGTCAATGAGAGTATTCAGTTTTTTCTCTTTAGATTTGTATAATTGAAGCACCTCCTCTGAACTTGTTAATTTTAAAAGCGAGTCTAGAGCTTTAATATCATTATATAAATTTTGAAGTTCTGACGCAAAAATAATTTTCTGTTGTTTTTGCTGATTGGACTTTAGCATTTTCTTTACGGGAAAGCTTACTTCTAGACTCCATTTTATTTGTTGATAAAAATAGTTATAAATAACGTCAATATCATCATTATTACACCATTGTATATAATACTGTGTTTGATGAAGTGTTGTCTAAACTGTATCATATTATTTACTGAAAAGTTCCGTGCCGTGATATAAGTGCTATCTTTAGGTTTATGTGATTTTAATTTTATATCGATAATTTGTGCATAATGGTCTGATAGACCTGGATTAAAATTATATGTAGCCGCTACTATATCGACATCATTTATGATAATATAATCAATGGAAGTCATTGTCGGTTCATCAGTGTTCGGTAATTTTTGAATTCGAGTGATGTCATTTATAATCGAGATTAAATTATGAGCGTTTAAAATATCATTTAAGTAATTATGCATTTTACGTTCATAGGCTTTATCAATATTTAAATCGCCGCATATTATAATATTTTCAAATTGTTGGTTTATTACATCTAAAATTTGATTTTGTTGATTAAAAAATAATGTACATATATCATTTGTATTACAGGGAGGTCGGTAAATCGATAACACACATGTTTTTCTTGATACTGATATTCCGCAGCATTCAATAGTATTTTCAATGCAAAAGTTTTTAAGGAATTTTAAAGGATGTGTTAAGTGTGAATGTTTTTGTTTTATGAATATAGCAGTTCCTCCATGAGAACCAATTTCTCTAGAAAAATGTGTTATAATTTCGTATCCGTTTATCTTAAAAGCACCCAACTGCGACTCATTAAACCATGTTTCAGTAAAACACAAAATATCCGGATCGTGATTGCTACAAAACAGTTCAATCATATTAGATTTTTTAAAAATTGAGCGTATGTTAATATGGCATATTTTTATTATAGGACAACATTTTTTATTAGTAATTGGGTGTCTTCTCCTGATTCAATAGTTGTTTTAGTTGGTATTTCTCCGATGATTAGAGGTCCATCCGCGTCGATAATTTCCTCGAAATAACTGCACGTTTATTCCCTCGCACCAGAAATTTTCATTCAGGATAGTTTGTGCATCTTTTTTGGGCACAGCTATTTTGAAACTGGAGTGGTAATCATTCCGTTTCATTTTGGTTACGTAAAATGAACGTGATGGAAGTTTTTTATCTAGATATTCCATAACATTTTCTTCGGTGGTGTTTAATTGAAGATTTGATAAGTAGAGAGTAGTCATTGGAGTGGCGGAAACAATTTCATTTTTTTCTGGTTTTTTCCTTCCTGTAATTAGTTGCGTAGATCCGGATCCCGATGCTGCCGATAAACCTGGATTGCTAGGCTTCGATGATTTTTTTTCAGCGTCGGATGAGGTTTGTGTTGTCGATGATTCGGATTCAGTGTTCTTGGGGTCAATGTCTTCTGTCAGTGCATTCGAATTTATCTCAGTTTGAGAGTGTCCTTTTCGAGTATCTGATAAGGTCGTATCGATATTTTGTGATTCATTCCATGCATTTGAAATAGGTGGTAGATTTTTTGAGGCGCTCGCATCTCTTTCTAACACATGGATTTTAAAAAGTTTTGTTTCTCCTCCATTTCAGCTACTAGTTTATACCATAGTTTGTTTTCACTCGTAAGATGTTCGATTTTTGTAATTAGATGTTTGGTTAAAGAAGCATCCTGATTTTCATTTGTATTTATTATTGTTTGGAATGTTGCATTCAATATGTCGTCCATGTTTGTCGTCTCATTAATCGGTGCACAGCATTTTATTTGATTATTGTCAATATTTCAATATCAGTGTAGTATTTTATGCAGCCGCGGTGCATCACTGCACTACAGTTTATACACTTTAAGCCAGAAACTGGCACACTATTACACTTTTTACACTTTTTCACAGCGATATTCGAGCACGCGTCTGTATTGTTCGCCATCACGATCAATATAACTCAGAAAGCAGGTTTAAATACTGATATTAATGTATTATTTCTTTTCACAATTCCCAAATTGTGTTCCATGATGCCAGGAGAGAAAATTTGTGCAGACACTTCGAACAAAACAGTGACAACGCCATCCCAAACGGTCCCATCCTCGACCATTCTGGTCACCAGCTCAGCCGCATATCTCCAGTCTAAACGATGTCTCAGACTCTCCTATTTACCGATTTGGCATAGGTAGATCAGGAAATATCCTTTTCCGAATAGGAACTGTGATAGTCCATTTCCCTTTTCCTTCATTCAACCCATGCTTCCACCTCGGGAATGAGGGTCTCATTTTTTTGCTTGCCATCAAGGATTTTTTAAGAAAACACGACAGCAGTTCTATATCATTAAATAATGAAACACAATGCAAACAATCGAATCAAATACCATATTAAGTAATAATTAGAAACACAAAAATTGAATTTTACAGGAAAATAATAAACTACTTAAAGTTAAAATTAAGGCGTTCGAACAGAAAATAAAAACAAAATATTAAAAATAAAAATAATACGAATAAAACTGAAATTCCTAAAATATCCAAGGATAAAACCAAAAAATATTTAATTAATAAAAATTCTATGGAATTAAATGTCGAGTATTCAAATCAAGATGAAATTGAAGTAATTGATGCAGGAAACACTACTTAATTAAATATTGCAGGCAATAAGATATATATGCGGAAGTTGCCCAAACCAATGGAAACACTTAAGACCCGAATTGGAAAACGGCAAACTCAAGCGTAACCGGGAGAAAGAAACAAAGTTCGATACAGGGAACTGCGAAATGCTTTACAGGACTAGTTAAAGGTGTAACTAAATACAGCTACGTTCATGACTATTACTTTGATCCAAGCTTAAAACCTGTTGAACGAAGTGACTATTTGAAAAGTGTCGGTTTTAATGATATAAAAACAGTTAAACTCAAAAAATCCAGAAATTTGGCCAGACAACGTAAGGGTAAACAATTTTTTACACCATATTGCAAAAAAACGACCAAATGTATACATTGAAATAAAATAACACAGTTGGGAAGGGTTTCATATTAATTGTTGAACAATAAATAAATTCAGAGAGATGAATCCACTGTTGCAGTATTAGACAAGAAATGTGAAACTCTCTCAACTGTGTTGTTTAATTTCAATGTGTTAAGGAGTTTCTTCATGTTTCAAATCTATAAATATTTTATTTTTAAATTCGCGATCCGTACACAATAAAAATTTTGAACTTGAAGCATTTATCGCTGACAGGGATTTGCCTTTTAGTGGCTTAAGTGAACATTGCCTGTCCAAAGATGGATGTTCTATCTCTTGTCTAGAGAATCTATCTGGGCACATCTGGAAATTATGGTGGGATAATAATCTACGCCTACGACGATATCACTACGAAAGACTATAATGACCTAACTTACACGCTTTCCAAAGAGAAATCTAGAGAACTATCGCTAATTTATAATTCTATACATGATTTATATATAATATGTGTCTAAAGGCCTCCATCAGGCAATTTTAATGTATCTTTAAGCAGCGATATTCGTGAACAATAGCTGAATGACTGCCTACAAACTTATGAACTCTCCAAATGTGTCTAAGGGAATACAAGACAAAATACTTGCATCGACAATAGCTTTACAAATATCCCATCCGAATACATAAAAATTACATTTTTAAATATCGCATTATCGGATCATTTAGTAGGAATTATTCTCAAAATAGAGCTAACGGAAGTCATGGATGAAAGATCTAGCTATCAAAGCAGAATATATTTTTGTCCAATAAGGAATTACAGAAAATGCGTGAGAAAATGAAGTTTATTAAAGAATGCTACAAACACAATCCAACACCAAATACAAAAGTAATTCGAGATGATTGTAGAACAAAGTAGACAAACAATTTCCAAAAATTACACCATATCATATTTATAAATGAATTCACTAATAAATCACACGCTGCTTGAATAGTACTAAATTCATATAGATTCAATAAAAATAAATTTACGATATTACCATAAAAATGCCATCGTAATGGTTAATAAGGTTCATCTATGCATTTGATTGGATATGAAGGGCGTGCTTTGAGTTGTTGCAAAGGTTTGAAAAACTTACTCAGGACTACCATCAACGTTACTCAATCCGCTTGGGTCAAGAATTGGAAGGAAAGCGGTTTATATTGACTAAAGAGAACGTCCACTGAAATTGTTGCATGTTAACGCTTGGCTAGGCTTTCAATACAAAAGAGACTTGGGTTTCCAACATTTTGGTGACATATTCATAAGGCATTGCATGACAATTCAAAAGAGTTAGGTGGGACCAGTACCCGGCTGGCATATTCATCAGACATTGCTACATCTAAATACCACTTATTTTGATATGTATTTCTAAACAGTAGATGAGATACAAAAATAGCTTGATGATTTTAAAGGTGTCCAAAGACGTAATATTTTTGCAAGAATTTGTCAGTTATAAAAAACAACGGCGAATACTTTTATTCAACAATTTAATTTACTTTCTTTTAAAATACAACTTGAATGTAGCTAAAAAATGGATTATTTATTTGTATATCTAATACATGTACACATATATTAATTCCTGAACTTTTGTGTAGTATTTATGTTGTTACATTTGATCAAGAATAATCCACCTGGAATAGTTTCGTTTTTTAATATCGAATTATATTAAACCATTATTAAATCCTTTACTCATGTTGAAATTAGTTATTGCTAACTAGTTACAAGTGAAGAACCTTACACTTTTTTTAACAGAAAATGTTAATGATTATGTACCTACTGTAGGCGAGAGTCCGTCTCATATGGTATAAAGTATGTGCTCGCACTAGACAGACGTGAAAACGTGTGCTCTGTTTAAAACTCTAAATAAAATTCCTAATAACGATCAAAGACCGCTTCGTAGTAATTCATCAAACAATGATAAGGATCAAGTATTGATTCAAAAAGTATTGGAGAGAATTTTAGTTTCGGAAACGTTTACAAACAAATTATGTACAATAATAAGTGATAACATTAAAATGAGCATGGCCGATGCAATCAAGGGTATTAATTATGAGGTGAGCTCACTAAATACAAAATGTAAGGATCTAGAGGCTGAAATGGGTAAACTTGTGGAAAATGTTGATGCACTTTAACAATTCTCAAGAAACAACAATATTAGAATATATGGAATACCAGAAACACCACATGAAGATTGATTGCAAGTACGTAAGGACAAAGCAACTAGATCTCAATGAAGCTGACATTGATTTTTGGTTAATTATCCAAAACTACAGGAAATGATTGCACTAGAAACATGGAATGAAACTTTAGAATTATATGAAGTTTATGAAGCTGTACATAATTTTATTAGTAAGTTGAGTTTTCATATAGAGGCTGCAATACAAATAAGACGTATTAAAAATAAACATATAAGAAAGAAGCCTTGGATCACGGCTGGTGTTTTACAATCAATCAGAACTAAAGAAATACTGTACAAACAATACATGAAATATAAAAACAACAATGAAATAAAACTGAATTTTAATAAATATAGGAATAAATTAAATTCCATTACAAAAAATGTAAATCTGATTATTTTAAAGATAAAATTATTTCTTCGAAAGGTGACATTAAATTCTTATGGAAATACTCAAAAAATAAGACTACTTTAAATTGTGAAAAAAAAAATCGAGTCATATCGATCATATTATTGAGGGAGAAGAAATTATTGATAATGATGAAAAAATGGGGAATTCTTTTAACAAATACTTTTGTAGCGTTACTGAAACACTAATACAAAAAAATAACCCAACGAACGATATAACTCTATTACCTTGAGTATCTCCCATCGAAGAAAGTTTATTTTTTCACCCAGTCTCTGAAAATGACATATCTCTATGTATAACATCATTATCTAATAAAAAAAGCACCAGGAAGAGATAACATTACAGCAGAAATATAAAGATCAGTACGTACCTACATTTTAAAACCAATAACCCATATTGTAAATATTTGTTTTTCTACGGGCACTTTTTCACGTATGTTTAAAGAGAATATTGTTAAACATCTATATAAATCTGGAGATAAAGCATTAACAAGCAATTATAGACCTATAGAATTAACCAGCTCTATTTCTAAAATTATTGAAAAGCTCATTAAAAAACAGTTTCTTTCATTTTTAAATAAACATAATTTACCTTCTCAGTTTGGTTTTTTAGAAACCAGATCAACTAACCATGCAACTGCAAATCTTTTCGAGAATATTTACACAGGTATCGACAAAGACTATAAAATAATAGGGGTCTTTTTAGACCTTGCAAAGGCCTTTGATACCGTGAACCATTCATTACTTTTAAATAAGTTGAGTGCTTGCGGTATTAGAGGTTTGGCTTTAAATCTATTTAAAACCTACTTATTAGATAGAGAACAAAAGGTTATTATAAATGGCAAATATAGCAACAGTTGCAAAATTAATTATGGTGTTCCGCAAGGTATAGTTTTAGGTCCCATTTTTATTCATATTTTATGTAAACGATTTGTTATGTTTCAATCAGGATGATATCAATGTGTTAAGATATGCAGACGATACAGTAATTATGGTCCGTGGAATTACTTGGGAGGAAACTACTTACAAAATGGAACATATTCTTAAGAAAATAAAAAATTATTTGAACCATAACCTCCTCATTCTAAATACTGATAAAACAGTTTTTATGACATTTGCACCTAATAAATCAGGTCTACCTGAAAATTTGACTAAACTAAAAATACATGATATTGCATGTGCCCCGCCTAATAGAAACTGTAGTTGTAATCAAGTGAATTTTACCAAGTACCTTGGAATTATTATAGATTCCTATCTTAACTGGTCACAACATACCAATTATATAGCAGATAAGCTTAGGAGGCTAATATATGTTTTTGTAAAACTGAAATACATTTTAACTATAAACCAAATGTTTGTTATATGGACCGTTTATTTTGAAAGTGGTGTAAGTCCATTTTCTCTTGATTCGAGAAAATTAAAGGTTAACATATCTGCTAATTAAAAAAAAATTGGCATATTATATGAAGTCTGGCAATTTTCTACTGTTTTACCAATATGTAATTTGGTTATATAAATCTGTTTTATACGTATTTTAGTAAACTGATGTATACTTACGGGCTGCAAATGAACTTACACCATTTTCAAAATTATACAATTGTAAAAATCGTTTAATTTAAATTTTGAATAATCAAATATCACTTAAAATATACTTCATAGTAATCCAATTTTGTTTACAAATAATGATATGACATAAAATAGAAGTAGTATTTTTAATTTTAGACGCTAATTACATTGTTAGAATTACAAGATATTGATAGTATTTACCTATGCTCTACATGTGGCAGTGTTTCAAAATATGCATGATGCACCGGAGGTATAAAAGGTAATAACTGCTTGATGTCTTTATATTTTTTCTAACTAATGGGCCTGACATCTTGGTACAAAGGCGCCAGGGCGATTTTTTCAAATTTTAGCGGTCTTCCAGGACTTGTAGGTAATAAATTTATAGTTTCAAATTCTTTGTCCTTCATCTATGTTTTATATAAAATAGTCTATGGTGCACTTTTGAGAAACCTCATCCAACATATTTGCAACCAATTTACCTGTTCTCCATTAGTGTTTTTTCTTATCTGTTTTTTAATCGCATTTTTAAGATTTTTTATTGAAAAGAAATTCTCTCGTTTCATTTCATGTAAAATAAATTTATTATGTTTTCTACATTGTGTTATTACATCAAAATAATCCTCTGGTGTGTACAGAAAATTCTTTTTTCGCAATGCCATTTCTATGATGCCACAATCTGTATCGTTCGGAAGGTATGAATGCCCCGAGAGTAAAAATTTGTGATCAATTATGTCAATGTTATTTTCCAACGACTGAACAACCTTCAACCACATCAATGCCATTTGTAAATTTCGATTTTGTCCAGTACACATGTCTCTGTAGGTAATAACATGGCATTGGGTCGTTACATTTTCTAAATGCCTCAAACAGCAAGAAGCTACTTGCGAACCCTGGAAGCAACAGTTTCGTCCCACACTTACATATTAACTTTATTGTCGCGGAAATTGTGAAAACCCTCATTCAAAACGTACATATTTCGCTTATAATATGCGATTGAGACAGATAATTTGGGATAAGGTAAGGCTTTTTGTAAGTCAAAAGAGAAGGCAAAGTATTTATCAGAAATTTTTGATGCCAGAAATTTATCTTCTTGTAATGCTTTTCTTGCTAATTCGGCATCTTGCAAGTGCAACAAGAATCGTTTTTTCTTCGTCATCAGTTGTCTTTATTTTCAAGTTTAAGAAATCGCATTTCGCACAGGTATCTTTACGTGGCAAATGGAAGTGTAACTTGAAATCTCGTTTAAAGATTTTCCTGTATGTCTATTCATTAACTGAACTCAAGTTATTTTCCTTGCATTTTTCTAAGTATAAATTATACATTTTTCTTATGTTTAATTCAGGATTTAAAAACAACCGTTCTAGATTTTGGGATCGAATATAGTGACTTTCAAATGCTATCACTGTATTCGTCACTAGCTCACTAGTTCTTCTTCAAGAGCCATCCAATTTTCCACGCATGTCTTTTGGAATATTCTCATGCGCTTTTAGGATACGATCAATTCGTCCAGTAGATATTTGGAATGTATCAATGAAAAACTTCTTACATACTAAAATGTTTCGACCAAAAGTGACCAGATAAAATTAATAAGCATATGCCGTCATAGTGCCCGAATTATTTCTAGGCTTTCTATTGAGAGTTTTACGTTGAAAATTACAATGGAGAAATACATTTTGCTTATTAAAATCACCTATATTCCAAAACTTTTCAAAAATTTCTAAACGTTGCGTTTCATTAATACGTTCTATACATTTCTTCGAGCAATTACACATTTTGGATTGAAATTTTTTTGCTGTAATGAATTTTCCTCTTTTTGTATGGTACTTTTGTTCAGTATTTCGCTTAATTTTATTTATGTGATGCATATAGTTTCCTTTATTTTGTTCTGCAGAATCTAAGTTTTCAGTAACAAAATCATCATCTTATGAAGATTCTACCTCTATTATTCCTCTTCTCTTTTTACGATTCGTTAATTTGTTGTTTATAGCGGAATTCTTCATCCTCTGAATCTAAGATTATTCTTCTGTATATATCCATGGGCTTTATTTCTGTGTGAATTTATTTAAGTCATAAAATAATATTGATTTACTATTTGTTCTTACCTGTATCACTATCGAAATGTTCATATGAAGTTATCGAATTTAGGAAAAAAATTAAATAAATAACCTAAACTGGTAACTCTTGACACATAATATAAAGCAAATGTAAAATAACAGGCTACTACCTCTGTCAATTGAACTTACACCACTTCCATAATCGATAATTATGCAATTTCATTTACCGACCAATTTTAAATTGTACCAAACATGGGATTTTTAGTTATATATAAAAAAATTAAATTAAGCATGATATACGTGTTATCTCATTTTTTTGAAAAATGGACTTACACCACTTTCAAAATTAACGGTCGATATGTTTTAGTATTGTTCAATTACATATTATTATTATGTATTTTATATATTAAGTTATGGTGTAATTGCTTGGGGAAATTCACCAAAAAAATATATCTCTATGGTGGATATAGTACAAAAGAATATACTTAAAATAATTTAAAAAAAACCGAGATTATTTTCATCTGATCAATTATGGAAGGAAGCAAATGTAATAAATACTAAAAGACTTTACGTTCTCTGTGTAGCTTTATTTTATTATTCTTGCAATAATATAAATAATAAGAGTAAATATGTAAATCTAGCTAGAAATCAATATTTCACACGTTTTGCACATAATCAACATTCTTATACCCACTTTACTAAAAAAACATTCTATCAAAAATCATTCTTATTTTTAATCCCAAAGTTGTATAACTTTTTACCTAGTCATTTAAATCCTCTAAATAATACAACACTAGCAAAATCATATTACAGGAGTTCTGTAAAGAGATGGCTCATGGAATTTGATATGAACTTTTTAATAAGTAACTATTAATTTATATAATTTAAGTATATGTATGTGTGTTTTTATATGTACATGCATGTACATATATAATATTAAAATGTGTCTATTCGGTATATCGTAGTTTATAGAAATTAAGTTTTTGAGTACAGGTTGCAATAGCAGCTTCTGCAGTCAAAGAATTACTACCATTAATTTTGTATTTTTTAGATTTATGATATTTGTAATATTCTTTGATGGCCATCAACATAAATAAACATTTTTCTCGAGATAATTTGCTAGCTAAGATTGTAACTATTACTATAAAGTAACAATTATTTATTCGGGGTATGTACCTTATGTAGTTTTGTATAATCAGTCATATATTGAAATCGCTGATTTTGATTGCATTTCGCATGACATTTAATTACAAAAATTAAAATTATACGGTTTTACAAATGAAAGTATTTCGCCAATGCCCTCATATCTTGCAGGTAGGAAACAAACAGTAGCATTTAAAGGTTAGCAATCTGTAATAAATAAATTTAATTTACATCAACAACATAACACAAGTCAGTAAAACAGAAACTATATTATTTGCTATTGATACTATGGTAATAAATGTTGATCCAGAAATAGTCTTCGAAAACAAGACTAATGAGTCTCTAAAAAAGATTACTGAATGATGTAAGGCAAATAATCTTATTCTAGATCAATAAAAAACAAAAATTATAATTTTACTCTAAGGCCTAGTGAAATTAAATACGATAACACAACTCGTTTTCTTGGAGTTCATTTATATGAATCACTAAAATGGGACCATCATGGGCCATATCTTGCCAAAATCCTTACCAAAAATATTTTTTGCCTTAGAGAATTGACAAAAAAGTAGGACGCGCAGAACTGTTAATGCTTTTGCTGTAATTAAATCTCGAATACGTTATTAAATAATTGAGTGGGGACAATTATCTTTACGTCATCTATTTTTGCACTACAGCGACAAATTGTGAGAATTATAGCAAGGGTACCTTACCAAGCTGATTGTAAAAATGCATTTATTATAGAAAAGATATTAACATTACGGAAATTTTTATATTGGAATGTTTTATGTTAAAACACATTTCTTAAAGTAAAGGACGCAAGAACATCATGAACAACATACTAGGGAAAAACTGAATATATTGCAGCCTAAAATTAGATTGGAAAAATCAAAAACAAGTCCAAACTATTATGGAATAAATTTAAAATAAAACTTAAAGAATTAATTAATAAATAAGAAAAAAAGCTCCTTACAACACCTATGACTTCTTTACAAATGAAGATGTTGTTTAATCCCTTTAATAAACTAAGTTTTATACAATATTAAATGAGTTTTGTAAAATGTGCATCTGTGTGTATATGTATTTTGTACTCCTATATACAGGGTGTTCAATTTATGTGAAGACATTGAAATATCTCGAAAACTACACATCGAATAAAAAAATATAATATAAATTTGTTCGCCTCGGAGGGGGACATCTAATGATACGAAACTCTACCCACTACCCTCAACCCCCTAGGGAGTAGGAGGTGAGAAATAGAAAAGTTAAATAGGAACCCCCATTTTTTTGTACGAATTTGAATACTCCGGGAAAAAATAAGAAAATTCTTTTATCTGAAAAATTGTTTATATCCATGATAGACGACGCTATAATCGACAAAATTCAAAATTCGCAAAAATCATTGAAAAATGGGAATTTCAGGGCAGAAAGACCGAAGGTCGATAGCCCAATCGGACAGACTAACCCTTATTTTAAATTAAAATGTATTCGTTCTAAATGTATTTTTGTTTGTCCAAATAAAGATATTGTTCTCTGGGAATTTCCTGAAAAATACGAGGGGGTTTCCTATGTTCAGCGTATAAGACAATTGCAAAAATATGTTGTTGTATTTATTTTAAGAATTGCCTAGTTTATTTTTTCGTTAGTTTATACGCATAATAAATTCGTGTCGAATGTCTGGCACAGAGTAGACGTATAATCTTTGCTCTGCGTTAAACCGTACAAAGTAGTGCTAATAAATTGTAATAAAGTGAACAAATATATAACAATATAACACATCACCTGTTGAATCTAATTATTCAATAATATGGGATTTACAAAATCGCAAACAGAAGAAATTACCGAAATAGTAACTCAGGTATTTAAACAGACGGATGTGTTGGAAATATTTGCGGAATTAGTCGCCTCAAAATTGCAATCGACTTTTTATGCATTTGAAAAGAAGATAACAGAAATGAAGAAAGATCAGGAATTTTATCGAAGAAAAAACACTAATAATTCACGAACAAAACAATTTATGCATATTCGGCTTCCCGGAAACTGAAAATGAAAATATCAAAGACAATATATTGACTACTATCAAGAACAAATTAAAAATTAATCTACCAAAAGAAAACATCGACGGATGCTACAGACAAGGAAAACATCTACAAGGTAAATCACGCCTAGTGTTGCTTAAGTGTGTGAATTATAAGGACAAATTAAATATATATGAGAACAAAAAAAAATTAAAGGAGACTAATATTATAATACAAGAAGATCTTGCACAAATGCGGATTAAATTGGTGCGTGATGCAATTAACAAATTTGGTAAACGAAATGTTTGGACAAACGGGGGTAAAATCTTTGTTACACATAACAACAAGAAACATGAAATATTTTCTGCGGAATTATTAAAAAGTATCAATGTTTGTTTAATCGCTTAAAATATTTAACCATAAACACAAACGTTATTTATTTAAGGATTACTAATTATTTTGAAATGTTGTATATCATTTTAAGGATTACTAATTATTTTGAAATGTTGTATAATTTGTATTTATAGTATGCACAATTAGTTAATTTAAACATGTGAATATTATTTATTTTTCGCAGAGTAGAGATTAAGTTATTTGTTTATTTTGCGAACCATAATTATTTTGTACATATGAATTGTTATGGTGCAGATCTTCCCAAAATAGCAGATAAATATGTATTTACTTTAGATGAATGTCAAACAAATATAAAGAATTTCACCCAATTCGCACAAAGCCTTAATATTTTTCAAACAAATATTCGTAGTATTTCGAAAAACTTTGAAAGTTTAGAAACATATTTAGATATTTTAAATATTAAATTTGATGTTATTATTTTAACGGAAACATGGAATTGCTATAATTATCATTATTTTAACATCGAGGGTTTCACATTATATCATAATGGAAGCTGTTTAAATCAAAATGATGTTGTTATAATCTATATCAAATCCTGTATTATAAGAATGAATATAGAGTTGGGTAAACAAAAAATCGCTATTACATCTGTACCAAAGATTTCAACAATTCCCTTCAATTATATTTAAGTAAATATTCTAAAACACAATTTGAAATATTTGCAGGGGATACTAACATAAATATTAATAAAATAAATGACAATTCAGTTAATGAATACATTAACACTTTATGTGAATTTAATTTGCAACCGTATATAAATAAAAGCACACGCATAGATAAAAACCATAAGTCCTGCATAGATCATTTTTATATAAAATGTAATATGTCATTTGATAAAATTCTCCCCTTAATTGTTGAAAGCAAAATTACTGACTACTGTCCAGTAACTATAAGTATCAAACTGTCTGAATTACATAATAAAATCAAAGACAATAAAAATAATATGTTTGAATTGAAAATAATAGATTATAAAAAATTGAAAACTAATTTACTAAATCAAAATTGGGATTTTACAACAACATCAACTATAGATAAAGCGTGTAGTAACCTAATAGACATTTTAAAAACAAATATTTTATTAACAACACATACAAAAATTATTACAAAACAAAAACGGAGAAAGCCTTGGATAACGAATAAGTTGATTGAACAAATTGAACTAAGAGATCACCAACATAAAGTCTATTTAAAAAGTAATACTAATGCTGAACTTTATAATAATTATAAAAAAAAATAGAAATAATGTAACAAGCTTAATACGTGATGCTAAAAACAACTATGTATTATAAAAACAAAATTAATGAATGTCAAAATAGTGGACAACTTTGGAATTTAATAAAACAATCTACGAACACAAAGATAATCAAAACTATCCCAACGTATTTAAAAAATACACAAAAACGCTTAATTAATGATAACTTTGAAATAGCTAATGAGTTTAATAAATACTTTGCTAATGTAGGAGAAAATATGGCGAAAAAAATAACACACAATGGAAATAATTATAGACATAATATCACTAATAATCCAAATACTTTATTTTTAAATCCGGTTTTAGAATTAGATATCAAGCGAGCCATTCACTAAAAACAAATAAAAGCACTGGACTAGACGGCATAAGTAGCAATTCTCTTAAAGAAATAATTGAAATAATTTCAAACCCTCTAACCAAACTCCTAAACAGGTGCTTTGAAGAGGCCATTTATCCGGCTTCTTTAAAACAAACGTTAATACACCCAATATATAAAGCTGGAAATAAAGAAGAGGCAGAGAATTACAGGCCCATTGCACTAACATCGTGCATTTCCAAAATATTTGAATATTTAATTAAAATTCAATTGCTTGCTTTTATATCTAAATATAATTTATTATCATTAAATCAATTTGGTTTTCGTGAGGGGTATAGTACGGAAAATGCGTTAGCTCATTTTGTCTCAAAAATTTACCAGGCCAATGATATGGGAAAACCATCAGTGGCCATATCATTAGACCTTGCAAAAGCATTTGACACGGTGTGTCATGATATATTATATGATAAATTAGAACTATAGGGCATCCGTGGAAAGGCTCTTGAAATTATAAAAAGTTATCTTACCAATAGAACACAATACGTTATATTTAATAAAATAATAAGCAACCCTTTGCCTTGTACCATGGTAGTTCCACAGGGCAGTGTATTAGGTCCGCTTATTATTATTTATAATATACTTGAATGACATCATTAAACAAGATAATACAGAAACAAGTTATTCTACTATAACCTCCTATGTTGATGACACCGTTGTACATATAATTGGAAATAGTTGGGTAGATGTTTTCGAAAAATCAACGACACTAATTTCAACATTAAAACAAAAATTTGATTCTAACTTACTCAGTCTTAATTTAAATAAAACAAAATTTATATCATTTTCTTCATACAAAAGTAATATTTCAGATATAAATGAAATAACAATTCACACAACACAATGTACTCTTAACTGTAATTGCACAAAGATTGCACGGGTAAATACTATTTCATATCTAGGTATCTTAATTGATCAGCATCTCAAATGGGATGAACATACGACATACCTTACGAAGAGAATTAGAAGATTTGTCTACCTATTTAATAAATTGAAATTCATTATGAATTTAAACTCATTGAAAACGATTTATTGTGGATATATTCAATCAATTTTAGCATTCGGGATACTGGTATGGGGTGGCTGTTTAAAAACTCATCGTCAGCAGGTTATAACATCACAAAAAACTTATGTTAAAAATAATGTGTAAAAATACCCTGCAGATATTCAAGCACGCAAATATTTAAAGATGCAGGGTTCCTGATTTAAATAAACTCTCCATTGCAAAATATATATTTAAAAATAGATCAGATTCTAATTTACTTTTTGCTCATGGAGATAACTACTCTACACGTATTGCTGAAAATAATATTTCGTGTAATAAACAAATTAGAAAGGCAATTGGGAAAACATCTTTTATCGCCAATCGGCACTAAATACATCTATTATTATCGCCATTTGCGGCACTAAACCGTCCCATTATTTTACTACTTTCAACAAGTAACATTATGGGACAATACTAACAAAATCTAAGGAGGTCGAATCCTGTCAGTTTAGTTGTCAAAAAAAAACATGAGTAGTGAAGAGTTTGAAATACCATGTACTCCACCAGAAATACGCGAAAGAGCGATAGAAACAACGCTCGAAATTCTTCCAAATAAGTCTAGACATATTTATAATCGTCAACACGATTTATTCACAAGTTGGTGTGACAGAAATAACATTAAAAAAATTAGCGAAAACGTTCTCTTGACATATTTTTCTGAAAAATCCAAGGAATATAAAGCAGCAACATTATGGTCATATTATTCTATGTTAAAAGCATCTCTTTCGGTAAAAAACGACGTTGATATAAGCCAATATAAGAAACTTACGGCGTTTTTAAAACAGAAATCAAAAAATTATACGCCAAAAAAATCGAAAGTTCTCACACAAGAAGAAATAATACAGTTTCTATTGAATGCACCAAATGAAATATATTTAATGATGAAGGTAAGATAGTAATCAATTATCGAAGCATATTTGTTATTAATGTAGATATTATTTTAGATTTGTGTTATTTTTGGCGTTGCTGGAGCCTGCCGTAATAATGAATTAGTAAATCTTAAAGTTGATGATATAGAAGACAAGGATACTGTATTGATTGTGCATATAAGACACACGAAAACTAATAAACCAAGAGTATTTGTCGTAACATCAGAGTTCGAAGGACACGTTAAACCGATTGAGTTATATAAAAAATATGCCAAACTTCGTCCCGCACAGACCAAACATGATAGATTTTTTATTACATATAGAAAAAGTAAATGCACAGTGCAGCCTGTGGGTATCCACACTTTTGGAAACATACCATGTAAAATTGCGAACTATTTAAATTTGCCAAATCCGTCAGAATATACTGGTCATTGTTTTCGGAGGTCGTCTGCTACTTTGTTTGCTAATGCAGGGGGCAGCAAAGAAAATTTGAAACGTCATGGAGGGTGGAAGAGTGGATCCGTTGCTGAGTCCTATGTTGAGGAATCAATATTGAACAAAACGAAGATTGCAAAAACGATTTTGGGTGGTGATCAAATTGCGCACCGTTTTGATATCAATGACAACACTGCCACAACTTTACATCAAAATGAAAATATTCATTTTCTTATTAATAACACCGAATTGCATAAAGATGAAAATACCCTTTTAAATAATATTCCACAAAATTTTTCCGTTGATGGGTCAACATCAGGAATAAATTTAAATATTGCCACAGGATGCACCATCAATTTCAACATATACAACAAATAGAGTGGTTTAATATCTTGATTAATTCGTAGTGTTTGTTTAAATAATAATACATATTTTCTGTTTTTTTTTTAATTTAAATAAAAAATCCTATACTTTTTAATTTATTTTTAAGATTGGCGATAAAATTTTGTATGCACCACGTCAGTAAAATATCTTTATCGAACTCGTCTTTATTCACCTCGCTCGCTCCGCTAGCTCGTCTCATAACCTCAGACTCGTTCGATAAAGTCTTATTTTACTGACTTGGTACATAAATAATTATTTTTGTATTTTGCTGTAAAAGTATACAATTTTTTAATAACACTGTTTGATTTTTATTCAATTAATAACACATATAAGTTCAAATACAAACTTAAAAAGGGATTGAAAAATGTTAATTCTGATGAAATTGCTGCTATCTTGGAACGGGTTGCGTAAACGTTATTACTTGTTATACATTTGAAATGATAATTCAATGTGATGCATATTATCTATAAAACACTAGTTCTCTCTCTCAACAAGCTTATAGCTTCGAGAATAGGGAGCTATCAACGGTGTTTAAAGACATGAATTTACATTTATTTATTCTTCTGTTTATAACATTATATGCTATTGTACTAATATATTATAAATACATGGTTTATTATTATTATTATAATAATTTATTTCTATCACTAAAAATTAGATCAATAATTTGTTTCTCATTTTCCATAGTTATATAGCCTATGTACAGTGATTCCGATGAGACGCCTGAACAAAATAGAAAGTTTTCGACTAATTTGTTATTACTGGTTTTTTTATTACTTACATTAAATTATATAAATACCACTAAAATGTTTTACTCTATGAAAATTAAAGTTATTAGCGAGCTATTAATTGCTTTGAATATAGACTTCACGTAAAATTAAATTCTCTTTCGATAATGAACCGAATTTAACTAACATTAATACCTTCTTTCAACACAACTACTAAACTCTATACCGGATCGAAAATAAAAGTTCAAGTGCAGAATGACTTTTTGTTCCTGGCAAGTTAACCGAATGCCATTTCACTTTTTTTTATTATGTTTAAGTTCGCAGGATTTCCGCACGCACTGATTTCTTCTATAATCGAGTTGTCAGAAAAGTTAACGCGTTTGTCCTGCTTTCATCCTTCTGGGGAGGGAGAGGGCGTCAGGTGTTCATTGGAATCGATCAGAGAATCTGTTTATCCTCTCCTCGCTAGATATTTATAAAAGGGAGAGAGAGACGTTTCTGTTACTAAAGGGAATATTGGTGCGTGTGGGGCGTAAAATTTGACAAACGGCAAGACGATTTCGTTTTCTTTCATTATAATGAAAAAAGAAAAATCCGCGCAGAGCGTACCGAATGAGATAAAAGAAAACGGATTTCAAATTACATTTTGGTTTAATAAATGTACATAATCACTTTTACCAGATTTTTTTATTAAATTATCAATACCGTAGAAAGTAATTTGTTTAGTTAAAGTGTTAAAAGATATTAGAAAACGTTCTATCAAAATATTAATTTAAGTATTAAATTATATTTAGTTTACTTTAAAAATTTAAAAAACAAGATTTTTTTAAGGATTTGAGAAAATACTTTAATAACTGTTTTTACTATATACATTTTGAAAATTGTGACTATAGTTTCCAGCACAAACTCGTCATTATCAAACTTAAACTTTCTTTTACCATTGAATATTTTAAAAATTGGTACAATAGTTTCAAACTATAGTACTCCAAATTTTTTAAATATAAAGTGGAAAAATAAGGTTATTAAATCATTTTCTCAAATTTTTACTTTAAATATTCAAATAATTTTTAGTTTAAGTATTTTAAATTAATAAATCACTGCTATTCACTATGACTTAATAAAATTGTGATATAAATATACACACCAATATATACCTACACTACCAGAAAAAGTAACCAATAACATATCTAACTAATTAACCTTCACCACGGGTTAAGTGAGATTTTATTTCATTGTAAAATATCTAGCTACTTAAAACTATATTTATTATAGTTTTTTTAAATTATAAGGATATATAAAAATATATAAATCTTTTTCCAAGTTATTTACCCTTTAACACGAACTTGGAATACAGTTTACATCGAATATTCAGACCACCACCTATTTCCTGTTTGCCATGTGAAGCATTAAAATATCCCGCATGTACAACATCACTCGATAGTTTTAATAGGAAGTAAACATATTCCTGAATAGATTCCAGTCAATACGTGAGAAGAACGATCCCGAACTTTGCACCGCGAAAGTCAGGTGCGGAAATTAGAATCGATTGCAGTCTCCGTCTGGTAACTTCAATTTGCACGGGTGTTCTGCACTTCCAACTTAATTTCTTGACGAGGAATAAGCGAATTTCAATTTATAACGAGATTCGCTCTATGGGAAACCTGTCCGTATAATTTTGCTTTGAAATAGAAATTGATGAGCGATATGAAATACTAATTAGAGTGACGGTTGCCTTCATAGGCACATTACGTCTCACAATTACGAACCGCAATTCTTCAAAGGTACTGTAATTATGAATTTAACTTTTTATTAGTTGTGGCTGATTATTTGAGCATGCATACATTCTTAGATATGCCTATTTTTTAATATATATTTTCCGGTAAAATATGACATAAATTTAATATTCTCCGCTTGTTATTTTCAAAAATAGTAACATGCAGTAGGAAAAGGATTTTTCTCTAGAATTTATATTGAGGTTTCAAGAGGCTAAAAATATGCGATGGGCCGATTCCAGAAAATCAAATGTTACTCACGTCATATTTTATATATTCACCCTCACACAGTTGATCGACGAGCGCTTGTAAAAAACTCTGAAAGATTCATTGAATCACCGCATGCGGATACGCATTTTTCCAGCAGAATATTTATCATTGTGTTTGACTAGCCCTTATAATTCAGTTATTTAATATGGAATTCATATTAAATAAATGTATTTTTATTAATATGCACTATATTTATAAGCAGAAGGTAAATAATAATAGCAGCAATGGATGGATAGGCATTAGCCTTAAGATAATTTATCGATTATCATGGATTTTGTCTTCAAAGTCTCTCCGAATAAGTACTAATTTGAAACAGTCGGTTATGGAATACTACTAACATGTTACAATAGTATATTATAATAAACAATTGAGGCTCTAATTAAAAAAGTAGTACAGTTTAACTAGACAGCGGTATCAATAACACAGATATTACGAACTGCAATAGGAGAATCTGCTACTTTATACAAAAACATCGAATCTACTTTAGGCAATACAACATTTCCTTGGGCAATATATCAAGACCAAATTATAGTGGATGGCTGAGGAGATAAAATATATATTAGAATGAATGTCATCAATGTTTCAAAAATAAACTATTAATAAAGTGCACAGAGAAAATATTGTGTTTGCACTGGAAGAATTCAGGTAATCCAACCATCAGAAATATTCGATCCAGAGAAATGTGAAATGAATAACAATTTGGCGGAAACCTAGGATCAAAAGTGAACCATAGACAAGCAATTGCCAGGCAAACCATTCTTCACATTGACAATAATAATAAATACCAATTATTTTTCAATGCATTTCAGAAAGGGAATACTGCAAGGATATTGTTGGCCAGTTCAAACAATGATATAAGTTCAACCAAATGTCGTTAATAGAGATATATTATTTAGAAAACACTATATATTTGATACTATACAAAAACATTGGACTAATCTCGCCTCACATGAGATGAGTAGTGAGAATGCCCAACTACAGAAAGGAAAAATTATGCCACACGAAGAGGGATGAACATTAAGATCGCTAATTATAAATAATTTTACCAATCGTGTTGTTTAAAAACAATTGATTAACTCACATTTGTGTTATTTTCGACAACTTAATAACGCAACTAAAAATGTTGTCCCACATCAAACATATTACGAATATACTTTATTTTAAATGCAATGTTTGTTGTTATAAATATTAGGATCACATTTGGTGTAATTTTAAATTTAAATTAATCCATGGCTAGGGTCCAGTCAACCAATTCCTTCTCACTGAACCCCAAATCTATCTCTTTCTTTGCAGATTCAACAGCATCTGAGCCGTGGATAATGTTGCGGCCACTTGGATGAAGAGATCTCCACGAATGGTACCAGGAGCACTGTCAGCTGGGTTTGTGGCACCTAATAAAGCACGTCTAGTTTTGATGGAATTAAGACCTTCCCAAACCATTGGCACCACTGGTCCACTACTCATGTACTTAATTAGACCTGGGAAGAAAGGTTTGCCAGCCAGATCAGGGTAATGAGTCTCTAAAAGTTCTTCACTTGGCCACATGAACTTCATGCCGGCAAGTTTGAAACCTTCTTGTTCGAATCTCTTAATGATTTCACCAACGAGTCCTCTTTGGACACCGTCGGGTTTAACCATGATGAAAGTCCTTTCGCGATTTGCGCTCGAAAATAAAGAGAAAAATGCCAAGATCAAAGCGATCATACAACTGTTGGCCCGCTGGCAGCAAAGATACTTAAGAAAGTAAGACTGAAAGAAGAGGATACTTACTACAAAAAATGATTATGGCAATTCAATCTCCTGCCACTTGGTTTGTGTGACCAAACCCTTATGAGAAAAACCATTAAGTACAATACGAATTTCGAAAATGTGTTCCGATAATTAAGTGACTCAGGAATAAAACCCAACCTGGGAAAGTATAATCATTTCCATACATTTAATTGCTCACTTTAAGCGTGATTGAACATTTTTAAACAATCTTGATTTAATAAAAATGTATAGATAATTAAACAAAAACGTTTACTTTAATAATATTAACAAAGTGAACGTTTTTGTTTAATTTTCCAAAATGTATCACGAAGTTAACGCCTCAACCATTAATCAAGTATAGATAATTATCTGTTAAGCAAATTAATTGTTTTTACAAATTAAACACTTTTTAATATTAATTTGTGAATTATAATGTACAACGAAATAGAAGCCTCCATAGTTAACAATTGATTGATTTTAGTTTAAGACAAGATATAATCGTTTCAAAAAGAGATTATCAAGGTCACATTATCCCGAGTTGTTTTTACTTAATATAAAACTTAGTTTATTTTTATCATAAATTTAGTTGTCTGTATTATATTAATTGGAGAGTGAGGTGGTGGATAGTCACCCACAGTGCATATACATGTAAACGTCAACAAAATTGATTTTTTTCTTTTATAAATAAACACCCTAATTGTTTCAATTATTAGTATTTGTTTAAAAATAATATTAAAAGGCCTAATACACTTATGACCTATCTTGATATATAATATCGTACTATTGACCTACCTCAGTTGATAATACAATTTCTAAAAACGTACACAACCCACAGCTGCTAGGACAGTGACTATTTCATTAAAAGAGGTTAGAAATGTACCAAGTTAATACCTTATATAATATGGATATAGTTTCATTTCTTATTTCAGTCAATTTAAAATTTATTGGGGTAGGCCAAGAGTGCGTTGGCTCAATGTATTAATGATTGAGGTAGGTCAAGAGCACTCCACACTAATACCTCATTTGCATAATGAATAAATAGGAGGAAATAAAAATTAGTTTAAAAAAACTTATTAGAAATACGAATAAAAAATCGTATATTTTTTTGACTTTATTTTGAAGTCTCTCTGCTCTGTCCTGAATTTGATAATAAGAGAAAAAAAGTATTTTTGCTAGCCCGCTGAACTGTCCTGATGATTCTTCGCACAAATTAATTCGTGTCTTATGAGAGGAGAGTAATGATATTTAGAAGAGATATTTGGGTTTGGAGCTAAAGATTAATACACATGGAGAAATGGGAAGGATTTGCATGGTTTCCTTAAAACGCTCATTTGATGGGGTTGTGGAGTGAGCTAGCGGAATGTCGGAGTTTCGTTTAGGTTGTTAAGGCGAATTTTTGATTATGATAGCAGAAGATTCATTTTGTGGCAAGGGGTGAATAGAAAAATTAATTTTGATTCACTCTTTGGAGCATCAGGCTTGGATAAAGTCGAAGGAGGATTGAAGAGATTGTTAAGCGATTTGAAGGGAGGGCGAATGAGCAACAAGGACTGTGTCATTGGCGAAATTTGGGATTGCTAAAGCCGTGGCAAAATACGTTGTATAGTAAGATCTATTGGGATGGAAATTGTGTATAAGGATTATTAAATAGTCCCCATTATCTAATAATCCGTATACACAATTTCCTTCCCAATGGATCTTGTCATGCAAAACTTAGACAAACGTTTTCCCAATCTTTTTCAAACATGCTATACAACATATTTTGCCACGGCATTAGCAATCCCAAATTTTAGTAGGAAACATTTAGTTACCAATATGCCAAACCGTGCGAATACTTTTTAAATATCTAGAAATGTATGGTTGACTTTAGACCTTCGAGGTGTTTAGTTTGCATATTAGATGTTAAAATGAAGAGAGAAAGCACGGTTGATACTTTGAAAAGGAAAACAAACTCATAATTAGTAAAGGATTTAATTGAAGTTTAATTGAGTGTGATGAGGTAGAAGCTAGAAACACGTTTCTCACACTTTTTTTAGCTTCTACCTCATCACACTCCTTTATATATTTATATTTAATTATGCCAGTTTTTCATTCTGAAGGGAAATATTGTTTGGAGAAAAATAATGCATTTTTTTAATAAATATGTGTTGAGTAATTTTATCGTGACCTAGAAAGAAGTTTTCACCATAGTGTAATATTGAATAATACTTTCGTCTTGTCTATTGGAAGTACTTAAATAAAATTTAGAAAAATGAGTTTCAAAATTTCAATTTGTTTCTGATTTTTAAATATGTTTCTTTTCTAATCATAACTGTTTTAATAAAACAGATTTAAACAGGCATTAAAGATTTATCATTAAAAAAAAATGAAATTAAATGCCATTAGAAATATTAAAAAAAATAAAACCTAAAAATTATTTAAAGGTTTACTCAAAACATATTCTTTAGAATGTTCTATTTTTAATTGAATATTATACAAAATTTGTTTTGAAAAAGTTTAAATTTCACAAGAATATTTGCACCAAAAATTTGAAGATTTTATTACAAAAACTACATTTAAACATTCTCTTAATAAATTACACTAATCTAAAATAAGTGTTCAATTTTTATTTAAAAATTTTTCTATTTAAATATAAATTTTAAAGAAATGTGATTTTAAAATCTCAAAACTTAACTGAGAATTTGTAATATTTTTCCATATTTTAAAAACTTTTTCTATATAAATTGCTTCTATTTATAGGCTCATTCAAGTTTTTTCAGCTAAGTGAAGAAAGAATTTAATTGAATTGAATTGAAATGTTTAAAATTCTTAAAGTGTCTTTAAAAAACTTTACCAAAATAATTATACGTCAACAAATTGATTAAAATTTTACAAAAAGAACAATTTTAGAATGTTTTCAAATAATTTGGTTAAAAATTTTAAACAAAATATTACCTTTAATATTTAAGTTTTACAAAAAATAGAATTTCTTATATTATTGGAAAATTGTATGAATCCCTCCTTAAAACCAAAATCGTTTCTCTAATTTCTAACCACATCCCCAAATATCAATTTGGATTCAATCATCCACACATCCTAGGATAACCATCCTAGCCTCCAATATACTGCCCACCTTGGAGGTAGAGCTTCTGCGGCATTATTTCTGGATGTTCAGAAAGCATTTGATTCTGTCTGGCATGACATCTATAATCCTCATCATCTTTACTTCAATCCTTCCAAATATCTCTTACAATTTGCAGATGATACTGCCCTAATTACCCATACTCCTACGTTACCAAAAGCCCCACAATTTCTTCAAGAGCTTACTGACTCCCTTCAACACTGGTTTGCAAAATGGCGTATTAAAATGAATCCCCACAAATCACAGCTCCTCATTCCATACCATCGCATCAATAATTCCCCTTACAATGTTTCAATTTTCCAAACTATTATCCCTCCTTCAACTTCCGTTAAATTCCTAGGCATAACCATAGACCCCAAAATCAATTTTAAACAGCACGCAGCTATAATTAGAAGCAAAATAACATCCTGGGCAAAATATTTTAGATGTTTAATATACAGAAATGATGGTATTACTAGCAAAACAGCAGTCAAAATATACAAGATGATTTGTCGCCCTATGGTTGTGCCCTCTATCCTAATCCCAGCAATCTAACCTCCCGCAATATTAAAGTTAGCGAGCAAGCATCCCTCCGTACCCTAACAAAACTCTGTCATCCTCTTAATCCTTTACACAATCCTTCTAACCAGCTCCTCTATGATACCACTTTAGTTGTCCCCATCCTAGAACGCCTTCGATTCCTATCAGAAAAAATCTCCAAAAATCCTTTCAACTTTCACATATTATCCTTATATTGTATTCCTAGAAATCCTAGTATAAACCCCAAATATAAAAATCCTAATTCAATCATATTTGATTTCATCTCATCGTTTCATCCAACTACGCATTAACGACTGACGCCATATGACTGGACAAATCAAGGCAGAAAGACCTCTGGTCGATAGCCTTTTGACGAACTAACTCACTAACACATCATCCATTATTTATTATTTAAATGTAAATATGTATAGTTTGTCAATAAAAATGTGTATTGTTAAAATTTGTTAAAGAAAATTTAAAAAAGTATTTCGTTACGATGACGGAAAAGTTACAGAAAAGTAGACAATGAATTGAATAAAATTTGCTAACAAAAGATAGTAACTTTATAAATCAGTTCGAAAACTTGACTAAACATTTTTTTAGAAAACAATGGAAAATTTCTACTAGAAAATAAATAAAGTCAAATGTATGTGACAATGCAATAGAAACTATACATAGAATTTTCTAAAATAATTATGCATTTATTTTATAAATAATTGGAACAATTTTTCAGTTTTTTTCTAACTTCTAGAATATTACTAGTTAAATAATAATTAAAACTTTTCTTTAACTTTTACATTTTACAAGAAATTGAAAATTTATTAAAATGAAAATTTTATAAAAGAAACAGTACAAAGTTTCCTTAGAAAAAGTTGAAATAAAAAAAAAATTATTGAATTCCATATAAAATTTGAAAACAGTTGACAAAATATTGTAAATTTAATAAAATAATAATATGCTTAAATATAATTATAATTTTATCAAATAAACTTAAAATGTTGGTAGGAATACATAATTGATTACTATTAGTTTAAAACTTTACTGATAAAATGATATTTCGAAACAAAACTCAATTGCTATAAATGGTCTAAAAATATAAAAGAAAATTTTATTTAAGTAAAATAAGCAATAAAAAGAAATATGCTAAAAAACAATTGAAAATATGATAAAAATACAAATAACAATATGCCTAAGATTGTTCTTGAAATAATTCAAAAGAATTCAAATTTAAAAAAGAAATAAAAATAAAAACGAACTTCATTAAAAAGTAGCTTGAAATTGGAAATCTTATATTTTCCACAAAGAAAAAAGCGAAGTCTTGATTCTTATTATCAGATTTTTAATATTTAGTCAACAAAAATTATTAAGCGAGTTTTTATGATAAAAAACATTTAAAGATTTTTCAGTCTACGAAATTAATTGCAAACAAAAAATTATTTAAATTTTATACTTTCAGAAAGTTTAAGGTTTACGCCCATGATGCGGTGAAATATATTAATGATACTAAAATAACTATTTATCAAAGATAGTCTCAGACTATTTAAGAAACTAGGATTTAATATCTTCAAGTTTTATTGATTACTGTTTAGTATTATATGAACAGAACAAACTGCAACGAGCGTCGTCATTGATTGTGAACCATATTTTTCTTGTGATTTAACCCATTCGAGCCGGCGCATTTTTTCGAAGACCATCCCCAGAATCCAAAATTTTTTTTTGCTTTATATTGGACATTATTGATAAAAAAACATGTTAGCAATAGAAATCCGTCGCTTTGTAACTCCCATTGTAAAAATAAGATGATTGCACACCGTATGTGCAGGTAGCTCTTGGCAGAATTTCAGGAAAATGATCCTCTGGTTTTGGTGTGGTTAATGGATGGTCTCGGGGATTTTCAATTAATTTACCTAAAATCTCCAGGCGATATTGATAAAAATTAAATTTTGCTGTTGATGGTGAATACATTTTGTACAAGTTGAATGAATTTATTGTTTTCCTTTTATTTTCATATTCAAATAAAGTTGCTTTATATTCACTTGAAATGAATAAAACGTCTCTTTTATCTTTAAATTTACCCATTATGATATTATTTTTGTAGCGAGAAATTACTTCATTTTTCAAAAGTTTCTTTTTTATTACTTCACAATTGTTTCCCTTTCTTCCTTTTCTCAGTTGAAACCAACATCAAATTTTATTTTTACAGACTTCTAGGATAATTTTTGTTATAAACCAGCCTTGTTCTAACGGCAGATTCTTCCATAATGGCTGATAATTGCAATTCAAGATCATTGCACACATGGTGTGCAGCCGGTCTTTTTGGCTCGGAAATGCATTGCACACACGGTGTGCAATTGGTCTCGAATGGGTTAAAATTAGGTACTAATAAGGAGAATAGGTGGTAAGAAACAAAAATAGCAAAATTTATGGCTAAGTATGTTCCACGTTCAAAGAGCTAATAATCGATTGAAGCAAAATTAAGACATACACGCGGACAACAGCGCTTATAAAAAAAATGCTAAAATTTTGATAAATCCATAATACGTTGATATCTGAAAAGTTGCAAACGTCTTAAAATTCTTACTACCAAATTACAGCAATAGTCAACGACATTGTTTATATACATATAATCTGTACAGTTCCTTTTATACTAATTAAATAAATCATAGGTACAGTTACTTGATGAAATATTATATCAGTTTTTTAATAAGTAAAATAAACATATAACATTTTTAAATTATTAAGATACCCGAAAAATTATTTATCAATAAATTGTATAAAAAACAAAGTTTATAGTAAGCCATTATTATTTTCTCAAATTAGTATTATAAATTTATGTATAAACCTAATGCATAACAGGTTATTAATTTACAATGATCGATAAAAAAGGAAATATTTTAATATGTACCCTTGCCTCTACATACGCATATTTGCCTTTTGAAGGTAACTAATTTCACAATAACACAATCTTGCAAAATTAATAAAAATTATCTAATAACTACTCACCTTAACATTTCCTTTTCGTTTTCATGTCACATTTACGCACTTATTAGTTTGTTAAAACGTTACACTGAAACAATTTCACCCTAACGCGATTAAATCCAGAACCGCACTGAAATAGAGGCGAAAAAAGACATTCATCGATTAACTAGAGATGCAGCAAAAAATGGTGATAAAATTTATCGGCCTCAAATAGCCAATGAAAATGAAGCACGGGTAACGTGATACGGATTTAAACCGGAAAAGGAATTCGCTGTGCGGATTGATGTAAAAAAATGATTGTATACTTGCTGCGTGCAATTTGCCGAATAATTTCAAACAGTACTTTAGAAATTCGATAGTCAAACAATTCGTGTGTTTATGTTTGTCATTTATCAAGTTAATTATATATTGAAAAGAGTCGGATTGTCATTTAATTGTTACTTTGTATTAAAATATTTCCAGTAGAATCATCATATTTAATAATAATTATAGGCCTTTATTTCCATAATCAGTTTACAGTTTATGTTATAACTTCATCAGGCAGATGAATAATTATTTTTCGTTCATTATTCATCTGCCTGATGAAGCCACAGAGTGGTGAAACAATTGTAGCAGTGTATCTACAAATAAAGCAAACCTCTGAACAGCCAAGTATCAGCCTCATCAATCCAAATAAAATATCAATTTTTACACATCAAAAAGTACCTTCCTAATTAAGTTGTAATATAGAATTATATCCCTCGAAATAAAAACGCGAAAATCAAATTACCTTTAATGCATTAACATTTTGCATCGTGTAACTAGGAATTTCTTGTGATGAAAATACTCTTTGATGTCAAGAGATGCACATTTTATTGGTAGTTGAACTTGATCCGTTCACATCCTACGGCGTGTTACCTTTTTATCTGCTCCGCAGCAACTGACAGCAACTTATTGATTCAGCTTGACCTCGTTCTTGGTGTAAAGTTGCATTCAGTTAAGGCGAGAGTGGATTATTTTTCTATTACATATTATTATACCCAGACAATATGGTGGAATTTTCTTTTATTAAAAATATGTTATGTTTTAATATTATATTCACAGAAATTCCGTGACTGTCATGTAATCTTGAGATCTATTTACTTAATTAATTCGACAATGAAACGTGAAATAGCCCCTCCAGTCCAAAAAATAGAAATAAGGAAACGACTAAAGCAAAGTAAGGACAATAAGATTTGGTGAAATAATTTATGTTTGTCGCTATTGTAATTAATACCTAAGAAAAAAGCTTTTAACACCGATAATATGGAATTTACGTGTCATCTAAAACAAGTACAATTTCCGAAGGTTTCACAGCCAGAACAACTTCTTTCTCTCAGCCCGCATTTTCCCTCTATTTTTTCTCCTGTTATTAGTTTTTATTTCGGAAGATATGCCCGAAATGCCCATTTTTTTTTGTTTCTTCATAGTGAGCTATTCCCTTTCTTTGTCCATGTGTCTAAGTATTTCGTTGCTCATTACTTTATCAGTCCATGGAATTTTGAGCATCCTCCTATACTACCACATTTCGAAAGCTTCAAGTTTATTCATTTATGCTACTTTTAATCCCCAACCTTCCATTTCGTACAATAGCACCGAGAAAACATAACACTGAACTGTTTTCCATTAGATGTTCCCTGAGAGGTCTCTGCTACAGACTAAGGGTCATAGTTTTTGGAAGGTATTTCTGGCTATTTCTATACGTGTTGGCGTTATGTGTTTCTCCGTATAGGTATTTGGATATTAGTTCGTTTGAGCAAGAGCAAGAGAAAAATTAGTGTAAATTAAATATGTGGCCAATAGAAGAAGAGAATATATTATAAAACAAAGAAAATAAAGATAGAAAAATATACAGTTAATTTAAAAAGGTAAGAGGCTTGAATCGGCGAAGCCGACCAGGCCAACTGAAACGCCTGTAACAATTGGGTGCTGTTTGTTTTATTGGTATGGATTGATGGGACTCGGCTTGTATAATGATATTAGTCGGCTTTCTGTACATTGTATATGTTAATTTATTTGAGATGTCCAAAAAGTTTAATTTATTATCTTTTTCTACTTTGAAAATTTGGAATAGTTTTGGTCGGTCCATGTGTTGATTAAACCAAGTATTTCTTCTGGGTTTAAATGTTTCTATTATTTGTTTTCGTAGGATTGTTGTACGGGTATGGAAATACACCAAGATGCTATTGTGTGGTAATTTCAGGTCCGTTGTTCTGTTCACAAATTCGGAGTTTTTGATGAACATAAAGTATGTGGGTGAATTCATATTAGGGACCACGGCACGAATAGAAAAGTTCTGAATTTTGATTAAGCCGTATAAGCCGAAGACTTGGAGTCTTCGTTTTGTATCGGAATTTGTTTTTAGGGCCGATGATTTTTATATTTTCTATTATTTGTTTTTGAAATTTATCGGTAGGGTCCTTTTGTAGTTTATTAAAGAAATCACTTTACTTTGGAGATGTAATCTTCTTTTTCAAGGATGGTAACTGTGTTGCCTTTATCAGCTTTTGTGATTATTAGGTCTTCGTTATTGAATTTAGATTGAATAGCCTTGACCATTTTCCAAATTTTAGGAGATGATTTAGGTTTAATGCGATGGAAATCTTCTTTGATACTGTTGGTCAGATTATGCTTCTGTATCTCGGATTCGGGATTTAAACGTTGTAGGGCAATCTCTGTATCAAATGGGTCCCAGGACACGGAGGACATCCGGGGAATGACAAAGCAGACGAACTGGCCAAAGAAGGCTCGTCAAAAGCAGTAATTGGCCCGGAACCCTCCTGCCGAATCTCCAAAACCGCAGTCAAGCGAACCATAAAAAAATTGTTGGAGACGCAGGCCCATATCTGGTGGACGAACTCACCAGGACACAGACAGGCGAAACAGTTCCTTAAGAAACAAACGCCAAATTTCACGACCTAACTTCTGAACCAAGGCAGAAAAATGGTCAAAACAATAGTAGGTCTGATGACAGGACACTGCAAGCTCAACAAACATATGAACAAAATAGGCCTGGTGGAAGAAGCACCATGCAGCTTCTGCTTAGAGGAAGAAGATGACTCGTTCCACATCCTATGCCACTGCGAGGGCCTAGCAAGGATTAGATATCAAAAGCTGGGCACTACAAATCCAAGCGCGGAGACCCCAGCTTCTCTGGCAGGGCTAATAAAACATATAACATCTATCTATCTCTGTATCAATGAATAGGGTTTCGAAATCTTTTTTGTAGTTTTTTTTTTTAATATTTGGAGAGTATATTATGAACTTAATGTCTATGAGGTGTTTATCCTATGAGAAAAATGGAAAGGTGGGTTACATTTTCTCTGTAGATGGTTCTGAATAGAGTTAGTTTTTTCTTTTAGCTGATACAATGTTTTTGTACCTTATTAACTCTAAAACCACGGAATTACTTAACAATATTTCAGTATCAAATCATGACAGGATCTTTATTATGGAGAGTTGGCTTACTGCTGGTGTCAATAATTCGGAACATTTCCCCAACGTATTCAATATTTATCGTCAAGACAGATTAAATAAAATAGGTGGCAGAGTTGTTCTCGCCATAAAAAATCTCTCTCTCATTTGAAAACGTACCTTTAACAGCTTTTCATGAATTCATCGATGTGGTTGCCGTAAAGTTAACTACTACTGTCAAAATAATATCACTAATTTGCATTTATATTCCAAAAGCTCGCATCGATATTTTAAATTCTATTTTTGAGGCATGGATCCAATTGTTATGATTATGTATTGCTTATAGGAGATTTTAACATACCTGAGTATAACCTTAGTCTTAGCGGCGATTTAAACACAACTTCTATAACTGCTTTAAATAACTTTTGAGTCTGAGGCAATATAATACAGTCTCGAACAATCTGAATAGAATTTTGAATCAATCTATAGTATCCAATCAATTAAACTGTTTACGACACAGCGACTTTGAATCTCTTGTAACTGAGGATCTGTACCACCCGTCATTACATGTAAACTTCATATTTGGAAGTAGTGAGTTTCTGAAATTCGAAGTGCAACACCAGTATCGATACAACTTTAGGAAGGCTAATTTTACAAAATTATATAACGACACAGCTAATATAAATTGGGTTAAACTATACAACTTAGATGATGTAGATGAGGTTTGCAATGTTTTCTATCATCAACTCTATTCGTCTCTTGATATGAATGTCCCCATATTCAAAGTGCATAATATCAAAAGGACACTCCACCGTGGTTCGACTCGAAATTGCTTCGAGATATCTTCGCTCTAAATATTTGTGGACTAAAAATACAAATCATCTAATAGAATACCAAGCCTCACGTAGACTTGTCGTGACCACTATATACGCTCTGCTGAGGGTAAATTAAAAACGGAACCTAATAATTTTTTTAATTATGTTCACGCCATGAAGAATACTACCCGTATCCATGGTGTTATGAAAACTGAGAATTATACTTATTCTTGTGTTCCTGATATTGTAAATGCATTTGCAAATAATTTTGAATTCTCATATCATCCATCAACCGATAATCACAGTGTTACTAGTCCCGTTGTTCCAGAATGCATGGGCTAGTTCTTAGTGTTTGAGGATGACGTCCTTTTACAACTTAAAAATATTAAAGGTAAGATGGCTGCTGGCTTGGATAACATACTCTCTTTTCTGCTGAGAGGCTTTATTCATGTTCTGTACTAATCTCTGAATTACATATTTAATCTTATCCTAAAAGAATGGTACGTCTCTTCGGATCTGGAAGAAAGTGAAGATTATTTCCGTAGAAGATTTTATTTGATCCGAAACTCAAACATATTATAAAGCTTGAAGCAGAACGCATTGGCGTTGATGAAATTCTATCATCTAAAAAATTAGATGATGTACATCATCAGCCCTCTGTCACAAAACAAATGAAAAGAAATTCATCCTAATATGTATGAACTGCTTCATTCGGCAGCTAGTGGCAAAATTATCTTTGATTTACTGGAAAGTTAGATTCAGAATCTAATGAACTGGGGCGATAATTCGAGTCATATATTAGGTTATTAACAAACTTCAAGAACTCGCTGGTTGTCATGTTTGTATGAGGTCATTACTAGAAAGAGAGTATATGGGAATCTCTGGCCATGAGACAAAAGAAGAGCGCGCAGATAGGGTGACATAGTATGACAACTATTCAATAGCTATTATCAAAATTACCGCATATTTTAATCAAAAGAGTGAAGCCCTCTTCATTAATCAACTGCGACAATTGCAGATTCTCAAGCCAAAAAGATGATTGCTAGCAGCACGAACTCCACATAGAGGGGTACTAAAATGGTTCAACACACGCCACGTAAAATCCACACTATACTAGCCAATAAGAAATAGCATATATTCACACAAAGCTATGCCAAAGAATCAACTTCATTGGGATTAAAATGAACGACCCGTTACGATGCGTTATTGCTATTCATATAAATATAATAACTTATATTCATTCATATCTAGAAAAAATTTCAGATGCAAACATCTAATTTTTATTAGGGTCACATATGAAGTTCTAATTCTGTTATAAAGAAGTATATACAAAACGTAGTAAGAAGAGTAGTACTATAAAGAAATAAAGAAATAACAACGTGAAAGATATATTTACATTCCTTATCTCAAAATATACTTATTTAGTAGCAGAATATTTTTAATTATTATTTTTCAAAATGTATCATTTTGAAACTTTTACACAAAGTTGAATAAAAAAATTAATTACATTCCTATAAGCCGTTACCAAATATAATCTAAGTGCCATGAATATAAATGATATAACAGAACTTTATTGGCCTAGAAACTGGGGCAATATAATAATCTTGTGTCGGTGGTAAATCCATCATCAATTTGCTCATTCCCTCCACACAGCCTAGATATATTAATCGAAAACTGCGGCGGCGCGTGTATCAACGTTGTTTTTGTGACACCAGCAGGAATGGGGAAAAATACAGAGCAATACACATACGTTCAATTATACGGTCGTGAGTAATTGTACGTATTCGTACGTAATTTAGTTTGGGAACCCTTCTTGCGAAAGAACGCGGTGATAAAGGGGCCTCATTAATCGTCCGCAGGGTTTGACCTCTCGATGACCTTGGGGAGCCCAACCCTACATTACAAATTGCCAAGTAGGCCGTTGCCTTATGATGATAATCCAAACCCAGGTGATAGATTAATGATTATCATGTTAGAATTTTATTTATTGTTAGATGATGTGTAAAATTTTGATGTCAACATTTTGACATGTTGTTTTAAAATTTTAAATTTCATTTTTAATTAAAAAAAGAGGATATTTGTAATTGTTTCAAATAATAGAAACGTTATAGGCATATCTATTGAAGTTAAAAGGATAATTATCGTTAAAATTAAAATAAATAAAGTTATTAGAATTCAAACGTTAATAGATCACTGTGGAAAATACAGCTAGTTACCAAAGAACATATTTTATTTCCATTATTAAATTCAAGACATGTCAGAAAAAACAAGGGTCTATAGACTAGACGGACGTTTTTTGTATGTGTTATTGTCTGAATAAAGATTATTGTGTATATACAATTTAATTAATTATAATTATTATATATAATCATGATGAAATATGAAATACCATTATTATTTAAAAATTAAAAGTGAATTATTTTATGCTGATTGTTCTAACTCAATTAAACTATTTAAAAATAAAAGTTTCATTTTTATATAATTAGTATGTCTTACTACATGTACAACTATATGTGGCCAATTGTACTAATAGCACAAATCTTAAGGGTACGATTTGAAGGTTTTCGTTTGCGACTCATATCAAAAGATCCTGGAATTACTTGTTCCTTGGAGTGTCAATACCAATTTACTTGTAATGGACTAAGGTCTGGCCTTTTGTGTCTACGAAATCGTAGATTTCGATCAGGAGCTGTCAAAGCCGGCGTTCGCTCTTACCATAAGCGTCTGGGAGGCGCGTATAAATTCCGAACGTGTCAATCTCTGCACTTTATTTATTGTCCGTTTCGGCCCTTTTCCGGCCCGAGCCGTTCAATATGAAATGCAGATTCCCTTATGTTTAAATCCGGCCAGACGGAAAGGGAAAAAAGAGAAAAGCTGACGACGATAGATCGTATGATAAATGCGTTACCATCGTGGAAAAATTTAATTTCACTCCCTCAACTCATCCACAAAGGCGAAACGAAGCACGTTACTAATCAGTGGGATTTATTCAAGAAAAAAATCGGGATTTATGTGAACACGTATCCCTTATTGGCTTTTTTCTCCTTAGATCCCGACGTCTTCATCATCGCTCTCTCCCGTATTTATGGGCCGACGATGGATGATAAAGCCTTCAGTTTGTCCCCCCTTGACGATAAAAGGGGTGATTTATTCCCCGGACGAGATGGGTGGGATGAGGCTTCAGAGCCTCGCCATGAATCTTTAATTGATAAACTGGTAATAGTGGCAGGGGGGAAATGACGGCCGTTCGTTATGAAGAATTTTCGATAAGGAGGTTTAAAGCGGCTGAAAAGCCAGACCTAATTTAATTAGAGATTCCGAGTTTGACGGGAACGTTTCTTTTCTTTTCCTCTTTGCGGCCACTCGGCCCCGTTATCCGAGTTTGAAAGTAATTTAATGATCCGACCGCACACAGGATTCAATTATATTCGCGAATAGTTTTTACGTACTACTAACAAGTAGCACTCAAAAGGATCCGAATATCAAGTTTGAACTAAAAAGTAATTTTGTAATCTTTTGATGTACATCGGATGTTTGACAAGTAAAGAAGTAAAGACGATAAATTCATTTTTAATCATATTCCAATTTATTTGCAAACCGTTTCTTTAAATGCATATCTAGTTTTGTTTTCTTATTTTCAAGTAGATGAAATAGCTTTTAGTTTTATTTAAACTTTCAGTTTTCCATATATTATTTTATAGTAACAATAATATACTTATAATACCTATCTTTTTCATATATTATTCAGCTAGAAATAATCAAAATAAATGATGAAATAATAAATACATCAAAATCCATATTATATCTAATTAATAATAAGTGGTGATATAGATTTTCAACAAAGTGCCCCGACAATCAATTCATTAAATACAACAAATAATTAACATTTAATAAAAACGATAGTGTAGTATAGCCGAATGAACTATGATAAAAGCTAACTATTTAGTATGAAGTAGTATCACTTAAATATTGCAACACAATATTAATTTCTATAAAATTGATATATATCAAGCTTTTAATTTAAATTCATACAATTGGAATATTCATGTGTATTTTTTATTTATGAACTAACTGTTAGGTAAATTAATTAACATTCTATATAAAAGATAGTAAATTAGAAATTTTTGCATTTGTAATACTTGAACAAACATTACTCGATATTTCAAATTTCCACTTCAGCACATACACGTTATAATTTACATGCTGAAAAATAAAAGGGAAGAACAAATTAAACAAACGTTCAGCGATTCCGCGTGTTCATTGTTTGCACCGTGTTTCGGGTGCGATGATTGACGTGCTCAAATACCGAACAGAGGAATCGCTTTATTGCGTATTTCTGCCGTGTCGTCAAAACAATTTTTATCCACCCGAAAAAAATCAAAATCTGCCACGTCGTGATTGTTGTCGATGAAATTATTAATGGACAACAATCGGCTCTCGAATTACGAATGCATGGTACGACCATTCACCGAATACAAATGTTGTCTGCTTGATTGATGACTCGTGTTATTTGCGATTTTTGTCTGACGCTGCCTGGCGATTTGAGTTTATTCACTCGTAATATTAAATTTTAATTAATTTAATTAATCGATGTAATCTTTAACCTAGACTGGAAACATATTACTTATTAACTAATTTGCTTTAGATAGTTAATCATATTCCTCGTTCATATATTTTGAAAGCTAAGCTAAGCATTAAAAAATAATTGATATCTTAATTTCGAAATTAGTAAAAACAGTAAGAGCACACGTTGGATAATAAATTACTCGACTACGTCTAAAGCATCAAATGTGTAGAATTTATTATTGTTAAATAATAGGAATTACAAATACGATTCAATATTGAAAAGTGTCAATTTTAGAATTCGCTTTCCTACACATGGAAAGAATAGTAATTTCCTGGATTTAGTTTGTTTCAATACCCACAGCCGTAAAATTTTACAAAATCATGTTTCAGTCTCTATTAGACTATTCTGTAATATTTTTCCTAAACCCTCATCAGGTGACTGAAAGATTTTAACCAAACTAAGGTACGCTAATCATCCCATACACAAACCTTGCACTCTACTTTACAAAAAAAAAACTAAGTAACCCTGATTGAAGATCGTCTCACACACCTTTCTATAAAGTTTTCCATCAAATCTGATATTGAAGACATCCTAAAAAACCTTTACCTTTTAATACTAGACTCTAATATTAAAAAAATCTCTCCATGATTAACTATCCTCACGATAACATCCCCTATTTGACCAAACACAATAATTCCGTGTACAATACACAAAGAGAAAATAAAACATGGCATAGCCGAGGTTGCATTAGAGGGAGAAAAAGAAAAGTGAGGTTAAAAAAGAAAAAAACACATTCAGATTGAAAAATAAATAAAATAAAATCGACCACAATTCCGGGACCGATGTCCTTTAAGTGTAACGTGGCTGAAAACTTTCGCAAGTTTAAACGAGCATTCGAAATTTATTTGGTTGCAAGAGGGCTACAAGAGAAGACAAGTAAAGGTGGAAATTCTTTTAAACGTGATAGGTAAAGAGGCCGTCGAGATCTACAACTTCAAATTAAGTACAGAGGATAAACAAAAATATGAAAAGGTGATTGAAGAGTTTGAAACATTTATGAATCCGAAGAAGAATGTCATATATGAACGTTTTGGATTCTACAACAGAGTGCAGAAGGAAAAGGAGCCGATTGATAACTTCGTGCAAGGCATAAAGAGACTAGTGAAAAATATGCATTTACAGAAGAAGTTGAAATGGTAAGGGATATAATCGTGCTGGGACTACATGACAAAGAACTGCAGGAAACGGTCTTTAACATTAAATATTTAGACTTACCTACAGCAATCAATGCCTGCAGAACAAGAGAAATCACAAAAAATAAAAAATCAAGGTTCTAAGTAATGGAGAAAAATTTGACAATTTAAATTTTTTTAAAGAATACAGTAAAAACAAATTTTATAGATGAATTACAACACTTGGTATGATTTCACTTGTTGTTTATTATTCTCCGACTGGTTTCGACTATAAGTCATTCTCAAGGAGATATCTCCTTGAGAATGACTTATAGTCGAAACTATACCAGTTGGAGAATAATAAACAACAAGTGAAATCATACCAAGTGTTTTAATTCATCTATCAAATTAATTCAAAAATGATTCACCACGGGTTAAGTGAGAAATTAATTAATCATATAGTAAAAACAAATACGAAGCAAATAATAAAAAATAATTCAACTGTTATAAGTCTAAAAATAAACACAAAGCAAGAAAAGAATAGTTTCAAACAGTTGCAGTAGGAGAAGTAGAATTCAAGATGGATACAGGATCCGAGGTGAATTTCTTGACAGAAGGTTGGATGAAGAAAATAATGAAGAAACAGCTGAAGATAGGAAAAGGAATAAAGAAAACTGGACTAACACTTAGGACATATGGAGGTTCAAATAACACCGATGGGACAAGTTGAACTTGATTTTAAGGTAAAAGAATCAATTGTAAAATCAAATTTTGTTTTTGTAGACAGAGAGGCAACACCGTTGTTAGGACTTAAGGCTTGCATAAAATGTAAATTAATTTTAAAAAAATTGATCAAATCAATAGTAATATAGAATGTGAAAAAACAAAGACTCTGGAAGGAAATACTGAGATATTCAAAGTGCTAGGAAAACTATGAAATTATGAAAATTAAACTAAAAAGGTTGCAGTACTGATAGCTAATCCGCCTGATAGAGTAGCTTTAGCTTTAAGAAATTAAAAAAAAAGTAAATGAACCAATTGAATGGCTTGATAATTTGGTAATCATAGAGAAACCCGATAAAACTTTAAGATTATGTGTAGACTTGCTAGAGTTGAATAAAGTTATAGAGAAAGAAATATTTTTGATTCCTAATATAGATGAAATATCAAGCAAATTAAAGAATAAGAAATAGATTTTAGTTTTAGATTAAAAAGATGAATTTTATCAGTTAGATTTAGATGAAGAAACAAGTGAAATATGTTCATTCAGTACATACGAAGTTGCTAGAGAAGTTGTGTGATGCCATTTGGGCTAAATTTTGCTCCAGAATTGTTTCAGAAATAAATAAAAAATATTTTTGGGAGTAATAGTTTACTTTGATAAGATTTTGATTGCAGCAGATTCAAGCAAATAACATGATAAAATATTACAGGAAGTTGCAAAAAAAAATATCATTAAATGTAATAAATCAAAACATTAAATTTAAAAAATGTTCAGTAAAATATTTAGGACATATATTTAATACAGAGGGAGTGGCAATAAATGATGATGAGATACAAGCTATAAAAAAAATAGAAAAGAACTAGAAAGTATATTAGGTATGATAGGATATTTGCACAGTTATATTATAGTTATTTAAGGTACAAGTGTAAAAAGTGATGCTTTATTGCACCAACTGGCGTTTAAAAACACGAGCGAGGAACGAGCGAGTTTTTTTAAAGCCAGGAGGGCAATAAAGAAACTTTTTACACGTGTGCCTTACAAAATTTTATCTTCGATCGTAAAGGATTTCAAAGAATATATTCTTATGAGTAATATTTTAATGTCATTTCAATAATTAATGAAAACATAATTTACCCGCAGTGCACTAATGAAAGCGTTACTTAGCAACTAATAAACAAGTTGCACAAATGTCGGCCGCCATTATTATTTATGGAAGAAATGTTCGCTTTATTGTAATCGCTTCGACTTGCATTAAATGAAATCTTCAGAGTTCTTAAATCTGCCATTTGGTTTGTATTATATATTTTATTTATAGTTTATTAATTATTTGTATCAATTAATAAAAAATTAAGTTTTTCGTCGAAATATATTCATCTGTCAAATTTGACAATTCTGTGCAATAAAAACAGTTTGACATTACCGTGCAATAAAAACGTAAAAAAGCACTAGTGCTTTAAAAAGCCACTTTTACAATGAAAAATGATGCAAAAAGCGGCTACTTTCTGTACGATTGTAGATAAAAAGCCACTTTTACAATGAAAAATGATGCAAAAAGCGTCTAATTTCTGTACGATCGTAGATAAATAAATTATTAGAACTAACATCTGAACTAATGACTAATTAAAGAAAGTCACTCATTACGAATGGTTAGAAAGACATACTCTAGCATTAAATAATATAACAAATAAAATTATTAATGTAACAGTATTAGGTTTGTTTGACGAAGAGAAGGAAGTAACTTTTCAGACAGATGCATCCAAAAATGGAAAAGGTTGTTGCCTATTGCAAGACGAAAGACCTATAGCAATTGCATCAAGATCAATGACAGAGATTCGAGTTGAGTATGCGCAAAATGAAAAAGAACTACTACCTATTGTATTTTCATGTAAACAATTTCATCAATTTATTTATGGTAGAAAAATAAAAATAGTCACTGACCACAAACCATTAGTTGCAATAATGAAAACATAGCAAACATAAACTCGTGTAGACTACAGAGATTAAAACTAAAGTTGGCTAGGTATGAAATAGAGCTACAGTAGTGCCCAGGAAAAGAAATAGTGAACAAGATGAATTTGTACATGAAGTATGCGTGAGAATGACGGATGAAAAAAAATGTATTCATAGAAAGAACCAAGACGAATAGCAAGCTAAGTACAGTTATAAGATATTGTAAACTTGGTTGACCTAGAGATAGAGGATTCATTTCAAATAATATAAAAATGTATTACTATTATAGACATGAATTGCATGTATGTAAAGATCTAATATTTCTTAACCAATTTCTAAGAAGAGAAATGTTAACGGAATTACATGAGGGGCATTTTGGTATGACGCAAACAAAGGCAAGAGCCAGAGAATTATTTTACCGGCCAGTTATGACTGTTAACATCGAAGGAATGATATTAAATCGTAAAAACTGTGAATATTACTGGAAAGCAAACAGAAAAAAATAAAAAATAGCTGCGGATATTTGTAATTTTGGAGAAAAAAATTATTTAGTAGTAATTGACTACTTTTCCAAGTGGCTAGAACTAATTAAATTAAAAAGAAAAATGATGTGATCGGTGCAATTAAAGGAATTTTCTCATGTCATGGGATACCTACAGAAATAGTAGCATAGGCAACATGCCATTTGTATCGTATGAATGTGCTTCATTTGCTAAAGAATGGGACTTTAAATTTATTTTGACTAGTCCTCTTCATCATCAAGCAAACGGAATGGCAGAAGCAGCGGTACAAATTGTAATAATTCTTTTAAGAAAATGCAATGAACTTCAAAGTGCTCTGTTAGAGTACAACACCAATACAGCGATTAATATGCCTCCATCTCAACTTTTGTTGATGCAGATGTTTAAAAACAAAGCTTCGAATAAACAAATGGATTTCCAAGAAGAAAATACCGACGAAATTCGAAAAACATTAAAGGACAAGCAAGAAAGATAAGCCTATTATGATCAAACAGCTCATAAACAGGTTGAGTTGGACAAGAAAAATTCACTAATGATAAATCACAATAAAAATAGTAACAAGAAATGGAATAGAGGAATAATAGTGGAAAACATAAATCACCAAGATCGTACGTGGTCCAGAATGAAAGGGAAGAAATTCTACGAAGATGCCAGCAACATCTTAGGAAGGATGAGAATTAACCACAATTCAACAACAGACAAGAGGAAAACATAGCAAACCAACTGGAGAAGGAGGAATATAGTGAGAATCGGAAAAGTGAATCGTCTAAGTGGATTAATGATAGTGGTAGAGTTAGGCATACGCTAAGAGGATCAAAATATTTAGAAGACTATATAAGTAAATAAAAAAAACTTCTAAAAGGGAGGTATTGTATATATACCGCCACTGGCGGACACTTTTGGTACGCGTATGTATTATGTACGCTACGCGCATCAACGCCAGTCACTATCCGCCATTAAGATATGTTAACACGTGTGTTATTAAGTGTAGTACTAAATAAAGTTGAAAACAATAAATAAGTGTTTTATTCTACCAAACACAATAATTCCGTGTACACTACACAAAGAGAGAATAAAACACTCTTGGGCCACGTTGTTGATATCTTCAACTTAGGAAACTTTTTTAATCAGACTCTTACTTAAGATGAAAAATATTCATTTTGATGCTTCGTTACTATTTATTCGCACACGGCATTACCAAATTGTTTTTCGAGAAGATTGTCTGCGAAAGCGACTGACATGTGCAAAATTAAACTGATTTTCTATAGAATGAGTGGCTAATTTTTTTATACGACACTGTTTTAAAGTTTTTTTCCAATGGTTTCATCTTTGTTATATACATTTAATATTCCTTCCATATCTATTTAAAATTCTTGCTTTCAGTTGCTGAAATGGCAGATCTTTTTAACATATAAGATACTTGTAGTCACACATAAAACACAATGTGAACACTTTTTACTGGTGACAATATTAATGTTAAAGGTATTACACTAAGACATGCACTTAGATGGTTCCATGTTAAATTATTTTTAATTTATATCACACAAAATCTTCTAATCGACCATAGAAAATCTTCCTAAGCTTTTATAGTCCAGACTAACTTTTTGAAAGTTATTAATTATTAATTACAAAATTTCACATTTATAATGTTTACAATATAAAATTTATATAGTCTTTGCAAAATTATTAACAGAGAAATTGTATTAGATGTAAATTTAAGGCATAATCAGGATGAAATTTAATTCTGTGAATACTACAAAATTCCATATTGGAAATATTAAATATTAGGTCTTCAATTTTATCAAACTATTAGTTTATTTACCTTGCCAATTATGGTCATCCGGACTACCCTTGACATAGTTATTTGTTAGATTAATTTTGGATGGCAATCATGAACACCTAAGTTTTACTTCGTTGGGCTGTGTTGTTGACAAAATGAATAACTCTACTAACCAAATCTAATCATGTCTTTCCTTTCCCTCTTCTCTTATTTCTGGGCTATAGTGTCATCGATTCCAAGCATAGAGCCAACATCGAAGTGAGATAGACTTCCAGAAGACGTTCAAATATGGAATCACTTCCTATCGCCATGACGAAGATATTTTCTATTTTTTTCGAATCCTAATTCCCGTACTACACCGATCTTGTTGCGTAAATAATTGGTGTGTATTGGTTAGAAACTGAAGAACTCTTAGTAGAGAAAGATATGGCAAAACAAAATAGTACATATTAAACTAGAGAACCACTTTATAACGTAAAAGATACTAAGTTCAAGATATAGAAGGTAATAAATAGTCAAATATAAAACATGAAATCAATATATATTCTGATATATTACACAACGTTTTGCACATGTTACAATTATTAGTTCAGTTTTATAAATATAGTACAATATTCAAGGATAATGATTTCTTATCTCCTAACTGAATATTTTAAGAAGGCAGGAACTTTAAAAAAAATTGTATTTTATTGATAGCACACACTTAATAATTATATTATATGTAGGGTATGAAAAGTTTAATATCAAATAAGTCACTATACACTTTAAAAATATTGTTAAAATACCAACACTGATGAAATTGGTATACATATTTATATCTATACCCAGTTTAAAATAAATTTCAAATCAGGAAGCGAAACAAAAAAGCCTTTATACCTATGATACATTTATTTTACAAGTTCTAACGTTAAAAATTCCAAATTTACCATAAGATAAAACTAACTATGAGTAGAGACTGTAATTCTTTACTTTCATATCTATTCTATAAATAAACACACTGAAAGGAGCCCATGGGGTTGGTTTTGAATACTGATGTAGCAAGCCGAAACATGTTAGCAAAAATTCTCTCTACTCCAACTCCAATGTATTTGGTGTCGCATTGATAGGATTGCCATCAACACGAAAATGTTTAACATTCAAACTTTGTCCCACTCACTCATGAGTTTGCGTAAAGGTGTGTGTCTTTTGATTTTGAACTGAACTAAAGCATTACCCTGGTCCAAGACCTTCAAATTGATATCTTCTGATTCTGAATCTTCTTTTCATCGCCCATTTTGTAAATTTATATAAGTAGTTGGGTTAATTGGTTCAGTAGGTAGATTAAAATCCCTTCGATTTTTATCGAAATCTAAATGTTGTTCTGGGTACCTCTAGGAAGCAACAAATTCACATTCATTTACAAGAAAATAACAGGCTCAAAGCTCACTTTTCAAACAAAAGTTAAAGGGAATAAGAAACTAAACAAGTTTTATTAAAACATATTTTTCATAAAGATCTTAACTCGCAAGAAAAAAATATAATAATTTTAACATGTTTTGCTTATTGCTTATAAACTATAGCAGTTACATAAAACTTAAAATTGTAAAGAATCAAAAATTAAGCAAATTGTTTAGAATAGCCGTTTTCCGTATACCTCGTAGTTTTCGAGAAAATATAGGGAAAGTACTATGATGGCCACATCACCATTTTTTTTAAACATCGGTTTCAGGAATACTTATATATTACGTACTAAAAACGACAAGAAAACAAATATTCAAAGCCAGTTTTAAATCACAAAATACCTACCTAAATATTGGTTTAGGGAATAAGTTCGTAGAGTTTTTATCAAAGACCCTTATTTTAACAAAAAACAATAGTTATAATAATAAATTAATCAATTATGTATTCGCCATTACTGTTTACGGCCTCTTTCCACTTCTCGACCAATTTGTCGATGACATTCCGCCAAAAATCGACCGGTATTGAAGAAGTTATTGAGTCAGTTTTTAAAGACCTCTTTATTATCGAAGGTAACGCCCCTCATGTGGTTCGACAGGGAGCGGGAAAGATGGTAATCCGTAGTTGCAAGGTCCAGAGAATACAGGAGGTCTCACATCCTATTCGATCTCTTGAGATGTGGCTTTGACGACTTGTGCAACATTGGTCCTGGTGAAGGAGCTGGACTGTGTAGAACTTCTTATTGACCATTGGATTTCTTTCGAATGTGCACCAGGCCCTCCCAGTCCCACCAAACGTCTTCTTTGGGTGGAGGTCAGGTCTGACTTCTGGAACCACCTACTCCGTTCTTTGCTTCTTATTTATGTATAGGCACCATTTCTTATCTTATCGTGACGATTCGGTACAAAAACCGCTGTTTATGAACGCGTTTGTTCGGTGGCGGGCGAGAAGATGAGGAGCAATTTGAAGGCGATTTTCTTTGTTGATTTCGTTAACTTGTGAGGCACCCATGCTCCCAATTTTTCGACCAATCCAATTCAATGAAGATGATTGAGAATCGTTTTATGATCGCAGTTCTTTTTTCGGCCAATTCAAGACTTGTTTGATGACCATCCTTTGGCCGCTTTGAGACGCTTTTCATCATATTCAGAAGGTCATCCGCGCGTCGTAGACTCACCTATGACACCTTATTCGTATACGTTGCAAATGGTACTGCTTGCTTCAGCATCTTCTTGGCATCAAAGAAATGCGAAGAAGAGCAGATGTCGAAAATGTTGCTTTCTACATTCTGGATATTCCACGTCTTAGCCTCAAAAGTAATAAAAAATTAAATTACTCAAAAAGACGATTAGCATAGTTTTGTAGACCAGAAAGATCTCTATAGAATGAATATATACAATTTGTCAAACAGTAATAATATATAATAATATCTAGGGAGACACAACCAAGAAAAACATAGCTAAACTACAAACACAACAAAATAAATTACAAAAAATACTATATAAAGCAAATAGAAAAACAAACACCCTAGAAATATACAAACAAACACAAGAATTAAGCATAAAAAATATGATAAGGTTAAATAATGAGTAGTAGACTCATCTATAAAATAGAACATAACTTGATCAAGACAAATATCTGACTAAAAATAAATAAACAAGTCTTAGAAAATTTTAATAACTTTATTTAATTCTCATACTATATATGTTCAAGCCAATAATTGATAGTAATTGTTTCTGGAGAAGGACGAGATGGTAGCAACACTTGTGCCACCTCCTGCAACCTACTTTTCAACCCAACCTAAACGAGATAGTAAGTGGTACCAGTGACAAAAATTTAGCGCCCACCCTCTCCAAGGAGCTCTTCTGGCTAGCCTGTCGACCTATTCATTCACTTTATTGTTTGAATATCACTTAATCCAGGATATTATAACTCTGTTGGTTACAACAAGTTTTTCTAGAGCTTATCTGCACTCCAGTAATATAGTGCTGGTCACTCATGGTCTCGATAGCGCAGCTAAGATTGATTTGCTATCAGTTAGAAACAAAATGGATTTATCCGAGACTGCTGGTTCCAGTAATTTCCGAGTACTTTTGAGTATCCCGAAAAGTTCAATTTGGATAAGCGTCATATTTTTACTAAGGTGGATGCTGAGTCTTAAGTTGAGTACTTAGCAATTATTGCCTGACTCTGCGCCTTCGTGATTCTTATCCCCGTTTATTTTTTATTTCGTATTATGATTGATCCCGCCTCTATTAGTATTATCCCGTTTCTCACACCATTTGCCGTCGAACTCTACGTGCCATTAGCCTTTAGTCTTACCGTTGTGGTTATTGCCACCTTCCTTTTATGTATGTGAAGGGGCATCAGGTTCAGTAGAGTTTTGATTACAGCGCCCGTTATAGCCAGCCAAGCTATCCGTTGTTGGTAGTTCAGCTTTTTTCTGGTACCCGCTTGGTTTATTCTCGGCCACCAGGTTAACACTTCATATGTCAGAGCTGGTCTGATGATTGCAGTGAACCCCCAAGCGCACCTCTGCACTGCCAAAAGATGACACAGTCTTTTCTAAGCTTGTGTTCTAACTTGTTCTCCCAGTTGAACTTGGAGTCCTGTGTTATATAGAAGTATTTCACCTCGTTTGCTAAGCACCGCTGGTTGTTGAAGAGTTTGTTGATCTTCCTTCTTCTTGAGAAGAGTACTAGAATACTATAAGCTTTAATAAATTTTCTTTTATTACTAACGTAATTTTATCCCTATTTAACTTTCCCAAATTACTACATTTTTAGACTTTTCATATAATTGGCTGCATATATTTTACATACTAAAATTATTTGCAACGCAGTCCCTATTCATATCAATCAATATCGAATGACCTAAAAGCTTCTCTTTAAATTAGTGGAACATTTTCATTATAGTTATATAATTTTCCTATTTATAATTCAGTTCATGAATGGTGAATTTAATTTGGGAAACGGTTTGAATATAAATTCAATATGATTTTTAAATTTCAAACCATGATTTCATAGTGGAGCAGTTTAATTATTATTATTTGCAATAAATGCGTTTAGAACTGAACGCGTGTGCAGCACCAGTATTCATTTGAAAATTCAATGGAATAAAATATTATTCGAAAACTTTTGGTAGTCGTAACAAAGCACTGTTTCTTGTATACATTATTACTTCTAAATTGATTACATTTTGTTTTTAATTTTCTCTGTTTATGTTTAATGTTTTGGATAACATGAAAGCGGTTATATTACCTAAATACCAAAACATTATTACAACAACAATTCGCATTTATTTACTTTGTGATGTAAATTTAATAGAATTTAATACCAAAAACGCATTAACATCCTTTTAAGTCCATTAAGCCGGCTCCCAGAATAACACCCTGCCCATTTATATCCGCACGGCAATCTCACTAATTGTTGTTTTTCCACTGTTACATCCATCCCTTGAAACATATCTTGGTGTACGTGCCGCTAGCCGAGTTAGTAATTAAGAAAGGGCCGGCTCGGATGCCTTCCTTCTCTTGCACGGAAATCTAATTTAATTACCGCTATCGGAGAAACATCAGTAGAATGCGTCGCGAAATAAAATCACAAAGGGCATTGATTCTCTCCTCTACTCCTTTCATTAAATTACATTAGGGGGGTTTCCTGAAGGAGAGAGCGCTTTCAAAGACGAGAGTATCATTTACCCCCGTTTGTTTCAATTAGAGTTCACGACTGGAATGCGATACTGCATACGTTGATGTTACCCAAACGTGTGGTAAATGTAAATAGCAAAGGTATAATTAAAGCATCTCTTAAATAATTTACTAGATAAATATGCAGGGTAATGTTTATTTTAATTTTAAGTGCAATAGTCACCTAGGTAAATATATATTTAAAAACAAAATAAAATTGCAGTACTATGAATAATAAAGCCAAATTCCTTAAGGTTAGATTTGTGTTACCGTTGATTGAAATATTGTATAGATGCCTGACCTTATGGGTAAGTGCGGGTCACTAAAAGATGCCGAGAAACAGATGGCGCATGAGTAGTAACTCACAGTCGGCACATATTTAGTTTTGCATACTGCAGTTTTCCGTACTTTGGGCTCTTCTAAAATCACGTGAACCGAGAACCATGAGAAATTTGCTCATTGTAATACGTATAATTTAATACTATAGAAAACTGCCTAAATCTGTTTCTCGGCATATTTTAGTGACTCTTATTTCCCCATAAGATGAGACATCTATACAATTATTCAATCAATGATTTTACTTTCAATAAAACGTTTAAAATAATAAAGAAAACCTAATCTCATCACAGCAATACTTTTGAAGGAAAATGTTTATTTGTTCGAATGTAAATTCTAAATTATATTCTATACTATTAATCTAGTTATTGTCATTTACTAGGTTAATACGTTCTCTTAATATACAGACGTTGTATTGTAATTGAATGTAATGGTTTCTGATTTTCAACATAATACGTACTCTAAATAACACCTACATCTAGGATTCAATCGCTACACGCCACTAGCGTAATCTGCAATATCGGAATTTCGCACTTCATCCCAGTAATCTTCTCGTCGACCACAAAACCAGTTCTCCCCAGGAGCCTCCGTTATCCGAATCAAACGATTGAATTAAGCCGCAGAACGGACGGTCCGCCACCTGATTTAGGAGCTGTGGCCCCCATCTCATTTCAGCGTACTGAAACGCATGACCATTAATAACCTCTTAAGGGTTGTATAATTATGCGCGTCGCACATCCCCACTGAAAATTAATGACCGTTCCAGGTGGCTGAGGACAAGCGGGGGAGGTGGCACGCACGACCCCCAACGCCACCGTCCAAAAAAACACGTCCAGATGGGACCCAGGGGTTTTCCGAATTGGAATAATCAATCCCCGCGTCGACCATTTTTTCCACCCTTAGTCCGAGTAAGACAAATTAGAGATTTTCCGAATGAGGGGCGACGGTAGGGTAAAGCAGGTGGTTCAATTATCAAATTGATTTCACACTCACTTATTCTCACACATACATCAAATCAGTAAATGTGTTAATTACGATAATATTAAGCCACCTATACATGGTAGTGATTAGTGTATAAGAAATACGCGACGTTCAACTTTTATTCATAGCATTAATTAACGTAAGATAGGTCACAAGATGTAAGATAACACAACAAAATAAGTACAATTGAAAAGCCGAAAATATTACGACATGAAGTAATATCTCAATACAGTCCTGTTACACCTAAAATATTCCTGCCATTTATGAAAAAATAAAACAATTGGCAAAGCCACCATATCTTGAATATTATTTTTAATTAGTTTTTTTATAATAGTAATTTTAAAATTATAGAAATTATCCCAAGTATTTAAAAGTAGTTAAAAAAATAGAAAACGAAACTTACAAAAGGTAATAAAAATTATGTATGACTATTCCAAAATTTCTTTAAAAAAATAATTGGTTGGAATCGTAGAAATTGAAGAAAGACATTTAAAAGTAGTATTATAACATATTTTATTACCCTGGCATACTCGATTTCAATTCGAATAAATGGTAAACATCCTAACTTACTCTTCACGTACTCTAATGCATAATTATTGCTTTAAAGTACTCTTGACCTACTAATATATTATTTATTTCATATGCTAAAAAAATTATTATTTGCTATTTACTTATCTTTGCCCTAGGTTAATATTAACATGAATAATATATTTACTGCCCTTGAATGCTCTTCACCCAGGATAATAAATTATTAATTGCCCTGGCGTAATCCTAAGCTATCTCATTAATAAATGCCTTTAAGTACTCTTGACCTAGGCTAATTAATTTGTAATTGTCCTAGCGTATTTTTTACTTATCACAATTCATGAATCATTGCCCCAGCGTAACCTAAACCTAGCCTAAAAAATTATTTATTATCCCAGCGCAATCTTGACCTATCCCAACATATTAATCATTGCTCTAGCGTATTCCTAGCCCAGGCTAATATATTATGCATTGACCTGGCGTACTCTAAGCCTATCCCAATAAATGAATTATTACCCCTGAACTAGGCTAACAAATTATTAATTGCCTATCCCAATAAATGAATTATTACCCTTGTCCTAGGCTAATAAATAATTCATTGCCATATTATACTCTTGACCTAGTTTATCTATTGTGCTAGTCTTAGAAACACATGAAAGTTCATGAAATCAATTTTTAATTGTCAAAGATCTAGATCTAAAATAATTGAAAACCAAACAAAACAATTGACATTTAATCACTTATATTACCAATGGATTTGTAAATTTAAGGAAAATTAAGTTTTTTTTATTTCTAATAAAACCTCGCCAAAAATATGACTTAAGCATTTAAAATGATTCAAATATATTCCAGAAAAGGGAGTTGAGAACAAACAAAAGAGATTAATTAAAAAAGAACAATGCATAAGACAAGAGAAAGATAATGTGAAGATTTATGGAAAACAATTATAATTTTTAGAAACGTAATTGGCAATGGGTAGTTATCATAAACGCTGAAATTTCTAAAAAAACATTGGAAATTAACACCACTCTAAAAATGAATTATTGAAAAATATATATATATATATATAAGAACGAGCAGAAGAAATCAGTAAAAACCATTGACAACTGTTAAAAATAATAGGGAAAGACAATATGAACTTGTGAAAAATAGTATAATTATAACTGTATTATAAATAAAAATATTATTACAATTAGTAAAATTCAAGATTCCTGAAAAAAATACCTTTGAAAGTTCACAAATAAAAAACAATTGAAAATCAAATGAAACACTCTAAAAACAATAAAAAATGCAGACATTTATAGAAAATATGAAAAACTAATAGCCCCCTCATTAAATAAATTGATAAATTACTTAAAATTTTAAGAATACTTAAAAAATATGCCTGTTTTTTAATTTTGTGAATAATTTTAAAATTTTGGCTAAATTTGTTTTTCATTTTCTAAAAATACTTCCAAAAATTGCAAATTCCTAAAATCAAAAGAATCAACAATTATCCAAGAGGGGTTTGAAAACATAACATTTAAAATAGCCCAAAAATATGGAGAATTTTAAAGAACAGTGGAGATTAACCAAAGAACTTTTTTTGTGGCCGGGAAGTGAAAAATTTTTATAGACAAGGTATGAGACTCCCCAGAACAAGTATACCTACTAAAAAACCACCTCCCCATGTCGCACTGAATGTGTGTGTGCATGTGTGTACAGTGTACGGCTCGGGTACGTGGGATAGCTACTCCCAAATGGCTGTGCACGTCAGCCACCCCTGCGGGGATCAAAAAACATTTGAAGTGATCTCAAAAAACAATTGACACTGGCTAAAACTGAGATTTAAAAGAAAAATTACTAAAGTAGTGCGCATTTCCTGCGAAAATATATTCATTGATCGTACCAAAATAAATGCTTAGAATACTCTTCTTCAGCATCAATACACTTGCGGAAACGTGTCTGCCAATCCTGGTAGGCACCCTAGAACTCCTCTCTTAGGAGGAGCTTATGGATATTTTCCATGGACTTTCAATTATTTCCTTTCAGCTCTCTTTACAGTCTGGGAAAAAAGTTACTCAAAACCAAGTCGGGAGTGTAAGGGAGTTGGAACAACATCGGGGTGTTGCTCCGGACCAGGAAATTGGCAACGATGACTGGTAAAAGGCTAAATTGACAGTTTCTCCCTGTGATACAAACTCAAGATCTCAAACTCGATTCTGGGTCGCGGGATTCGTCGAAGATCTCTATGCTGCTCTTCTTGAACGCCTTGTGCGATTTTCCGGACTGTGACCTTAAATATGCAGTCGTCATTGAAGGCGTAGAATGTTTCAGTTGTGTCCTTTCTAAGCCGCACAAAATCGTTATTATGTATCGCTGTTCAAGCGAACGCTCCGTCGCACCGTGTTACAAAGTCGAAAAACAAACTTCACGCGGATGCCTTTACACTTATACTGCTCAGAGCAATTTTGAGACCGGCGGAAACCTTTCACCAAATATTCCTACGGGTTTTACTCCGCTGGTTTGATAAAATCATACGCATTACTTTTATAATAACCCTTATAGCATCTTCTAGCCTCTAAAAGGCCTTTGTCAAAGAAGTTAAACCTTCACAAGAATACAAAATATTATAAACAACATATAAACACAAGACTGTTAAAAGCAAAAAATTCATAAACAGAAAAAAAAAAAATTATTTTCTTCACTTTGAATTGCTACTTGCAACCATCATCTAAAAATTGTTTTTGGTGATGATTTAAAATTGTTTCTTAAAAAGTAATAAATTGAATAATAAAAATTATTATTATTATTATCCTGCATACAAATAGAAAATAAAAACAATTGGCGTTTATGAAGAAACATTTAGAAATTCGTAACCAAATAGTAATAAAAAGAAGGAAAATATAATAACTGGAAATTATCAGAAACATAAAATTTGTTAGAACACCAAACAATCCAAACATAATACTCAAAAATAATCATTATTTTTTCACAAACTTGGAAAAATCTTGTTTTCATATAAGTATTCAAAAATCAGTTCAAACCGAAAACTATATATATTTGTCAAAATTAGCTGCAAATATTTGTCAAGTTGATAAAACTAAACCAATCTAAAATTGTCAATATTGAAAAACATATAAAAGGATCAAAGCAATATTCACAATTTTAGAGAACAGTAGAAATTATTTAAGAAATATATATTTGAATACATTAAAAAAAATAAGCCACAATTGTTAAAAATATCAGAAATTTATAAATAACATTTGGCAATTATCATAAATGTGGAAATATGTCAAAAATAATTGAAATTAGTACATTCCCCCACAAAAAAAACAATTATCACAGAAGTTAAATATTTTAATATTTAAAAAAAAACACTGAAAAAATACTAGAAAAAATAATGGACAACTGTTTAATGAAACATGATTTATAATTATCAAAAAACATTTGAAAGTCCACAAACAAAAAACAGATGATAAAAAATCACTATTTTTCTCGAATTAGAATTTTATTTGATTATTTTCAACAATCATTTAAAAACCTTATTGAAATATTAATAACTGTAAGGACAGTGGGGATATTTAGCAAAACATTTGAAGAAATTGCAATAAATGGCTGAAAGACCACCGGTCGATAGCCAATGGAATAACAATAAGAGAATAAGTAAGAAGAAGTAATAATTGTCTTATTATCAGATCTAACACTATCTTCCAATAAAGGTGTTTCTCTCTCTCTCTCTCTCTCTCTCTCTCGCAATAAGGTAATCCAAAAGTGTCAGAAATAATAGAGATATAATAGAATATGTTACAATTGTTAATAATCAGAAACGTATAAATTTGCAGAAAACATTAAAATTTACTTTAACCCTCAACAAACAAATAATTATAATAATAATACTCTTTCTTTCCTTAACAGGCCAAAGCCTAATTACAAAGGAAAAATATACAATATATAAATTAGGAAGTATTCTATACAACATAAATTAACACAAAATTAATACTGCTTATACAAATAAGAAATCATATAACTAAAAATAAAGCGAAACATATGTAAATGTAAGTTCGGTGTATAGAAACTATAATGACAACTTACAGTATACATTTTTTTTTAAATTTAGTTTTATTGCCACAAAAGGAAAAGTTAAGTTAAACATTCAAAATTACTAAAAAGTACTAAACAACTTGTAAACACTCCAACAAACAATAAGCAATAGACATAATAGATAAAGAAGATAGGAAAAGTTGTGAAAAATTAATTCAGAATTATTAAAAAAACATAGATTTGTTGATGTGAAATGATTTTTTCATTTGGCAAGTTTACAAACAAAAAGAAACAACTGAAAGATAAATCACTGTTTTAGAATTTTTATTGTTATTTTCAGCAAGTATCTAAAAAGTTAATAATAAATACACTTGTTTATTTATTATTACTCTTCATCTTCGCGTAACTCAACAATCAATATTATCTAAAAAGTTGATAGAACAATTAATAATTTTAAATAACAGTAAACATTATTGAAAAAAATAACATTTTAAGAAATCTCAAAAAGTAAACATTTGAACGTATACAAACAAAAAATAGTTCAGCGGCAAAATAAAGGCGGAAATAAACATGTTGGTGGCAATCAACCGAAGATCCAAAGAACATCGGGTGTGGACTGAGTAGCATCCGGGGCATTAACATACGAGAAGAGTGAAGAAAGCATGAAGAGAAAACCGGCATATCAACAGCAGGTAGTGAATTGAGTAGCTATCGGCGACATGTACGTAGAAGAAAGAAGAACGAAGAAGTAAATCGACCATGCATAAAATCGGGGGTGGACTGAGTAGCTACCGATGCATGGGCGTACCAGAAGAAAGAAGGGAGAAGAAGAAAAGAACGGATATGTAGGGTACACTAATAGTGGATTGAGTAGCTACTGGTGACGTATCCGTTGCCACAAGCAAGAAGATAGAAGAGCGAATAAGAAGAGAAGAAACTGCAAGCTAAAGAAGCTAACGGTGGATCGAGTAACTATTGGTAGCTGCTCAAAAAAGAAGAGGAAAGTTTTAAAATCGCGGGTTGTTTTCTTGCCACTGTGTTCCAAAATCCTAGGAGGGTAAAAATAGGTTAGTTTAAGTTAGAATTAGTTCATATGTAAATTGCAATACTTTTTGAAGCAATAAAGAAATTTAAGTCGGGATGATGCGAAAAATGAATTGATGTAATATGTTTGTAGGATAGTGGTATTCAAGTAGGATGTTGGCATTACGAGAAGTACAATATTTATTCAGGAGATTATATTCGTAATTATTTTTTGCGTTTTTTGTTATTTCAAACAATAATTCATTTTTTAAATTATTTTTAATACTTTAATGTGTTTTCTGTTATTTTTTTGAATTTAAGAAAAGTTTTGATTATTATTTATAGAAAATAATTACTGTTGACACCAATTTATAATTGTCGAAAATTAATATATGGAACATGTAGTTTGCAAAAAATAATAGTTTTAAAACGTTTACCGCCAATCGAACTTTTTACATAAGTACTAGTTTGACTACCTTTGACTACCGCATGACCGCCGGCGGACATAGCTGATCTGTTTCGCACACGCAGTGTACCGCTAGTGGGCACAAATCAAAAAATGTTTTGTTGATATTTTACTTACTTACCATACTAAAAATACTTTATAACTTCTGCAATACAAACAAGAATGTATATTGAAGTTAGACCGCCGGCGGTACATGTGGCGGTTAACGTGTTAAGGAACAGAGACATTAAAAGAAAAACATTTGAAGAAATCTTAAAAAAACAATTCACAATTTTCAAACCTAATAGATACCTTTAAACCATAATTTCTCAACCTCATTTTGCTTACGCCTACTTTAAGAATAATATTGTCCCCTCTGTGCCATTTCAATATCTCCTAATCTTTTCTGGGTCTTCTACTGCTTTCCCCGGAAGTCTGGAATGCACAAAAGGGGTTTTTATTGCCCAAGTTGAGAACCTATACTTTAAACAATTAAAAATAAGTGAGGTTTATAGTGAAAATTTTGAAAATCCGCAAACAAATAATAATTGTCAAAAAAGTAGGTATTAGGATACAAATTATTAGTAATTGTCAAGAAATTCTCAGTAAATTCCTGAAAAAAAAACAACTTAAATTGTAAAAAATCTGAAAGTTATTGAAAAATAAATGTAATTATTAACTGAACGTATTGAAAAAAAAACAATAAAATAAAAATTCCAAAATCAATTAAAACTGTCAAAAACAATAACGGAAATGCTCTTAAAAATTGCTAAAACCAAAAAAGTAGAAATTTTGGAAGAAAAGCTAATGAAAATTCCGAATTTTCAATTGTTTTTAAATAACTTTTCACACAATATCATACGTGATCGGACTCTTGCCAGAAATTTTTGTCGTCAGTAAATCGTAGCTTTAGCCTTTAGATATTTTCGTCGCAAAAGTTTCTAAACGGCAAAAAACTCTAAAGGCATTACGAATTAATCTGACAAAAATTACAGAAAGAGTCCTACCACGAATTGTATTTGGCACATAATTTTATGTAGTTACAGCGTCTCTATAAAAACAATAAACGTCGGAAAAGCGTAAATTGCTTGGTACATTATGTGCGTATTCAGTTTGATTATTAGATCAGAAAAAGATGAGTAGGTTTAGAAATTTAACATTGGCTGATATCGACGAAACCATAAAATCGACAATATCCAGAAACATCAGGCGGTCTCAAAATTCCGCAATTCCTAGTTTGACTTGTAACAAAACTTAATAATTCCTAAACTAAACAAAGGACTATAATTATAATATTAAGAAGCTCGATGGGAGTGATTACAAAACAAGTGTAATTAAAAAAATTCTAATGGCAAAATATTTAATTATTATTGAATTAAAATTTATATTAAATTCAACACGTTTTCTCATATTGGATTTAAGAAAGCAAGATTTTCTAAAGGCAGCAGGATCAAGGAACTTCAGTTAATACCTGAAAAATGAGTTCAGTCGCTTTCAAGATATGGAATATTTTAAAATGATTCATTCATGTAACGAAGAGACTCTTTTCTCTCTTTTCTCAAATAGCCGAACAAAATATTGCATGGAGGGATGTCGAAGCGGTCAATTGTTTGGTACATCACTTTAAAGAAGAGCCAGACAACAATGGAGTCAAAATTGGGCATTTTGAATACAAAACAATATTTAGTAAGACTTGCCACGAAGGATCTCATCGATTTGTAGCCAGCGAGTAGTTGACACCAAATTTAGACGATTCAAATATTTATCCTATGAGATGAGCTTCTAAAATAAAGATATGTGTTGGTATTTTATTTTTATATTACATGCTTCTGAAAATTGTGTCTAAAAGGGGATGAAACATCAAGACCGATAGGTTTTTCTTGACCGAAAATCCTTTTTGGGATAAACCTACCGGATTTTGTTTTAAAAGTTCCTCAGTAGATATTAATAAAATTTAAAAAAAATAATGCACCAAACGAAACGCAGATAAAGTGGGACTCGATGCAACACTTAAATTTTGAAATTTTTGACAGGAGGACCAGCATGTATTACCACTGTAAGAAAAGGAGCTTTCCTTGTCAGAAGAATTACTTTTGATTGGTTTAGAATGTCAGCTTTTTGAGTGGAGAATATTTAATGAGTTGGATTGTCTATAAAACATTATTTGAATGATAATTTAATTTTAAAAATAAAAACAATTTAAAAATTCATGGAAAAATAATAATTGTCAAGAGCAGAGATTCGTGTAGAAACAATTAACATTTGTCAAATTATTTTAGCAAATTCATGTAAAATAATTTAAATTATATAAACTAAAAAATATACAATTAAGAACAGAAAAGGTTATTAAAGAAACAATTGAATAATCTTCAAAACTAAATTTCCAACTGCTAAAATCCTTAGAAAAAGAAGAAATAAAAATTGATTGATTGTTAATTGTCAATTATCGTATAGAGATTTGTGAAAAAAAACTGTTTGTGTTTTTCATTATCTGCGTTTTTCTAGTTATTCTTGGTAAATTTATATGAATTTTGTAGAATAGATTTGCAAACTCCTTAAAGTCTATTCGTTGGATCTTTCGTCGTACGTCACAAACTATCGCTTCAAAAAACGACCGAAGTTATACAGTGCGTTCTTTTTCTAACGCATTTGGTTTACTTTATCAGAGTGAATGTTTTTGCGTCATTTCTCGAAGCGATAATTTGTGACGTACGACGAAAGATCCAACGAACAGACTATACGTATTCATTTTTTCAGTTTACTTTTAACTTTTTCTTTCATTTCTATACGTACTAAATAAAATAATAACTTATATTTAGCATGATGATATTATCTTAAAAATAAATAACCTCTTTTCCTTGAATGGAAGAAACAGGTAGAAGCTTATGATCACATACAAGTGATGTTTTTGTATATTTAAAATGGCGTAAAGCTCTCAATTATAGGTAATGTCAATTCATCATAAAAGTCACTACTGTCCAAGTAGAGTACCTTTTAGAAATTTGAACGAAATGCCTAAATCTAAGTAACATTTTTGCGTTTTAACGAAAATTAGAAGAAATATAATTGTCGAACACTCGAAAGGTGAAACAGTTAATTTTTACAAACATTATGGGCAATTTTCAGCAATGCCCAGAGGTGGTAATATTTCTCAAGAATTAAAAATAGGGCATTAATTGAATCAAAATCATATGTTTTGGTCAAACAAATAATTCTGTTATATTTTAATTTTAATAGGGAAGGATTAAGACTACCACCAATAAAAATCACGAATATTACTTAATAAAATCAAATTATACCAACATAAATATTTGAGGTAAAGCGTTTTTTTTTCATTTGATAGGGTTATCTTATTTATATGTGCAAAGCAAGATACCTTATTTTATTCAAATTTAGTTGCTAACATTTAACATTCTGCATACGAAACCTATAACCCTAAATCACTCAATCTGGCAAAATTAATTTCAAGCCCGTAATTTCACTCGTACAAAATTTAAACGCACAGATAAAAACTTTTTTATCGCAACGGTCCGTGGAAATTTTTATAAATATTTGACAGGCGATGTAGCGATAAACCCAACAATTCTGTTGTTTTCCATGGTAAATACAAACGGGCGCTGGCTGCGATAAAATATTTACATTCGCTTTTAAGCTTTATTATATTCGACGCACGAACCATTACTGCCACTTGATCGGGCGCCATGCCAATTTCGACATTTTCGGTTTTGCAAAATTTATTCCGCTCGCCGACACCAGCGCGACTGTTTATTATATAAATAGTACGGACCATTTAACAAATGAAAATGGATGGTATTATTGATCGGAATTATTATGTAGCGACTTTTATTAAACCGTTTGCAGAGAAAAGTGGCGTTCATGCATTACTTGAAGTGCAGGTATTTTCAAATACTTTTTGAAAAATAAGTGTTAATAATGCTCATAGCATGAAAGAAATAATATATTCATCTTTAAAATATTTTGTATGCACCTGATATAGATATTAGAGTAAGTAATATATCAATTTTAAATAATTCACGGTGTAGGAAGGAATTTTCATTATTTCCTCATAAATATGAACTATGGCCCGGCGCAAAGTTGAAAAATTGATCGAGGCGTGGCGTGGCGTACGATTAAACACATATTTCTATGCAACACATGTTACAGTTTAAAAACAAGCGGCCATAAATCCTCGATTTAATCTTCGACCCGTCATCCCCTTCTTACACGTGTTTACTATCAACATTAAAATTTATATCCCATTGAGAAGTTCAAACTTTAACATCGTACATTTCGGCCTGTCAACTCACGCCCCCCAGACATACATAACCTAGCACAATCAGAAGTGAAAAGAATTCTATTCCTACTAAACTCTTGTATTATTGAATTCACAAAACTCAGTTATTTATGATTTATTCTATTTCAGTTAGACATTGGCCTACTAAAAGTTTATTATTTTTTGACCTACAAATAAAATTTGAGTATGATATAACTTACAAATTTATTATCATGGATCATTGCTAGATTTGTTATGATTTTTGATAACAACTGATATGCTATTAGATAGGCGAGTAAAAAAGGCCAAAATTTGTGTTCCAATATGCTTTACATTGACACTTAAGTAACTAAAGTTAAATGAAGATAAAATAGTTTTTTAAAGGTTCACAATTATATTGCTTTATTTTGAACTAGTTTCATCTTAATGATGCCAAAAGATAATTTGTTGGTTATGCAATGTTATGTTAATTGTCTTTTGTTCATAATTGTTGATAACGCTATTAAGCTGAAACGAGTTGATTATTTTAAATTCTTTATTATAAGTTGATGGAAATTTTCATGGTTACTTAACAAGAAGAAATTAACCAAATGTTATTTTTTTTAAAATCGTGCTGACATGAAACATATTTTTATTTATTTGAAGCAATATATTATAATTAGCAAAAAAAACCTAAACCTTGTATTGAAACGAGTATCAATATTTTATTTGTATTGAATTGACGAGGCGGATGAAACTCTTTTGAGGTGCATGGTGTGGCGAGTGACAGAAGCAACAATAATATTAATAGAAAAACTGTTTATTTAACAAAATACATAATGTGCACCTCAGCACTCTCGCGTTGACGGTTATTACTGATGTAAACAAAATAGGGCATCCTTATAGTGGCTTTGTCAATATGTCTGCAATTTTATCCTTGGTATTAATATAATTTACTTTAACGAATCCTTTTTCAACAAGATCTTTAACAAAGTTGTATTTCACAACTATATGTTTGAAAAGTTTCTGTTCCCACTTCTGAAGTAATAGGATACATGACCGATTGTCTTCAAACATCTGGAGTGGAAGTGGCAGTTTAACGTTGAGATCGTTAAGCAGTTGTTTTATCCACATCAGTTCTGCTGCTGAGATAGAAAGCGACACGTACTCCGCCTCCGTTGAGGATAGAGCGACGCATAGTTGTCTCCTAGTGGTTTAACTGACGGTGTTGCCGAAGACTTAAGTAGGAAGTCGACTTGCGATCGACATCACTCTCCCAGTCGGCTTCTGCGAAGCATCTCAAATTCTCTCGTTCGTTTTTCCGATAGCATAGTCCGAATTCCAGTGTGCCTTGTAGATAGCGAAGTATCCTCTTCAGTCCCTTCCAAAGGGAAGTTGTAGGCCTTTCTTGGTGTCTGCTGTAGTGATGAACTGCTACGTTCAGGTCAGATCTCGTGGTAAGTAAGAGTGGTGTATAGCAGACATCCAATTAGTTCGCGGTCGTTGCTTGGTATGTGTTTGACTTCGATGGGTGTTTTAACTGGTTTACAATTTTCCATGTCGAACTTTTTCAAAAGGTTCCTTAGATAGGTTGGATTGGCTCATAAACAGTTCTTCAGAAGTTCTCTGGATATTAATTCCTAAAAAGGTGTGAAGTTTACCCAAGTCCTTCATGTCAAATCTTTTCTTCAATGCGTTCTTAACATCATCTATGTGGGCTCGTTAGTTTCCAGCAATGATGAGATCATCTACATACAGAAGAAGGTATAGTTTCGACTCCTTGGTTTGACAGATGTAAAGCAATTATCAGCGTGTGATCTCTGCAGTCCAATTTTGATTATGAAGGCGTCAAAGGGCACGTTCCATTTCCTGGGGGACTGCTTTAGTCCGTATATCGTGCTATTTAGCTTGCAGACAAATCCTTCCTCGTGCTCATACCCAGACGGCGGTTTCATATAGATCTCTTCTCTGAGATTGCCATGTAGGAAAGCTTTTTGACATCAAGTTGGTCCGCGAAGAGGTCTTCTTTATTAACGATTGACAAGAGGGTACGGAGAGTTGTCAGCCTAGCCACGGGAACATAGGTTTCGTGATAATCGTAGCCCTCTTGTTGCGCACATCCTTTTGCCCCTAAACGCGCTTGTACTTGTCGATGTGGCAATCGCTGTCGTGTTTAATTTTGAAGACCCACCTAGAGTTGATTACCTTCTTTCCAATGGGCGCCCTTACCACTTTCCATGTTTGGTTTTTGGACAGGGCGTTGAGTTCCTCCTAAACTGCATCCAACCATTTGTTCTCTTCATCGAAATTTTGTATGTCCTCAAACGATCCAGGTACAAAAGATTCTACAAAGCAGGTAATCGTGCCGTAATCGTCTAGGTAGCGAGGTTTGGTCCTGGTCCTGGTGCTTCTTCGAGGAGGCTCTGGTTCGAAGTGATCTAAGATATTATCTAAGGTGTCTTCTGGACATTCCTTTTACATTTGACATCCTTTGGATTCCTCTTCTTTGGGTGAATTGTCCATTGCTTCCTCCACTGATCTTTCGTCCATTTTTTCCGGCTCACCTTCGTAGATCAAGTCGTCGCTCGTAGTTCCATCGAAACTAAATCTCGACTCTTCGAAGATAACGTCTTTCCCATTTATTAGCTTACGCTTTTTCAGACTCCAAAGTACATATCCGTTTAGACAATATCCGGCCATGTAGCATTTCATAGTCCTCGACTGAAATTTCTTCTTTTATGGGCTCCTTGGGGACGCGCAAGTACGCAGTACACCCAAAAATTTTAAATTTCTTTAGGTCAGGCTGTTCGCCAAACCACAGTGCTGCTGGCAACTGTCCGTTCAACGCCGAAGTGGGACTTTGATTGATACGACAAACAGCAAACATCACTGCTTGAGCCCAAAAACTTTTCCCGAGTTTGAAGCTTAGGAGCATCACCTAGCCCGTTTTAGAATGGTTCGATATATCTTTTTTGCCACTCCGTTTTCCTCCGGCGAGTACCGAATGGTGAACTTAAATATAGATTCCTTTTTTCTCGAACAGCTCCTGGATCTCCTTCGAAATGTATTCACGCCCATTATCATATCTGAACCGGTTGATCTTAAGGTTGAAACGTGCAGTTGCCATTGCTTCGTAAACCTTGAAGTAGTGAAGGACTTCCTTCTTTGATTTCATAGTAAAGGCCACGGTGAAATGTGTAATGAAGGTGATGATGTATCTCTTCCCAACCTGTGGCGTTGGGGTGACAGGTCCAAAGAGATCGCTGTGGATTAGCTCCAATGGTCGTCGTGTCGTATCCTTTTCCTGTGTTGGTAATGAGGTTCCTTGGTCTGCTTTCCTTCTATGCACGTATGGCATCTAGTCCTTGGTTCCCTGTCTTCGTTGATTTTCATCCCGTCGACGAGGTGCTGCAACTTGTCCAGACTGATGATGTTAAGGTGTCCCATTCTTTTGTGCCACAGTTCCAGGCTCTCTCCTGTTTCGCATATTTGAGCTTCCTCTTGATGGAGTGATAATTTCAGTTCATATAACTGCCTTAGGTTCCTTTTAGCAATCGCCATTGCCTTACCATTCTTTGATATAATACCCCCTCCGTTCTTGAACGTTACTTCTAGTCCATTCTGCTTTAATTTACGCACGGATAGTAAATTTTGTTGAGCCCCTGGAGCAACTAGAATATCTTCAATTGATATGAAATGTACTTCCACATTTACGTATCCTTGAACATTACCTCTGATTCTCTGATTTTGCTACTTCGAACAGAGAATTTAAGTTTTCGCAAGTTTATAGCGAATGACTCGGAGTTCGCTAGATGATCCGTCGCCCCTGAGTCCAAGATCCAGTAGCTGCTCATTCCTGAAGTAGTGGTCGCTTCAGTTAAAAAAGAGTACGAATAAGTTGTAGGGTTCTTCGGTTCATCGGCGCTTTTAGTTGCCATGTGAGCAGTGTTATGGTTTGGCCGATGTTTTCGTTTAGTTTTCCGACATTAAGTCCGTTTGTGGCCCAACTGCTCACAATTATGACACTGAAACTGAAACTGATTATTTCTTTGTACATTGGAATCGTTTCCATGTTTATGTGCGTTTTTGTTTACACTCGGTTGATGGGCAGAGGTTTGTGAAGTGAAGGCATTGGAAGACGGAATATCATAATATTTATTTTTTACATTACTGTGATCCTTTCGTTTGGATTACTCTTCTAAAAGTATGTTTTTGACGAAACATAACGAAAGGTGCTCGGGTGATAACGTTTCGACAGCCGTTACCACATTGTTGTACTCCTTGGACATTGTCAATAACAAATGACAAATCACATCTGATTCTTCTAGGGTAGCACCTGTATTCTTGAGTGCTCTAATCATTTTGCCGAACAACAGAAAATGCTCAGCCAGAGACCCATTTACGGCATTGCATTATATTTTAAGGTTAGAAGTGACTTACGTAATAAGAGCTGACTCGCTAACCCTTTCCTCTCAAATGCCGCACACAAGGAATTCCACAGGTCAAAAGCAGTATCCTTATCTATAGCGAATTCCAGGTGGCTATCTGCAATCCGTTGGATAGTTTGAGATTTGCATTTACGCAGCCTGTTGTTCCGCTTTCCGGCTTGAATTTTCCCGTTGTCGTGTTCGTGGATAATTACCATTTCCGAATGAAGTTTTTTTATATAAATCGTCAGATCCATTTCCATCAAGAGTGTTTCAATCCTGAATTTCCAATTTCCAAAGTTCGTACCGTCGAACAATGGTATTCTATATATTTCGGTCTCTTCCGCCATTTTGAGTTTACGACGTGCGCATGTTTCCAGTACGTTTTTAGTCACTATCGTATTTTACTTTGCTTTGCCACTCTTTGCTTGGTGTGGCGAGTGAAAAAAGCAACAATAATATTAATAGAAAAACAGTTTATCTAACAAAATACATAATGTGCACCTCGGCACTCTCGCGTTGACGGTTATTACTGATGTAAACAAAATAGGGCATCCATATAGTGCTGCCCCCTGGGTTGTGGCGCCAATTCAAAATAAGATGCACCAATTGTTATTGGTTTCCCAACAAACTTCATAAGACATTGAAATACAACAACACAGTTGGGAGGGTTTCACGTTTATTGTTGAACACTGCAACATGTTTCTCCACACACTGGCTTCATCAGGCAGATGAATAATGTGGCGAAACATGTTGCAGTGTTCAACAATAAATGTAAAACCCTCCCAACTGTTTTGTTTTATTTCAATGTTTTATTTATATGTTTGAAATAGCTAAAAAAAACTATTTGTAAATTGACCACATACTCCGTTCTTATAGTACAAGAAAACAATCGTACGAAATCTTTCGCCTAGGAGATAAACAGGGTGGACGTTTCGGAATGGTGAAGGGTGTTTTATTGGCTTCGATTATATCAATGTTATGCAGATGCGATGCCCCGAAAACGTGCGATCGATCCAGGGCGGCTGCTACGAGTGAAACAAATGAAATATCGCCCCCGTTTCGGACGTGACAGGGAAATTGTGTTACCGAAGTGAACGGCGAGGGTTTGGGAAATAAATAAATAGGCGGCTGAACTGCCGCTGGTGAGATTATCCAAAGAAAGGTGTCGGCCCGATTTAAAATGTACCCCGGCAATTGTTTTTGAGGGAGTAAATTCAGTTAGTGAGCAAAAGTTATTCCGTGGCGTGGCGTAAATGTTTTGAATTTTAAAACGTTTTAGTAAGAAAGGTGGAGTTGTAAATCGTATTTTTTCACTTGATTATCCAATTCACAAACCTAGTTGTAGTAAATGTTTAGTTTAGCTTAGTTTATTTGCTTTACAAGTTTTACTAAAAACATGACACAAAATAAATTACACTATAGAGAAAGGCTTAAAATGTCCACAATCAAGAAAACAAGTGAAGTTATCAACGAAAATGTCCAATTTGGCAATTGATTTTTTGAACAAAAAAAATATCCACCCCTTTAATTTCTATACGAACGATCCGGAAGAGCCAGCATCGTGATAAATTGCCCTTTTGTTGATTGTATTTGAAGGCGATCAAAAAAAAAACTTATTTATAACATTTGAATTTCAGAACCTTCAAAATTGATGATACATAATTTTTATTCACATCAAAGAATAATTTATGTTTAACGGAAAAACGAAAAACTTTAACGTTTTTTGCCTTTCATAAAACTGGTGTGTTTGTGCCCTTTGTGTAATATATTGATTGACCTTGGACAAAGTTATAAAATATTTTCAGGGTGCACGCCAGAGAATTACGGTGAAGTGAACGTGAAATCCCTTTCTCCCTTTTTTTCCGGGGCCGCAAACCGAGGCGGACCGCCAGCCCTGAGGCCCCGCCACCCTTCCGTTTGTTTTTCCAGCGTTCGTATACCCGGAAAAGACGTAAATGCGCAAATTAATCGTCGAACCGTTGACTGTATTTAATAATAGTTCGTCGAATGAATTATAATATTTTCAAGTTAAATCAACAATACTTTTTTAATCTTTTAGCATTTAAAAACATGATTCTTCTTCTACTTCGTAATACATTTTGAATAAAACAAATAATAAGTAACTATGTTGGTATCACACATTTATTTTTACTCTCTTCCCTCTTACCCCTTCCACATCTCAGCCTTCAGTATGTCCATGTCTGCTGCTTTTCCCTGTTTACTTCACCAAAAATTTTTCCGCCTCTTCCTCCGTGAAATATTTAATAACTACTCTTAGAATTCGGTTTCCTATCCCATAGTGAAGTTTTTTTTTACATTTTTTCTATTCTTGTAATTCTTCTCTTTCCCCACAATTTTAGAATATTCTATACTTCTGCTTCACTTTAAAACATTCCTAACATTTCACTAATTCTTTCCAAAACCAATATCTAACTTCATTACACTGAACCTTCTCCAACTGGTTCTTCATTTCCCTAATAACAATTACACAACTCTTCAATTTCTCACATATTTGTTTTTACTCCGCTTCCTCGTTCTTCAAATTCTCTTGTGTGCATCCATTTAATATTTTCTATTCCTCCATTAGCATTTCTTCACCTTCCTACCTTTGCTGTTTATCTACATATCCTGAAATCATCTCTACCTCCGAATCTCCTAATTTGCATTTAAATATTCTCTAACCATCCTTCTTCTCCACCCGACGAATATATAATGTCTTTCCTGAGTTATTTCATTACAATTTTTATTAAAATACAAAATTAGTGCATTTATTCAGTACAATTCCTGCTGATATTTAACCCATGCAAGACCTTCTCTACCCTCTGGGTATAATTGGTTTTGCTTTATTCAGCACATATGTTTTCTTTATTTTTATTTCTACTTTAAGATTTTCTTCAAAAGAAGTTTCCACATCTTTCTGTATTTATGTTTCATTCACTGATGCGTCAGTTATTACAATGTTATTTCGTCTTTTCTAACTTTCTTTCAGACATATATTTTTGGTATAGCTCTGTGGATGATATAATTGCGTGGTTCAAAGGAACCAACATACTACTAAGTCAAATTCTTAAAGAATTTAATAATATTCACCTGAGCATTAAGGTCACAGCAAGGAAAGAAGTTAATAGCAACATGAAATATCTATATTTATAAATTACAAGGCATGAAAATTCACACATATTAATACCTATCAATCAAATCATATAGTTGTAGTTAAATTATATTATAAGAATATTTCACGGTCACGGTCACCAGTCCTGTTTAAAATCGCTGTTATTATTATACGTTTGTTGCTTTGTTAAACCTTTTGTCAAGGTACTAGTGCATATTTTTCAGTGGGAATATAATAGTTACATGTATTTTCGCTGTATCGTAAGTAATAACGTTCTTATTTAATCTAATTTAATTATAACCTCTTCCCTTTATTTACAATTTTTGCGGTGATAGCCGCAAGTAACGGCGTCCCTGTAGCTCAACGGCAACACATATCCGCCAGGGCCGTACTCAACTTTTTCCAAATTTAATTTCTTTGTTTATATCATTTTGTTAACCCTTCCGTGGCCCTCTTATATGTTTGTCTGTTAAGTTAGTCACCACGACAGGTCCCGTGGTGTGAAGCGTGTATCCCTGTCGTTTTCCTTTCATTTTTTATTAGAATTTATATTAACAAATTGTTTATTACTACTATTAATTATTAGTATCATGGTAAATAAATGTGGAATATGTAATCAGGGGGTTACCCCCAATACACCATTTATTAAATGCCACGGGAAGTGCAATAAATCTATTCATATTCGTTGCACAGGCCTTAAAGAGGTTGAGATTACATTTATTAATAATTCAAAACATAACTGGGTTTGCCAAAAATGCGTTAGTCCCACCCCGGTCCCAGGAAAAGGAGAAATAACTTTAGAAAGTCTGAATAGAATTCTCACCGAGAAATTTGAAGAATTTAAAACAGAAATTCGGAACACCATCTCGCAACGCTTGGATAGATTGGAGTCACGTATTGAGAAATTAGAACACCGTAGTCAGCCTGGGAGTGAACAGCTCAATTTCTCATCTAAAAAGGAAGAATATTTGGAAGATATTGTTATAGAGATGGATGAGAGACGAAAACGTCTCTGCAATGTTCTACTTTTCAATTTCCCTGAATCAAGTGCTACCGATATCGCCACAAAAACTAAAGATGACTTTGCTGGTGTGCAAAAAATCTTGGAACCACGCGGTCTAAATATTAAACCTCAGAAAATTTTAAGATTAGGTAGAAGTCAACCGAACGATAGGCCAAGGCCCCTAAAAATTATTCTACAAAATGATATAGAGGCTAAGGAAGTTTTAAAGAGCAACATGAAAGACCCCACCTCGATACATCAATTTCGGGCGGATCGCACAAAAAAACAAATAGACTATTTCAAGAAAGTCAAAAGCGAACTTATTACAAGAACGGCGAACGGTGAAACAAATCTGGCTATCAAATTTAATAACGACGTCCCATTTATATCAACAGCAAAGCCGCGTAACCTTACAGGTGATATTTCAAAAAACTAATGGTATATTACCAAAACTGTGGTGGTATTAGAACTAAACTTAATGATCTCATGGTATCAGTGAATTGTAACGATTTCGATGTTATTATATTAACAGAAACTTGGTTGTATGATGATATATCAAACGCTCAGTTACAGTTTCATAATTATAACTTATTTCGAACTAATCGCACTGCAAAAGGTAATATTAGAGGCGGCGGTATATTAATTGCTATCAAAAAATGCTTTAATTCGTCAAAAATCATGGCAAACACAGACATAGAGCATATTTTCGTTTTATTGTCAATAAATAAAATTAATATTATTATAGGAGGGGTCTATATCGCGCCTAATAATTCTGTTGAAAATTATTTCAATCATTGTTCGGCCCTAGAACTAGTTTACGTACGTTATAATATCAATAAAACGTTAATATGTGGCGACTATAATCTACCATCTCTTAAATGGAACAACAATGGTCTTATTGCTCACACCTTAAATAATTCGGATACAAAAGCTAATTCGATCGTTAATTTTTACAATTTTTTGAAAACAACTCAAATAAATACCATTCCTAATTCGAGAGGAGTATTTTTAGATTTATTTTTTTCCAACATTCTCGGCGCAGAGGTTTCCATCTCAGATAATACTCTTTTAAGTTTAAGCGAACATCACTCGGCGTATGATATTTCATTGCCTCTTACATTCAGTCCACAGCTACAAACAAAAAGAAAAATTTACATGTACCATCTGGCTGACTTTGAGGCTCTTAACATGTATTTTCATTCCATAAACTGGTCGGAATTACTGAATGACTCAAATATTGACAAAATAACAGACAGCTTCTATACTGCTGTTCAATCTGGCATCGATAAGTATATTCCCTAAACATTAGTTTGTCTAAGTAATAAGACTTATCCTAAATGGATGTCAGGCGAACTTAAAAATCTATTAGTCAACAAAAAAATAGCTCACAAACGCTTCAAGGAAAGTGGTTCGTCGGATGATTATGAATTTTTTTCCAATCTTCGCCGACAATGCAAATTACTTTCTGAGTCGCTCTATAAAAATTATTTAAAAACCATTGAATCCAAACTTATTTCAGATCCTAGTAGTTTCTGGAGGTATGCTAGGGAACAGAGAAATGAAAATAATATTCCAATGGTAATGGAATACGAGCAATGCAAAGGCTCTGATGGTGAAGAGATAGTTAACCTTTTTGCAAATTTCTTTTCGTCCGTGTACACTATAAACAACAATCAATATACATCTAATTCAGCATACATTAGTGACACCATCAATGACCACATACTCACTATATCTAAAGAAGATGTTTTTAATCTGATTTTAAAACAAAAGATTAGTAAATGCCCTGGTCCTGATGGCATATCGAGTTTTTTCTTGCTACACTGCATTTATTCTCTCTGTGGTCCTATTTATGAACTCATGTCAAAATCGTTGTCATTAGGTATATTTCCAAGCAGATGGAAACTTAGCTATATAATACCAATATACAAATCTGGCCAAATTGATTTGGTAGAAAATTATCGAGGAGTTTGTCTCCAATCAATAATTCCAAAGATGTTGGATAAATTGGTCGCAGATAGGTTAGCATGGATGTCTCATCAAATAATTGCACCACAGCAACATGGCTTTGTCCCTAAAAGATCCACAGTTTCAAACTTGCTATGCTATAAACAGTACCTATCAAACGCTTTGGATAAATACTACCAGATTGATTCGATCTACACTGATTTCTCCAAGGCGTTTGATAGAGTGGACCATTCCATTCTATTGAGCAAACTGGATGCCTTAGGTTTTAATAAGTTAACATTATCTTGGATTCAATCTTTTCTGCAAAATCGTATTCAAAAGGTGCATCTTAACAATTTTACATCAAAAACAATTAATGTAACTTCGGGGGTAACTCAGGGATCTCACTGCGGCCCTATTTTGTTCTTGTTGTTTATTAATGATTTACAGCATGTTATAAAACACTGCAATTTCTTGATGTACGCGGATGACGTCAAAATATTCAAAAGTGTCAATTCTATAAACGATTGCAGATTAATCCAAGAAGACATTAACAGTATTAATCAATGGTGTACATTGAACAGATTATTTTTAAACAAGTCGAAATGTAGCTCAGTTTCATTTTGTAGACGTACTCATTGCATTGACTTTACTTATACCGTTGATATGATACCACTTACGAAGAAAAACGAAATATGTGACCTAGGGGTATTGTTCGACCAGAAACTGACTTTTAATTCACACATAACAAACATTTATGGTAAGGCATTAAGAATATGGGGATTTGTATGGCGTATTGGTAAACATCTCAACGTGCATTGCATTAAAACTTTATATTGCGCCTTGGTACGCTGCCACCTGGAATATGCTTCTATTATCTGGTCACCTTATACCTCAACGAATAAAAAAGATTTTCAGTTCCTACATATTTCATCGTTGCTATCAATAATCTCTATTGTTAAAGTAAATAGAAACATTTTACTATTTGCAATTTTAACTTTTTAAATTTTAATTCGTTTTCACTTTAGATTATTTATTCTAATTATTATTAGACTTTTTTTAGCCTTTTCTCATTTATCTAAAATGTTGGATTGGATCAGTACCATTGTTTCGGATCGTCGGCAATAATTCAAGCGGGCCACATTACTCACGTGTCCGTGTAAGGGAGGAGAAATTTTATTTATGTACACATCCCGTAGGCGTTTTGGTGAAGAGGGGATTGTTTGTGCTCGCGTCGGCGGAAATGGAAAATTTAAGGGGGACCGGCCATCCTCCAGAGGATTTGTGCTTGAAATTGGATCTCGGCATCATTTAGCTAACGTATTTCTTAATCGGGGGAGATTTATGGGCCGCGCGGTTTGTTTGACACTTTTTCACGGCTGCCAACTTAATTCGGGTTATCTGCCATTCCCCTCCAAATGGCGATCTATTCATGTGGACATTCGGGGCCTACAAATCTTCCGTTTTTTTTTGTCTTCGCCTTCCTACGGCTATTGCGGATTTTGACGGACAATTTGGTACATCTTAGGTCCGCAATGCCGTAAATTTATATCAGTCAACTGAACGGCAATGTAGATAGATATGGCATATGTCATGAGGTTAAAATATTTCAATCAATGGTCATTTGTGGCTCTGATATATATTGATTTTTAATTTTAAATTAAATTAAATATAAATTATTTGTCACAAGCAACATCTACGATGCAGTAATGTTGGATATGTTAATTAATTAACGAAAGTATATAAATATTTAAATGTATATATTTTTCTCTTAAGCTATAATATTATTAATATATATTTTAGTTTATCATAAATTTGAATGATAGTCTTTTACAATGTTATATATGGTTTTAAATAAAAATGACTAATTTTTAAGATACCAACGAAGTGTATTTTCACTTAAAATTCCTGATACAAGATGTATCACAAAGTGGTGGCTTCAAGTATTACACTATTTTTGTTTTAAAAGTAATTTTTAATACACCCTGCTTTCTTTCTTTCAAATATACAAATACAAAATATACTCACTTAAATTAATGTTTAATGCATAATTTTTAAACAAAAGAACTCTTTAAGATAATCACTTTAACTTCGTTTTACCACAAAAAATATTTATTGCTGTGACTATAGTTTCGAACATCCACTGTTCATTATCAAACATAAAGTGATAAATATTTTTTGTGGTTAAACAAAGTTAAAGTGTTTAATTATCTTATTAAAATGTACCACCAAGTTAACGCCGACAACATTCAAGAACTCTTTAAGATTGTATGATTCCAAGTTTATCAAGATATCTCTTACTTTCTTCCGAAAAGTATTTAAATTGTTTTTTAAATTTTAGTTCTTGTGACAATTGATTATAAAATTTTTCATCAAGCAAGTCAATATCCAGAGCTTTTTAATAGCTGCAACGAAAACTAAGAAAATTGTACAATTACATTAATACAATGGATTAAGGAAGTAGCCAAGAGTTTGTTCCGACAGAGAGATATTATTTTACAGTATAATAAAATTCTATATACTGAATTGGTGTTTAATCTAGATGAGGAATTGTCCAAACTTATATCTTTAAAAGAAACGTCCATTGATAACTTTATATTTTATAGTATAGTAATTAATCAATCTGGTTTTGATCTGAACTATAGTGACTAAATATTAATCGTTGTTAATCATTTCGTTTAATTACAATATCTGTGTCATCCGAATCATAAACGATTTTTGAAAATACGACGTTAAGCTTTTCATTTCTCAGATACTGGTGCATAAATCTTTTTTTCTGAAACTACCATCAAATGCGCGATCGATCGAATAGAATAAACAACTAACGCTTTCGAAATAACCATCATACAGATAAACCAAGAAGAAGCTACTAATTTGAAAAAATTAAACAGCCAGGGTTATACTATTGAAAAATAAAAAAATATATAGCTCCACTTGGGCATTAACATAGATTACAAAATTAATTTTAAGAGTATACAGTCATAATAAAAAGCAAAATTACTTCTAAGGCAAAATGCTTTACAAAAACAATGATATCAATATAAGAACAGCCCTAAAAGTTTAAAAGATGATCTGCGACCATCTACTTGACTATTGTTGTGATATATATCCCAATACCAGAAATCCAACCTCCCGTAATATTGAAGTTAGTGAATGAGCATCCCTTCGTACCCTAACAAAACTCCGCCATCCTCTTAATGCTTTACACAATCCCTCTAACCAGTTGCTCTATGACACTACCTTACTTATCTCCATCCGAGAATACCTTCGATTTCTAACAGAAAAGTTCTTCAAAAATCCTTTCAACTTCTTTAACTTATCCTAATATTGTATTCCTATAAACCCTAAATGTAAAAATTCTAATTCAACCATATTCAATTAAATTTCACAATTTCATACTTTTGCGCATTAACGACTGAAGCCATATGACTGGACAGAACAAGGCAGAAAGACCTGTGGTCGATAGCCTTTTAACAAATTAATACATTAACACCTCATTCATAATTCAACGTTTTAATGTAAATATGTACAAATTTGTCAATAAATATAAAAAAAATTATGGCTCCAAATGAAAACAGGAATAAACCACAACCACTCTAAAATTCTGAAAGGCTTCGGCCGATAGCCGTTTGTAGCTCTTTTGCAAAGAGTTTTAATATATTGTCTTATTATTACATCATTAAAATATAAAGACTGTTTCTACTTTCGATAAAAGTAATGTAATAGTAATCGTTAATAAGTGTGTTTTAAAGACATCATTTTTCTTAGAATTTGGTTCTTACTTGGAAGAAAAAAAATGTTCTTAATACTTATACACAAATATCCATAAATTATTAAAGACCCCAACATCTTTAATTAATAGAGAAAACAAGATAGAAATTAATTAACCTAAAATTTCTAAAACTGTATTGTTTGGTATTGTTTGCCAAAAATTCACGAACCTGGCAACAGATTAAGACGTATAGTTATATTCAAAGAAGTAAAATTTTGTAAAAAAGAATCAGTTCATCTAATTGATAGTTGAAATATTAGCAACATCAGGATACTGATTAACCATGCTATTAAAATATTAAATACATTTTAAAATTTAATTTTAGAAGAGGACATTAAATAATGCCTAGAGTTCATTAAAACGGTCGTGGAATTTGGCATCTTCGAATTTAATGTTAAATACTCTCTCTTTTTTTCACCAACATGTACCTAAATCCTTTATTAAAAAAATATAATAATTTTCCTTAAGTTTGGTGCCCATATAAACGATGTGTTTGCTGCCCTAAAAGGGTAATAATTTAGATAATCTATTAACATAATTAAGTAACCATTATTTGAATAAAATCACTCGGCCCACGTGGAAAATCTGTAAAATTACAAAAAAATAAAAACTCCTGGAATTGTAGTGGATAAAGGTAATAAATGTAGTGTTTTACTAGAAATTAATTTAAATTATGCGAAGTACTAGATGCCACAAGAACCGTTGTATATTTGTTTTCTAGTAGTTTCTGGCACATTTTAAGAATTCTTTTAGCTAGTTGGTCTATGTAGTGGTCCCATTTGAGATTATCTGGTATTTTTAATGCTAGATAGTTTACTTCATTTAGTTGTTTAATTGCTGTTTCTCTAATATTGATTGTCAACATAGATTTATGTCGGTTGTTGACAACCATATATTCAGTATTTTTTGATATCAATTTTTGAGTTGTTTGATGTCTATATTTATGTCTGTCTGTAAGTTTTCGTAGCTGTTTCCTGTGTATACTCACCATTGGTATCTCTGTTATTAGAAGAGACGGCAACGGTTAAATGGGGAATGTTTTGCAGAAAACAGCGCTCATAACAAATCCTATTTCAATAGTTGCTCTATCTCTTCTAATAACAGGGATACCAATGGTGAGCATCGAAATTGGGACACAGTGTATATATATGGTTTTCCTTTTAGGGTGAGTTCTAGCAGGTCATTTGTTATATTATGTATAGTGTCGGTGGTAAATTTTCTCCTTGAGGTATTCCGTATTCTGCTACGAGTGGTTTGCTTTCGGTGACATTTATCTTTGTTGTATGTGTTCGGTTTTCTAAATATGCTTAGATGAGGTTTAGTTCTTTGCCTGTTATATCTGCCATGAGTTTTTCGAGTAGTTTTTGTTTTCAAATAGTATCAATTGCTTTTTTCATGTCGATGTATAATGCAGTTACTTTCCTTTTTTGTCCAGTTCTGTTTCTATGTAATTTATGAGGTCATTAGCTGTGGATGTTTTTGGAAAGCGTATTGTTTTTTGTACATGATTTTGTTTTTATTTGTCAAAACCTGGTACTGAATGATCTTTTAGTTCCGTTATGATTTTATTTATTTGCTCCTTTGTTGTGTGTTGGAATTTTATATAATCTCTTTGTCTTAGTGTTTTTGTTGTCTTTAGTGGAGATTTAGTTGTAGCAATTTGTTTTTCCACTAGATTTTTCCTTATGTTTGCAAAACATGAGTTCAATTCATTAGCAATATCTATGATGTTGTTTGTAATAATGCCATCATTTTTGCATATATACTCTATATGTATATCTTTTTGTCTTGTTTATTTATTTGTTGATTTATTGATTTCCATAGTTTAAAAGGGTTTAGTTTCTGTTTTTAGAATTATTTTTTGTAGTATTGTGTTTTAGTTTTATTATAAATTTGCTTGTGTGTTTTTTTGTGTATGGTATGCTTCTTTTGTTATTGCATTTGTGGGATTTCTTATATATTTTTTGTAGCTTTTACCTTTGTTTAATTTATTTTATTACTTTCTCTGTAATACATGTGTTACCTTTAGTTCTTTTTAATTTGTTAATTTTTTAGCGGGTTTGCAATATATTTTGTAATTTTGTTGTGTAAAATGATTTATTGTATGTTTTTTTAAAATTTGATTATGGTCAATTGTAGTTTTTTGTAAGCATTGGTATATTGGTTTTGATTTGTCTTTTATATTTGTTATCGCCGCACTATGGTCTAATATGCTTGATATTGTATGAATTTCGTTTTGTTTGTGATATCATGGTCTAATATTGAGTTGAGTTGAGTAATGGAAATCATTTATATTTGTTCTTGTGAATGAACCACACACAACACAAAAGAATACAAAAACCACCTAACGGAAAACAACTACAAGATAGTGAACAAAATAACTAAAGGTTCACTATCTTGTAGTTGTTTTCCGTTAGGTGGTTTTTGTATTCTTTTGTGTTGTGGTAGGATGTTTATATTTATGTCTTCTAATATTATATGTGGTTTTCTTCTATTTATAGTATTATTCTTAAGTACATGTTTTAGTATATTTATTTATGTGGCGGTTTGTATAGTAATGTTATTATAATATTTTTTTTCTTGTAATATTGTTGATAGAAATTGTATTTTATTTATTGTAGTGTTGGTTAGAATTTTATATTAGGGGCTTTATGTATTTATATGGCTATTCCTCCTTTGATATCTCTGGAGTTAAATTCTGCATTGTAATTTTTGAGTTTATACAGGTGTTCATTTGTTGTTAGTGTTTCTGCTATTACAATTATGTTAGGGTTATTTTATGTTGTGGAGAGTAATTATATTTCGTGGTATTTATTTTGTAGGCTTCTAATATCATGTAAGAATAAAATGATCACTTGTTTGTCTGAGGATACTGTTTTCTTTTTTTGATATTGGTTTTAATTTAGTCTGTCTATATCTGAGTTTGTTCTTACTTTTATTTTGTGGCTGGTGACCGTATTTCTGATAAATATATTCTTATCTCTAGCCCATAGATATTTATAGTTACGATTTTTTTTATTCTCTAGCTTTGTAGAATAGTGTATTTGTCAAGGAGGTTAGTTATTCGTTTATGTATATTAGTATTATTGTTTTTAGTTCTTTAGTTGCAAGTTAAACTATAATGGGGCTCTTTTCGTTGTTTTTGTCTTTTCTATATGCTGTTATGATTTGGTTTTTCTCTATATTAGTATTTAGTGTTTTTATGATTTTTGTTACGATTTCATTATTTTTTTCGATTTTTTTTCTTGTTTTTTTTTAAAAACCCGTTATGATTTTGTTATTTTTTATTTTGTATTTTTTAGTTTTTTTTAGCAGGCTTTCTATGGTTCGTATGCGTTCTTGTAATATATCACATTTTTTGCATTTTTTTAACAGTCTTTTAAGTTCTTTGTTTTCTTTTAGCATTTCATCAAATATTTCGTTCATTAATTTAAAAAAAGCCGAAGTTCCTAATGAAGAAGTAAATAACCAATAAGAGTTGGTCAAAAACCGTAGGGGAAACAGCGTACGATATATAGAACATCTAAGAGTACCACGATTAAAGATATTTACCAATACAAATATTTGTTGTTTGTGGTTTTACTGATTTAATCTGTGATGCACTGATGTCCTCAGGTGTTGGAGTCCCACCAACAAAGAATCATAATCGGAAGGCGTTAGAATAAATATGTTTTAGTAAGAATAATATATTTATTATAATTTAATATAATTATTTTATTAAATAAAAGCAAAACTGAAAAAACACATTTGGTTTAAAAACAACTAATCCAAAAAGCTATTGCTTTCTTGGGCTACTCATAGATTCTCGCAACATCATGGATCTCATTTAGCAAGATCTTTAGCTAAAAATATATACAGATTAAGCAACCTGATGGGTAGAGTTTCTGACAGCATCATCAAAATAGCTTATTTGAGCCTTATAGAGTAATGCTTAAGACATGGAGCGTTAGCATGGAGATATGCGTCTTGCGTAATTGAATTTTCAGATTGATAATAAAAGCAATTGGTGTATTGGGTGAGGTTAAAGTTAGGCATGATTGCAGCTATGTCTTTATAAGAAAGACATTTTTAACGCTAACATCTTTGACACTCTCCAGTTTGTTCTTTAGTCATGATACAAGAAACATATTATGTAAAAGTCCGTCTCTTCGAAACGCTTTAAGAATGACTGTATCGTAATTATACCATATAGTAGACAAAGACCTAAACAATTCAATTGGAACAGAAATTGAAGCCCCAGAAAGCCAGTCAACGTGAAATTTTCCTGGCAAATTGATCTCCAAGAGAGGTGACATATATTGGCTTACACGCAAACTTGATTTAATCCCTATGAAATGTTTCTTGTGTTTATCTCAAATGTAAAGTTTACGCCAATAAACCATCTGATCTGGCGCATATGAAAGAAAATATCCATCACAAAATGACAGCCATGACATCCGTTTTAATGTTTGAATAAATAAGTGCTATAACCCTAGAGGTTTACATTAAGACGATATTATTTAAAAAAAATAAATTCACAATTTTTTTTAGATTCATGTAGCTATAATAAACACATGTTCGGTACATGGTTTACTTTTTGTTTAATTAGTCCATCAGAAATGAAGTTTGTTTTAGGAGACCCCGTATTTTATTCCAACCCACTGATATATTTTAATGCAGTATTACTATTTGCCTCTTGTGTTATATAAATATTTCATTTAACTATTTGAATATAAACTTTTACTTTGGAAGAGATTTTATATTTAAAATCAATATTTCTTATGATGAATTAAGACTTCCGAACTCTTTGAATGACATTAAGCAGTGTCGAGTTCTCGACTTGGGGCCACACAACCATGAATACGCCAACGGGTTGCGTATCAAAAGTTGCAGAAATACGACATGTCAATCACCGGCCCTCTGGCTAGAACCGCCCGAAAAGGCAATTGACAAGTGATTACAAAACTGCGCCATCGATCTTCGTCGACGTCGCCCTCACAGAACGTGCGACTGCTATCGTTTTCAGATTCTGCATTGGTTAGGTTTGCGGGCGTCGCCTTTAACAAAACTCCGTAAAAAAATTCTTATTTTCTTCTATAAATGGAGCGAAGCTATTTTATTTCCGAGAAATTTTAATAAAAGCGCCGGTCGTGATAAGGGAGCAATTTCTCCACTGCCAATGTTCAATGCAGCTGCAACAACGACAATGGACGCCATCTACCGAATGATTTATATCAGTTCCTTTGATAATTACATGAGGTAATAGCAGCATTATAATATAATATTAAAAAATAAGTTGTTATTATAATATGCCAATTGTAGACGTTATTATTAAAGACAAAAGATGAAACTAGACGTAGTAATCAATACCTTACGTCTTCAAAAACTATGTTTAATCCTACCCTCATTATAAAACCTTTATTTGATATATTAAGGATTATCATTATTAACTATATTAATATTAATTTATAGGTACTTTATATTTTGTTTGTTTACCTTTAAACAATATATACATCTCGTCAGCATGGCGGGTCGTATAGGACGCTCGTTGTCTGAAAGTGAACTAAATACAAGTGCAGTTTGTGAAAATAAGCAATGTGCAATGTGCAACAAGACGATTGATAGTGACATTTTCACGTGCAGTATTTGTGATATGGAGTTTCATTCGATTTGTGCAAAATCGGAAGACAAGTTTGGGCTAACAGCATGCACAAAGTGCGAAAAAAATGGAATACAAAAGTGCTCATTACAAATGTTAGTATCTTTAAAATTTCAACTTACAACTTTAACAAATCAAGTACGTTATCAAACCAAAGTAATTAATAATCAAGACAAGCAAATTAAAGCCCTAAACACCGAATTAAACAAAATAAAATCTAGCAAGGTTTCAAACCAACAAGCAACAGCGATTAAGAAGATATCATCAACACCCAACGACACAACAATTAATAATTCATCTAGAGATGGAGTTACTAATACCGATTCCAATAGAAAATCAAACAAAATTAGTGGAATGCCTAAGGAGACAAAAACTATGATAACATCGGAGGGGACTGACCCGAATCAAAATAATCAAAAAACCAATAACACTGAATGGACTGATGTCGTGAAGAGAAAGAAAAAATCATACATATTGAATGGAAAATCAACGACCGCAGATCTTCCAGTAGCCGATATACAAACACGGAAATGGATTTTTGTTTCAAGACTACACAAAGATGTAAAATGTGAACAAATAAGGCATCATCTACAAAAGGCAGGCGACTACTCTTATATTGTAGAAAAACTCAAACCGAAATATGAAGATGCTTCTTACTCGTCTTTTAAAGTAGGAGTACCCACTGCAGTTGAAGAAATCATCATTCATGAGAATTTCTGGCCGGAAAATGTTTTTATAAATAGGTTTTTCTTTAAACCGAGACCGGAACAAAATTTTCAATACCGAACACGACCCAAACAAACGCCATAAACTTAACGGAAAACAAAATTCGAATACTACATCATAATGTGCAATGTATAACAACATCTATAAATCAACTAATAGCCTTAACAAAAGAAGTCAAATGTAATGTCCTATGCATATCCGAACACTGGCTTGATGAAGACCAATTACAAGTAATTAAAATAAAAAACTACAAACTAATCTCGTTCTACTGTCGCAAGGAGAAAAAACATGGGGGGGTAGCCATATTCATAGATGAATCCATTGAATGTACACCACTGGACCTGACCGCATATACAAAATCGGGAGTTCTTGAATGTGCGGGAGTTCACATTAAAAGCGATCGAACAAAAGAAATTGATATAATTTGCATATACAGATCTCCATTGGGAGATCTAAATGAATTTTATTATTTATTTCACAATTTGGTAGAAAAATTATCAAATAAGCATAAATATTTCTTTATAGTTGGTGACTTTAATATAAATTTTGTAAATAGCGTGCAATCATGTGAATTCAAAAATTTGTTAATTTCATTTAACCTAAAATATTTAATAGAAGAACCTACTAGAATTAGTAAAACGACAAAAACTTGCATAGATAATGTAATAACCAGTTGTACTTCTGAAATATCAGTTAATATATTACATACCACTATTTCAGATCATACGGCACAGATGTTTGATTATGACATATCAATAATGTTAAAACAAGAAAAAATAACTAATCGGATTTTCTCTGACCTCAATTGCTCGCGATTTTGTCAAGCTATTGCAAATGAGCCATTTACAGACACTTTTCATCAGCAAAATGTTAATGATATGTATAACTCATTTATAAATATTTTCCTTAAACATTTTAGTGACAATTTTCCAATAAAAACTTTCATGAAAAAGAAAATGAAAACAAATATGTACCAAAGTAAAGAATTATTAAATAGTAAAAATAAACTACTTATCTACAAAACAATATCTATACATAATGACGAGTACATAATCCTATACAAAAACGAACAACGAGCATACAATAAATTACTTTAAGATGAAAAGCATAAACATATCAGTTTAAAGCTACAAACAACTAAGAATAAAAGTAAAGGCACATGGAACATAATCAGAGACATTATTAGTAAACCGGAAGTGCAAAAAAACCCAGACCATGAAAACATTAGTGAGCTAGCAAATGAATTCAATACATTTTTTAATGATATTTCAAAAAATTTACATTTTTCCAACTCTGCAGCTGATTTAAGAAACTTTCCATTCAACAACAAAACTATATTTATGAAACCGACCACTAAATCAGAAATTATAAATATTGTCCATAGTTTTAAAAATGATTCTAGTGCAGGGCATGACGAAGTGCCAATGAAAATAATTAAGAGATGCATAGAATATATAGCTACCCCACTGTGTGAGATCATAAATAAATCTCTATGTACGGGAGTATATCCAGATCAATTAAAATTATCAGTAATAGTGCCAATATATAAAAAGGGAGACATCAATGAATTGGGGAACTATAGACCTATAAGTATACTTAACTCATTTTCAAAGATTTTTGAAAAATTAATTTATATTAGGCTACTTGATTTCTTTAACAAACATAATCTAATCTCAAACTCTCAACATGGTTTTCTTAAGGGGCGAGGCACTGACACAGCATTATTCGAATATATTAACTGGATTTTACAAAATCTTGAAAATAATAACCTAATATGTGGAATATTTTTAGATTTATCGAAAGCCTTCGATACAATAGACCACGAATTACTGCTCTCAAAGCTTTACCGTTATGGAGTTAGAGGAATTGCACTTAAATTATTAAAATCCTACCTTTTAAATCGTATTCATTGTACAAAAATAAAGAATACGCAGGGTGGAGCCGATCAAGTATCAAATTTACTCACTATTAATAAAGGAATTCCACAAGGTAGCATTTTGGGACCCTTTTTATTCATCATATACATAAATGACTTATCAAGCAATTTAACACAAAAATGTAAATTATTAAATTATGCCGATGATACCAGTCTATTACTAGAAGGAGATACATACCCTGACTTAATTGACACAGGAAATGCTAATATGAAATTTATTGAGAAATGGTTTTCTGACAATAAGTTAACTTTAAACACCGAAAAAACAGCATGTGTTCTATTTAAAACAAACGAAAGTCTACAAACACCTATTAAATTTAATCTCAGAAAAAGTCTCACATTCCATGATACAGTTCAAATCTTAGGGATACTTTTAGACGATAAATTAACTTTTTTACAACACATAACTAGTTTATGCTCTAAATTAAGTAGCACTTGCTATGGTTTAAGAATTCTTGTTTTAAATACGAACTATGACATAGCAAAATTATTTTACCGGGCGAACATTGAGTCTCGTATGAAATATGGGCTTATTTTTTTCGGGGGCTCAACACATATAAATAAATTATTTATTGTCCAAAAGAAGGCTCTAAGAATTATGCTGAAATTAAAATATCTTGAGAGCTGTAGAGGAAAATTTAGGCAGGTACAATTATTAACAATTTTTGGGTTGTATATATATGAGTGTATAAAATTTCTATGGAAACATTCTCACTATTATGATAATGTATTTTATAGTACACAATATAGTGCAAGGAGCGGACGTATATTTAATTTGCCACGACATAAATTAAATAAGTATGAGAGAGGCTGCTTTTATACCTCCCTAAAAATTTATAATAAAATTCCTACACAAATTAAAAATATTACCAACTATAAAGAATTGAAATCAAAATTATATGAGTTATTGTGCAAAATAGAACCATATAATATGGAAGAATTTTTTAATTTTAAATATTAATTATTTTTGAGAACGTTTAATCCTTATTTTATGACGTTTTACATACACATTGTATTATATATAATTGTATATGTAAATAAAGAATTTATTATTATTATTATTATTATTAATCACTTATAGTATTCACGTCATTATTCGTATGGAATTAACTACAGATGATTAGTATTTTAGCATTTACCAGTATTATATAATACGTCAATATGTATTCTCGGGAAAATTATGCGCATAAATGAGCTTTGGAATATTATGATAGACAAGTTTTGGGTACTACGTATTATATGTTTATTGTGTTTAATGAGAATTGCATTCGATCGAGGAAACTCGTATTGCTTCGATTAGTCTTGAATATCATTATATATTTGTAGGCTTGCTTTTTAAGGCTGTTTTTAATACATGCATCTAACAATTTTTACTTAATAAAGAAAAACATTTTCAACAAATAACAGCCTCATCAATCCACTATGTAACAATTTTTATTTGGTAAAAGCATTGAACAAAATAAACCTAATTGCTGTAGTAAATTAGAAGTTTCATTTAAATTGATGAGTTCTTCTAATTATATAATCAAATTAAAATATTATTTTAAATTAAAAAAGAACGGATTTGAAACCCAACATTTCTTATTATATAAATACTAAAGTGGGTAATCATATCCTACGTTAACTTAAATTAAACATAGCAAACAATGGCAGGCGACCTGCAAAACATAGTTGATGCGAACGCTATATGTATTATTACAAACATTCCGAAGAGCAAATATTATTACAAGAGAGAGAAGAAGCAAGAATCTCTAATAACCTCAAATTCCATCCAGCGCCCTATTTCATCTCGCGGCATAATTGTTTTTCCACCCCCCGTTCACCGTTTCGTGTATGTGCGCGATGGAATCCGCAGTGTCACCATCGTGTCTTCAGCGTAATTCGATTTACATCCGTCGTAATGAGCTATTCCGGACCATCCGCGTAATTCACCAGGAATTATTCCACCCCTCCCGCGACCCAAATCTCCGGAAACGTGATCTTATTGTTTCCGACAATCGTTAGGTTTAGTTTTATCGTGATTCCATTAACGCAGAGGCGTGCTTTTTACATGTTCCCCGTTAGGCCTGTGTTTGCGATAAATAAAATTACGTAAATTATTAAACAAATATTGTCACGTAATTCGGTAGCGGGGTGAAGGGGTTTAATGGGCGGATTCCATCAATCATAAACGGGTTTTCGCTATTTATTGATTGCGCCCCTTTTTTGTTCCATTTATATTTCAATTATTGTTGGCTGTATTGTGGAAGTAATTCTATATCATTGAAAATAGTTTTTGTGGGATTTAATTTTTAATTTGCGCTTGTTTTCATTAATGTTTTCAAATTGTCGGATTCGATTCTAGTTTTGCTGCTAATTCCATTTTTGTTTATGATTTCGATAGAATAATAAAATCACAATATTTCACTTATAATTTTTAGTATATAAAAATTCAATTCAAACTAAATCAATATATTAATTTAATTACTATTAATTTTAATTAATGTATAACTTATCAATTAAATATAGAAATAATTAGGAATAATGAATTGAAGAACTGAACCAGTATAAATGTTGAATTTGATCTCTCTTAATTAATTATTTATTGCCTTAGGGTACTCTCAATAAATTATTCATAGACTCAGCGTAGACCTGACCTATCCCAACGAATTGGTCATCGTGCCAGCGCACTCTTGACTTTGCCCAATAAAATTCGATTAAATTCGAAATGAACAAACCTGGCGGTATTCTTTTATAGATTGCAAACAGCTATGGTTTCAAGCATTTTCAAACCATACATGCCATCTAATTAGGATGCACAAAAACCGTTCATTATCACTTTTTTTATATTTCTGGATTTTTCTGGTGATAAAGATATTCTAAATTCCGTAATATGGTTTGCAAAATCCTCTGCTTCGTCAGTTCTAGGTGTGTAATCCTTTTTAGATTCCCTGTATAAAAGTATTATTACGACGGTTGCTATTGTTGTATTGAGAACTTTGAGAATTGGCAACACAGGTTATACGTGCTTAGAACGTTTGGAGGTGCGTGCACTATTTGTGTTGTTTACAATAAGTTGAAATTTTCATCTCAACCAAAAGATGGAATTAACTCACGAACATTTTCTAACTTTGATTTATTATGACTTCCGACGTGGTCTTACTCAAGATCTGTGCATCAATCAACCGAATTCAACTTTTGGCGATGAAGCAGCCACTGTATATCGCTTGTACACTGTATTCAAACGTGGACGTAATTCGCTCACGGACGACGTTAAGGAAAATATCGAAACTGTGCGAAAACTAATTGAACAATATCGTATATGACCTAACACGAAATCAAGAGATCTTTAAAAATTGGTATGACAAGCATACATAAGATTTACTTATGGTTTACTTATAAGAAATCTAGTTTTAATTTAATGTAATTTTTAGTTCATGTAATCCCTGTAATTTATCACTATTTTTTTTAAATTAATATTCTTGTCGTTATATAGGTTTTTCAATTACTTTATAGAAACATGTCGGTGATAAAATTGAAAATTGGAATTTAATCAACTATTTGTTAGTCCATGTGCGCGCCACCTACCACCGCTTATCGGAGCTTTCTTTAAGGGTGACACTTCCTCAAACGCCGAGATTGATTGATTAAGTTGTAAATAACGTTTAAATAAATGTTATTTTGTTGAACATCGCAAAATTTTTCTGGGACCCGTAAGTAAATCCAACACTGCTTAAAATTTTGATCTGGTTTAAAAGTTGATGAATTGTTCGATAAATATGGAGCAATCTAAAGAGAGTAGAAGATATGAATTGTTTAACGTGTATAAAAAGAAAATATATTTTTTATGAAGATTGAAAATTATGAAACTTAAATACTTTGAAATGCACCGAAGAATAATATAACGTCTGCTAGATAAAATATTACTTTCTGGCGGAGAATTTTAGAAAATTGCTTTTTTGGAATGAAGCGATTATTATTTCCGCAGAAATTAAAGATAAAGATTTAATTATCAAACAAATTACAAAGGAATAAACTAAAGGGGCGCAATTTAGATTTGGACATCAATACCTCTTCTCAAATTTTACGTAATATACAAAATGAATCTGTATTTTCAATCTGTTTAGATGAAAGCACCGATATAAGTGCTTAAGCATAACTTACTATCATTGCTAACTACAAATCATGTAATGTTATGTACACCTATTAAATTTGACAAAAAAAAGTAAAGAAACAGATATCACGAAAGAAGTTAAAATGGATTTATTATGAAATAGGGTTGCTGCATTAAAAGCAGTTTATGTAACTTTATGGAGCTTTAAATATGAATTACAAACCACTTAATACGATTATTCAGCCTCAAATAATTCAATCCCATTGCCCTATCCATAAAAAAAGTGTTTTGTGGAAAAAGGTGGTTTCAAGCTTTTTCTGATGTAATTTCGATTAATACAAATATTGCAAATTATTTAACTGCACGAGTTCCTAACAAGTCTCAATTCTCGGAATTGTTATCTTAAACTGAGTATTCAGAATGACTAATGTATAATAATGTTTACTGGTTTAGCAGCATCCAAGTTCTAAATCGTTTTGTTGCTTAACTTGAGGAAATCAAAGTTTTCCTGGAGAATAAGAGTTAACTAAAATACAAACATACTACAAGAACAACTCACGAATTCATCAGATCGCATAATCTGGACAGTTCTTCTAACTAGCATTCAATTTTAATTTAATTTTTTTCACCAGACAGTGACGTACTAACCAAACTAAGCCAAAATAAAATGTAATAACAAAATGTTAAAGTTACAGAAATAAATATGTATATATATATATATACGAGTTATTTAATCATGATTTGATGTTTTTTTATTGAATTTAATAAGAAACTTAAAGGATCAGGAAAATTGTTTTAAGTATTTATAAAACTATCAAATCGTTTCAATTAAATTTGGACATTTATATAAAAAGCACTAAATATGAAAACTCTTAAATATATTTGATATTAGCTTAAATATTTAAAAAATGTAGATAATACAGAGGAATCCAAAAATAAATAGGAGTAGTCATTTAAGTACTTCATTTAAGGATTTAGCTGTTATGGTAGAAATAAAAGATGCTTTTTCCGAAAGATTTAACCAATTTAAATAAATTGATCATAAGTTATAATTTATAAAAACTCCACCCTAGAATATATTTGAAATATTTTAATTTACTTTTAATCATTTCACGATGCTAAATAAAGATAATTTAGAACTGGCTACCAAACAAATCATACAATGTTTAATTGTGGAGGCGTTTACTTTGTGGTACATCTTGAATATACTGAAGAAAGAAAACAGTAAATCATACAATACTGAAGAATAGTCATTACTGTAAATTAAAGAAAGCAAACAATTAGAACTAACTATACAAATAAATTACATCTTGTTGCGTAATAAAAGAGGCAGCTTGTTGATGCTAACGTTACAAAGATCAAAATTAATATGACTGCAATTATTAATAATTCGAGCAAATTCATAGTGCTTTGCATAATTTGTTGTTCGTTTTAACTGTTTTTTGGGAATATGAATATTTAGTAGAGTTAGTAAGTAAGGTGAAGTAACCAAGCTATTTATAAGTTTATACACAGGTAATATATCGGCGTTTCATCGTCTCTTTTCCAAAGAGTCGATATTCAATTGCTCTGGGAGTTCCAGATAAGAACTTTACTTGAACCCTTTCGATTTTTGTAATCTCCGTCTTGTTAAAAGGACTTTAAATTGTCGAGCAGTATTCCAAGACAAGAGTTGTATAAACCTTTAAAACCGTATTTAAATTTTCAAAATCAATACTACCTCGTTTAACGAATACAAGAACTCGATAGGCATTTGTTGTTTCAGAGCTTATATGATTGTGGAAGCTCCACTCATTAGAAAGTATTAGTCCTTAATCTTTAGTAATTTTTATCTGTCATTGTTCTTTTTTTAGAAAATATAATTACATGCATTTACCAATATTAGGCCGCATATTATTATTACGACATGACATATTAAATTTGTTCAGATCTTGTTGAAGTAATGCATAGAATATTGGTTTAGTAATTCTTTTGAATATTTTCATACCGTCGGCAAATATAAGACATCTAGAGTGATGAAATCAATCGTCTAAATAATTTATAAGTACATTAAATAGCAGTGGTGATGTGACTCCTGTGGTACCGTCAAAGGATCTACAGGAGTAACTTGTGTTCTATTGATTAAATATGACTAGGTTATTCCAAAATAATGCTATTAATGTCGATATCTTCAAGTTTCAGAAGTATGTCATGGTCAAGTCTATCAAAGGCCTTTGAAAAGTCGGTGGAAATGGAATCTACTCCGTACCCATCTTCCAAAGCCGATGTGATATATTAACCGTATAAAAGTTGGACCCAGTAGCACAACCTCTTCTGAAACAATGTTGCTTCTTAGACAATAACGGAGAAAGCCATTCTGACAAAGAAGTAGCAATTAGCTTCTCAAATATTTTTGGAATAAAAGACAGGATAGAAATGGGACGATAATTTGTAAAATTGCTCTTATTGCCGCTTTTAAAAACTGGTGTTATTAAGGCACCCTTCCATAGGGAAGGAAACACCTAGAGCTCAAGGATTGTTTCAAGAGTATCCAAAATTGACGGCTAAACTAAAAAGCACACTGTCTAAGTAATCTCGAGGGCAATTTATCCGGAATATGGAATCTTTAATTGTGTTAATTCATACAGAACACCTGAGATTCTAATTTGAGAGACATTGTTGAAGTTTAAGTGGTTATAAGAACACTCATAGCGTTGTTTCAAAGAATCGCCGATTATCGGTTGATGATACACTTACCCGAACTGCATATTATTTACTAAAACACCACCATTGTCAAATGTTTCAGGAATAAAAGAATTATTATTATTTAAGTTTACATAGTTCTAAAATAATTTAGGTTCTTCGAAAGGCTATTCATAATTATTGTAACATGCTTGAGACATAATTTTGCAGTGAGTGTGTGTGCTCTTAAATCCCTGAAAATCTGATTCAAGTGTACAGAGCGTTTATAATTTACGTGTAGCTATTTTTAGAAAAATAAAATCAATAAGTTTTCAACTTTGGAAACGTACAAATCAATAATCGAATATATAGTTTTATAAAACAACTCAACGTCAGCATTAATATCATTACTCAAAAACAAACTGTCCCAAGAGGTGTTTGAAATAGCTTGACTTAGGGTAACTTAATCGACATTTCAATAGTTATAAACAAACTGGGAATTCCAATTTGAATTCGTTTCATTTACTCGCGATAATTTAATATCCATTATAATGGAAGCCTGATGATCATCACAAGGTAAAATATAAAATGGAGCTCTTGAAACACTACAGTTTTCAGTAACAAGATTGATTAAATGTTTTCTATAAATAACGTTAATCTGTTACGAATTTAGAGTAGTGCAAGCTTCCATGAGAAATTTCAAGAATTGGTAGACACGTCAAAGTCGGTATTGTCCCACTTTACATTCGGAAGGTTGAAGTCGCCTATGACACAGAAATATTGATCTGGTAACTACTCCTTCTCCTTTTGCTGTTTTAACTATGTTTAGCTATACTTATTACAGCGAGTCATTATTCTCCTCGATGTATTTTATAAAATCATAGATCAGAAACAAACTTACAAATAACATGACTGCGGCTGTTATCAGATTGAGATCGACAGAAGATTAAAGTAATTAATAATATCATTCTTTAAGTTTTTAATTTTTATTGAACTTAAAAATCGAGGTATTTCTATTAATATAGTGCATTTAATTTTGATTATCCCACAATTAGTACTAACAAAATATTTAAAAAAAAGATTTTGACCCATTTCAAAAAAGTTTGCCATTGCTGCTATAGACAATACTCCATACTCATTGAAGGATCGTTGTTACGTTCTATGTAGCTCTTATAATTTCACTTTAAGACTATTTGATTGTAACAAACAAACAAGTTAAAATTCAAATCAATTTAGAAACAACATAGGAATTTTTCCAAAAATTTTATAAATATTTGAACAAGGCAGATACATTTATTTTACGGCATTCAATTTCTATCAATCAGAATGGTTTAAAGGATAGACAATTGACAATAAACAATTAGTATATATTACACAATTATTACACAATCAATCTTTGAAAATCTGACAATGCAGTGTCAAAAACAAACAGAAGGAAGTCGTTTGACAACATGCCTCATGTCAAATGAATGCTTAAACTACTCAACATTCATAATATAATTGTAAATGTTATTCTTCTTATTTAACAAAATATACGCAAGTTGTGGAGAAAAATGGTGTTCATTATTTTCCTTATTAAGCTGGTGTTCCCCAAGGCTCTAATATATAACCGAAATATTTTTGAAGTTTATTAATGTGTGTGCTACAATTACCTCTAATATATTACTATATACAGATGGCATTGAAATGAATAGAAAAATTAATAATTTATGCAAGGAAATTAGTTTGTAAATTGCATGCACGAACTGCATTGTTGTGTGATCGCTCTATCTAATGAAATATATTTTGAATTAATAAAGAAACGGATACAATTATAGGGCGCCTAGACTTAAAAAGACGTGTTTATGTCTAAACAGCTCTTAAACGACAACGACCTCTATTAAAGTTAAGTAGCACTTAATGTCCGATATTATTGATAGTGGAGATAAAACAGTACCTTACTTCAGTAATAATTTATAACTTCGATACAGAAACGCATGCATATTGAATGATATATTCCGTTCTTAATAACTAATTAATCGAAGCTAGTAAAATGAAACTTCATTTTAAGTAAATTCCGTTTCAGTTCCACGTCTTTTCCTATATAATTTGTTATTGGACTTAAGAAAACTAAATTAAGACAATTATAAACGTTTTTATGAAAATAAATTATATATAACAATAGTAATTTTACAAGGTTATTTAATATAAAAAATGAATAACGGATGATTTGAAAAAAAATTAATAGCTTCTTCATAAAGAGACTCCACATTTAACATAAGCATTGGAAAAAAATTAATGTTTTACGAAAGCAATATCTTCATATCATATTTCACAAAAGAATTTTAAATGAAAAAATAAAAACAACAATCTCTTAGTGATTTTTTAAAATTGTTTTGATACAACGATATAAGGCACCTTATTTTATTATTTTACAAATACTGCTCGATAATTTCTGCAGTTAACATTTCCAAATCAGTTGGTTGAATGCAATTTTTTTGATTAAATATCTTCCAAATTTAAAAGCATCAAGTTTTAAATTTTTTTTTTAAGACGTGATTACTTTGTTTTCGCACATTATTATAAAGTGGCAAAACAAAGTAATCGGGTCTTCGTCATTATATTTAAGATGTACCACAAAGTAGACGCCTCCATCATTAAACATTATATTTTTTGGTTAATTACGGTTGAAATTAATATAATATGATTGAATCAAATAAAATTAAAGAATTGGATTCTTATTTGGTGTTTGTTTGAAACTTCCAATGCACTTAAATCTTTAACTTTTAACACTTTCATTTAATACGTATAGTTTTATTGTGTAAATTAGATTATCATAATAATCAACTGATAAGTTATGAGAAATATTAATCAGTATATAAAGGAAATGTTAAATGTAAAATTATGTGATTACCTCCGATTAGGGAAAATTTGATTTTATTGCCATTTTATATCAATTTACAAAAGTAACATTACCGTGCTGTGTTCTAGAAACAAACCACTTTCAATCCTTACTTCAAACTGCCAAACAGCATACCTTGAACGCCAGAAATCCGCCGATGTCCTATTAGACATAAAAAAAGCTTTTCACTCAGTCTGGCATTGGGGTTTGCTGTTTAAATGCAATTCCTTAAAGATCCCACCTCATATTCTTAACCTAATTAAAAACTACTACACGTGCGATTGTTCCCCAACAATGTATCCCTCAAGGCTCTCTTCTCTTTTACATTACCTGAATTCTTCAGCCTACCCGCTCTTTTAAACAGATGAAACAGCATTTGTAGTACACAAGGCACTCATCAACCTACAAATACTAATCGATACCATACAATTATGGTAAAATGGAATATAACAATCAACTCCTATAAATGCCACCTAATTCCATTTCATCATCCACATAATACGCCATTCAAAATAACTATTAATAACTATTCTATTTTACCATTTCTTTCTTGCAAATACCTTGTAATTATATTTGACCTTAAACTTACATTTAAAACACATTCCCAAAACCTCAAGGCGAGTGTCAAGAAGAGAGCAAGGAATATTAGAAGCCTCACTTATAAAAATTAAGGAGTAACAACAAAATCAGCAGTGAATATTTATATAATGATCGTCCGACCTCTTCTTGCATGCGCCGCTATCATTTTCCATAAACCTTATCCTTCTTTAAATCTCATACACAATACATCTAATATTCTCTCATACCAATTAACTAACCTAATTTGCATTGATGAATACTTACATTCCATTACCAAAAATTTGCCACCAACATACATATCCTGATATCCTCAACCATATGTGTATCTCTCGCAATTCCTTAATTTACGCACCCCGAAATCACCATCTACCAATTACTGTCTTCATTTCATAATGACAGTAGCGATCATTACGTTTAGAGAGCATAGACAGTTAACTCAATAAGGCATTAGCAATTATGACGCTTGTATTACAGATTATTACAAGTTGAAAGATCTAGGTTCGATAGTCGTTGGGCAGAAAACTAAAACCATTGTCTAACATCAGAATTGATTGGATTTGTTAAATATATTATGTTTTTTTTTTTCTGAAAATAAAGATGTTTAGTAGTTCCAGACCTATGAAGTTTTATCTAACCACCTAACCCTAACAGTATGTTATTTTGTCGACAATAAAAAACATTTTTAATTATGTAATACCGAGAGAAGCAAAACTATCAATTTTGATATCTGGAGATGCGGCTTGGTTTTTTTGTCGTTGGTTTAGTTCTGTTTTGGAGTAAATTTAAATTAATACAACACGGATATTTAAAGTTTCTACAAAATAAAGCAAAACTGTTATAACATCCGTATAGTAATAATGGAGTTTCGGTTATTTACAGCCTCACCAAACCAATATATTTAAGTGAATGAGGTATGAAAAAAACAGAAATGATTTTACAGTGATTTAGGAATATAATAAACTAACAACAATTAAATAATGTAACAATGAGGTTTTTAAAGATCTGAATACACGTGTTTCTTATCTTATCAGTAGAGCTGAAAAGGACTAATATATGTATTTTATTATTAAATTCATCATTTTTTTCTCAAGGAATTTAGAGTTTTAGTATGTATAGCGATCGTTATTACAATTAGAAAAATTATATTTAATAATTAATCATCTGCAAAAGCGGTGCGCGATATGCATGAAGCAGTGTGTGGGAATGAAGGTTACAGAAACAACCGCAAGAGGCTCAAGGAATATTCGGGTTTCGGTGAGAGACTTTAAGAAGTTGATGGCTACACTGGAAGATTTAAACGTTAGTGAGTTGGCATGCGTAGGTGACGTACTGAATTTGAATACAGACGGTAAGCCAGATGACGTTATACGAAGAATAGCTGAGGTGCTAAATGGCGTGTCTATTTCTAACAACGAGAAAATGGAAAGCAACGGCGAAAGAGAATAGGACGGTAATGAAGGATGGGTGATGAAGAAAATGATGAAACAGCAAACAGGAAAAGTTCAACACCCGAGTATGACAGACCAACAGAATACAAACGCAAGTATAGCCACAGAGATTTTTATTTGCATTTAGGGATGTTGAGGATACCATCCGAGTATTCAGTGGGAATGACGAAAACTCAATAGATCTGTCGAAAATTCGGAACGTAGCGACTTTTGACGTTCTGAATTTTCAACAGAATCCAGCAGTGCAGAAGTGCACAAGACCCTAATGAAAAATAAGATGAGAAAAGAAGAAACTGTGCAGAAATATTTCTTGAAAATTAAAGAAATTGCAACTGAAGGTGGTACAGATGATGTAGCACTGATGCAGTATGTGATAGACGGTATATTTGACGATGTTATTATAAAAAAGTTCTGTATGGTGCTAGGAAATTGAACGATTTTAAAGATAAGCTAAGAACCTATGACAAAATTAGGAGTAGCAAAAAAAACAGATTTCAAACTAATATAGGCAAGTTTTAAGACAGTGAAAGGTTTACAGAAAAGGCAAATAAGATAAAATAAATTTTGGTGATATCAATATAATTCCCAGTACAATTCACAAACTAATTGGATTTCCACGACTCAATGAATCGAACCTAATCTTGACAGGATTTGGTAAGAATTCTGTGAAAACTTCAGGCAAATTGATGATGATAATTTCAATATCGTAGTTTATGTAATGTCCGATGACGTATCTACTTTAGATCTTATAATTGGAAATGAATTATTGGATCAAACGGAGTTAAAGATTTTAAAGGAGAGCATCACCATCAAGACGACTAGAAGGGAATAATGCGGCATATTCAGTCATGATGATTGTTGATAGTAGGGTCAGCAAAATTTGAAAACTCTAAGACAATGGCGAAAAAATTAAGGCGCTTAAAGAAATCTTGAAAGAAAATGAAGAACGACTACTTCATATCTAATGACGTTTAGCACAAGATAATGAAGGGAAGACAGTTGTTGGTTATTTAAGAAGATATGCAAACGAATATAATAAACGACGTTTACGATGCTCTGAAGAAAACAAATTATATAATAGAATAAGACTACTATATCCCAAGCCTTCAACGTAAAATAAAAAGGGATTTTTTTGTATCCCTTTCATAATGATGAACCGAAATAATGGTAAGAAAGAAAGTGATTAAAATGCCTTACCAATGGAAGACGGACCGTTAAGAACTTACTACATAGATCGTCTACGAACAGGAATTATAACCACATATTTGCAGTAATGGATGCATTTACAGAAGAAAAACTTCGGTAATCCCTGTCAAATATTGTCGAGTCTAGAGTTTAAAAACTATTGTGAGAACGAGAAGATAATACATACAGTAATTACGACTGGACTTCCAAGAGCGAACGACCAAATCGAGCACTAGAACGGAGTAATTATTAGTGTCGTAAGTAAGCTTGAAATCAAAGCCCCTACAAATTGGTATCAACATGTGGATGAAGTACAAAGGATAATCAATGCGAGGTATTAAAGGAGCATTGAAAGCACTCCATTTGAGCTACTGTTGGGAGTCAAAATAACAAGTCCTGATGTTTGCTGATCAAATGGATTTTAGAGGAAGAGACCATGAAAAACATCGAGAAGCAAACAGACAGTACAATAAAGAAAGCAGAGAAAAAATACAAAAACTCCATGAAGAAAACAGAAAGAAGACCAGAAAAATTACACTATCGGTTACTTAGTTGCTTTAAGGAGAACGCAGTTTGGTCTAGGATTTAAGTTCAAAGAAAATTACCTAGGTCCATGCAGGGTTAAGAGAGCTAAGTACAACGATACCTATAATGTAGAGAAGGAAGGAACCCAAGAAGGCCATTAATCACTTCCACTTGCGCCTAGTTCATTAAAATCGTGGTGCCCTGAAGATGATGACATACGGTCTTCCGAGGCGGATAACTCTACAAGATGGCCGAATGTAGGATCGGGGTAGCCACACCGGTCTAAAGAAAGATGAGGCGGCGGAGTGTAAATGGTCACAGTCGCATAAACGTCAACGTTTCTGTATGAAATACCATTTATTTTAATAAAAGCTAATTAATATCACATACTCATTTAATGATCCAACAGTAACGCCTTCAACTGCATCCAACGATGTTATAGACAACGTACTGGTAGAACAAAAATCCCGGCATAACTGATACGGTTGGAAAATAGCTATCTCGAGAATAGAGCACTTCCTTTGGGGGATTATAGGGGAACACGAAGGTATTGTGTCATACCGACCACTGTAGAGAAACCGACAGAAGTGAATACCAAACAGGCCTCAGCGGAGGCGGTAGTCAGGATCGCCAAATGGATAGCAGGGTCTGAAGATCGCTTCAAATAAATCTAGGACAGCATGGTTGTCCTGGAAAAGGTCTGGAAGGACTAAGAGTGAGACAATACCGAAACATGAAGTACCTGGGGTGATAATTAAAGTAAACTCCAACCACAATGTAGAGGTACTGGTGGCAACCATCCGGGGCGGTGAAAGTGAAAAAGTGCATTCGACAACTTTGCAAAATAATAGTAATAAATTATTTAGTCCTTTTATGAAATTCGTTATATATCATCATAATACTTTAATGGTCTTTTTAATTATTAATAAGTATGCAGTTTACGTTTGCAAAATATGCCCATATGCAAATTTCCAGTCACGTATTCACATGGTTAGATAAAATATTAAGGGAAAGTGGACGTATAATAACAATAAAACAAGATGAAAGGTAACCAACAACTCGACGTACACCTAGAGCAAGCAATTCTAAATGCTGTCACTGAAAATCCTCGCAGTAGTGCTGGGCTAATTGTAAGATTACTTAACATTAGCAGCAATAGTTCATCGAGTTTTAAAATCTGATTATTTATATCCTTACAGATTAGAATACTACCTCTGTTACATGAGGATTAGGGGAACAATAAATCTTTGCTATTGGTTATTGGCAAAATAATAAGGGGGTTATCTGGGTACATGATCTTGTAAATATTGTGGCTATTAAATCATCCTCTAGTGAAATGTTGCTTCACTCATATGCATATTATTACTGTGGAGTCGTGTTGTTTCTGAAGTTTAGCCAATAACCAATTGCAAAGATTTAAAGGACGATTTGGCCATCAACATCGTTCGTCATTGAATGTTTGGCCGGGAATTTTGCAAACAAGAATAGTTGGATCACATATCGTATCCAATAAATTAAATGCTAAAAGTTGGCGCGCAGAAATCGAAAAGTCAGAAGATAGTTAAATGATAAATACTATCAGCAGTGAATTCGTCCTATAACTGAATAGACCCCAAGGTCACTAAATCTAAAAATTTTGGATTCTTTTGCATTTATCAAAATTATAGTTAATCAAACGTTAACAGAAATTATTGGAGATTTAGAACAAATAATTCAATATGCGATTCAGCAAATTATACCTCAGTTGTTCAAAGTCTGGAGCATTTAGGGAAGAAATTGACGGTCACTTTAAACATTTACTCCAGTAGTAGTTATTGTCTTGCTGTAACTTATTTTTTTGCTTGTTCCAATAGAGTGGTATATAAAAGGATATGACTTCATATTTGTGGTTATAAAATACAAGATTTTCATAAACTTTTTACAAATGAATATTTTTTTAAACCTGAAGCTTGCACGGGAATTTTTGCACACACTGTATATGTAAGTTAGGTTAAATAAGGTACTTATGAGGTTGTTAGCCTCTCGTGAACGGCGACCTAACAGATCTATTGTTCTATTTGTTATGTATATATTAAGTGAACCTATATAGAAATGTATTTTCATAAGAAACACACAAAATGAGAATTTAAAGATGCTCTCCTTATAAAATTAAAGCGTTATGTCAAAATTATATAAACTATTTCAAGTATAGAAATCTAGATTTGTGGCAAATTCTATCGCAATCCGTAAAAAGTAAATTATTACTTTCCCTATATAGTATATATAGGGGAAGTATTGTTTTCGTGCATGAAAATGTCTGTGGGCGCTGTATCTCAAAAACGATTGATCCGATTGAGATGAAACTTCAAATTTAAAGTTTTATCGTTAAAAACTGGAACTGAAAAACTTTTGATGAACATTCGTAAACCGGAAGTGGGTGTTTACTCGAGGCGATTTTTGTTTTTTTGTCAATATATTTCTAAATTTGAAAAATATTACAAAACCATTCAAACAAATCACGAAAACAATAGTCCCCCTATATATACTATATAGGGAAACTAATAAAATGGTGATGTGGCCATCATAGTACTTTCCCTATATTTTTCTCGAAAAATATGAGGTTTACGTAAAAATGTTGTTCTTAATAATTTGTGCACTTTTGAATTCACTACAATTATTTATTATATGAATTTTATCTATCTCCAATAGTTTATTAGCAATTGGCAAAAAATGTCAAAATTTTCAATTTTTTTTTTTTCTCGAAAGTTTAAAATTTTATGAAAAACATGTTCGAATAAAACTTGTTCAGTTTTTCATTCCCTTTAACTTTCGTTTCAACCGTTTTTTAAAAATTTTCATATTTAGAAAAATATCACGAAAAAACAAAAAAACGCCTCGAGTAAACAACCACTTCCGGTTTATGAATGTTTACCAAAAGCTTTTCAGATCGAGTTTTTAACAATAAAACCTTAAGTTTAAAGTTTCATGCCATTCGGGTCATTCGTTTTTGAGATACAGCACCCACCGACAGACAGACAGACACACACACACACAGACACAAATTTTTTTTTTTTCAGAAATTAGTGTTTTGGGTTCAGGGGACCCCAAAACGGATATTTCCGCAAAAAAAATGTTTGAAAAAAAAATCACGAAAACAATACTCCCCCTATATATACTATATAGGGAAAGTAAAAAAGTTAAAGAGAAGGAACAACTGAACCAGTTTTATTAGAACATTTTTTTCTAAACGAGAGAAAAATTAAAGATTTTAAATGTTTGATATTTTTTGCCTATTGCTAAATTCTAAGATTCGTAAAATATTCCACCATTTCCAATTCCGATTTCTAACACAAAAATGCAAGAATATTCTTTAAAAATTCTCTAAACAATGTTTACTTTTGACATTAGTTTCTTAGAAATTGGTTCAAGCATTTTCAACAGTTTTTTTCCAGTCTTTAATATTTTCCAACAATTTTTCTTCTCATTGTAACTTCGGATATATTTTTTTTATTTTAGAAACTTCTATTATTTCTTGTTTCAAATTTGCTTGATTTTTTAGAAAACTTCGAGAAACTTCTAAGTAACTTTACGTCCTCATATTTTTTTTTAATTATTATTTTAGAATCTTTGGCCAGAGTTAAGAATTTCTTTAAGGGTTGTTTATAGAAAGGTACTTGGTTGGTTTCACATTTTTTTTTTTTAATATAAAAAATGTTTCACCACGTGATAAACGAGAATAAAATTCAACAAAAAAATAAGTATTTCTTATTTTAAGATTTCAATTTTATAAAAAAATTTAACCAATTCGTGAAGAAAAAGTGTTTTTAATCATGTTTTTTTTTTAGAAATTATCGGGTATCTAAGCATTTTACACAGTTTTTCTTTCCAGTCTTTAAAATTTTCCAGAGACTTCTCTTCTCACCCTAATTAAAGATTTCACTCTAATAATTCTGGAATTCACTGAGATTTTTTTAATTTTTAGAAACATCATTTCTAAGATTGTCTTATTCAAATTTGCTTGTTTTTTTTTTAGAAAACTTCTAGAAAGTTCCAAGAAATTTTGCGTCCCCATTTTTACAAACTTTATCGAGACAATTTTTTTGGATTTAATTAGTTGAAAAAATATTACTAATTCCGAAAATTTTTACTTACAGGCAATTTAAATTTACCAAAATTTCTTTTATTCTAAATTTTAGAAAATCTTGATAAAATAAAGTTGAAATCCTGGAAAATTTTAGGCTAGTCTGAAGTAAAAATTCTGGAAATTGGTAAAATTCTAAATGGGTTACATAATTAATGTTTAAAATTCCTAGAAATTTTGCTAAGGGTTATAGAATTTTCTGCATTTTTTCTTTTTTATTTATTTTTTTTTTTAGATTGCAAACTCTGGAATTTTCCAAAAATTTTTCTTATCTCATCGTAATTGTTCAATAGTTAATTATTTTTTTACATGGATTAATAATAAAAATAAAAAAATAATTTTCAAATAATTTTAAAACTAAATTTGGTTCAGAGTTTTAAAATTGCTAGGCTTTTTCCCCTATTTTTTTTAAATCGGTTAGCATTTTTTTGTTTACGATTTTACGTTCGATTTTTTAAATTTTTTCTGGTAATTTCTCATCAAGATACCTAATTTCAAACATTTTTTGGTAGATTTCTAGATTTTTTTTGAATTTTTTCGTTTAAGAATTTTTCTCCAAATTTTAATCATTCTTCAAGAGTTTTTTGTGCTTTACTTGCTTTATTTTATCGAAATTCTCTAGTATTTATAAAAGGATTCTTAGGATTTCAGTTTCTACATTTATAGAAATTTGGTCGTAGGCTCTCCTTTTAGTAAAAATTGCAGGATCCTACAAAAAATTCATCAGGATTAGCCATGATTTTCTTAAAGGATTCTAGAAGACCAGGTTCACGGAAAATTTGTCAAAATTTCGAGAATGCTTTCGCAGTTTTATTTAGAGACTCCTAGAATGTTTACAATTTTTATTTCAAGGTTTTTCCTCCAAATTGTAAGAATTTTCTTTGAGAGTTTACAGAATTTATCTAGTAATTTTATGTCCAGGTACCAAGAATTTTTTTCGTAAGTTGTGAAATTGTGAAGCAGCTTTCTTTTATAAATTTCTGGAATTTTTCAGTAATTTTTCTTTAAGAGATATTTATTAAATTTTGAAACGTTTTTCTTAAAAAATTTAAGATTTACAATTTTCAACTAAAATAAGTCCAGATTATTAGAAGTTATTAAAGTTTTTTTTTAATTTCCTATAAATTGCATAATTGTTTCGAGATTGGATTGGATTTTCCAGAGTTTCTTGCTTGCTTTTTCTTATCGGAATTTTTAAATGTTCAAAAATTTTAATCTACATTTCTAGAAATTTTGTCGAGAGTTTTAGAATTTATTAACATTTTTTGTATACATATATCTAAAACTTTTCCGCAGTTTAATTTTTTTAATTTTTTTCCAATGGTAAAGTGTTTTCTTTGATAGTTGTAAAATTCTTCAGAATTTTTTCTTTCAAACTTTTAGATTTTTCTAAAAATTGTTTCATATTATTGTATGTGAAAGTCACAATTATACAATTTTTAGCATTCGTCGCTTTATCTTATCTGGATCTCCAACTAGATTATTAAAGAATTCTAAAATCCTCTATCCTACCCAACAGTCAGTAAAACATTATCAAAAATTATTTGAAATATTTGTATGAAGGCATCAATTAAAAAAAACAATTATTTTGATTTGTTTACATTTTACGAATTTTATCTTTTGGTGAACACTCATAAATATGAAATTTATATAGCTAGTAATTGCAAAGAATCCAAAATTTAGCAAATTGTTAATAATAGCCTTTTTGCGTAAACCTCATAGTTTTCGAGAAAAATATAGGGGAAGTACTATAATGGCCACATCACTATTTATATTCATTATTGTATTTTTTATATTGCTTTATCAAACTGCTAAATTGTTGCCAGTAATAAAATTTCCTTTCACATTTAGTTTTAAATTTATAATATCTACACTATATAAAAAATGGAAAGCACCCCAAACATTGGATTTACAGAAGGAAAACGATATATCACCGTACATACAATATTTATTAGGTAAACTGTAGATTTCGAATTGCTTTTCAATTGATAGTTGATTTATATACAAGTTAAAGTGATTTATATGTCGTCTTACTAAGTCCTTTATTTTGAAAAATGTAAAATATTGTTAAATATCACCTCCAAATGTATAAATCGGTGCTTTTATATAAAGACAATACTAAATTATCTGAGTTATCTTGATGATTAAATAAATTTTCCCCTATGTAATATTAATTACAGTTTTTTTTTCCACAATCAAAAATGCGAATAATGAAAATAAAATAGCCTTACCTTTAGACAATTGTTTTTTCCCAACTTATAGATTCTGGTATGCAATTAAAAGAGAAGTGTGATTCTATTTACTTTGTTTTAAAATATATGAATTTCTTTTTTTTTTCAAAATCAGGTCTTTCCATTAGAGAGATTCAACTTAAACAGTTGAATTATTAATTAGTTTAAATTTAGGAGAAGGACCAAGTCCGCAGTTTATGCTGGTGTGCTGAATTCTTACCGTACTGAACCATTTATTCTGAGCTTAAATTTCAAATTCAAGCACCCGCCTTCCGTGACAGTAAACAAAAAACTATTCATGAGAATTTGGAATGTAATTTATAGAAGATTGTATAAATTTATTTAGAGGTTCTCCAGGATGTACAAATTCCAAATAACTAATTAATTTAATTAGCTCTAAAAGCTTGCTTAAACTTTGACGCTCTCACTGTATTATTAATTTCAGATATAATCAATATTTTGAAATGTTCACAGAAACTGTAAACAACTCAATGTAATGAATAGAAGTTTTTTATCATCAATGGCTGTTTGCTTAGGCCAGAATCTTCAAGACCAACAAATAGCTATATATGTTATTCATATTCTCATGTTATTTGTATTTTTTTGCTAACTTCTAGAGGCAGGTTTTTATGTAGAATCACAACTATTTCTGCTGTTAACTTTATTTCAGTATTCTAATCAATTAGTTAGCAACAATGCCTATGAATTGCTTTTAAACATTGAAACTATACTTTTAATGCGTCCTATTTTTATTTTTAATGCAATTACTGTAATAAAATTATATACTTCGATATTTCTCGACGACTAATGGGGTTGTTGTATGTAACTCGTGTCACTTCTCTTCATAAATAATTAGTTAGAAGCATCAACGTTTCAGACATTGATTTTTGATTTGTGAAACATCAAATGTGTTGCAAATACGTAAACAATGGTAATGTAAATAAAAAATCAGTGTATTTTCGTTATGGTAACATTCATTTTCCAGATACAATATGTAACATTTTCATTGTTTAATTCAAATATTCCATGGCCTGAATTTATTGTTAGGTTGTGGTCAGCCTAAATGGCTTATTAACGTTTAATAAAATTGTTTAATAATTGTATTCGATTATTAATTGATTTTAGTGCACTGTTTTTAATATACGAGCGAGTATTATAGTGCTGTTTGCTTTTAACCGGATCAGAATTAAAACTGGCTGGATAAAAATTCAATGTATAGGGTCGGTACATGTACTGACTCCAATATAAAACATCCACACAATGTATATGAGCTCTTGTTTATTTTTTTAAAAAGGGTGATTTTATTGGCTGAAAATTATATTCTATATTTGTATTAATATACCATTAAAAATTAAAATTCAGACTATTATTTTAATTTTATTAAATTAATATCATATTTCACTTTAATTTAAATTATTCACGTTAAAAAAACTATTTAGCTATAAACAATTGCGTAGTTAATTAAATATATATTTAACTATATCAAATACAGATAACGTCAACCTTTACTAAAAGAATCTATAGAAACATTCGATGATGACGAATGATTGATATAATTATTTTAATTGAGTTACATACAATATACAATTTTGTAATTGAGAATTTTAAGATAAGTAATTAATATATAAACAAAATATTATGAACACACGCGACCAAACAATAGAAATAATATTTCTTTTCCTTATTCCCAAACTTTAGCAATCATGACCCACCACTTAAGGACCCTCCAGGGACCCGTAAAGACATAAGTCAACCCCACGGATTTCCCGTCCCGGATCCAATCAATCGTGTGTGAAGGAGCATCCACACGCAAAAATCAAAGATTGTTGCCAAGAGGGCACAACAACTTATTAAGTGGAAATCACTCACCTTCGCTCCCGTTGATTAAACCACCCTATCGATCCGCGCTTGTTGGTGGGTGGGAAGTTTGGCGGCGGTTTCACACCCTTTAACGTCCTGAAAAAGAAGTACAGAATGAGAAGGGAGAGAAAAAAAAACTAACATCAATCGATAAGCGGCAGGAAAGCAAACCGAGGAGGAAATCTCGACGTCGATTTTCTAGAAAATCTGACTGACGTCGGGCGCGTGTTGGATAACGTGAAAGTAATTCATCTGAAGAATCACGTTTTAATGAAAATGAAAAAAGAGTTTTATAAATGGAAAAGTAATGTGCAAAAAGTAAATAACACTTTAATGGGAAATGTATTGCAAATTTTTCTATAAATAACACTTTAATGGGAAATGTATTGCATATTTTTCTATAAATAAAATTCAAGTTAAATCACTAAAATTGTAATTACATTCATATATACAATAAGGTAAATTACATTCATAATTCGTGTCCTTGTAATATATATGTATATATCACATTTTTTCAGAGAAAAAAAACAGAGTTAGTATTTAAAACGATAAGCATACGGAGTATAGTTAATTCATGTCAATTTGTTGACCCAATTTGTAATAGTTAGATTAATAGCATAAATCTAATTAACCTTCTCCCTCTAGGGCATACTTTAATTTAGTTAATATTACCACAATGTTGGTTGTATATTGACAAATGTGTAGATGGACAGTTACGCTAAACATTAATAAAATCTTAATTACACAAAAAAATGATGTATCGTCGATGCGGGACTGTAATGACCGGTTATTTACAAAACCCGAACAATAATTTGACAGACACGCACTAGATTAATTAGCTAGTGACAAATGACGATCGTTATACAAGTGACAACCGACAGATTATTCGGCTGGAGGGACGAACAAAAAAATAACATTTTCGCTTTGGGCAATAAATCAATGGCAAATTATTATTATTATTTTCCTGTTTCATATTTCAACGGTTGATTTCCGCTCGATAAATTTCCCGCCTAATAAAAATTGTAATTTAATCGGCGGGAAAAAACCCTTGGCCCCCCAACCCATCAACATCCTCCCTCAGCGCCGCGTAAATCAATCCCGATAAATACCGTACAAATTTTTCCAATTGATCGCGTATGATGTGCGCGCAATCGACAATAAAAAGAAGTTCAATTAATTGGACCATAAATAACAGGTCTTCGGTGTGTTCTGTCGAGAATACAAAGGGGGTGGTTAACAATGGTGGGTGGTGTGACGTTTTTTTTTTAAATTGCGGCCGATGAAAGGGAGCGGGCGAACTCGCGTTTGTTTCGGGCGTGTAGCGTTTTTTCGCTACGACAAAAGTGGGAATTAATCAAGAGTGTCGAGGAGCCACTGTTGTGTTTATTTGGAATTGCCAACTGGCTATTGCTGTTGATAAATTAGGGTAATTGACCTCGTTCGCATTTATAAAAGTTTGGAAGGTTCTGACCCAAATCGTGTTCATTTTTTTCTTGTTTCATGCACCAGTAGGCGCCATATCTCGCAATTGTATTCAATGGTAGTTTCTTGGGGTAAGTACATTTTATTGGTGTAGCGACTATAAGAACTGCCTGAAAGTTTCAGGATATGGGACTCTCGCAATTCCACTCTCTTATTTCCTGCAAGGCAATACTCAACCCCATATTACAAGTGTTTCTATACATCAATTTGTGAAGGATAATATCAATATGTTACTATTACCACCGATTTCCTAATATTTCGCCAAGTGAGCAATTATAGGAGATTATGGGGAGCACGCGAAAGAAGGAACTCACAGAAGCTCTGCAAACGTTGCAAGTTGCTTAGGATACAATACTTCAAGAGATTATGGACCACCTACTAAAATCAATGCTACGAATTGTGGGGAAATGCGTAACTAATCGAGGCAAACCAACCCATTTTTAATAGAAATATGTTTATGTTTCTTCTTTTTATTTTAAATTTTAATCAATTTCTATCTTTTAATAGTTAAATGTTTGTGCCAAGTTTGGGCGAAACGTTCCTACCCCTTGTTGGTGTTACTTAGTATATATTTTTAATTAAATAAATTAAATTTATATCTGCAAATTTTAGTGCATGATTATTAAAACGTTTTTATCCTATAATTCTAACTACTTATAACTATATCATAGTTTGACTGCTATGTGGCGATATGTCCACTTCACATATATTGTGTAATATCTTTTTTAGATCCGTACTTTTTCCATCTTGGTAATTAATATCCAGACCACCCATTACTACAATTTCGTTCATGTAATACTTAGTAATATCCCTTAGGTACTCTTTAAGAAAGTTTATACAGGGTTATTCACGCTATACGGCACGGAACCCAATGGTTTATTATAAGTATGACTGACTCTATTTATAGTACTCTTGTATAAATTCTTTTATAGAAATGAACTAAACCAGTTAAAAAGCCAGACAAAAATAAAAGGCCGAGATTCGAGGGATCGTCCGGGACCTTCCCTGGGAACAGGAAGAGGTCAAAGACGAATCCAGGGAAATCGTCTAAAACTTCACGCAAAGAACCTTGAGGTAAATCAGAAGGTCCAAAAATGGCATGCAGGCGGCAAGTAGTTACCGGAGGGTTGCTCTGATCGACAGAGCGGGCCACTGGGTGAGCCTGGATGAACACATTCAGAGCGGGAGTGAGGTTATTCCACTCTTCAGTGGTGTCAATGTGGCGGGGAAAATCCTTCGAGTCACTTGTGATGACGAGACAACTCTAAATTGGCTGAAGGCCAATGTTCGGAAGGATTGTGCGGAAAGACCCTCGTGAGAGTTAGCGTTGACCAGCTGCCGACTCTAACAAAAACCACTATATGGATCCCCTGTAAGCCTGAAGAACTGAAAACGATTCTCAAGCGGCTGTGCTTCTTCAAAAAAAGGAATAAACGTGGCACGGTGATGCACCTTACTAACAAGACCACAGGAAAAACCGAAATGACTTCTCCTCGTGATGGGAGTGGACACGGTGGTCGCCGAGGCCATTAAAAAGAAAGGGATAAAGCTGAAGTAGATGCTCATCGACATCAAATTTAACCCTATCTTTATGCAGCACCTATCTATGAGATGAGGATAACAACGTGACAATAGCGTCTGCATACCTTCCACAAGAAGCTTCCGCCCAATCCCCAACTACTGAGATGGAAGCACTGGTGGAGTACTGTGAAACGGCAGGTATACTTCTCTTAGTGAAGTGTGACTCCAACTCACACAACCAGGTATGGAAAAGCTAAGAAAACAACAGCAGGGGTAAGTTGTTGCATGATTTTATAAGTAGAAACTTAGATATAGTAAATAAAGGTAACGAACCGATCTTTGTAAACTCTTGTTACTAAAGTTGCATTGATCTTACGCTTGCTAGTAATCATATCTCCAGGTATGTAAGGAACTGACAAGTATCTCACAAAGTTACAATGTCAGACAGATGCATAGAATTCCAAATTACTTTAAAAGTATCCAACACGCCCCAATGCAGAGATCAGAGGCTGGATGGAACCTTTTCAAACGACACTCACTAAAACTAGCGATCTGGAAAAAGAGCCAATAAAAGATAAACTTGAACTGGAGAATATAACCGACGCACTCCAGAAGGGCATTATATCAGCGTACAAGAAAGCATGCCCTCTAAAAAACAGAGAAAACGAGGGACCAACAAGTACGTGTTGGTGCACAGAAATTGAATCGCTGAAAAACCAAAAAAGAAGGGCTGACAACTAAGCCATTAATATTCAAAATGACTACGAATGAAACAACTATTAAATAATACAGCGCCACAATAAAAAAAAATGCTGAGACAAAGAAAGAGGGATGCCTGGAGGCTTTTCTGCTCAAAAGGAGAAACGCCTCGGAAACCTCGCGGCTAAAACAGACCCTCTCCTAAAACTCTTACCAAAACACACTAGCCTTAAAAGGGAGGACGGTTCGTACATGGACTCACCTGAAAATACGGGCGAACTTTGATTGAGAACCCATTTTCCGGGCTGTACCTTCCACCTGGAGCGGAGCGTCACGGATACATCCACAACGTCTCAAACTATACCGGATTGGGACCTGGCAGGCTCTATCGTTACCAGGGAAAGGGTAGACTGAGCAATGAGAAGTTTCTCACCATACAAATCCCCAGGGTTCGACGGGATTTATCCGACTCTTATACAGTGGAGCAAGGACACCCTCGTAGGCGTGTACAGGGTGTGTATTGCCTTCAGCTACATACCCTATGCATGGAGGGAAACTAAAGATACTGAAGAGGCTATGCAACCGGTACATTAGGGAAACAGTCATGGTAAAACATCCTTTACAACCCAATCAGCATGCATGGTGTGAGGGCAGATCGACGGAATCGGCAATGGAGAACAACCAATATTATAATAGGTGACACGATAATTGTATGTCGAGTCATAAAAAAAATGGTGCATAGACCAAGGACTATCCGTAAATCTAGCAAAAACTGAACTGTTACTGTTTACAAGAAAGAAAAAATCAAGGATTTCAAGCCACCAAGCTTTGGTGAAGAACTCACCCCTAAAGTAGAAGTCAAATATTTGGGTATTCTTCTAGATAACAAACTAAACTGGAATGCCCATCTGACGGAGAGATTCAAGCTCTCTGGCATTGAAGATACTGTGGGGAAAACAGGAAGACTATCTTGCTCTGTGGATCTACACGGCCATCGTGCGGCTAATGTTGGCATATGCATCAGTAATATGGTGGCCAAGAACCACCAGGAAAACAGCCGTAAGGTTTCTAAATCACGTCCAACGAAGCGCTCTTCTGAGCGCGACAGTAGCCATGAGAACAATACCAACAGTGGCTATGGAAGCCCTGCTGCACCTAACACACTTGGACATATATATCAGAGAACCGGCAGCAGCGGCCGCTCTAAGGCTGCGAGGAACAAAAAGATGGCTTTTAAGCAACGGTGGAGGTGAACACCACAACATCTTAGAGGATATCAGGTGGACAACATTCCTTGAAAATATATATTCACTAGAAAGCTTCTAATACAAACGTTGACGAAAGCAGGTGCAGGCGTAGGAATTTATTGCAAAAACCTGTCTTTGCAAAGGTGATTTCTGAGAAGAACATTAAGGAAAAAAACATACAAATCATTACGAACAGCAGAGAAGCAATATTCTCCATTGCTAGCTGTAAAATTACGGCAGCATTAACGCTGGAATGTTACGAAGCCTTAGAAGAAGCGGTTCGTGACAATAAGGTGACCCTATGTTGGGTGAAAGGACGCAACAACAGCAGATGTAACAGTATAACAGATGGTTTGGCGAGGAAGGCATCAGAAAGATCGATATGCACGCCGGACCCCTAGCTGCTGCCCTCGCTCAAAAAAATAAATAAAACGGATAGATACTGTATGCAATTGTCCAGAGTAAACTTACGGAAGGTTGTAGTGCTCCTAACAGGACACTGCAATCTAAGATCATACCTGAGCAGACTAAGATTCCACTCTACTTCAACCTGCAGAGGGTGCGAAGAGAAAGAGGAAACCGCCGAACTTGTACTTCTGGACTCCCTGGTTCTGTAAAACTTACATGAATCCACGATGGGAGAGGGATGTCTACAGTCATCAGACATCCTAAAAGACGCTCTTGCTGCGATCCTGGCATTTGCCAATACCTTGGGTTGACGCGATCGCAGCAAGGAATGAAAACTCAGATGGGAGGATGTACAAAAGGCCTACTGGGGCTTATGTGCAGCGGACCTCTCTGCCCTCCCATCGTACAAATCCAAAATCCAGAATTCAGAATCGGATGGTTAAATTTTAAAAATATCTAAGTAAACCTGTGTGAGCTATCAAAGTTTAGGAGATTTTCCGCAAAGTATAATATTAGTTAAAACAATAAATATATTCAGGCAATAGTAATTCTTTAACCTGCTGAACCCTGGGAGGGTGCATTAATTTATAAGGTATGGTTTTAAATATACAGGGTTAATTTAGGGAAATGGCTTGGGCACAGAATCCTGGGGCAAAAATGTGATGATTTAACACAAGATATCTATATCCAAAAGTTTACGGTTAAGACAGAGTTAGTCTTAAATGTTCCAAAAAAATTCATTAATTTTTTGTTACAACAAGGATTAATTAAGGACATATTAGTAAGTAGTATTACACTAAAGAGTTTCAATAAAAATAAAAACGATTAGGCAGAAAGACCTCTGGTTGATTGCCTTTTGACAGACTAACTTACTGTAAAAGTTGTCAATAAATATATGTATCTATCTAAAAACGATTAATTGTTTTATATGATGTATGTATCTATGTTACATTTTAATATTATAAATATCATAAAGTTCTATAATTGTACAAGAAACATAAAAATTAGTGGAAGAAATAAAAAACGATAAACATATAGAAATGTTATGAGTGAATCTCAAGGATGCACCAATTTAATTACAGTATTTGAATATAACGAACAGAAACGTCTGACAACGCTCAGTTATCGAAGGTAAACTAGATGAAATAGCGAGTGGTCAGTCGAAGCTAATACGAATAATGTTAATTAAATAAATTAAATCTGGTAAGATGTTACTTATATAGTATACTAGTTTTTTGAGAAAATATTCTACGCTCAGTATGAGTAATAAATCTTAAAGAATCAGGAAGATATATCATAATTGATTAAATTGGTATATTTAATCGTAATTTAATTTCATAGAATGGCCAGTATTAAAATTTTGATAAATTAAAAATTGATTGAAAACAATACAGCTTTCTATTAGTTTGGAACAAATAAACCAAATTCCAAAAAATTGTTCGAATAATTTTAATTAGTGCAATAGTTTATTTTCTTAGTTTAGTCTTATGGAAAAAAACTATGTATTTCATTTGAATTAAAATATGTAGAGATATAACTAAACTATCCATTAATATATTTCTTCTGCAAATAAGTATAAACATTCTAAAATGATTTGCCTCCCTTCAGTTCAATATTATTCTACAACCAATCTTCTTAGTGGGCTAACGAAAATTAGATATCCTCAAAATCCTCCTTATAATCCATAAAAATTTCCTTCTATACAGATTCACCAAGGTGAAGAATGGCTCCTCGCTAAAAAAAAAATCGGCCTACCATGAAATTCGATATTCCCTATGTATTCCTAGAAGTAAAAATCTTAACCCTAAAAGCAATTTTCTTTTTATAACACTCTAAATTTACTTAATTTTAACAACGATTCAATTATGAACTATTTAACTAAAGCACCACTCTCGGTCTGCCCCCCAAAAGTCTTAAACCTCCACACGGGGGTGTTGAGAACCTATGCTTTATACTCTAAAATACCCAAAAAGGACTATAAATATCCTCTTTCTAATTATATCGTTTGAAAAATAAAGGACAAACTTTACAGAGACATTAAATTTTACGACAGTAAAATCATTGGACAAGAGTTCAATAAACCAAATAAAGAAATTAAAATGGTCATCATAAATGGATAGAAGATAGCAATAAAATAAACGAATTGGAAGGAAAAACAACCTGACAAAATACAAAACTTAATAAACAGTATTATATCGACCCAATTATTGATTGGAGATCTAGCAAATGCTACAGCTTTTGTGGGCTAAATACAGAGTACGTTAAAACAAAAACAATGGCTACGGCGAAAACTTTTTTAATTTAGTCGATGACTATTCATTTAACACGTCTCCATTACCTCCTCCAAGACTGATTATCATTCAATATTACAATCTGGTAAAAATTCTTCTCCAGGTTAAGATTAAAATATTAAGATCAATCCTTAAAAATTGAAAAACGTATTTATTAAAAAACATTCTACTACCCCGAACAACATTTTCCCCTCCTTGTCTGTAATAGAAAACCTCCCATATCAAATAAAAACTTCTGCACCTTTCAATTAAATCTATTCTTAATTACCAGTGTGGTAACGTCCAATATGGACTTTGATTATTATTAACTTTTATGGTTAAAAGTAAATCATAATTCCTATTAAAAATTCCCCATCATTTATTGATTTTTATACACAACCTCATTTCTAATAGATCCTGTCAAGTAAGAATTAGATAAAGGCTTTCCCATTTCTTTCTAATCTTAGTCGTCCCTCGAGGCTCTTGTATATCCCTATTCCCATATAACAAAATGTACCACTCTTCATAATATATATCTCTTGCTTTTCGCCGATCCATCAACGTCCTTATTAACTTTTGACAACCAAAAAAATTTCGTATACATTTATTTCAATAGAAAAAATGTATAAATACAAAAGAATAAATTGTCTTGAAACACATTTTAATATATGAATTTTTAATACCGCAAATATCTGTGCAAATAATTATTTTTAAATGCACACTTCAAATGAATACATACCTAGTAACGCTTATTGCATATACAACGAAAAAATTAAAATTTTAAATAGGACTACGACCATCAAGACGAATGATTATTGCTTTTGAAATAATAAACACAACCGACTGTATTAATATTCATATTATTTAACATACAAATGACAGTTTGGTGGAACATATATAATCAACTTTTTAACATTTTTTTAAATATTATTTTACCATAAAGTCGCTGCTTACATAATACTCGTCGTGACGAGAAAAGTTGAGCAATAGATATTTATTATAAACTAATAACAAATATTGGTTGCAACGGCATTGTAATTATTTAATGGTAAATTCATTTTTTTCAAAATACTAATAATAATATAGAATAATGTAATCAGTTCAAAACAACGAATATATGATATTTCTGTAAATACGATATTTTATGTAAACCTGTTTTATTCTAGTAAATAAATGACGATTGATTACTAAATTAGAGACATAAATAGAAGTGGATTCATATACGTTTGCATAACACACATTCGTGTTACCATTTCAGTACTATTTTATTGGCGAAGTAAAATTATTCCACAATTTCTGAGTAAGAAAAAATATTTTACATATCTAATCTTTTAAATTATTCCAAAAAATAATTAAATGTTAATTATTCATTTTAGGCTATAAATGCACGGCATCCAATTAAGAGCGGAGTAAATACAATGGAGGAATTTTTGAAATTGGTCGGTTTATTATTTACTACCACTTGCGGATTAGATCCACGCCCACTATTCGGCGACGATTACGCACCGACCTTGAAAAATGGGGATAGTTTCGATTTTATTGTGGTGGGTGCGGGTTCTGCAGGATGTGCTCTTGCTGCTAGATTAGCAGAAAATCCGGAATGGAAAGTGTTACTGGTAGAAGCTGGGGGATACCCAGGACCTGAAAGTGAGGTTAGTAATGTCAACACAGTAAACATTAAAAAATGTATAATGACTTAAAAAATCTAAATGAAATAACTTGTATAAATACTTACACTGAATTGAAAAAATCACTATGTTTGAACCACAATTAGTTATTTGTATATAGTGACTTTTCAATTTAGTTCAAATATTAACTCAGTTTGTTGGTAAAATTAAACATGTTTTTTTACATTTTTGTAATATACCTTTTTATATAAAAAATGTATTGTGCAATTTTAGTTAAAAACTGAATATGAAGATTTAAAAATAATATGATTCATTGTTTACGGTGCAGCATTTTACCTTGATTTATACGAGGGCCTTATGGAAAGTAGAATACGCTTGCGAATATAAATTAATATTTATTAACAAATAGTAATGTTTTGTTACCTTTACAAATTTAAGCATTTGTCGTAACGTGTGAAGAGTTTTTGTATCCTAGCTCTATCACCAGTGTATTGAGATACGTTATCACAGCTTCTTTCAGTTCATTATTTGTTTCAAATTTCTTTCCTGCCAAAAATTCCTTTAGTTTTGTAAACAGATGGTAATCTGAAGGAGCTAAGTCTGGACTATCCACCCTATCGTTAAAAGTTTCTCATTTGAAGTGTGGCAGCACGAGGCCTGGTAGTGTCGTGGGGGAGAATGAAGTCACTCAATGTTGCACAATATGTATCGACATTGATAGTATCTCCATAGGTCATGAAGTCAATGAGCAAAACACCCAGAAAATGGTTGCCATGATTTTTTGGAGAGGATTTACCGTTTCGCTTTTTTTGGGTTTATTCGGTAAATAAACATAATGCCACTCTATTGACTTGTCTTTTACTCACGATGAATATTGCAAGATCGCACATTTCGAACTGTAAATATTAAGAAGGCGTAACATATCTTTGTACACAGATAGCTGAAATACAACTGAACATTCCTCAGCACTCTACATGGTGTAAATGATTACTACTTTCCGTATATTCCTCGTATAATAAAATTTTAAATTAAACAAAGATAGATGATAAGTATTTATATATTATATTTATATAATTATAAATTAGGGAAAAAAGAATGTACTAGAAACTTAGTTGCATGTGTTAAATATAGCATATAACTTAAATCGCTTTTGTAACTATCTATTGAATATTTGGCTTGTTACATTACATTTTTGAATAAAACAAATAGGAAATCAGTTCACCTTTTCATAAATTATGGGTTAAAAAAATAATAATAACTACAGCATCATTTAATGTTTCTGTATAAATGTTTATATTATATAAATGTAATCATTAATTATTTGCGATATTGAATCTACTTTCCTTCGCATAATTTTACAGCATTAAATAAATCTAATTAATAATGTTTATTACTGGCCTAGGCTATTATGAAAAGAAATAATTAGAAGCTCAATTAAAAGGAGCACTTTTGGTCATCAATAGTTGATCAATAAATTTGATTTTTTGTTTTTAAAATTCTCTATAAATACTTACAATCAACTTCAACTGATCAACCTGCTAAGTAATATTACAACTAGAATTCCAGAAAAAAGTAATATCAATTATAAATTATCTGAAACAATTGCTACTAGATATTAACTAAATTTGTCCTTGAATAAATAAATATAATTGACCTAATTACTACAATCAGAATTATAATAAAAATAATAAATTATTCATACTACTACCATTTATTTACTTAAGAGGTTTACTAATACTCATACGTTAATAGTTAATATAGTTCTATATCTGCCTATCCTCTAGAAATTAAGTGTATTACATCCTCTTAGTTTTATTTTGCTTCACAAACTAGCAAGTAAGTATTTAAAGATTTTTATATTATAATAATTTAGAATTTTATTCCACTACCGTATATAATTTTTAGATACCAGGTACATCTTTAGGCCAGATGGGATCAAATGTAGACTGGAAGTACAAATCTGAACCAATGGACAACGCTTGTTTAGCTTACAACGATAAGAAATCCCAGTGGCCGCGCGGTAAGGTTCTAGGCGGTTCAAGTACCATCAATGCCATGATATATACACGTGGATTACCAAACGATTATGACAATTGGGCTAAAATGGGTAATGCGGGTTGGAGTTGGAAGGAAGTAGAACCGTATTTTAAAAAACTTGAAAAATTGGAAAACTCTAATAATACTCAATATGGAAAAGATGGTCCTCTAGAAATAAATTTAAGAGAAACATTAACCGAACTACAAGATATAATTAAGAGATCGGTGGAGAATCTGGGTATACAATATGCTCATAATGAGCAGTTCTCTGGTTTGTTCACGACGCCATTCAGTATAGGCAACGGTAGACGTTCTACCTCAGCTAAGGCGTATTTGACTAAATTAAAATCTAAGCCAAATCTCTTCATTGCCCTTAACACTTTAGCTACGAAAGTTACTATTAGGGGTCGTACGGCAACAGGAATTAAATTATTAAGAAATGGAAAAACGTTACGAATTCGTGCAACCCATGAAGTTATTCTTTCAGGCGGAGCTATTAACTCACCACAGCTACTGTTATTATCAGGTATTGGTCCTAAAAATCACTTAGATGAATTTAAGATTCCAGTTAGGAGTAATTTACTAGTAGGCCAAAATATACAGGACCATTTAATCGATTTAGGATTTTTTGTCAAATTGAAACCACTTAATCAATTTCCCAAATGTGTCGATGTACTGAATTATTGTATCCATAAAAATGGATCGTTTGCCAAAAATAATATTTTTGATTTCATTTGGTCATTAAATACAGAATCTGTTAAAATGGAACCCAATATACATATCCATCTATCCCATATGCAGCAAGGTGAAGACTTACATTTATTACATTTTTTAACATTGTTCGGGATTAATAGTTCGGTAGTGAGTAGTGCTATAGGTATGACGAAAGATCATGACGTTCTCCTACTAGCAGCGTTGTTAACTAAACCAAAGTCACGAGGTAGACTACTTTTACGATCTACAAACCCGCTAGATTATCCAAAAATCTACACCGGTTATCTAACTGATGCAAACAACGACGATATTGCCACGTTAGTTAGTGCCGTGGATCACATTAAAAAATTGCTAAGCACTTCTCCAATGCGAGAGCTAAACCCTGAACTTGCGTATTTAGATCTCCCCGATTGCAGAGGATTGGACGTAACTTCTCGAAGCTACTGGGAATGTCATTATAGGCACACGGCATGCAGTTGTTTCCATCCGGTGGGTTCGTGTAAGATGGGACCAACTAATGATGAAACCGCAGTGGTAGATCCAAGGTTGAGGGTTCATGGTATTAAGAAGCTACGAGTCGCGGATGCCAGTATTATGCCCACGATAACAAATAGAAACACGAATGCGCCATCAATTATGATTGGAGAGAAAGCTGCCGATTTGATAAAAGACGATCATGGATTTATGTATAACAAATATATTACCTTATAAAAATGAAATATCTCCGCAACAAGTGTACAAAACTACAAAATTTAGCTCGATGTAATAAATAAAAATATTAAAATTAAAAATTGTCAAATGACACAAAGAGAATGTTTAAGAACTTCGTCCTAGTATATTGTATAAAACTGATGAAAAAAAAACATTCATCGATAAGTGTTTTATTCTATAAAACAAATAATACAAATAAATTTGTTAGTATCACATACCTTTACAAAGTTGCTTGTATAATTTGTTTTATACAAACTGTATCATGAAACCTCCACAATCATGCTTTATACTATGCTTAGGTAAGGTTATGAACGAAATAAAATGAAAACATAAGCAATTACTGTATTTTGTAACACAATTAAGTTATGATTCCAAATACAAATCTTAAATTTCAATAAACGCTTTATATAAATTGTGGGCATTCCTTACCATATTTTTATGTGCTGATCATTAGTATGCAATTTAGGACTGGTAGAAACTTCATTGTATAAATGAACTTCACATATAAACTGTCGATTAATGGATAGGCAGCCATAAAAATAGAAAAGTGCCAATTACGAACCTTGCGAAACACCTTATCAATAATTTATAAAGCTTACTACTTCATTACCTTGTATTATCAGGGCCAACTAGGGAGTTATATGCAAATGTGTATTAATTGGGTTCAGGTAGAAACCTACAAATTTCAATATTATTAACCTTTTTTATTTACATATAAGAATATATAATTTGTTATTTTTAGTAGTATCTTCTCTAAAATCTACATTTTAAATTAGAAATCAACAATAATTTATAATGGTTTTAGAGTATCCAGTAATGTGCAGTCCTTTAAAGCATATATAAACATGATGATTTAATGTTATTTGTTGTTTTAATTGTATGGCAAAAACATCTAATATATACATAAATAATATAAATACATAATTTGGATTACGCGAGAAGTGGACAGAGTTCATCCTAGATGACCTTTAACTCCTAGTAAAATGGACGCCGATGACAAACAAGAAACCGCCAGAAACTATTTTTATTTCAGTCTTATATTCAAGCATTTTGTCCGTCACGTGGATTTTATTGTGAAAACAAATTTTATTATTGTTTTATTATATTATATTTCCTTTGTAGAAATAATAAATATATTATTTTCCATGGTTTCCATTTTTTATATAATATTGTTCAAGTCAGTTTTAACTCATATATAAAAAGTAATCTGTTTTGTTGATTATATTTATGTAGAACACTGATATAAAAATAAGAATATTTTTGAATATAGAAAAGTTAATAAATAAATATTTATGTTAATAAAATATATCTTGGATTTTGATTAGGAAACTTGATTATAATAGTAATTGTAATATATATGTAAATCAAGTCTCCTCTTAATAAATTCTCTTTGATAAGTGGTCATTTCTAACAAGAAGGAAATAACGAATTATTGGTAAAATTCAGATGACTAAAATGTTAAGTGTATGAACAATTCTCCATAAAATTTAGAGATGGTATCCAATATTTTTGAAGATCATCAACTGCAGGGTCATAGGTATTAACTGGATGCTATAGTTATAGTTTTGGAGGCAAATGTTTCAGAATCAATCTTCTTCCTCACCATTTATTTATTAGTGGTAATAATTTGATATTCGCCTTTTATTCTTGTATATTATAAGTAAGTAAAATTTGGTAGGAAGAGATGTGCACTATTTTTATTAGTGTAAGCTAGAAATGTGTATAAAACTAAGATTATAATTTAATATGTATGCTTCAAATTGTCAACGTGACATAATATAATTAATAATTAAGTAAACTGATAGAAGATCATCAAAGTGACCTTTACTGGCAGCTTTGGGCTATAGTAGAAGATCATGTGAAGAAGAACTTTGAGCCTTTCCATGTTGAAATTTTTATATACAGTTTTTGAATTTTTTATCTTGCGAAACAGTTATATACATACATTGGATAAATAAATAAATGAATTAAGATGTATTTTATTTACAACCACTTTCTCCAACTATGCAAACATATGTCTTTGATTGCGTTTAAACTAAACAGAACAATTGTAACAGTGTTTCATTAGTCAATCCAATATTTAATTGATTTAATTTTGTATCTTTTTTAGATACCAGGAACGTCAATAGGTCAGATAGGAACAGATGTTGATTGGAATTACAAAACAGAGCCTATGGATAATGCTTGTCTAGCTTTTAATGAAAATAGATCACACTGGTCTCGCGGAAAAGTTCTAGGTGGGTCAAGCACTATTAATGGAATGATATATACACGTGGATTACCAAGCGACTATGATAATTGGGCAAAAATGGGCAACACCGGTTGGAGCTGGAAAGATGTTGAACCATTTTTTAAAAAACTAGAAGGGCTCGAAAACTCTACCAATGATAATTACGGAAAATACGGGAACGTTCGTATAAATATTAGAGAAACACTTACAGAGCAACTAAATGTTCTTAAGAAATCAATCGAGAATATGGGCATACCATTCTCAAAGAATGAAGAACGTTCGGGCGCGTTTATCGTACCCTTTAATATAGGTGCTGGTAGGCGTTCGAGTTCAGCGAAAGCTTATTTAAACAAACAGAGGCCGAATCTTTATCTAGCGCTTAACACTTTGGTCACGAAAGTTACCATGAGATGCCGTAGGGCAACTGGGATTGAAATATTACGCGATGGCATTACGTTGAGGATACGAGCAACTCGTGAAGTAATTCTTTCGGGTGGCGCTGTTAACTCTGCTCAATTGTTAATGTTATCAGGAATTGGTCCTAAAAAACACTTACAAGAATTAAAAATCCCAGTTAGAAGAAATTTACCAGTTGGAGAAAATTTACAAGATCATATTTTTGATTCAGGTCTTTATGTTAAATTATACCCAATGAACAAAAGTACTTTATGTAGTGACGTGCTTAGATATTGTTTATATAAAAACGGTAGGCTTGCGAAGAATAACATCTTTGATTTTATTTGGGCATTAAATACAAAATCCAGTCAAGAAGAACCTGACGTACAAATACACGCCACTCATATATATCAAGGCGAAGGATTGCATATAACATCTTTTATGACGTCTTTTGGAATGAATAGCACGGTAATCAAAAGCGCCGAAAATATAGTTGATTCTCATGATGCTTTGTTGTTAGGGGCATTGTTAACTAAACCGAAATCTCGAGGTAGACTTCAATTAAAAACCATAAATCCTGTAGATCCGCCAATAATTTATGCTGGATATCTATCCGATAAAAACAACGAAGATATCAATACATTGGTAAATACGGTTGATCACATCAAACATTTGTTAAATACATCACCATTAAAAGAACTAAATCCGAAAATTGTATACCTCAATCTACCAGGATGCCGAGGTATCGATGTCAATTCCCGAGAGTATTGGGAATGCCATTATAGGCACACAGCTTGTACCGCCTTTCATATGTCAGGTACATGCAAGATGGGATCAGATGGAGATAAAACTGCTGTGGTCGATCCAAGACTGAAAATTCATGGTATTAGGGGATTACGTGTTGCAGATGCTAGTATTATGCCTATTATAACAAATAGAAATACGAACGCACCGTCAATAATGATTGGAGAAAGGGCTGCTGATTTAATAAAAGAAGATCATGGGTATAGTATCAGCTAAAAACATTTTCTTCAACGAGATATATTTACTTCTAATAGTTTTTTTATCGATGTTTGTTTTTAGGTTTCGTGAAGAGTATACTCAACATAAATAACACTGTTATCTACCTGTTGAAGCCACTGTGTGGCGAAACATGTTGCAGTGTTCAACAATAAATGTGATACCCTCTGAACTGTGTTGTTTTATTTCAAATACTCTGTAGTACTTTAATACGTGATGTACTTGTTTTAACTATATGCTAGGTAATATTGCAGTATTACTTGAAAAAAATTCTTTTCAAACATAAACAACAAGTAACTAATGTATCCTATGAAAAAGATTATTACTTTCCCTATATAGAACATATTGGGGAAGTATTGTTTTCGTGCATGAAAATGTCTGTGGGCGCTGTATCTCAAAACGAATGATCCTATTGAGATGAAACTTTAAACTTAAGGTTTAATTGTTAAAAACTATAACTGAAAAGCTTTTGGTGAACATTCAAAAACCGGAAGTGGATGTTTACTTGAGGCCGTTTTTTGTTTTTTACATTTTTTTTTTTTAATATGAAAAATATTACAAAATGTTTCATACAAAATTTAAAGGGAACGAGAAACTGAAAAAGTTTTATTAAAACATGTCTTTCATAAAATTCTTAACTTTCGAGAAAATAAAAATAAAATTGAAAATTTTGACATATTTTGCCAATTGCTAATAAACTATTAGGGTTACATGAAATTTATGTTACAAATAATAATAGAGAATTCAAAAGTAAACAAATTATTGAGAATAGCCTTGTTGTGCAAACCTTATAGTTTTCGAGAGAAATGCAAGGAAGTTACTATGATGGCCACATCACCATTTTTTTGTTTTTTTTTACAATTTACAATTTCTAACTAAAATCCTCGATTATGTTTTACTGATTGGAGGGTGGGATAGAGGCCACCCACCTACCCTACCTATATATGATAACTTTAATTGTTAATCGTTGATGAATTTGCTGCAGTCAAACCCTTTATGCAATAAAAAAATAAAGGAAATCAAAATTTAAGTTTAAATATAAATAGCTGTTAATACCTAATCTTATCTAATTTAAATTTAATATCATTCATAAAAATTTTATTAATTTACTCACTCAAATTTTACCTTTTGAATTTATTTATAATTAAAAAAAAATCAAATTAATTTTACCCCAAACCGCGAGACGATCAGTAATTGAAATTTATATGTATTTGTGGGGTGGGTGGGTGACCTCTATTCTACCCTCCAATCAATAAAACACCATCAAAAATTAGTGAAAAATTTGTATGAATAAATTGCAATTATTTTGTATTTATTTATAGTGTACATCTTTAAATTAAAACTCTTACTTATGCTTTACTCATTGGAGGGTGGGATAGAGGCCACCCACCCACCCTACATATGCACGATAATTTTAAATACAATTATTGATTATTTTGCTGTTTACAAAACAATAAAACCTTGTATGTTATAAAAAATAAAGCAGAATCCAAATTTAAGTTTAAATATAAATGACTCATCTCATTTAAGCTTGATTTATATCCTTTCCACGTATCATATATATAATTTTTATCAAGATACACTCAAAAATTTTACTTTGTCAATTTTCTTTTTCTATAATAGTTTCAGTTTTCAAAAAAAAAATAATTCTTGCTTTAAATATAGTTTTCAGCAATGTGTTTTATAAATTATGATACTTTTTTTAGAAAAAAATACCTCAATTTTTCGAGAAATTTCTGCCATTTATTAGAATATATTTTGCACCAATTTAAATGTCAGATTTCAAGTATTTAAACATATTTTGCTTTATATTATTCAAATCTCAGGAATGTATTTCTCAAATTTCAAGATTTTCTTTCACGAGTTTCTCAAATACTTTAGAATTTACTCCAAATTTAGTTAGGATTTCTGGAATTTTCTAGAAATTTATCTTTCTGATTTTCAGAACTTCCTTCTATATTTTATGATTCTTCATTCATTTCTTTAATTTTCTAGTATCAAGATTTTTTCAATAATTTGTAAAGAACTTTATACATTTTTTGCAATAAATCATCTAATTTTTTTAACAATGCAAAATTTTGGAACAATTTCTTTCATTTAATAAGAAATTATCACAATTTTTCTTTTATTTGTCTTTAATTTCTCAAGAATTTTATATATTTCTCGCTTTATGCCAACTGCATTTTTCAAGAATGCATTTTTTTCGGTAATTTTAGAATTTTGCATATTAAAATTTCTTTAATTTTATGTTTTTAAAAATATTTTTTGCTTTTATATTATTTGAAATATTTCTTTTCTAAATTTTACTTCAGACTTTCCAAAGATTCAACAATCCTAGAGCATCTCAACAAATTTAGTATCACATTTTAATAATTTTTTACTATTTTTTTATTAACTTATAATAATTTTTCCTTTAAATTGCAAGCATTTTGTTAAATTGTTCTAATTTGTTTTATCAGTTTTTTAAGTTATTACAAGTTCTTATATTTAAGAACTCAAGAATTTCATAATCGTTTTAATTTTTTTTAGCTTTACATTTGTGTAAATTTCCAAATTTTCTAAAATGTCTCTTCTAAATCTATCTAATTTCTAGAATATATCCTAACCTTTTCTTTAGGATTTATACAATTTTCGAGAATATTTTCTTTCAATTATAAACTTCTGTTATATCACTATTTTTAAAATTAACTTATGCAAATTTTTCGGGATTTTTTTTTAATACTTTTTATCAGAGATATTTAATTTTTTTCTCTTATTTTTAGTATTTTTTCCTGCATTTATCTACCGACTGTAAGAATGTTTTCTTGTTTTGTAAGAACCGTCGTCTCATTTTTCTAGAATTCCAAAAAATTCACACATCATTCTCTTCAATGTTGCTTTAATTCTCTTCCAATTTGCAATTTTTACATCTTACTCCTTATATCTGAAGCCCATGGCAAGTTTTTTCCGTGTATAATTATTTTTATGGTTTTGATTTCAGTGGATTGTTTGTTTTTATTTGTAGAATACGAGTGTATCTTTCAAATTTCTAGATTTCGTACAATTTTCTTTTTTGAAAACAATCAAATTTTTCTATTTAATTCAACATAATTTTTAAGGAATATCTATTCAAAATTGTAAGAGAGTTTTTGTTTTCCTTTTGAATTCACAAAAATTGTGGAATTTTTCATTGAAATTTTTTTAGGGGTTCAAAATTCTAGAAATCCTCAAAACAATCATGATAGATTTATCATGATTGTTTTGAGGATTTCTAGAATTTTTAAGCAATTTTTCTTTCTTTGTTAGATACGATAATTTGTCACCATTTTCTGAATTATCTTATGGGAATTTTGTAAAAATTTCTAAAATACATTAAATTTCTTAGAATGTTTTTTAGTAATACTTTAATTCTAAAAGTTAAATTGAATTTTCATTTTCTGATTATTCCCAAAAACCTCTTTTAATTTGGAAGATATTTCTTTCAGTAATACTCATCAAATAACTTTTACTTCTGGACTTCAGTCAGTTTTTGGAAAACTATTTTTCTAATTTACGAAATGTTTGGGAATTTCATTTTTAAGGATTCTTGAACTTGTTTCTATAATTTTATATATTTTTCTTCCATAGAATTCTAACGTTTCTATTAAATTCTAAATGAATTTTTAATTTTATAATCTCAGAGTTTTTTTAGGGTTTCTCTTTCTTGTTTGTAAAATGTATCAGATTATAGGTTTTTTTCGAAATATGCTAGAATTTTCCATTTTTCTGAGATATTTTAGCTTTGTATTATCAGTTTTTTTTGTAATGTATTTTCTCAATTGAAATGTTTTTCTTCAACCGTTTCCTTACCAGATTTCTTCTAATAATTGTTATAAGTATTTCTGTACTATTTCTTTCCGAGAATTTATCAATATTTCATCAAGTACCTTTTTGGATTTATTTTTATTTTCGTAGTTTTACAAAAAAATAATTCTAGTATCTCTAGCAATTTCTTCTGCAAACTTTTAAGAACTTTGCTCCTAAATTACAACAAAAATTATTTTTTTTATTTGTAATACATTTCGGAATACCTCTTTTAAATTATATGGTTTTCTTTTCAATAATATAATTTTTCTTTTTTTCTTCTCTTCTGGACAAATTTTGTAACTAAAGTTAGTGCAAACCGCAAGGTGATCAGTAATTACAGTTAATATGCATATGTAGGGTGGGTGGGTGTTCTCTAACTCACACTTCAATCAGTAAAACATAAGCGAGGGTTTTAATTGAAAGTTGTATAACGAAAATAAATATAACATTAATTTAATAGATTTATTCAAACAAATTTTGAAATTTAAGAAATTTTAAAAAATAAGACATAAGTTAAAAACAGTTAAAGAGAATGAAAATGTGAACAAATTTTTTTAAAGCATGTTTTTCATAAAGTTCATTAAAAAAAAAAAATAAATAAATAATTTTGACATTTTTCCTATGGTTAATAACTAACGGGTGTCCAACAATTATTGCAATAAATTGACAATTAACATGTCAGTTCATTTATTTGGCACATGAAAGAATTGACCTACGTTTTTGATTCCAACGCCACCCGGGACTGCAATAATTGTTGGACACCCGTTATATGAGTTAAATGTAATTCATATAACAAGTAATTGTATAATATAGGGAAAGTACTATGATGGCCACATTATCATTTTTAGATATAATATTTCAGCTAAAAATTTCGTATCGTTCCTAATAGAGGGCACCACTATATTTATTTCATGTGATTTTCAATAGATCTTCGAAGGATACGTGTCAAAATTTGGCAGCAATCGAACAATTGGTTCGTGAGTTATAGTATTTTGAGTAAAGCAACTTTGTTATTGGAAAAAATTGAATATAAAGAAATTTCGTGTGTTAATGAAACACTGTTTTTTAATGAAAAAAAATAGTGCTGGACAAAAACTTGGCTTAATAAGTATTATCCGGACTCTTCTCAAGCGGAAGCAACAATTCGTTAGTGGTTTGCTAAATTCCGTACAAAAGAGGCTGTTACAGAGAACATTAAACAAATCAATAAAATAATTTTAAATGTTCGTATAGTGAGATTGATGGAGATAGCTGAGAACCTGATAATATCAAAGGAACATGTTGGACATATCATGCATGAATATTTGGGCATGCGGAAGCTCTGTGCAACGTGGGTGCCGAATAAGTTCACAACAACGTTTTGATGATTCAGAGCACTGTTTGAAACTGTTTCATTGAAATAAACGATTACAAGGTGTTCCAATCAAAGTTGGTCACTGTAAACTTTTAAAGTAAACTATATAAATATTGTCGAAATAAACATATTGACTATATCCCTAAAATCGTTTCAATAGGAATGGACACATATTTAATTGGATATTGCACACCTATAAAACAAATATTTGTTGAAAACTATTTTGAAGTGTGTCATGTAGAAAAAATTAAAGTGGTTTATAATGAAGGCCTCTACTTCGATATAATTAATTTATAATAATTAAAGTGCTCATCACATTAATTTAAATTTTTAGATGTAATTGTAAAATTATATCTATATAATAAATACATATTTTTAAACGTCAGCAAAATTAACAACCGTCAATAGTTATTAATCATAACCTTCAAAATAGATTTACCAAAATACTAATATAATGCAAGTTTTTAACAATACACAGTTAAAAATAATTAGTAACCTAAAACCTTATTTAAACTGTTTACATAAGTAATATACGTATATACATATAGTTTGAATTATTCATTTAATTAAAGTAATTTATTCACTTTTTTGTACATAAAGGTACAGGTCTCGGTTGAAAATAGAATTTCTTTGAACGTGTGTATAAAATAATGGAAGAATTTTTGAAATTGGTGGGCGTGTTGTTTACAACCACCTGTGGTCTTGACCCACGTCCATTATTTGATGAAAACTATGCACCGATCTTAGAACATGGGGACAGTTTTGATTTTACTGTGGTAGGTGCAGGTACTTCTGGCTGCGCTCTGGCTGCTAGGTTAGCAGAAAATCCCCAATGGAAAGTGTTATTGGTAGAAGCTGGAGATTATCCAGGACCAGAAACTGAGGTTTGTAATACTAACTAAAATGTATATAATTTAAGAATTTTGTTCATTCTTAGATACCAGGTACATCTATGGGTGAAATTGGAACACATATCGATTGGGAGTATAAAACCGAACCAAGTAATAACGCCTGCTTGGGTTATAATAATCAAAAATGCCACTGGGCCCGCGGCAAGGTTCTAGGAGGTTCGAGTACGATTAATGGATTAATATACACTCGCGGATTACCAAGTGATTATGACAATTGGGCTAAAATAGGAAATAAAGGTTGGAGTTGGGCAGATGTCGAACCTTATTATAAGAAATTAGAGAATATAGAAAACGCAAATAATACCCATTACGGAAAAACTGGACGTGTTAAACTCAGTTTAAGAGAAACACTCACTGAACTACAAGAAATAATAGCACAGACTGTAAAAAATATGGGTATAAAATATTCTAATAGTGAACAACCCTCAGGTCTAATTAAAACACCAATGAATACAGAAGGTGGTAGACGTTGTAGTTCAGCTAAGGCATACTTAACTAAATCAAATATTAAATCGAATTTATATCTAACTCTTAATACCTTAGTTACAAAAGTTATCATTGAGAATCAAACAGCAACTGGTATTGAAATATTAAGAAATGGAGTATCGTTGAACATACATGCAAAACGTGAAGTTATTCTTTCGAGTGGATCCATTAATTCTCCACAACTACTTATGTTATCAGGTGTTGGCCCTAAAAAACATTTAAATGATTTAAATATTCCAGTTAAGAGTAATTTATATGTTGGAGAAAATCTACACGACCACTTAATAGATTTAGGTTTTTATGTGAAACTAAAACCTTTAGAGAAATGTATCGAATGTATGGATGCATTGAGCTACTGCATATATAAAAATGGAAGTTACGCTAAAAATAATATCTTAGATTTAATTTGGTCGTTAAATACGAGGTCTGAACAGATGGAACCTAACGTACACATCCATCTAATTCATTTCTCCCAAGGCCAGGAATTAAATATGTTGCATTTTATGAAAAAGTTCCAAATAAACAACACAGTGATACAGAGTGCTGTCGGAATGGTTAATAATCATGACGTCCTCTTGCTAGCTGCCACTTTAGTTAAACCAAAATCACGCGGTCGGCTTTTACTAAAGTCTACAAATCCTCTAGACTAGCCTCTTATCCAGGCGGGTTATTTCAGTGATGAGAAAAACGAAGACATCGCTTCATTTGTAAACACCGTGGATCATATTAAAGCAATGCTTAACACACGCCCTATGCGAAAACTCAAGCCAGAAATTGTCTACCTAAACCTCGCGGGTTGTAAAAATTTAGACGTCAACACTCGTGACTACTGGGATTGTCACTACAGACACATGGCAGGCACGTGTAATCATCCGGTAGGTACTTGTAGGATGGGACCAGCTGAAGATAAGACTGCAGTAGTTGATCCGAGGTTAAAGGTATATGGTATAAAACGATTACGTGTAGCGGATGCCAGTATCATGCCCACGATTACTAATAGGAATACGAATGCGCCAGCATTTATGATAGGAGAGAGGGCCGCTGATTTAATAAAAGAAGATTATGGATTTAAATAATGTAAATAACGATGTAATAAATATTTGATATTTACTTTTTGTTAATAATTTATATGTAACTACATCTGGCTTATTCGTTATTGGATTCTTCTAAGAAAAAGCAATATAAATTCATTTTGTATTATTATCAAGTGTTCAAAAGAGATGTGTAAAACAATATTAAAATTAGCTTCAAAATAACTCGGTTAAAAAATTAATGAAAAGTTATAATCTTCAATGAAAAACTGTACATTAAGCAGTTTTGCCTAATACTTAACTTAACATGTTGTATTTTATTAGTACGTAACAATTGAAGATAAGGATAATATTTTTTTTAATCGTTAGATCACATTTGAAGGAATAACCAAATGCAATAAATCAGAATGTGGTAGGTCTTTGATTGTCAAGTCTACACCAAGTCTATCTATAGGGTAATATGTATTAAACAACACTGTCTGTTTCACCGTAATTGTTACTACTATTTTCGGATACACCAGGCAACATAACGACTTTAATTTATCTCGATTTTGCCTGGAGTGACATAAAAAGTGTAATGATAGTAAAATTATAAAAGTGTTATCTCTACATAAACCATTTTTTATAAACAGTTTCTTGAAGGATGAAATATTAAGAACAAAAATGTCTTAATTTTATTTTCTTCTTAATACTTCACTGTAGTATCTGTAGTAATTAAAATCTTTATATACCACCTATTTAATTTCACATGTGTTCTCAGAAATCATAAAATATTCAACAAGTAAAATTTTTTTTTATATTGTGGTAGACACTGTTTTAAAAAATTAATAAAAATAAATTTATAAGAAACGTTTTAAAGCAAATGATTTATTATATAACTTTTATGATATTAAGTATTTATTTGTTTTTAAAATACATGTATAATTAATATAAATTTTTTATTTTTAGTGTTCTACAGGTAAATAATTTGCATTTTATTCAAGTATTTTTATAATATATAAATACCCAAGTCATTAATGATTGTGAGTATGTTAACTTAACCAATCTTATTAATTATTATTATCTTACTGACTTTTATGTTTTACTTGGTTATAATAATAGTACAACATGTTTCTATGTAACCTTTAAATTGAAAAGTGTGATGTAGATGTAGTTTGTTTTAAGCTAGTATGAATGTTTTGTGAACAATTAGCTTTTAAATATGTAGTAGTAATAAATATTTAATTTTGCTGCATAAAATTAAGTTTATTTAAACGAATAGTTACTCTCGCTCGTAAACTCAAATGAAATATGTAAGCGTAAACTTATTGGCAGTAATTTCACAACACAATAGGTTACAGTATTATATAAACCTGAATAGAATAGAGAACAATAGGATAAATACACTAATTGTATAAGAGTGGAAAATAATGTATTGCACAATTTTCTATAGCCCTGAATATCATCCATAATATTATAATTTAATTTTAAATTCCTTCAATGTTATAAGGTTTTATTTAACTAATAACGTAACTATGCAAAATAAATTCTTTATTTACTTATTTTAATTGCGATTACGTGCAGAATTGCTTCTTTTTGAAATAACATTAAAAGTAATTTAATTAAATTCTAAAACCAAAAAAAAACACTGATGTGGTAAAATTTTAACAATAAGGAAGCTGAAAATATTTTCTATTAATAGAAATCTGCACAAATTAACTTAATTAAAAATAATGCTACTTAACAAAGGGAGTCGCTCAGCACTAATTGAAAAGTAAATTAGTAAGCAGACAAAACTTGTTTAACTCGACGAAACATATGCAACCTAGTAAACAATATTATCCAACTTGCTTATTTTTTCTTTTTTTTTTTCTTTTGGTAATATTATTTCTTATATATAACAATCTTCTTCCAGCATCGAGCGACTCTTGATATAGTGTGTTTCGATATTGTGACTATTTTGAGCGATTTCCTCCATTTCAAATGACCACGTTGTGTTTGAAATGTACATATAGTGTATAATAAAATCGGTAAAAAAGGATATTTTTAACTATTATTTAAAACAGGTTAAATTACTTTAAGAACTACTAAGAACTAAAATTCATAGTAGGATTAAAATGATTACAAACATGATATCACCGATATAGAGCAAACAGTACTGAATGAACCTGAATTTGGGACTATGGTAATAAAAATAAATCATCAACACGTATACCAGGTAATATCTCATATGATAATAAAAATCTTAATGAACCGAGTGATATTGTTAATGGTTTCACGAAATATTTTCAAACCACCCTTCCACCGCTAAAGGTAATTTAACGTTATCCAATATTTAGTGTAAATCAACAAGACGTCTTAGTGGCTTAAAAAAAGTTGCAACGAAACAGCATTGCAGGTCAAGATAAAATTCCAAAATTCATCGTAAAGGATTGTATTAGTTGCTTTTTAGTGACTTTGACATATTTGTTTAACTTAATAATTAGGTCATTCTGTTTCCCTGAAGACTGGAAAATTGGACTGGTCACACCAGTATATAAAAATGGTGATAAATGTAGAGAGAGACTATACATTCTTCCTTCTTACATTATTTGTAATTTGATTAGTGGCAAAAGTATGGTTTTGTTAAGGGAAGATCGGTAGTTACCAACCTCACAAATTTGACTGAGGATATCTCGTAAAACTTAAATAATCGGAAGCAAGTCTATGTTCTTTACACTGACTTCAGTAAAGCATTTGATACTATAGATCAAAGCATTGTTTTGAATAAACTTAGCAAGTATGGCTGCTCAGCAGAAACCATTTGTTTATTGCGACCGTATCATCTAAAAAGATCTTAGTATGTTGTGTATATGGGGCATTGTTCATATAAATACCTTGTTACTAACGGTGTGCCGCAGGGCTCAAATCTTGGACCTCTACTATTCAATGTCTTTATTAACGATATTACTAGCAATATTCAGTCCAAGATTTTACTATATGGGTCATTCTTTTATAAATCGTACGGATTTGAGAAAAAAAAAATTATCACATTTTTAAATGACACACAATTTTTTTTTCAACACCTTCTTATTAATTTAAACGACACCTATATCGGGATTTTGTCTGTCAATGTATATTTTTCAAAATATTTAAATTTAACATTTTGATAGTTTGCTGGATTCTCCAACATTAAAAATTCATTATCTCTGGTTCTGCTGAACGGATCATTCCCATTCTTCCGGCATTTTATACCTTGTTATGTTAGCTTTTTAGTAGCATTTTGACAGTATTTTATTAGTCCCATTTAATATAAAATAATAACAATTGAATTGTTCAAATGATGTTTTCATGCTTTTACCCAGAACGTATGCAATTTAAAAAAATACTCTAAAAATCTTCATATATCATATATGCTGATGATATATGAAGATTTTTAGAGCTGTTAAATCCATTGAGGACTGTCAGATTCAGCAAAATAATCTGGCTGTTATGCACGAATGGTGCCCTATTAACTCTTTAAATCTAAACTTATCAAAATGTAAGTGCTTGTCTTTTAGTCGCAAGAAGACTCTTTTAATGTATAATTATTCTTTAAATAACCCTTCTCTGGAACGTTGTGATTTGATTAAGGATTTAGGTATAACATTTGACAGAAGTTTATCATTTAATATTTAGATACATAATACAGGGTGACTGACAAAAAACCTTTGGTGCTGTATCTCGCTTATTTTTTATCCGATTTTAATAAATAAAACATCAATATAACCATTTTTAAAAGACTTTAATAGGATCTGAACTGTTATTTTTTTCTCGCACCCAGTTTTTGACAAAATACGATCAACATTTTTTTTTAAATTGCACTGTATATATAGTGTTATTGATTCGCAAGGAGATTTTTTTTCTGAATATAAAATTGTAGACAAATTTATCCATACATCAAACTTAAGTCGAGAAATTGAGGATTAAAAAAATAAATAAAAAGTCAAGTATCCATTGTAAACAATATACAGACCCTATTTTAAATGTCAAAAGTGACAGTGACAGCCATTGATACAATACTGCAACGATTTTTAATTATTTCATAATTAAAATGTTGCAATATTTCAAACACTGTACTAGAATTTTGTGCTTCTACAGAAATCGTTTTTCAGTTTTTGAAATCTTGCAACATTTTTATTATGAAATTATTAAAAATCATTGCAGTATTGTACCAATGACTGACACTGTCACTTTTGACATTTGGAATAGGCTCTGTATATTGTTTACTATGGGTATTTGATTTTTGATTTTTTTTAATCCTCAATTTCTCGACTTTGGTTTGATGAATGGATAAAATCGTTTACAAATTTAGATTCAGAAAAAAATCTCCTTGCGGATCAGTACAAAATATATATACAGTGCAATTTGAAAAAAAAAGTTGATCGTCTTTGGTCAAAAACTGGATGCAAGAAAAAATATCAGTATAGTTCATATTAAAGTCTTTTAAAAATAATTTAATTTAATGTTTTATTTATTCAAATCGGATCAAAAATAAGCGAGATACAGCACCAAAGGTTTTTCGTCAGTCACGCTGTATATGTTAGGAATCTGTTAAGATTCTATTTCGCCTATGTACGCTCCAAATTAGAATTTCTAAGGTTGCTAAGTTTAAATTAACACCGAAATTTATGAAAATTAGGTCCAACAACAAATAAATAGAAGTGAAACGTGCTACAACAAAAGCACATACATATTAGATGGAATTGGAAAATAGAAAATGGTATACTAGGCGTTCTTGTCTAGGCGAACACCTGAAGGTAATGCATATGGAGCTCACAAAACGATTAGACAACATCTGTCTTGATTGTTTTTTGCCGCATCCGTCGAATATCAACTCTCACCAACAGTACATGACCCAAAAGAAAAAGCTGGAAAACGCAATAAATTTTCACAGCACAGTATTACCACCCATATATTCTACCCAAGGTGGAAAAACTTTTCAAACAACGATCAGCGAAGAGGCGAAGAGGAGATCAAGCTGATGGAAAAAGGACTAAAATACTCACCTGCCCCTATTAATCTTAAGAATAATTTTGAAGAATTAGCATTGGAAACGAAAATTGCAATAAGCAGAGGAGGAATAACGGAAAAAGTAGACAAAACTCCTTTGTCAAACATAATAATCAGAGATATTCGGAAATCATCGAATCCGAAACCAATCAGAAATAAGAAAGAACCAACTATTAAACAACTAAAACAGAAGTGTAAGGACCACAATCTCATAATATCTAAAGCAGATAAAGGTAGTACAATTACAATACTCGACAGAAAAGGAATACCTAGACAAGGTAGAAATGTTTATTACGGAGAACAATTTTAAAGAAATCAAAAAAGGTCCTACGACAAAAAAACAAAAACAAATTACGGACATCATAAAACAAGCTTCAAGTATTCTAGGCCAAGAAAAATCTAAACTTAAAGAAATGAACCCAAAAACACAAACCCTATATGGAATGCCAAAAATCCACAAGGAAGACATACCGATGCGACCAGTAGTGTCATATTGCCAAGCTCTGACATACAAAGCTCGTTCATACATTAATTACAAACTACCACAGTTAATACCACACACATCAATTTATTCCATAAAAAAACTCATTTTTTTTCGTCAATAGTACAAAACAGTTAACACTAAACAAAAAAGACATTTTGGTATCATTCGACATTAAAAGTTTATTCACATCAATACCCGTTCCAGAATTAAAAGGTACAGGGTGGACCAAAAGACCGTTTAAATTTGAATCGGTAGCTGCGACGAGCATCGACGGCGGGGTGGGGCGGAGGTGTTACGCAAGAGCGGCCAATGGGAATTCAGTACCATGGCGTCGTTCAGCGATTAACAATATGCGTTCTGTGTACGCAAGTACTATCGCAAGAACGATTCTTTTACTCCAGCGCAGTGAAAATTTTGCGCTCATTACAACACACGGCGTAAAAGAGAAGCTCCATCGATTCAATTGATTCGAAAAAGGGTACAGAAGTTCGAGGAGACAGGTTCAACAATGAATCAATCTCGATTCGGCCGACCTAGAACATCAAGGGATCCCGAAAACGTCGAGCGTGTACGAGCGTCTATTTGTGAAAATCATGGACTCTCTACCGGGAAGCGGTCTAACGCGTTAGGTGTGCCTAGAACATCTTTGATTCGTATTCTTCACAACCAACGATCTTGGATTCAGCAAGATGGGGCAACATTCCACACTTCCAACGACTCTTTAAGTGTTGTTCGTGAAATTTTTGAACAATAAGTGATATCCACAAGAGGTGCCATTAACAGGTCATCTCGTAGCCCGGACTTATCCCCATTGGACTTCATTCTTTGAGGATACTTTTAAAGTAAAGTTTTCAACAGCAACCCAGTGCCCAAGAGGAATTAAAGGAAAATATTCGAAAGGAAATGCTAAAAACACTTGTGAGGCCGAAATTGAACATTTCCGCTCCAGGTTGCAGCAGTGTCAAAATAATCAAGGATCAAATATGGATGAAGTAATTAAAAAAAATCCCTATTTGTGTACTTTAATAATAAATAGAAAGTTTTTATCTCACATAACTAGTTTCTTTTAAATCATCATTTGAAATGTAAACGAACTTTTGGTCCACCCTGTATAATCAAGAACTCAATAGAAATTCAATATATAAAATTATCGATTGTTGTCTAGAACAGAATTATTTTCGTTTTAAGGACAAATTTTACCTCCAGAAAGATGGTCTTTCAATCGTCACCACTATTTGTAGAAATCTTCATGAAAAACTTTGAAGAAAAATTGTTGGGCAAACAAACATAATACATTGGTGTCGATGCGTGAATTATGTGTTCTGCACATGGGGAGGTTCGGACCGACAACTGGATATGTTTTTAAAATCACTTAACAACACCAATAAACATATTCAGTTCACAATAGAAAAAGAACAGAATAGTATAATCAACTTCTTGGATAACAAATGACTCGTTCCAATCACACCAAATTAAAAAGTCAGCATTTAATTCATAAATTCACCGCCTTTTAGCTATACCAATGCCGGAGTAAGCTAAAAGGAATTAAACACAATAATACAAATAGCCAACAACAACGTATATGACCAAAACCTTGTAATTAGGATGTTAAAAAGTAGAAACGTTTATTAGTGAAAAAATTACTATACAACGAAGAGGAAAAAAGAGACAACGAAGGAAGCATATTTGCAGCTATACCATTTGTAAACAACACTAGCACAAAAATAAAGAGATAGTTATTAGCACTCAACATAAAAGTAACAATAACAAACAGAAAACATTTAGAACAAAAAATCATAAACAACAAAATAGGAAATGCAGACCCACTTAAAATATCAGGTGTATACAAAATACAATGTTTAAATTGCAAAGGTTATTACATACGGAAAACGGGAAGAAATTTTTGAAACAAGGGAACGCGATCACAGAAGAACAATTATAAACAAGCACTGGATTAGCCGACCATTGCATAACCACAGGACAACACATAGAAAAGGTCGGAAGCTCAACTTATTAGAGGGATTGGAGATTAAGAGGGCCATCAGTAGGGGGGATTACTTTTTTAATAATCAGCACGAAATCGTCAGTACCGATAATATCATTAATGAGAAAATTTCATACAATTAACTATAATTTGTATATATATTACGATATTTTCATTTACAATTTAGTTGTAACTTTGATAATGATCCGTAAGGAGCGAAACACGTGTCAGTTATCCGAAAACAAAGAAATGCAACATATGTGTTTTACTTCTCCCAATTAGCTAAGAACATATCCTCAGGACATTTGATTTTAAAACACTTCTTTATCGACGTAATTGTGCGGGAGTATTATTTTTACGAAATATTGTTAATAATTTAATAGACGTTCCAAACATATTACGTCGTCTAATGTCCCAAGAATACTGGTATGAATAGTTTAGCTTTCAGTTATGTGTTATCAAATATTAATACTATCACACAGCTATATAATAAGGTTCATTGTTTTGTTGATATTTATAATTACTCCTTCGCAGTTATGCTGAGGAAATTTGAAAACTTATTATAGAGTTCATTATAATTTAAGTTTGTTGGTCAATTTGATAAATTGTTGTTTCGTTTTTTTAGTGTGCATGTGTATGTGTATATATAAAATTTGTCGAGTAATGTTAAGATTCCCTTTAATTGGATATATGCATGTCTGTTGGAAAATAAATGAATTATTTTTTGACAAAGTTAAATCTCCATCTCTAAAAGATGGAAAATATGCCTAAAATAAAACAAATATTAATGCTAAAAAGAATGCAGAGAATTCTTGGACTGTCAATGCCTGTCGGGAATATTGGTTAGGAAGATCATCGGACCGCATGAACTCCGCCCAGTTTCTTCTGTCCAAAATTTTAGTATGTTATGTATTTTTTTATATATTCATGTGTATTGTGTTTGGAAGAAAGCTAAAGCATAATAAATAAATAAATATTATTATTATAACAATGTACTCTCTGTAATACATTATGTCGAAAATGGTCCTCCTTGAATTAACAATCGCATTGACCTGATGTTCACTCTAATTTTTACCGTTGTTTATTAAGAATTCTCCATGTATGTACCTGTAATTTTTAGTTAAAATTACATTTAGTTTTGATAAAGGCACGTTAATTTCATTTAAATTTGACATGTATAACGAAGTAGAAGCCTCCAGAATCAAGTAAATTTCTTGTTCTGAGTTTTATTGTTGTATAGTAACTTTCTTGTACTATTTTGTTTTGTAGTTTATTTCTAGTGATAATTTCATTTATAATTATTTCTTTATATTTTTGTTTCTTATACAATTTGATACTTAAAAAATGGTTTGAATCTATTTTAGATCTTATGCGAGCTGTTTACGATAGAATTTTATAATTCATAAATATATATTCTATAATTTGTTACTTATTTATACAATGATTTTATAGTAAGGCAAATATTCATTTTCTGCTACAATTTAAATTTTCAGAGCATTAGGGTATACTATGCTTACAGCTAAGATTTATAGGTTAGCATAATTTTGTGGTTAAACTATTCTTATGATGCATAGAAAAGTACAAGAAAACTGAATTTAAAAGTATTATATCATACATCATAAGATATGACTTGCATTTTAGAAAACTATTTTATGCTTCAAGCCATTTTACAATATAATAATTTATGAAACTATAAAACAGTAACTGATATGTCTAATCTTGTTGGTAATTCTGTGGATTTGAATACATTTAAAGTAAGTAAATCAGATATTTTCAATGCAATTGCTAATTTAAGTGAATCTTGCAAACCTGGGTATGATGGATTGTGTCAGTATTTTATGAAAAGGTGCATATTTTCGCTGTGTACTCCATTGTATATAATATTTTCAAAATCCATAAACACTGGCGTTTTCCCAGATTGTTGGAAGCATAGTTTCATTGTTCCATATTTTAAAAATGGCTCGAGAGAAGATGTTAAGAACTACCGTTGTGTTTGCTTGCAATCTGTAATCCCAAAATTGTTTGATAAGTTGATTGCTGAGCAACTTATATGGTCAAGCAAATCTTTAATTTGTGACGAACAACATGGGTTTATTGAGGGTAAGTCTACTGTGACTAATCTATTGTGTTTTCAATTTTATATCTTAAATGCCTGGGGAAGTGGCTGCCAAGTTGATGCAATATACACAGACTTTGCAAAAGCCTTTGATCGTGTCAACCACTGTAACTTAATTAATAAACTTTGTCATCTTGGGTTTGGGCCAGCTGTTACAAACTGGCTTCACAGCTATTTGAATGGGAGACAACAATATGTAAAAGTTAATAATTTCATTTCTAAAGCAGTTAAAGTATTATCTGGGGTCCCTCAAGGGTCACATTGTGGCCCTATTTTGTTTTTGTTATTTGTTAATGATATTAAAACATATATTTCTCACTGCAAGGTTTTATTATTTTCCGATGATTTGAAATTATTTCGTAAGGTATCTAGTCCATCAGATCAATTATTGATCCAAGAAGATCTTTGTAGTTTAAGTAAGTGGTGCGACGACAATAATTTATTCATGAATATTAACAAGTGCTCTTATATTCAATTTTATAAAAGTAAAGGTTTGCCTTCTAACTATTTTATGAATGGCCATAAACTATCACAAGTAGATTATGTTCGTGATCTTGGAGTCATTTTTGATTGCCAACTCGCATTTAACAAGCATAAAGAGACCATATGTCGTAAATCATTACAAATATTAGGATTTATTAATAGATTTGGAAAAGATTTTTCAGTGGACATTTTAAAAATTTTATACTGCTCATTAGTGAGGTCCCAACTGGAGAACGCTTCTAGCGTTTGGTTTCCCTACTATGAAAATTCCGTCAACGAAATTGAGCGAATTCAAAATAAGTTTTTAATGTGTATGTTTTATCGTACAGGAGCAATTGGTGTATCCTATAGTCGCAGTAATATGCTTATTTATCTTAATCTAAGATCATTAAAGGATAGACGTATAATAATGGACTTATGCTTCCTTTACAAAATCTTGAAGTATAAAATTAAGTGCGATGATATACTTGGTCGTATTAATTTTAATGTATTTAACAGTACGCGTGGTCAAGTTCCGTTTCGTGAAAACTTTCATCGATCCAACTACGGCAGAAATGAACCTGTGAATAGGATGATGCGGTCATTTAATAATGTTGTTAAATTGAACAAAAATTGTAGTTTAGATGTATTTAGTATATCCTTTAGTTTATTTAAAACATGTTTGTATAATATTAAGTTAGCCTAATTTATATAATATTTTTTAATTTTTTTGTTTTGTTTATAGGTAGTATGTATTTATTTAGTATTAATTTTGATTTGTTTGTATTTACTCATATATTCTATTTTGTTTAAAAAGGTGTACCGTTGATAATAATAAATAAATAAATAAATAAATAAATAAGTAAATAAATAAATAAAGCAGATTTAGTTAACGAATAGGCAATAAAACGGCAAAACATTTTTTTTTTATTATCAAACTTATGATAATAATGAAAATAAAACTTCGTTATAAATTTGGCGGCAACAAATATAATGATGACTTATGTAGTCGTGAAGCGAATTTATACAAAATAGAATACTAGAATAGTGTAGCAGCCATTTCTCTGACGGTAAGTTAAAATTGCCCATCAGCACATTTATGTTACTTTCTAATGCTAAAATGAGCATTTAATTATACTAATGTGGTTATGTAATGGTTTCTAAAGTCTCCATTAAACAAATATACATTATAAATTTAATTTAATAATAACGTTATAAAAAAAAACAAGACTTTATGAATAAGTGGCTAAAAAATTGCATGAACCTTTTTTTTGGAAACTAAATTACGCAAATTGATTTAACATCAATCATAATCCTTCCTATCTATGTCATTGTTAGTTAACGTGAAAGAACAAGAACAAACTGCAACATGACAATCAGAAGTTCGGTGCTTTCTTTATACTACCAAGATTCCCAATTGCTAAAAACAAAATAAAAATAATCAAAAAGGACACGCCACCTTTCTGATTATTTTTATTGTTTATAAATGATTATCTGTTATTTTCCCATTTTAATTTTATCAGATCTTGATAATTGTGATTAATACTTGAATATTTAACAGTATTTGTTTTGATCTCCAAATTAAAATGGTTTTTTTTTTGGCCTCGGAAACTAGTCCATATGGCCAGCTCAAAGTATTATAGTTAGGATAAAACTAGGTTACAATTTTTCACGTTAAGGGGTCTTTCAAAACGTCTTTTATCATTTTCACAACACAGTACTAGACCACGGAATAACGGGTTATAAAACACAGGTTAAAACAGAGGAATGATTATATTTTTATTTTCGCATTTTTAACAAAATTAATTAAACAATCTAAAACATTGGTACTGTTCATAGACAGAAGGTGGACAATATTTAATGGAGGCAGTAACTTTAAACCGTAAAATGGTTTCATTCAGGATTAAACGATAACCACACGATTAAATAAGTTGACCTACTTGATAGGTTCTTAATTAGTTCTATAATAGAAAACTTGTCATATCATACCATATGATGGCTGTAAATTATATGCAATTATAGTTTCTACTTGGTTTCCTCAAAGCTCCAATCTAGGACCTAACATGTCCCACATTAACCTATGCTGTTTGCCTTTAAGTTTACAGTAAAAATAAAATCATTTTCGTATTTATTATAATATATTTCCGAAAGGATCGGAAGCATTACAATGTTTCCATGTTAAACATTTAATATTCTAAAAATAAAAACTTCGCTTTTATATTTTTATGTATGTCGGTAAAAATATTAATTATGGTATATGATTATTAATACTTAATTATAGTATTTAGAAATATCGAGTTCCTTCTAGTATCCTTAAATTTTTATTTTATGTCAATGTGAGATTGTTGTTAAATTTAACATCGCAATATCTACTGCTCTGCATAATTTTAATAAGTTAATGCAGAAACTTATGTTTGTTTTTCTTCTGTTTTGAATTATGAATTTGTTTTGCAAATCTGATTCGAACAAAAAAATTATCTTTTGGAGAGTGAAATAAATGGTCTTCGTCAAAGAATCTTTGTTGGAGCACTAGAGTCGGTAATATACTGATAAAATTAATGCAGGAGATGTAGCTGAGCTTAACCACCTAATACAGAGGTTCCCAATGCTGTTTTTGAGAATTATTTTAGAAGATAATAAATTTATACAGATATATTATGTATAAACTGAGAAATTTAACAAACAACATTTAGGCTTAAGTTTAGTGTATCCATAGAAGAAAATATGCTGTAACAGTAATATTTAGTAATTTTTGAAAAATATAAAAATCAATATATTGACTTTAGATTTGCATATAATTCTGATTATGTACAAACCCAATTGATGTCTTTAAAAAAATCATGTCATGATTATTGAATCATTAGAATTAATACATTGTAGTTAAATACAGACACAGAAAATATAAATTGTAATAATATTTGCTTATCGTATCAATTACAATCACTGTATTTAAGGAAATATATTTTTTAATTTTCGACGATATATAAATACCTAAACGAAGTGTGCAAGGCGACAATAAATAGTGACACTTTCACCAACACCGTTATTTACTGCCATTGCCCCAGTTAAATGTTCCACATTAATGCAACTTCTTGCAATTTACCAAATTTAAATGACGTAAATACTTTTTTGCTTGTTTCACATTCTACTGAGTTTATTGACCAAGGTGAAAATGAATTTTTAAATCTTCCTAACTAAATAGTAGTATTTAATAATACAATAATTAAATATCTATTTATAATAAACAAATATTATGTATGTAATTATTTCGTGATAAATCTTGCGTGTTGGTTTGAGAGTTTTCTTGACGTTTCGGCGACATCGCACTCGCCATCTTCAGGAGTGAACAGTTTAAAACAGCTCCTGAAAATGGCTAGAGACAAATTTTATATTTAACGACTCTCAATTCGGCTTCAGGCATGGTCGGTCCACAATATGGTAATCAGTAACTTACTAGGCCTAAGTAAAGCATTCGACTGCGTTAATCATGGTATACTGCTCAGGAAATTATACTGCTATAATTTTAGCCCTACTAGCTGTAGATTATTACTCTCATATTTAGCCGACCGCAGAAAGAGCGTTCTTTTTAACGGAGAATCCTCTAGCGAGAGGAACATCGTGCAAGGCGTGGCTCAAAGGTCAATCCTGGGCCCAATATTGTTTTTGTTGTACATAAATGACCTTCCTGCGCAGTTTTCATCAGCCTCAATGGTTCTTTATGCCGATGACACCAGCATATCCTTAAATGGACGTTCCGCAGAATACGTAAATGTACAATTACTAACTTACATGGATACAGCAATCTCCTGGTTCAACTGTAATCGATTAAAATTAAATAATCAGAAAACAGTAAAAATGACTTTTTCACTAAAAGCCGACGCAGCCTCACAAAGATTATCCACTAAATTTCTGGGACTAGATTCACATTTAACATGGCAGTCCCACGGACTAGAATTAGAAAAGAAACTGTCAAGGAATGTGTATCTTTTACAAAACTTGTCCAGATCTGTCGGTTCAAAAATTTTGATAAACGCCTACTATTCGTATGTAAATACCCATATACTGTATGGGATAATAATATGGGGCCATTCTGGGTTATGAACGATATTTTCCGAATTCAAAGGCGAGCGGTTCGAATATTAACCGGACTCTCATATAGAGAAGAATGCCGAGAATCTTTTATAATATGCAGAATACTCACAGTCCCTTGTATCTCTATATTAGAGTGTCTTATGTACATTAAACACAACGTTAACGAATTTACCTTTAATAAAAATTACCACAGCCATGAAACTAAGGTCAAAAAACGATCGAAGATTGCAGCGGTTCAGATTATCAAAAAGCAAAACAGGTAGTCGTTACTATTGTGTTAAATTCTTTAATATATTACCAATTGAAATTCAGCGATTAGAAATAACGAAATTCAAAAGCTGGTGCAAGAACTAACTAACCAGTAATGCATTCTACTCATATGAGGAATATATTAGTAGCTTCACTGTCTAGGGTCGATAATTGTAATTTAAATTTATTTTAAACTGTTTTGTAATGTGTCCTATACAATGTTATTTTAACGATTTTACTTATTTATATATTTATTTATCATATTTTATATTCAATATTTTACACTTTACATTTTACACTTTGTTTTTAAGTTTTAAATTTTGTAAATTATATTTTATAGTTGTTTATTCTGTGAATACCTATGTAATGTTATTTAATCTTTTATTTCTGTATTTTATTTATACAACTAAATCTTAATATGTGATTCACATGTCTAATGTTATTTTAATTGTGATAACAATATGTTAATATGTTATTTAACCATTCATTTTTTTGTTATTTATTAAAAACTATGTATGTCATTTGACATGATGTTCCTATACTGTTAGCTCTAAGAATTTAAAATGATGTAATCTGTGTTATCCCATTATTTATTGACTTGTGTAAAAATTATTGTTTTTTGGCACCAATAAACTATTGTATAATAATTACATACCATAAATATAAAGCTATTTATTTTTTTTTAATTTCTTGACGTAATCAGTCAAGGACCAGCCAGAAATTATCATATAATATTAGCTAAACAACGAATTTGTGATTAGATAGAGAAGACCAACCTCAGCGCGTGAAACCTGTTATGCACTGCTTGCCAGTTCAGTGGAATTTTAAACAGTTGTATTATTTTGAACAAAAATTAGTGAGATGACTTAATATTTCCACGATTTAATGAATAGAATATTATACCATTCAAGTAAGTACATTTTATAAAATCATCATTATCTACTTTTTTTTAAATATATTTTGAATAATAGAAAATGTAACTTTTTAAGAAAAAACAGAAAATATTTCGTTAACCTACAACAAATGAGTGTTATTAAGACTACAATGTCAACCAATGTTCAACCAGTGATTTGTTTTGTAGTCTTAATAAGACTCATTTCTTGTAGATTTACGAAATATTTTTGTGTTTTTCCTAATTATTAGTTAATTTTCTACAACGTAAAGGGCTTATTTATTCTTATTATTGTAACTTTTTTTGTAACTTTCCCATATTTAAATTTCTCCTAAAAGAAAATGTGACACTTTTTAAATGTTCTTTACTTTTTGTTGTAACCAGTAGAACCTTCCTCATAGATTTTTGGTAGTGACCAAAAGATCTATTGCAAATTCCTTCTATTACTTATATTATACAGGGTGCGGCAACAAAACTTCCTTTTTTCAAAACTTTATAAAACCTATTGTATGAGTAAAAAAAAATATTTGGTTTTTATAATGTAGGCACATACGTAAAGATTTGTTTTACATAGTTTTGAAAATCAAATCTAGTAGTTGACGTTCCCTATTCTTCATACACTGAGTAAACCGATTTCTGGCGTTTGTCATAACTTTCACCAGTATATCAGGGGTTATGTTGGCAATTTCTTCCTGGATGTTGGTCTTCGGATCTTATAGGGTTCACATAAATACGGGATTTCAACCGATAGAAAAACATCTCAAGGGGCCAAATCGGAAGACCGGGCCAGCCATTAAAAATCGCCCTTAATTGAAATTACGTGCTCTGAGAAGTGTTCTCTCAAAACAGCCATCGATACTCTTGAAATGTTAGCCCTTGCACCATCTTGTTGGAACAAAAAGTGAAGGGACAACTCATCTAGCCGTTGAAGAAAAAAATCCTCTAACATGTTTACATACCGGTCTGAATTCACTGCAACTTCATTTTCCTCGCAGAACCAAAGACCAATAATTCCTGCTGAAGAAATTGTAAACCACACTGTGAGTTTAAGTGAATGCAGAGGACTTTGATTCAATTCTCGAGGATTGGTGTCAGCCGAGTATCTTTTTTTTATCCTCACGAGGTGGTGTCGCTTAGCGTCCCTGGACTGCGGTCTCCGTGGTCCTTTTGTGCGCCTCTGGCTGTTTTACACCTTTTGAACTCCTGTATCTTCTAAGAAGTCCAGGAGTTTCTGCCAGGGGATATTCCTTAGCTCTTCTACAGGAAGCATGGGCTTCCCGAGTTTTGCCTTGCGTTCTTGTTTGTAGACTTCGCAAGTGCACAGTAGCTGTTGGGGAGTTTCCTCTTCTTCCAGACACCCACGGCATAGGGGGCTTTTCTCAATGCCCATCCTATGTTTGTGCTTGTTCAGGTCACAGTGCCCAGTGACTAGTTCTGTGTTTCTTCTTAGTTTCAATATGCTCAGTCTAGACAGCTTCAACATGCTGTCAGGTACCGGACCATCTAGGAAGAGTCTCGTATGCCTCATTCCATTTTGGTTTTGCCATGCCTTTTTGCGCTCCTCTACTAACTTGCGTCGGAATATTTCCTTTCCGGTTTCATGGGGTATACCGAAAGCGGGTTCAGGTCCTATGAATTCACCTGCTGCTCCTTGTTTAACCAGCAAGTCGGCCCCAAGTGTCCAATAATTCTTTGGTCGTTGGGTATCCATACTAGCTGTGTTTCTCTTGTTGTCGCCAGTGCGTCCAGTTTGTTTATGCAAGTCATGACCAGCCTAGACTGCACTATCGGTGAGGCTAGCGCTTTTATGGCTGCCTGGCTATCTGTCATAATGGTAATTGGTCCTTTGTTAAGTCCCGACTCCATTACGTGACACCAGTCAATGGCGGCTATTTCGGCCTAGAAAATAGAGGCATGCTTCCACAGAGCAATCGCGAATTGTTTGCTCCGGTTGTGGCCCTATCTGTGTACCAGATGGTCCCTTTACTCGTTCCCGGGTATATTCCATTTGTCCATTCACTCCGCTGTGGTATGATCGTTTTAAATCTGCGGGATGGGTGTACGATTTTGGTGAAATCGGACCTCATTGTTAGTGTCTCTTATTCTTGTAGTACTTTAAATGTTGCCGGTCTTCATCACCCCATATTTAAAGTATGTCTACTTATGTGCATCCTATAGACTGCCAGTCTAGTCCAGTAGCTCATGTTTTGTTTGTTAACGGATCCACATAACTTAAAATGAAAAAATGAAAAAAACAATATTGTCCTCAGAAACGACTTCGAGAAGTCGGAACTTTGTCGAAACAAAACTTTATAGTCCCCTCTCTCGAGCGATACCACTAACGTTCTGCTACGACATCAACCGACAAAATGGCGCATATTTTGAATAAGGAAGTTATGTTGTCGCACCCTATATATATTATATTCCTATGGATATAACCACCTTCCATAATTTCTGCCCTTAGTTTTTTTAATATGCAATATAGTAGTACATTTTATAATACAAGAAAATTCTAACTATTTTAATTCTAGCGATTATTTTACAATTTGTTTCAAAACCTTTTCTTTTAATTTTATGAGGTGTTCTATTATAGAACCCTTAACAGTATCATTCTCAATCTCTTTTATATCTCAATCACTATTTTAATCATTTTCCGTTTTTAAATTAATTTTGTTTATATGTTTATAGGTTTTTAAAATTTTGATTTGAATTTAATATCTGCGTTTCTGTTGAATGCTTTAGTTCATGCTTAAGTAACAAAATCAAGTTAGGAAGTTCTCGGCCGTTTTTTCTGCTAATTGACAGAGTTTATAAGTAGTGTTGTCCATTGTACCTAACTAGTGAAGATGGTACTTTACTAAACGCCTGTCTTATCTCGCCTTTAGTGTGGCGCAAGAGCTGTTTAGCTCTGCTTAGCGAGAGGTCTATAAACATTTTGGATTACCTTTGATCTCTGTCTTTATCCAGTGCCCTGTTTTCCATTTTGTTTCCCATCCTTGGGCTACGCCCTTCCTATGTGCTTTTGATAGCCCACATGCAGGCTTTGTAGGCATATTCTTTGCTTATTATACTTGAGTGGTCTAGTACCTACAATAGAATAAGTTTGTTACCTTTGGCCAATTGGTTTAGAGATTGTTTACAGTTACAAGCAGTTTTGGAATTGAAGCTATACGCTTCGAGGTTATTAAGAGCACCCTGACTATCTGAGATCAGACAGATGTGTACCCCTTTGTAGCTATTTTTCATACAAACTTAAGCACATCTTTCCAAGGCTGTAGGACTGATGGGACTTGTCCGAGAGGAACTAATTCCATGTATTTAGGACCGTATTTATGCCTTATATGAGGTTATAGAGTTATGTTTTAGTTTTTTGATTCGATTAAGGCTGTCTTGGCGCATAAAAGAGCGATATGAATTAAACCAGATTCAGAATTTCTGACTGCCCGAATCTATGTCCTGTACCATGCCAGTCCAGTCTCATCGCACTAATTAAACCTTCCTTCTTGATTTGCTCGTGCAGAATAGATAAAGTAAAGTTTCTATTAATACAGATAGGGTGGTGTGCATAGCCCCTGTGATGTTAAAACAGGTCATACTCTGAAGGGTTTAAAGTTCTTTTGTGCCGTTGCTTGTTTAGTCTTGACCCATCATACTAGTGAGTCATATGTAATAATGGGTCTTACTACCATAATGTACATTCTTGGTCCCCGTGAACTGCCAAAGAGTCTGGGTTTTTTCTAGGTGCGCGTTCCAATTAAGTTTCCAATCCAGTTTTAAACCTAGATCTTTCACCTGATCGGTAGGCGAAAAGTTTTCTTCTTACTTTAGGAGCTTTGATATTCAGCTTCCTACAATTAGTAAAAGGCACTACCACAGTTTTGTCAGGAACTACATTAAAGCCTTCCCTCAGACACCATTTTATTATGGTATTGAGGGCGTGTTCGCCTAGAGACAACGTAACCTTGCGTACAATAACCCTTTCAATCAAGATCAGCAGGGGCTATAGAATGCCACCATGCGGGAACCCTTTTGCTGTGGTTACCGTTTCAGATTCTCTTGTATGGCCTTGATCCATTTAATTGTAAGTATGTTGATAAACTTCTTGATGACCTTTTTTCCCACGGTTTTGAGGGTTATGTTGTTAAACACATTTTTAATATTCACAAAAATACCTAATTTGTTGCAGTGAAGCTTTTTTGTCTGCTGAGAGGCTATGAAGTGCATTCAGAATAGATTTGCAAGGTTGATATGCAAAATGCTGCCTATGGAGCAGATGCATTTTTTGCAAGTATTCTTTTATATTTCTAAAATTTTGCAGCAATTTATTATCCAGTTTCCACAGAATTTCTGTTGAATTGATAATGTCGCCAATAAACAAAGCAGTTTTTAAAATATAGCCTTCATTTTGCAGTGCTGCTTTAAATCTCCTCCTTTGTGTTTTTTCATTTTAACATCTATTGTGAAGATCAGTCTACGCTTTTAGTTTTAAATAGCTAAAATATTGTCAAATAAAGCAAACAAAAAATTTAGTGCAACGCTAAGAAAATATATGGAACCTTTATGGTATTATGTTGTTCTTACGGTTTACCTGAGGATTCCAAATAAAACTCCGTTTCCCTGTTTTCAACTGACGCTGATGAAACTGGTCCGTGACTGTTAGTGACAGAGAACAATAACAATTTTAGTTTTGTTAGTTTCGACAAATTCAACTTGTCATTATAGCCGTTCAATTGTAACAAGTGTTAGTTGATTTATTTTAAGTTATCTAGAAATATTACGAAATGAGAGGCTTCACAGTAGCCAACTTAATTAAAAAAATAATTTGGTGTGCGAGAAATGTAAGGCGTTCATCAATGGGAATTAGGTTAGTTAATTAGTATAGAAGGGTGTTAGACGGATTATGTATGCGATTGAGGGTTTGTCTAATTTTTATAAGTGTACGAAGGGCTGATCATTCAGATATATGAACGAAAGGACACAAGGGCGAAGTTTTTGAAAAAAGATGGCGGCGTAATCAAGAAGAGGTCGGCAGATCCTTTCGATTTTATTATTATGCCATAATTTTCATAAATAAGGCTTACAAAATAGCGAGCTATTTTCTTGACACTCGCTTTAACGTTTTGGGAATGGGTTTTAAATGTTAGTTTGATGTCAACTGTAATTCCAAGTGATTTGAAAGAATGTGGAATTTATTCGGGTTGATGGTTGTTCTCTATGTTGCAAACCATAACAAATATACCTAAAAATAGAATTGGCACAGTCGGTAGGATTTTCAAAGAACATACAGGAGCTTATCGATGCTTTGTTTATATCATCAAGTTATCAAAGACCTGTTATCATTTTCTTATAATAAGAAATCAGGAGTCTACTTGCTAGAATATGGTGATTGCCTTATAGTAAATGTTGGACATGCCGCAGCTTTGAAGAAGGCGAAAAAAGGTTATCCAATAAGAAAACAACGTCTTCATACGCCAATCACTTAATTGATAATAATCACAATTTGATTAGAAATTTTAAGATTTTGCATACCTGTGATAAAAGTAAGAAAGTAAACTTTTTCGAACAATTAGAAATTAATAAATTCAATAAACGCGTTTTGTTACTAAATGATCAAACAGATGTTAATAATTACCCACTTTTAAATTAGTAAAACCTTAATTTAGTTAAATTTTCACAATTATACACAGTTCCCCTCCTACACAGTTTAATATTTAAGTAATAATTGTAGTACGTAAAATCCAATTATCATCTGCCTGATGAAGCCACTCTGTGGCGAAACAATTGTCGCAGTGCGTCGACATTAAATTGTGTAAATTCTCAAAACCCAATTGTTTAATTTTTTACCTATTTTATTGTCTTTAAATTTGTAAATTTTCAAATATGGCGCTTATTAAAATGAGTTCGTATACTGAATTAATCGAGGTCAAAATGAAATGCCATATTTGTCAACGGTTCAGCGGTTTATAACCCATAAAAATAAGTATAATTATTATTATCAGTCGTTTCTGTATATTTTGGTAGTCATTCATTTATTTTTATTTAAAAGATTCTAATTATCGACAAAATTGGAAGGAATATATGAATATTACTTAAGCGTAGTGTTAATTAACTTTTTTTATATATTTTTAAACATTTATTTTTTTTCGCGATTGAAATGTCTCAGTGTTATTCAGGTACATAAAGCGGACAGTCAAGGTGAAACCTCTCTAGATTACGATATCTACTGTATGTATATAACCCATCAGTATAACATTTATTTGCCAGATATAATAAGTGTTCACAGACATTGGCATACAATAGCTTAAATGAGGTTAAAGAATAACTGATCTAAAACCCTCTTTACTATACAAGGTAAAACAACTCGTTTTAATCACCAATTATATCATTCGTATATTATGTACATTTAAAATAAAATATATTATTAAGAAAAACTATATGGGTACGTGGAAGAACAGTGATCTGAGAGTATTCCCATTTAAATATTTATACTTCGTGATACATTTTTATGATTCAAAATAAAATGAATAACTTTGTTAATATCACTTGTTACTATAGTTTCGACAACTTCAACTTGTCATGATGAACCAATTCATATTTTAAATAACAGTTTTTAAAATATTAATTGTTTGATAATGACGAACTGAAGTAATCGAAACTATAGTAACAAGTGTTATTAAAAATGTGATATTGACAAAGTTATTCGTTTTATTCCAATTTATTAAAGAGTATCGTTAGTGTTTTTGTAGTTATGATGTAATGTTCTTTTTAGATAAATAAAGCTCTTTGTCATTATTATTATTAATAAATAATATATTTGGTTTCAATGCGAATTTGCAGGTTTTAATAGGGAAAAAAGTGTTCCAACGGTAATCTGAAGAAGACCAGTGCAACTTGGTCGAAACGTTGGAGAAGTTTTTTTTCAGAACTATAAAAACTTGCAAAATCAAAGATGTAATCCGAAATGCAATCACGCATATACACTTTGTCACCTGAAATTTTGAATACGAGTAATGAAATGCGTTTGTATTGTATCTTGATTATTATTATTGGTTGCCATGGTTATTGCTGCAATATGCATGTCAATTTGACTTACATAGCTTCAAAATATTATAAGAAATTTTATAATCTTCTGGGATATTGTTTGGCTCAACAAAGAGATGTTTTTCAACATTTAATAAGATAAACTTTGTAGTTATTTGTTATTCCTTACGTCAGAATTGTATTTGTAAAAATTGTAATATTTAAATATCCTGTAAATATTTTTCATTTTGATTCCCTATTTTATTGCAAATTAGAAATTACTGTTTATTTCCCGTTGGCCAGTGAATTAAAATATGTGACTCAGCTAGGCAAAAAACCTAGCGTGGTAATTAAGTAACAAGTAATGAATTAAAATACCCGTATTCAAAATTTCAGAGAACAACGTGTATGTATGAATAGTTGCAAATTACAAACTCATTAGCTTTAATTGTATATTCTTTACATATCATTTAAGCAATGTATGTAAATATTTAATTTACATACCTTATTAAAATAACCCATATAACTATGTTTTTTTGATATGTTAATAATTATCATCTGGTTTATAAATAACAAGTTACAAAAAAGAGTATTTGTTTTCAGATCGATGGAAGCTTTTTTGAAATTGGTTGGCATATTTTATGCCATGTGTGGTTTGAACCCAGATCCATCATTTCCTCAAGACTACGGCCCGCTTCTAAATAATAAAACCGTTTTTGATTTCATTGTCGTGGGCGCAGGTTCTTCTGGCTCTGCTGTGGCTTCAAGATTGGCCGAAAATCCGAAATGGAAGGTTTTATTGGTAGAAGCCGGAGACTACCCAGGTGCTCTCAGTGAGGTGTTTAATTTCACTAAAATTTTAAAAATATTTGTATTTACAAAAATTAATTCGAAAGGTTATAATATTTTTAATCGTTTCTTTTCCATTTGAAATATATTAACTTGATAGTTTATAAAATTAAGCAATATATTTAAAAAAATAATATCTAAATTTTAACTCGGACACTTTCTCGGCATTAATATTTTATTACAAACTAATTGTCAATATTTCAGGTACCATTACTATCTCAATTTCAAGTGGGAACTCAAGCCGATTGGCAATATAAATCTGAAAAATTGGATAATGCATGTTTAGGGTATGCTGATGAACGAGCTCATTGGCCTAGAGGTAAAATTTTGGGCGGTTCGAGCACAATCAATACAATGATATACACTCGCGGTTTAGAAAATGATTACGATAATTGGGCCAAACTTGGAAACACAGGATGGAGTTGGAAAGATGTAAAACCGTATTTTATGAAACTGGAAAAATTGAAAAATTCAACCAATACTCATTATGGAAAATCTGGACGCGTGCAGTTAACTTTAAGCGAAACTCCAACACCAATCCAAAATATTTTAATAAAAACAGCAGAAAATATGGGTGTATCATATACACCAAATGAACAGACCTCTGGTATGTACACTGTACCTTTCACTATTGGAGATGGTAGGCGTTGTAGTTCTGCAAAGGCGTATTTGAATAGACATCAAAATAAACGTAATTTGTACATAGCACTAAAAACGTCTGCTTTAAAAGTTATTCTAAAAAACTCTACTGCTACTGGTATTGAAATATTAAGATTGGGAAAGCGGGCTAGATTGAGGGTAAAAAATGAAATAATTTTATCCGGTGGGGTAGTTAATTCCCCGCAACTGCTAATGTTATCAGGTATAGGTCCGAGTGAACATTTAAACTCTTTGAACATTAATGTTGTTCAAGATCTACCAGTAGGTGAAAATGTACATGACCATGCACTAAATTTAGGCATTTTCGTAAAAGTAAACCCGCAAGGAAATGATGGTATTGAAATCGTTGATGCGCTTAAGTATTGCATCTGGAAAAATGGATCATTTGCGACCAATGTAAATTTTGATTTTATTTGGTCGTTAAATGCTAATAATAATAACGAAGAACCTAACGTACAAATTCATCCCACGTATTTTATGAAAGGCGATAAATTAATTATAAGTAGTTTCATGAATATGATGTCATTTAATAAGACTTTGATTCAGAACACTGCGAGTATAGTTGATTCCCATGATGTGTTATTCTTAGTTATTCTATTAGCCAAACCTAAATCACGCGGAAGTATTTTACTAAAATCCACAAACCCTCGAGACTATCCTTACATTCATGCCCGGTACCTTGCTGATAATAATGACGACGATATTAATACAATGATCAACACAGTCGATCACCTTAAGAAATTGCTAAATACGTCACCTCTTCGAGAACTAAACCCTGAAATCGTATACCTGAATTTGCCAAAATGCCAAGGTATTGATGTAAACACACGCGAATACTGGAATTGTCATTTTAGGCATATGACGTGTACGGGTCTTCATCCGGTAGGTTCGTGTAAGATGGGACCAGCTGGAGATAAGACTGCTGTGGTGGATCCAAGATTAAGGGTGCGCGGTGTAGAAAAACTACGTGTTGTAGATGCTAGTATTATGCCTGTAATTACTAGTCGTAATACCAACGCCCCGGCAATTATGATAGGAGAAAGGGCAGCCGATTTAATTAAAGAAGATTACGGATTACCTACTTCAATAAATAATAATAATTAATTGGTGTTTAACTTTATTTCCCTTACTTTTCGTAAAAATATTTTATCCAGAGAAAATTAATATTCAGAAGCAAGACGGTCCAGCCAATTATTAGCAATTCAAGAATGATTAGATATTTCATTAAAAAAATATGTTGGATTATGGTTTTGTACCTTACACACATATTTTATTATTTATTATAAGTCACGGACAGCGTAGAAGAAATATTCAAATACATATGAATATGGTAACAACTAATTAATATAATTAATATAAATATCCCAACAGAGAGTTTTATAACTCTACCATGTAGTAACGAATCGTTTTTCTATTGCATCGATGAGACCCAAATACGATGAAATCGGTTCATATGAATTATTCACAGGAACGCAAATATGTTTAGAATTTCTATATAAAGTATATATAATAATTTACCCACTTATCACTTGGTGTTTATCAATTCTATCCCTAATATTGTTATTATGGATATATTATCCATAAATATGTGTATGTCAGAAAATTTAAATAATAATTAATTCATGCACAGGGCCACAGTCCAGTTGGTAATTTATACTAATTATTACCATTTATACAAATGCTGTCCGAGCCAGCAAGCCATTTATTAATCATTAATAATCGAGCCTCGTTATGTAATTTATTAATTACCAGAAATGAGCGTTGGCGTAAATGAGGATCAATAAAGTTACAAAATTCATTTGATATTAATATATGATATGCACGAATAGAATTTTCATAACTGTATAATTATTGAACGTAATTGAAATTGTGCTGTTACATGTATTTTTTTAATTATTAATATGAATTCTAAATTTAATTAAGAAATGTATGAAATTGGTGAGTAAAAATTATAATATATAATAAATTATATTAATAATGTAATGTGCATAATTTTACAACATTATTATTATATAATTCTTTCGAGGCCTTAATTAATACCCATCAATATTTGTAGTCATAGCTTTAGTAATATTTATTATTAAAATTTTATATACATAATTATTTAGTTTAGACAGTCAAGTATAAATTTAAACTCAACCATTATATTTACGAATGAGGTGTTATATAAGATTTAACTTGTTTCATTCCAACATTCAATTAATAATAATAAAGTGTGTTGTACTTACTAGATAATAAATTAAGACCAACTGCTAAAGTTCTTCAAACAGCAGATATTCTAATATTTGAAAAATGAGGTAATATTACCAAAATCGTTTGTCACATAATAATATTTTAGAAACCATCTTATTACTTCTTAAAAATTGAATTACTATAGATTGCACTTATTTATTTATCTACACCCAGAAAGTTGAAAATTCAATAATTTATTCACTGTGCCAATAAACGTGTTACAAGGAAATAAAGTATTATAAATAAAATATAACAATACAAGACCAGGGAATTGTCTTCCTAAAAGAGTCATTGGCACTTTTATCTCCAGTGCTTGGTTAAAGTCGACGAGCGTTTGCGTAAAGTTTTTTTTGTGATAACTTTTTCATTTTCCTCTGGCTCGGATGTCAAATTAGGGGAATTTCACCGTGGTGTTACTTTCACAACTTTTTAACACCGACGTCCGCAGTTTTGAAAAGTTTAAAAGGGCGTCGGCCAGTTTGAGCGAGCATTCTGGAAATCGTGGAAATTTTCATTACCGTCCACTGGCGAGAAGGGCTCCTTCTCTCGCAATTTTATTATTGAATATTATAGCGGAACATTTTCAGGCAAAGTTTCCTAATATTCCATACGAGCTATGCGGTACTAAATAAATTAATTTTAGAAATTATACACTCGTTCAAAGTTTAAATATAACATTTTTTTTCTGAATAGGTATGTTGATAATAAAATATTTTATATTTAAAAAAATGAAAAGCTATATTATGTTAAAAATTGTTTGAATGAGAAAAATTATATTTTTATTAAACTACAGATATAATGTAGTATAAAATACTTTTTTGGTATAAAAAACTGAGCAGCATATAACGTTACATTTATAACGAGTAACTGTAAAATTGGAATGGAATAAAATGAAACAACAGCAAACAAATGCAGCTTATTCTAATCCAGACATCTGAAAAATAAGAGGCACACCACTGGATATCTAAAAACATAAAAACAACCCTTAGTGAAAACGTGGGTAAGAATAATAGACTTCTCGCTCGACGATATAGCTTACTTCCGAGCAACTGTTAGAACGAATAAATAAAGAGGAGAAAAATAAAAGAATATATTCAAACTAAGTTTCGTAGATACATATAAAATAAAAAGTAAAATCTTTTCCGAAACTAAAAATTATGAATATTTTAATTTTAATTCACTTAACGAAATAAATACCATTTCGGCCCATTTGTTGCTTCTCCAGGCAAGCCTCCGAAATTGATTTCAAATTTGCTGCGCTAATTTATATTCTCTTATAATCATACTAATTTCCGTGATTAGCATAATGCGTACATTAATTGAGCAATTATCGTAAAGTTCGTTAAATCCCTTACTACGGACATGAATAATTGATTGCGCGCGAATGAATTTATTAAAACTAAGCCCAGTTTTCGACTTTTACATAAATTAGGGTCGCGGGCCCGCCTTACATAAACAAGAAATTCATAAAATAGGCCCATTTGAAATTCAAATTTTCGCAAGAGATAATACGCACAATCAACCGGAAACCATTTACAAAACTGTTTAAGATAGGACGACGCGACGGCTTAAATAAGAATCCTATTGCTAAAATGGATTTTTACTGCATTTGCGCTTAGAGAAAACATGCTTTTGTTTTATTCAAATTGTACGAGTTTGTGGCATATATGTATTCACATATTGTATATAGAATAGAGAAACTGACAGAATTTAAAAGATGGGTGTTTTAACTATACTTTCCTTAAAAATTTGAATTTGAAAATTTATTTATTTTTAGAGAGATGACATAAACTTTTCTTTTTTAATTTTCATAATGACATAACAATTTCAAAAACATCTCCCGGTACAAAGGTGTTACGCATAGAAGTACCTCGCATCACAGCACTAAGAAGCAACGAAACACTGACAGCGGGACGAATAATGTCAACGTAGGAAAATTTGCTGATTTTTAGAGAATGTTTACCGAAGCCCCTAAAAGAAGGAAGAGGAACAGCTCGATAAAATGTTCCCACATTTTATTGATCCAAACAATGAAGACAGTCATAAAGGAGCAACAGAACGTTAGCAAGAATATTAAAGACGATAGCACGATACTTAAAGATATGCTGGAGTTTCTACCTGAGCAGAAAATCCTCTATTAAAAAGCTCTGGAAGGCATGTTAGCCCTGGTGAGCAAGCCGCAGGATAGATCTACCAGGCCAGCCACAAAAAGTAATGATTGGAAGGAGATAACCAACCGAAGAAAGCAGCGATCAAAAAATCTAAAAAACATAAAACACTGCAGACGCTACGGTCTTGCAAATGCAAAAGTCAGAGAGGACTAAAAATAACAGAAGAAACCAGAAAAGAAGGAACGATGCAATTATATTATAAAACCGGCAGAAGGAAATATATACGCCGAAGTGATAAGATTTTGAAATACTGTTAACCCCACGTAATGTGGAGTCATCGTAACGCGGATCCGACGTACCAAGGCAGGATGCGTCTTAGTTGAGCTCTGAAAGAGCTCTAAGGACAAAGAAAAGCTGACGTGCACTGTAACGCAAGCCACCGGGACGACGTACAAAATGCAATCGAAGACATCCAGAATAACCTTAGTGATTCTGGACCTTGAAGAAGATGTAGCTAACGAAGAGGAAGTGAGAGCGGCCGTCAACAACTCCACCAAAAATACTGACGATCTCGGCGATCTCAAAGTAGCTATGCTATCACCAAACCGGTGGCAGCAAAGATTAGCACTTGCTGAAATTAATGAGACCGGGGCCCTGCCACTTCTTAAGAAAGAGTGTAACGATGGCATGGGTTAGGTGCCAGCTTAGGCACAGGATTTTGGTGCAATTACGCTACAAATACCCACACAAAACATGATTGCAAAGGCCCAGACAGAATAGGGCTATGCTGGAGGTGCGGGAATGACAAGCACAGAGCTAAAGACTTCAAGGCAGACCCATAATATGTGCTGTGCTTTGAACAGCAGCCAGAAACAGAGGCCTACAAACATGTACCAGGATCTGAAGCGTGGAGGGCTTTTAGTTGTTTCCACAAGTCCTACACAGGAGCAAAAAGAAGAAAAATAATGCTCAGAGTCCTGTAAGAAAACATAAACAGGGCTATTGAAGCTGAAGCTCTACTTTAGCAAATATTACACGAAAGAGAGGTAGATATAGTGCTTTTAAGCGAGCAGTACAGGAAATATAGGTCACACGTGGTTCAACGATAGTGCACATGTCAGCAATATCCGTTCCTAGACCAGACAAGGTTTAAATTGACGCAAGCGGCTCGGAATCTTACGTTTGTGTGGAAAGTGGAGACGTCACCTATGCAAGCTGCTAATTTTCACTAAACACTACCATTGAAGAGTACAGAAGGAGGATGTACCATCTCGAGGACGCAATCAGGGAGACCTTATTGTGGCTATAGACTTTAGTGCCAAAGGAGTATAATGGGGCATGCCTGTCACGAATTCGAAAGAATGAACTGTCCTCGATATGGCAGCAAGATTAGGCTTAGCCGTTGTCAACAAAAGCAGTACAACTACGTTCCAAAGACCAGGTTTCAGTGAGTCTATCCCAGACACCACATTGGCCTCAGAAAACCTTCTTCCAAAAGTGAGGGGTTAGAAAGTGAGGATAAAAACTGTAGCAAACACTAAAACGTAGTTTTTCACATACTGAATAGAAATACCGTACATTTCCTCATCCAAAATCGTTGACAAAATTAACACTTTTCCGCATAGCAACACTTTTTAGCATGTATACACTTTTTCGTACAACTTTTATTTACTATTAATCAATGTCAGTGTCAGTTACATACATGGAGTAATATACACGTTGTCCCCTGAAATTTTGAATACGGGCAATTTAATGCATTACTTGTTGCTTAGCTACCACGCTTGTAATAAAATAGGGAATCAAAATGAAACATATTTACACGATATTTTAATATTACTATTTTTACAATCACAATTCTGACGTAACGAATAACAAATAACTACAATGTTCATCTTATTAAATATTCGAAATGTTCTCCTTGTTGAGCCAAGCAATATCCCAAACGATCATAAAATTCCCATTTTGAAGCTATATAAGTCAAATTGACATTCATTCGCAGCAACAACCATGGCAACCAATAATAATAATCGAGATACAATACAAACACATTACTCATATTCAAAATTTCAGGGGACAACGTGTATACACAACGTACTACCGGTAATTATAACCTAATTTATATATGTCAGTGTCAAAAATGAAATCGCAAACACCTTTATAATTGATGTTATATGCAGTATCGGTAATTATAACCTAATTTTTATATGTCAGTGTCAAAAATGAAATCGCAAACACCTTTATAATTGATGTTATATGCAGTATGTGAAAAAATAGTGTGTACAACTCGTAGGAAATGCGCTTTTCCGCACTCGAGTAGGCCTCTCAGGCATTTTTTAGGAGTTGCGTTGTTGCTTCAGCAAACCTGTGCCCACCTTCTACTGTTTTAAGGTCAGGAGCTTCCACCTGAGTGGCGGCAAGGCCATTCTCGACTTCCTAAATCAGTCGTTACGGGTCCATTTTCTAACATTTTATCCGAGCATTAGTGCCATTTCTCTTCTTTCTGGTCTGTCGGTGATGTCAAAATAGTTATTTGTACAACAAGTGTGGAAATGTTACGCTTTTCCGCACGAGAGTAGGAAATTAATGCACTCGCTCGCTTCGCTCGCTCTTACACCAACATCCTACTCTTGTGCGGAAAAGCGTAACATTTCCACCGACAGACCCGAAAGAAGAGAAACGATGCGAAAGCTCGGATGTAATGTCAAAAAAATGAACCCAGAATGAGTAATTTAGGAAGTCTAGAATGACCTTGCTGCCTCTCAGATGGAAACTTCTGACCTTAGGAAGCAACAACGCAACTCCTAAAAAATGCCTGCGAGGCCTCAATGCCAAGAGATCTACCTACTAGTGGAACGAGGAAATAGCTCGCCTTAAAAATAGACGTCTCTAGCAAAGAGTCAAGGATAAAGTATGGCACACTTCAAGAAAGACGATGCGAGGTGCCATCAAGGCAAGTAAGAGGCAGTGCTGGCAGACCCTATGCCAAGAAGTCAATAATGACCCCTGGGGCAGAGTACATTAAATCGTGATGGAAGAGTTCGGGAAATTAGCGATAAGCAAAGACGCCGAGAACATGAAATTTATTGTGGACACGCTCTTCTCAACTCACCCAGAACTACAGCATCAATCGGACACCGGGCTTATACAGGACGCCCCACTATATACCTAGGATGAAATAAAGGTCGCAGGAGCAACAGCTTAAAGACTCGACTAACACAGACCATTCAAGATACCGGAGATCTATCGGACAATACGGGTTTAGAAAAGAAAGATTCACCATAAGAGCCGTTGAAGAAGTGGTTAAAGCGGTCTACGACTCCAGGAAAATATGTCACAGAGCGAGACCACTTGTTCTACTAGTGACCCTGGACGTTAAGAACGCTTTTAATTCAGCCAGATGGAAGGACATGCTACACGCCCTAGAAAACAAGTTCAGGGTCCCTGATTGCCAGTAACGAACACTAAAAGATTACCTTTAGAACCATTACTTAAAGTACTCAACGGCACAATGCGAGAAAAGGAAGATCACAGCTGGAGCATTGCAAAGGTCGATACTGGAACCGGATCTCTGGAACCTAGCATACGAAGGGCTGCTGCGCGGGAGGGGACTTTCTTGGTTGGATACGCAGATAACGTAGCAGTAATCCTAGTGGAATGCACAATAGAGCTCCTTCATACGAGACTGATTCAGGTCATGCGCAAAGTACAATCGTGGATGAAGCCACCCGGACTCGGACTCGCAACACAGAAGACGGAAATGGTACTACTCACTAGAAAAAAGATAAATGCCATAATTCCCTTTAATGTCCAAGGCGAAAAAATATTGACAAAGGACGCACTGAAGTATCTGGGCATAACGTTGGATAGAAAACTTACCTTCCGGAACCACATAAAGCAAGCGGCAGACAAGACTCTACGCCGAGTAATGTCTAATTTAAGAGGACCGAAACCCGCGGAGCTCAGGCTCCTAATGCTCACCGCACAATATATTATCATATAGGTGGCAGCTCTATGGGGAAACGATTTGGACGTGGAAAAATAGCAGATACAGATAGCATAGGTTAAACGAGCAGGGGCACCAAGAAGCACCTGTGCCTATCACACAGTTTCAGAGGCCGCAATCATGGTAATAGCAAGAACAATCCCAATAGACCTACTAGCCATAGAAAGGCAAACAAAGCAAGTCACAGAAAAAGAGCTCGAAACAAAACAGGCCAAAGCTGATACTCGGGCCACGACATGGAGAGGCTGGTAGCAGAGATGGCAAGAGAACCACAAAGGTAATTGGACGGCACGGCTTATAAAAGACAACGAGGAATAGAGAGAGAGGAAGCACGGAGAGGTGGACTTCTATCTCACTCAATTCGTCTTGAACCATGGCTATTTTCGGTCCTATCTGTGCAAGATGGGAAATATTGCAAATATTGTGGACACAATAAATACGATGCATAGCATACATTCTTTGCTTGCAATAGATGGCAGGAGGAGAAGCAAAGTCTAGAAAGCATAATAGGCAGTTTTGAACCTGACAGCATCGTAGGAAAAATGCTAGTCTATTAATATGGGTAGACTTCAGTAATACAATATACAGACAGTATTCTCAAATCAAAAGAAAGAAGATGGCTTCTTGGAGGAGTGGCGCAAAAGAAGAAAACAAATAATGGAGAAGGCAATAAAAAGTGGAAACCCCGGGTTTTTTTTCCTCACGAGGTGGTGTCGCTTAGCGCACAAAAGCACACCAGTACGGGTGTTCCCCAGAGTAAAGTCGTGCTACTTTAGTGGGTAGGATGGATAAAAAAAAGTTAGTTCCACACAGGAAATGATCCGCATATCCTTCTATCGTGCGTAAAGGCATTCTAGAAGACTTCGAAAAAAAAAATAGGTTAAAGGTTATTGTTCTTAAAGTTTTAAAATTATTAGATATTAGTTCAAAAATACAGTGATAAAATAAATCTATTAACTAATAATTAAAAATACGAAAACAGTTTATACATTTTAAACAATTTTGTCTAGTATCATCCTAAACGTCTACTGTATATTTTAAAAAGTACAATAGTTTTTTAATGAATACCATTTAATTTCCCATTTTTCATGGTTAAGTTTTTTATTTAAACAATTCTGAAATGGAAAAAGGATTTAGTGGCCTATGATTTTCCATACATGAACAACTAAAAGGCCGTCTGATTTTTGTTATTATTTAAGAGTCTTGTTACAAATAAAACTAATGCATCGGTATCTTGAAAGTTGACAAATACACTATAAATTTGTAATTGTAGCGTAGTTATTTTTATTAGGTATGACAATAAAGATCTCTGTAAATAAATAAACTGAATTCATAAGAAAATATTATTAGCTAGTTCCACACACCTTTATTTTCCACTCCCAAAAATGAGTAACAGTGTTTTTATTTCTTATTGTTGTGTGTTATAAATTCGCTCCAGGTCGTTATACCAAAAAATATTTTTGTCATTAAAATCACCAGCACCATTAATTCAAATAATCACACCGTAGTTAAATTCAATTAACAGAAACGACAATCGATCCAATTTAACAAATTTTCCAAAAATATGTTTATTTATTCATGATGTGTATTTTCTTTATCATACAGTAAATTAAAATTATTCATACGATTCGCAATCTAATTAATGGAATTCGATCCATTTTAACGTATTGTTTTTATAACTTGTTTACAATAATAAATATTAAATTATCACAAATGGATATTCGATGTACTGAACAAAAACATATTTTACAAAAAAATGTTTCTATTCAATTAAAAAAAATATTTATGAATACTTCATTGTAGAGGCTTTTATTCCGTGATACATTGTTTTTTTATAATTCCAATAAAATTGTAACACAAAAATTATATTTTATTATAATTATTATTGTAACTAAGTAAAATAACACTATTAAACATAAATAAGTCATTATGGAGGCGTCACTTCGTGTAAAAAGTGGTACCAACAAAGTTAATTGTTTATTTATTTTAAACTATTAAACTTGTTTCAAAGGTATTAAATTTTTATTTTGGTACATTAAGATGATAATTGTGGAAATATTCGTTTTGTCGCTGTAATGTAATTTGTTTATTGTCATTGTTTAAACACTATGGTATATTTAAAATTAGGTAAAGTTCGGAATTAATATTCAGGCTACTTACCGTGAGTTTTGAATTCACTGAGGGATATTTGTTTTTAGGGGGATGATGGGTTCACTGCACAATTAAAATACACAAAACACTGTCGAATCGATGTCCGTCCTCGGGCACAGACAGGAAATACTCTGAAACAACGAAATACATTTCAAATTCGATGTGGAGACCAGTAAATTGGTAATAATTAGAAGGTTTTGATATTTGAAAACTGAATATGAGTTTATTTGTATTAATTAAATTACTGAATCCTTCTTAATTGGATATATCATCTATTCTGTAACAAATTCACGTCATCAATTTTTATGTATTTATGTAGACTAATCGTAATAAATTCAATAATAAGGCACCAAAATAGACGGATAAAATACATCTGTATGAAAATATGTTAAGCGTTCCGTATATCGATGTCAAATCCGAGAAAATTTATTATAATTTCATGCCCTATTTACCTGTCTGGTCTACAATATGCTAAACTATAACATGTACTAGTTTTTAAAATAAGCATTCTTTTAAAACTAAGTATATCTGATATTTATAAAATAAATATGAGAAGATTTCCTCAGAGTTAAACTCACACCACAAGTCGATACTCTCTTTTTTTTTGCTGTTATTATAAGTAATATAAATTCAAATATTGCACAGAATAGGCATAATGATACGCATAAAAAATCGAAAATTTTAATGTCCATTACTTTTTGATTAAGAATAAATATGTATTTCTAAACTTCTTTTAACTTAATTGTCTAAAAATCTAAAATTCTTTATCACCATATTTAGGAGAAAATTATTAGGTATAATATAGGTTATTCTCTATTTATTTATTTATTTATTTATGTATTTATTCTTTGTCATACTTCCTTGAAAAACTGCAGTTATTACAAAATAGATATAAAATATTGAAATCATACAAACAAATTTTGACAGCAAGTTGAAGGGCGGAGTTCATCTTGTAAAATGTTCTTCCACTCAAATCCACGGATGTCCATTCCTCCACTGATTAATAAAATTAGAAATCAGTTTCAAAGACACTTTTTATGCATTGTAATGCTTATATTTCACAATTTTTTGGGATATGTTTACAACGATTTGTCATTTTGACAAATCATATTATTAATTAAAATTGAATTAAAAATTGCTTGTCCATTCTTTCACGTTATAAAAACAATTTTGTGTGATATTGTTTTATGAAAGTGTACTATTTTAGATTACCATTGTAAAAAAATATATCATTTTTTATTATCAATCAAGTTAAAAATGTAGAAATTTAAATGTATACGTATATAGGTGGTTACAGATAGAAGATAATAGGTTTAAAATAAAATTTTCAGAAAATATAACATGAGTCTGATTAACAATACAATAACAAATTATTTTTTGCATTGAATTAAAAAATTCGCTATGTTTTAACAACAAATAATTATTGTAAAAATGTTATATAACATTTAAACTAAATAACACAACAAGACTTAAGTTTAGACCTTTTATCGTCATTGTCAAGTCAATTATAAATTGAAAGCTGAAAAATAATGTTTTCAATTTATGCTGACAACGTAGGGGGTTAGGGAACATACCCGTCATTAGTCGTTTGCGAATTAATTCGAATGGGCTCGATCAGATTAAAGAATATCGAAATGATTAATTCAGTTTGTTCGTTAAAGAGATTTACTGACGGATAAAGCCCTTGTTGCAATTAAATAATATTAATGTACTGAAATTAATATTTATTTATTAATTAATATTTGCACTCTAAACAATGATTTAAGTCTTGATTGAGATAAAAGACACTTTAATGTTTTGAAAATCGATTTGCTACATACACGGTATTGCATTCTGAACAACCCTCATACACGCAGATTTTCTAAGAGCATCTATTTATTTTTTTGCATTGATGAATAATATGTTTGCTATCAATTTGCCAGGTTTTCCAAAACATGTAAATAAAATGAAAGGTATATTTAAATTGGGTGTTTATTTATTTATTAATCTTTGATCTCAAATCAATAAAAAATAAAACATACGTCATGTTTTGCGCGAAAGAAGCACGGGAGGAGTTCGCAATTACAAGTTGTGTTTTTTCAACTTAAACCCTTCCCCTTTAATAAGAGGGAGCAAATATTCCATTGGATAGCCAGAATTCATTTATATGTACATTTACTTGCTTATATTAAAGCGCTTGTGGTTTAATAACATTATTTATAAAATTTTGGATGATATTAATTGGGAAATCGTTATCAATAACAGTTGAAATTATGTTAGCTAGAAAATTAATTAAACACTAATTAGTGTAATAAATAGTGAAACACAATCAAGTGCTTAATTAACCTTCTAATTAACATAAAAATGTTTCACCGCGAGTTAAGTGAGAACTTAATTCATCTGAAATATATTTAATTCAATTCAGTGACCTTTTTGGTTTTAGTTATGACACTTAGGGTGATTTAAATAACGATAATTGTTGATGTCATTAGGCTTTCTACATATATCTTGATCTAATTGATGTGACACTAAAACATGCTATTACGTCGTCAATATATCTGTACCAAAACAAAATATAATTTTTGTGCAAAATCAAATAAGGAAATCGGTATTTCAATATTAGCCTTACATACATCAAATAAAAATATATAATTTCGCTTAGTTAATATCACACAGTAAGCGAAAGTATAATTTTTTATTTAATCGAAATGTACAAGGTGGGGCAAAAGTCCCGCTACCATTTTGATTGTGCGCCATCTTGGTTCTGTGACGTTTAGCTCAGTTTCGCTTTAACCATTGTGTTCTGTAGACGTCCAAATGTTATTATGGATAAATATACGCTACAAGAACGAGCAGAAATAATGACAATATTTATTGAAAATAATCGTTCCATTATTGTCACTCAGCGGAAATTGCATCAAAAATATCCTAATCGTTCAGTGCCTCGCAAAACCACAATTTATTGTTTACATGCCAATTTTCGACAGTACGGTACGACGACAAACAGGCCTCGTTCTGGAAGACAATTGATCCCTATTTTTTTGAAAATGACCACAAAGTGTTGGAGTTACTGTTAATGTTGAACGATACCAAGACATGATTCGAAATTTTCTTGTGCCTGAAATGGAAGCCAAGGACTAGAGGATATGTGGTTTTAACAAGATGAAGCCACAGCACACACCGCTCTTTCAACAATATCAATTATTGAATGATGTTTTTCCCTGAAGACTAATTTCGCGAGGTGGCGATTTAACATGGCCAGCCAGATCTCCGGATTTAACAGCAGCAGACTTTTTCTTATGGGGTTTTTTAAAATCAAAAGTTTACGTGAACAAGTCCCAAACAATTCAACATCTTAAAGACAATATCCGTAACGAAATTGAAGAAATTCATATGTTGAAGGATGTCATGAAAAATGCCCTAAAAAGAGCCGAAAGTTTCATAGCAAATCGCAGTCACCATTTAGCCAATATAATTTTCCAATCATAACGAAAAAAAAAAACGTAAAGACCAAATAAACTTTTTATGAAAACCGAACTTATTTATCTTTTCTTTGAGCAAAGTTAAAAGGAATCAAAATGGTAGCGGGACTTTTTTACCTCTAACCTCAATCAGTTCAATCAGTTGAATAAACCAGATAAAAGTGTACCATTTAATGAAGGAAAATTTTGTAGACTTGTGGTTTGTAAATTGAATATAATTTTAGTTCACACAGGTTTTTATACATTGAAAAAGTTTTGATTTAATCAAGTGGCTGCAATTTGCTTTATCCAGCAAATTTTGGATAATTTGTAGACATTATATATACAATAATCTTTATTGGGACACATTTACAATACATAATAACATTTAACAAACAAATAAATAAATGGTGTTAGTCCGTCTGGGCTATAGACCTGAGGTCTTTCTGCCGTCTTGAATTTAAGGTGAGAAAAAATTATCTTTGCTAGTTGTAGACATTATTTAATAAATATATTGGAGAACATATGTCTAACATCAAAGAATACGAAGATTGACATTTGTTTTAGGATTGTGGATGTGGATGTGGATTTAAGGTGGTCAAATAAGACGGTTGAATATTTTACGGAATGTTTTTGGGCATATTTAGTTTATTGAGTTTGATTGCTAAATCTTTTGTAATACTATTAATACATAACACTTCAGGTTTAATTGGAAAAGAAGGATTATGGGTCTTTATAAGATCGTAGAGCCTAGGTTGTAAGGGATTCCAATTGAATATTTTTTAATTCTCAAAATCTGAGAACAAGATTGTGATATTTTTTTAATATTTCAGATTTGGGTTTGAAATTTTAAAGTGAGATCTTTCTTTACGTTAGTTAAATTTTCTGTTGAAATATAAGTACTCACTTTATTAATATTAATTTTATTAATTTTCTTTCTTGAATTTGATTTAACTGCTATAGTCAGGACTAAGGAATTGGAGTTAATTTTTGATTTAAGTGTCTTCATCATTGCGTAATCTTTGGAGAGATTACGCATAAAAGATTTTATATAATCTGCTATGTTAGCTCTATGAATGTGAGGTTAGGGCACTTTTTGAGTGTAAGATCGGATTATACAATTATTGGCCAACTGTCTGATTTGTTATTGATAAATGGGCTATGGTTACGATTTTGGGAGAGGAGAGCTTGTTCTGTTGCACTGAAAGTAACTTTAGAAAAAAATTAAAATCCTGAAGCTAGATTGGGCTCTAAATTATATTTTGAGGTTCTGATCTTTTATTCTTATTAATAGCGAATATAATTATTAGTTTAAGATATTTGATGTGACTAACTTCACATTTTCGCAAACAAAATGATCCAAGGTGGTGAATGCTATTGAATATAATTTACATGTTAGACCTAAATGCAATACCTAAGGAGAATGTTGAATAACATCTCTCATCCGATAAAGGTTTTCGATTTCTGACCCACGATAATTAGGTTTATATCTGTTTTTGCTGCTAAAGTGGTAGCCCAGATTTAATAATAACACATTTGGAAATAACATTAGAATGGAGACATCCTGAATTAAACCACATATCTTGGGATGTGAGCAAATTATATAAATGTAACCTTACAAGTTCACCCAATCTGACATTAAGACTTAACTTCACTAATATCCAGGGTGTTCTATGACACTATGTTATTGCGGCGGGATGGTACATTCCAGTAGTGTATTTTAAGATATAATTCTTACATCAATGTAATGTTGGTTGCATGCTTCTGTATACCTTTCAGTGCTATACTATCCAATGTCTCTATAGTATAACCTCACTTAGAACCCGACTGTGGCAACTATAGCATGAAGATATTATTGTTAAAAAAGGTAAAACAATTTTACCGTATCTATATTTTATCATATTTTATCGATTTATTATTCTTACTTAGTTGCAAGTTTTATGAAGCCATGTCGTACGGGAATGAACAAGCATTATTACATAAGTATATAACCGAGTTTTTAAAAATTCATAGAATCTGACGGTGATGATGAAGGTGGTTAATGTAGAGGGAATAATTATGACACAGATAGTAACCAAAGCTGCAACGAAGATGAAGCAGATGACTTGATAGGAAATACCATCTCAAATGACGATGAACTGAAAAGATTAATACCTAGAGGTAAGCTTATAAATGCAGATAAATATTTCTCAGAACTTTTTCTGATCTTTATCAAAAAACAAAATGACTACAAACAGCCCCACCAAAAAATGTGCGCACATGGAAAAACAATCCTTTTTTGCACTTACCAGGATCTAAAGGAGTGGCTACAATGGCAAAGATGGAACTGGAATGTTTGTTAATTAATAATAATACAAGGGTTAACCGTAAATTAAGGTCTCCAATTTTTTTCTCATAGTAAACATCATTTTATTGCAAAACAAAGTACAGATTCTGGAAGCTATTTTTCTACGTAGTTTCCTTTACGATCAATGCACTTTCGGAGTGTCTCCGGGAGCTTTTTCATACCCGCGTCGTACCACTCTCCCTTCGACTCGCACAAGAAGATATCGACAGCTGCCTTCCGCTCTTCATCGCTTTCATAATTTCGTTCCCCCGAGTGTTGTTTCAAGTTGGGGAACAAATGGTAGTCACTGGGAGCCAAATCAAGGCTGTATCCAAAATATCCATCAAAATCTTGTCCACAGTAGTCTTAGAGACGTGCCTTATCAGTTCGGCAATATCTCGCACAGTCACGCGCCGATCCTCAAGCAGAAGTTTCTCAACTTTCGTCACTGTCTCATCCGAAACTGATGGACGCCCGCGGCCGGCCTCGTCGTGTACGTTTGTATGACCTCCTGCGAACCCGCTGCACCACTTACGCACATTTTTACGTCCATGCACTTTTATCCATACACATCGGTCAATTGGTGATGGATTTCAATAGAGGGTGACCCCTTAAACCACATAAATCTAATTACTGAACGCAATTCACACTAATCCAAGAATGAGCGTTGCAGCGAGGTGGGAACCAGCCCAGCTTGGACGCAAGGAATACGGTGCTTTTGTCAGATTTAAGTTAGCTCGCTCCATCGTAACGGTAGCTCGTTGGAGACCTTAATTTACGGATAACACTCGTAATTATTCAGATAACGTCACTTCAACAATGAAAACAATTATGTCAAGATTATATAGTTACACTTGCCTAAAAGGTGGCCAATTGTCTGTAAAGTCTGAAATGTAATGGCAATTATAAACCATATTGAATCAGTAGTGGTAATTTTGTGCTATCGATTACGTGGTCCGCCATTAATTATATCCTAATGGTAGTTGGTACCGGTCACCTATCCAATTGCCTGATTAAACTATAAAATTACATTTTCCATATTAAACAAATAAATGGCAAAGCTCATCAATCTAGAGCAAAGAAAAGTAATAAATTAAATTGGGTTTTAATTTTTCTTGAATCACTTTTTCATTTATCACTTGGTGAAACATTTTGAACTATTACTAATAAAGATTTTAATTAAATTACACTTGGTTTGTTTCACAATTTTTCTATATTTAATAGGGTTTTAATTTGTGAGGACAATATTGTTTCATTATTAAACCATATCAATACTCGAAGCCAATAGTCTAATATTTTAATTGCGATTGATATATGTTTTATCTTTAGTTATTTAGATCACTATTTTCTTTTAGCCAATTTAATTTTAACAACAATAACAAATTTATAATCAGCAAAATTGAAGATATTTTCTAACTAATAAAATATTGTTTTTGGTGGAAAATATCCCTCGAAAATACATTTTCACCAGGAAACTTCAAATAGACCTAAGCTTCGAAAACTCAGGAGTAGAAAGCAAGCGTAAAGACATCCACATATACACTGATTAGTCATCAACGATTGCAGGGGCTGGTATAGGAATTTTCTGTAAAAACCTGTCCCTAAAAAACAGTACTTCTAAGGTAAGATAATGAGCACATCAACAATGTTGGAACTCGTGGATATACTGTAGGTAGCAAAAGCAATCTCTAAAAAGAAGATTAAAGGAAAAAAATATACATCATAACGGATAGCAGAGCGACAATCTTGTCCATTGCCAACTGCAAAATTACCTCAGCATTAAAGTTGGAATGCTGTGAAGCCCTGGAAAAAGTTTCTCTTGACAACGAGGTAACTCTATGCTAGGTAAAAGGACACAACAACAGCAGAGGGAACAGAATAGCAGATGGTTTGGCGAGGAAGGCATCCGGACAAACGATAAGCGGACCAAACCTCTCCCTGCTGCCCTCCCTACTGAAAACTGCATCAATCAGATGCCACAAGGAGCGACGAGAGACACCAAAACGGCCAGATATTGTATGTAACTGTCCTGAGAACATCTACGGAATGTCGTAGGGTTTCTAACCTGACACTGCAATTTACGATCACACCTGAACAAACTGGGACTACAATCTAGTCCTATCTGCAGAGAGTGTGAAGCAAAATAGTAAACTGTGTTGCATGTACTTCTAGACTGCCCCGTATTATCCAACCTACGTAAATCCACAATGGAAAAGGAATGTCTAAAGCCATCAGATATCCGCAGAGTCCCTCTTGCTGCAGTCCTGGCATTTGCCAATGCCCTGGTTTGGCTTAATCGTAGCAAGGAATAAGGACTCAGATGGGGCCCACTGGGGTCTACCTGCGGCAGAACTCTCTGCCCTCTCATCGATTTAAACCATAACCAGAACCATTATTTTTGCCATTTAAAATAAAATATTATATAGCTAATTTATTAAGGGTTCATAAACCGCTAAAAAATGTATTAATTGCAGATAATATATCTCGTATAATCATAAGGTAAAAAAATATTTAGATGTTCAATTAATTACATATCTTACATGTACAAATTGCATGAGCAGAAGAAGAAGAAGAAATTATTTTTAACGATGGGTGCTTCTACTTCGTTATACATCATAATTCACAAATAAAACACTCAACTTTGTTTGAATAAGTGGGACTTTTTAGTAGCTATAGTTTTGACAATTTCAACTTGTCATTTTCAAACAAGAACTTCTAGGCACTAAATAAAGTCCCACTCCTACAAACAAAGTTAAGTGTTTCATTTGTTTTCGATAATTCTTCACGAGATGAAACTGATTAGTATCAACATCACAACTTTGTCATAGCCAAATTTACTTTATAAGTATAGTTATTTATAATTATAATTAAACGTCTTCATTCATTTATTAAAATAATATTGATATTATTATATATTTTCAGTAAACAATTTATTTATAGGATTGAACCATTTCCTACAGTGTTTCCTGAGATGAAACCAACATTACTGCGTGCTATCATGTGTGTATAATAAACACAGCTCAGCCCATCCATCATTCCAATGAAAATAATGCACGACCCCCTATGCAAATATCCCCGGGGAGACCCGAGCAAATCTGGTTAACCGCGGTTATTTTTCACTCTCTCGATTTTCGGTCCGACGTTCCCGTAAGGGGTTTGCAAAATAGAGGGGGCGGCTGCGAATTAATTAGGTTTTGTTTAGATAAGGGACGTAATGGGATTCCTGCGGGCAGGAAAGGGCCCGAAAAATCTCCCCTCGTCCCCAAATGGCGCTAATTGTTTATATCACGGGAACCGTGTGTTTTATTTGGTTATTCGATTAGAGCGGTTATATTGCATGAATCCCGGTGAAGGATTCCTGATCCAATTAATTCGGGATTATTTAAACAAATCCCCACCGACATCACCAGGAATTGCTTTCAATCTCAAATCCGGTAAAACTCTAAATGGAATGTAAATAGCAATTTTGACGCGGCATGTAATATTGTAGTTAATTCAATACCCGTGTTTAATTTCGTGTAGTTTGAATGAATATTGATTTTAATATTTTTATTAATATTATTTCATTAAATACGATTGATTAAAAAATAAATTTTTATTTGGATGTATACTTTTTATATACGATGAAGGAATGCATAATATAATAGCACGTATATGTGTATTTAGTGGTTAATAACATTATAACGTTTCTTGATGAAAGAATATAACAAATGTGTCATTATTGATAAATAATATTAGACATTTAAAAAATACTAACATTAGTAATTAAATTATATTACTGGGCAATTTTTTTAAACAAAGTAATTAAATTTTGGTGTGTCGATAAACAATTGACCGCAATTTTTATCATCAAGATGTATCTTATCAATTAATATTAATTAACTACTTATATAACTTGATAAGGCCAGAATAAATTTCTAAATTGTTTAACACATATATTGTCAGAATACATGGGGACGTTCATTCTTATAAACACTTATTTAACAAAAGTTATTCACGTTTAATAATTATTGTAAGATCTGAAAAATTGTTGAGTTTCCTGCAGTTTTATACAAGACATTTTCAGAAGATAGGAAATATAAAACATAAAATTTTATTGTGATAAAATGGCGCGATCATCTAGCGATGATTATTACGAGAGTAATAACTTCGTTGAAATATCTTACGATATTTGTTCCTAGGAGGGCCGTCTACAATAATACGTTCCGGACTCTTTCTCTTTTACTGCTTTCATTACCTATATACTGTAGCATAAAATTTCAATTCTATATTAATTATTAACGATTTATTTTTAGCAGTAAATTCTTATAATAACTATGGCTTAAGATTATTCATTATATATAGTTGTTCTACAAATACAGACAAAATGTAAAAATTACTGCAATCACAATTTTAAGTTTGCACCTAAAGTTTTAAAAAGAAAAGAACAACGTTACACTTTTAAGGAATGCGGGGTATTTCAATACCTCAAGTATCGGAAAGCATCTTCGATTTTTTATTAGAAACAGGCCAGTGTTGCCAACAGATCTCAATAGCCGTAGCGAAAAGTCAAAAGTCGAGGTTAGAAGAGCAAATTGTCCGCATCGTCAGTTTATGAGACATTTATGTTTGGGGTCAACTATAGCAAACTATTTGTGTGATTTTTTTGCTTTGTCGTAGCTATTTCTACAAGATAAAGCGCTTGAAGAAATAATTGCAAATCTAGTGAGGATGAACGTACTATGCCTAATATAGAATTTATTGATTAAAATGAGGATATTAGTGACTGTACAAGCGAGAATAGTGACATGACATTGGGTGACGTAGTTACTTCTGAGAGTGGCGTAGAAAGTAATAAGATATCCAGCTTACTCTGCACCAGATAATGATAAATCAACAAAAAGTATTTTATTACGGCAAAAATCATTACAAATGGGCTAAAAACGCATAAACGATATGTTGAAACTCTTGTAGACAATATAATCACACACTTGCCAGGAGTAATAAGACCAGCTTAGAATACAAACACTTCTACATCTTATGACGCTTGGAGATTTTTGATTACGGATGACATATTGGAAATCATTTTAGAATACACAATTACTACTAACTCACAAAATTTACCAAAAGAAGGAATATACGATGAATACGATCCATTAGTAGCAAGCGAGATGCATAAATTTGTTACCAGATTGAAGAACAGTATACCATTTTACTAAGAACAAAGGCGTAATACAGGGATTTAATTGTTTTTATGTTATGAAAATCCCAATTGACTTTAAATGTAAAACCTTTAGATGCGGCCATACAGTTAGAGTCCACATGATCTGCGAATATAAATTCTTTGTCAAAAATAACACCATGATCCTTAAAAATACCAGCACAAGATAATTGGCAGTCAGATATGCAGTAATTAGAATCAGATGTTTTGTAGGTTGGACTATAGTGCACAGTTGGTCATTTAGTTGTATTTAGTTTAATATTAATACAGGAGCACCAGTTAGCAATGATTTTAAGGTCGTCAGCATATGTTAATACAGGACAGGTCGTTAATAAAAATAACATGCTCTATTACTTAAATAAGATTTGATGAGTTTAGTGAGTGCAGCGCCTAAGAAACTAAGTTTATTAGTTATCAGCAAATTGACAATTGAATTAAACGCACGTGAGAAGTCGGTATAAATAACTTGGCCACGTATATCGAGGGTTTCAGCTATGAATTGTGATATAATGGCGAGGTTAGTCATTGTTGAACGACCAGGCATGAAACCATGTTGATAGAGATATAAAGCCAGACACTGTTAAAGATAGAACTGTGGAGGGAGAAAAATTCGATAAGATTCAAATTACACGATAATTGTCTATATGCGATGGGTCACCTTTTTTTAAAAATAGGACACAGAATGGCCTTTTTCCAGGAGCTGGAAAATTGACTTGAAGCAATCGGGCAATTAAAAATTGTACATAGAGATTTAGCTAATACATATCTGCAGTTGCGAATAAATAAGCTTGGGATTTTATCGTCACCTGCCGTGAAGTTATTTGGAAGGCGAGCCATAATGAGCTGCGATTCTTCAACCTTGGCTGTAGAGTCAGCACGACACGTAGTTGTTTGGTTATCATTACAGTTCTTAAGAAACGCATCAGCGCGGCCATTTACTATATCAATTAATTTAGTAAATTCTTGGGTGTTATTGTGTATTCTGCCTGGTATTCTTGTTGACCCACGTTTATTGGAAATGAATTTTGAAAGATGAGGAGGATTCCGTTTAATATCAATTGCAATGCTATGTAGAAAATCAGAATATTTTTTAAATTCTGACAAAAAAGTAGGATTGTGACTTTTCAACCACTTATTTCTAGGCGAGGCTTTGATCCTTATGTTTGCTTTGATCTCTAGTGTACACCAAGGCGGAAATTTTGACTTGGGTTGTTGGCATATTTCGAACATGTTTATTAAGCGCAGTATATAATGTCATAGAATTTAGTGTATATCTCAACTCAAGAACACTCCAAGCATTTTAATACTGTTTATGATATAAAGAAATAAAATCAGCCTTACGAAAATTATACCTTCTTTATATTAGAAACATCGTCATCATCATGCTCGCATACCACCTCTCCTTTTCAAGTGGCGTCGAGAAGTGCCCGGACCTTCTTAAGCATGCTTCTTATGTTCTCTTGAAATAAGTACCCGCTGACATTTGTTTTATATATCTTAGTAAGTGCACTAGGATTGACTTAATTTTTTGAGCCATTTCAAGAAAAAACTTAAGGGAAACATGCATGTCTCAAAAAGTTAACTTAATGTCCTATGGGAGAGTCCTCATAAGAGGAGACATCGGAGTGCAAACGGTTAAGTCAAGGCAAAAAGACGTAATTTACATGTTTCCAACAGATAGAACTGAGAAACCAACTTTTGGAGCAGTTATATTAATGAAACGTTTGTTTTTAATTTCTTTTAAGTACAGTTAGAGTTAATAACGCTGTTATCCAAAATAAAAGAAACTGCTACAGGCGATAAATTGGCCGGGGTCTCTGGAATTTGGAATAAATTTACAATAATCAAGAGGAAAATTATTCGTTTTCAGAATACGTTACTGTAGAGGAACCGAAACCACTAAATCATTCTCCAGCGACAAATTAAAAAAGTAATATAATAAACTAGCACGGCCAGTTTTCATCACTAACAATCCAAATCCAGCACCGAACGTTTTTCCAACGACCCACTAGACAAAGCCCTCATTGAGGGTATCAATTTTGCCATTGCTCTCCGTACGATACGTGTTGAGAATATCATAATATGCAATATTGAATGTAGTCTCTACAAAACCAACGGTGGTATATCTAAAATTATTGGCTTGTTCAGTCTATGTACTTAATCTTAATGTTCACTGAAGCTCAATATAACACAAAACTAATTTGTGGGTCTGAAAAACATAAAACGGAATAATATTCAACTTAAAAATCTGAATATTATCAAATAATGAAAGATAAATATAAATTCATTGTTTTTTCGAGGAATTTTGGATTGAATATACCTCGAAAATACCACCAAAACCAAAATCATTCAGTCGTCTCTCGATAGCGAAATCAAAAATCTCTTATTAAAATGAGATGAATGTCTTAAAAATGCCTGAAACTATACCGTCCATCCTAAATACAAAAAGTTGACAGACCACTGCCACCCAGCGTCAGTTCTTTCGACACACTCATAAAAAAATTAGCTAAATTTTTAGCTAGAAAACTTCAATCTACTGCCGAACAAGTAAAATATTATGCCAAAAGCTCATTAAATCCCTTACTGGATCTCTTCAAATCGATAAAACTATTTAAGATAGATAGCATTCAATTCCCTTGAAGTACCTATTATCAAAACACTTGAACTTTTAAAGTCTAAATATAAACAACCTTTTCCCACCTTAATAAATACTTAGTTTATGTTTATTAAAAACCACTATAAACAAATTAAGTACCAGTGGGATATCCACACTCGCTTGTGATCACCAATTTGTTCATGGAGGATTTCGGACACTATTGCAGTCGGTCACTTATACTATATCTCTATGGCTTAGATATTTCATCATTTCGTTCAAGACAAGATCAACATTTATTCGACCACTTAAACCATATCTATCCTAAACTTAAATTCTCAATGAAATTAGAACAAAACAACCGATTGCCATTTCTCAACAGACTAACGAATAAAAATTCCTACGGAACTCTGGGCCATAATGTGTATAGTAAAGTAACCCATACATACAAATACATAAACGATTTATTTCAAAGTCAGTCATATGTTTATTCAAATCCACACATTAAAATTAAGAATATTCAAAATTAACACGATACACGAGCAGCAAGGAACAAAAAATCCCAATCGATTACTGTAACAATAAAAGCTGAGATAGGAAGCGATCACTCTACTCAAAATAGATATAGCAAGAAGACAAACCGATAAGAGAAATAATCAAGGAAAAAATAAAGACACACAAAGTTAAAGAAGAACAATGCTGAAAGACATACCAGGAGATAATAAATAGAGAATTCGCTAACGAAAAAAGATAAAGACATTGAAGAAAAATGGATAATATTCAAAAAATGTTTGACAGAAGCAGTAAGGAAAAGTGGTGTAACAACAATAAATATAGAAAGAAAACGGAGTGGTGGTCCGAGAAAATTAAAAATAAGAAAGAAAGCTGGTTAAAATATCTAAGTATAAACAAAAACAAAGATTATAAAGAATACAAGAGAAGAAAATAAATAAAAATAGAGGTACAATTTGGTATGATGAAGAAAATCATCGGAATAGACAGAAATTATACTACGGAACATTAAAACAATTACAAAAAAAGAAAGAAGACATTCTGAAGAACAAAAAAATATGTGCGGAAAGATAGTGACAAATGAGGATAAAATAAAGTATGGAAACAATACTTTGAGGAGCTCACAGTTATAGAACTCAGACCAAAAGAAAATAGGAAGAAGAGGACAACCAAATGAACGGGGATATAGACGAAGCTGAAGAAATTACGGAAGAAGAGTCAAAAGAAGCTATAAAAAACAGAGGAATGGAAAAGCATCAGGAAAAGATGAAAGAACACCGGAAATGATTAAAAACATGGGCGAACTGAAAGAAATTATGAATAAAATATTAAAAAAGAAAAATATACATACAGAGTGGAATATAGGAATAATTCTACACATATGCAAGACAAGTCGACTGGAGTAATTATAGAGAAATTACATTAACAAGCATACCAGGTAAAGTAATGGTAAGAATACTTGGACAAAGAATCAGAGAAAAGGTAGAAAATACCATAGAAGAAGGTCAATGCTGATTTAAAAAAGGAAGAAGCATCCAAGATTTAATGTTCATGCTGGGACAAGTAAGGGAAAAAATAATAAAAAAGAACAGAGAGGCACATGTATGTTTTGTGGACCTAGAAGGCGCATTCGACAAAATAAAGAGAGAAGACATGAAAACTTCAGAAGATAGGGGAGTAAGAAAGAAAATAATCAGAACGATTCAAGCCGTGTATGAAAATTAAAATAACATCGTAAGAACCAATAACGAGAAATCAAAAAAGTGTCACAACAAGAATGGGAGTTAAGCAAGGATGTGTCCAAAGCCCCCCCTCTTTTCGCACTAGTTTAGATTAATCAATAAAAGGTGCAAAAAAGAGATGAAAACACTGAAATTAGGATTTTGGAAGATGAGACGGACGGAAATAACAGAACTACTATTTGTAGATGACATGGTCATCGTAGAAACCGAAAAAAACTTACCATAAAATATGAAAATACTAAAACGGGGAACTTGCAAACATAAATATGAAGATAAACCTACAAAAGACAAAATCAATGGTAATAACAAAGGAGCGTAAAACACGCAATATTACGTTAGGAAGAACAACAATAGAACAAGTAGAAAGCTATAAATGCCTGGGGACAATAATCGAAACCATTATCAAATTTTCAAAGAAATAAAATATAAAGTCAAAAAAACTGGGAGACTACAACATGTTGAAACATACGTTCTTTGGTAAGAAGGAAATACCTAAGGAAATAAAATAAGAAATAGTAAAAAAAAAGTGATAAGACATATAGCAGCGAAACCTGGACAATGACGGGACAACAAAAGGGGAAAATAAATGCAACAAAGATAAGATTTCTTAGGAAATTAGTAAAGAAGACAAAACTAGACAAGGTAAAAATGAGAAAATTAGACAGAACCTAAACATGAGATAGTAGAGGGACTGATTAGATGGTTTGGGCATATAAACAGAATTTTCATTCTGTTTATATGCTGAAAGAAACGCAAAAAGTTTACAAGGGAAGAACCAAAGAGGGAGATCGAGAAAAACATGGAATGATGGAATCAAAGATGAAATAAGGGGAATGAACTGGGAAGAAGCAAAACAACACAAGACAGAAAGAGATGGAAAGAGACATAGAGATTAAACGAATGTTAAGATAACCAGGTATGACTTTGTAAACCACCATACACAGAACGATAAAAAGGAAAAAGAAAAATAAATTTAATAAATGACATTTCTCTCATATACTTATACGAGATACAACTGACAAAATCTACAAAATACTACAAAGACAATCGGACAATATCTTATTCCCTTGGAAATCAAAGAGTATACAAAATGTAGGCGACTACACAAAGTTTAAACAAACAAACAGATGCATGAATGTAGTAATAGTAATAGTATCTTTAATATCGGCACACAGACAGAAAATATAAAGTATAAAGTAACTCAAAAAATTAAAAACTAAAAGTACATCTAAAATACATGCATGCTACATATTCTGTAAGTATATTAGTTAAATATAATTCAATTTAATTTAAAAATAGAATTTGGTTCTTTAAACGAATCAAACCACTAGTTATTCGAACAATCGTTTGCAAGATTCATCAAGCTGTTCGCAGCTTGGCCTATTTGTTTCTTGGTGAGAAGTCCAATAAATTTGATAAATCCAATATTCCGTTCAGTAGTCTGTGCAAAATTTACAAGTCAGCTCTTATTCTGCGCTCTTCTAACTTTGACAAGTTGAGACTTGTCCCTTATAGTTGAATATTCGCCAGGAGCATTTTGAATTTTTTTTTAATATTCAATGCTACGTAACAATTTCCTTTGCATTGTTTCTATGCAGTTAATATTGGTAGTTGAATCTTGTTGGCCGGTAATCTAGGTGACTTCTAACAAAGAAACAATATAATATCTTTAACATTAAAATTCTCACCTATCTGCCACACATAACCCTAAGTTTGTAAAGCCTTCTCACGGCGAACATCCCGTCTCTGGCCACCTCTGGCCAAACGTTTATTGAGACCAGATAAATTTCTACAATACGGCTCCCATTGCAATATTAGACCACTTCACCATAAGGTGACGGGTTACCTCACGGATAGGTAATTGAGATAGAAAAGCACACCGACAATCTCAACAAACGTGCCGATACTCAACGACTACCCCTACTTGGAAATCGTGATCTTTTTAATGGATATTATACACAAGTCTGAAACAAAATTAAATGGTAATTAATTTCTTTAATAGTATAATTATTATATTTGTAAAGCTCAAATCCGATTCCATTAAAATATATCCCAAAAATATTTCAAAAATCTATAAATAGATGATATAGTTGTTATAGTCTACTATAGAAAACAAAGAAATATCACCTTAATAATTTTATGAAATAAATCTATTCAGCCTTACACATAGCACCGTAAATCTAGACCGTTTTTGCATAGTCACATCGCATATCATCGGAACGCCAAAAGGCGGCGCCGAAACCGTAAATCCGCCGTTTTTCACGGCGTTAATCTGCCGGTAGATATTTCAAGGGGTTAAAACGGCGCGATGCATAAATTGCAAGGGATGCGCCAAAATCGAACACATTTTATCCACGTTACGTCGAAAATAATTACACGCTAAACTGAGATTTTGATTTATGAACGGTTATAGATTTAACAATTTATTCAAGCCGGAGGATTTAACAACGTTAAGCCGCATTTATAGTCCACGGCATGTATTATCAACATTACTGATAGATAGCCGCATAATTGAAACTTGAAAAGCAATTGCACGTAATTACAATAATTATTTCTCTTGGATAATAGTTAATGGGATCTAATGATTTATGTATCTAAAGAATAAAATAAAATTATATGGCTGCCATAAAAGAGGAATAGACATTAAGATTTTATTGTATCTTAAAAAAAAATGTAAAAATAGGAAAATATTTTTATAGCGCTCATAATGATTACGTCACCAAAACAAGGTGGCATTAGATTTCTTAAAGGTTGAATATATTAAATTTATTAAAAATAATTATTTCTTTGTCAACTTCATCTACAGACATTGTGTATCATTTAAAGTTACTTTTAGAGTCATATCTTTAGAATATAATTAGTGTTTTTCTAAGACTATTGTGAAAACTTAACTGCCTATCTGTTCAGAAGGAAATATAGAAATTCTACATTAAATCTAATTTATACTGCTTACGTAGAAATCCCAACCTGATCCCAAAATTCAAAACCCCTTGATTCACTACATTTGCATTCATCACATCGCATTATCAATCACCATCACTATCTTCAGAGACAGACTGACGTGACACAAAAGACAATGAAAACCCCGGCTGAAAGACCGCTGGTCGAGAGCCATTTAACAAACAAACTAACTCACTAACATTCATTGTATCATAAATGTATTATATATTTTATTTGTTAATAAAGATGTTGCATATATCTAATTTAGATTGTTTCTGAAATATTTTTGTGATCAAATTGGCATGAAATTATGAATGTGAAGCTTAGAAAGTGAAGGAAATATTATAATAATGTATTTTATATGCGCACTTCGTTAACTTCTTTTTAGAGGCAAACAAAATAAAACTTTAAAGAATTGAGGGGAATAAATCTCCAGATGTTACGAACATGTTCGTTCTGTACAAAGCCGCCGCACGAGATGTAATTTTTACGCCTTAAATTAACTTTTATAAGCTCGAGGAAAATTTTGTTCGAGAATTTTAATCCAGCAAGGATTGTAGCTTATTTTTGATGCTATGAATTCAGATAATAAGTTATTTTAATCCGCATGCTAGTGAAAAATTCTATGATCATATATAATAAATATAATAATTATACAAGTTGTATTTCTAAAAAATAATAGAATAAAACAAGAACACATACCAAAGCTATTATTGTTAAACGTTTAATAAATAAATAAATAATATATTTTAAAGTATTTGATAAATTACCTGCTTGTGAATAAATGTTTTAATGGTTCTGATTTATTGCAAAATATCTTTGATTGATTCACAGGTCAACGAATCTCCACCTGTCCGTGAAATTTTCTTTCAGGCCCGTCAGTTTTTGATTTGCAAGTTAACCCTCTAGTGCCAACCCGATTTTATAGGGTTTGCGGACCGGAACACATACGGGGACCCTTTATTTTTTTTTTCACAAACTCAACCACCCCTCCAGTCGGTTTACCTGTTGATTTGGCGTCCCTCTTGATTTAGGTGCACCGGCGGTGGGCGCAATGAATCCGGTCCTTAATTCAATGAACTCTCGCAAATTAAGGGCTAAAAATCCTGAGCGCGCTTCTAACGACGCTCAATTAAAACCTATACGAGGGCCGTGCTCGTTAAAATGTATGAATGACGGTTTAATGGTCATTTTATCTGGATGATGATTTTTTTTTAATAAATGCAAACGCGTAAATGAAATTTGAATTTGCATTATGTACAAGCGGGGTGGATATATTGAAATATTTGTTTGAATTATTCAATTCATTTCTAGAGAAAATAGTTGGAAAATACGTTATGAATATTTATTTTTATGCTCGTTTATACCAAAAAGGAAAATAAACATTAAACGGCGGTAATATTTTCATCATAAATGCATCAAAAAATACTTTTAAAATGTGACTATAGAGAGAAAATATTAGCATGGTAATTATTTGTAGGTTAGTTTAATATGTACATATAAATAGGTTTCAAATTGCAGCTTAATACTTTGTAACGAGCGTGAAGCAATTAGGTCTGTATATATAAATATTTCTACATGGCGTACCCATGTACTTAAATTAGGGTACACATTATAATACAGCTATTAGAATCGATGTTAGTTATAAGTACATTTCAAAAAATATATGAAAGTTGCAAAGTGAAAGGTGGAGGAGTTTATGATAGAAGAGGGGTAGGAGATAATAATTAGATAGTGATTGATTACATTGTCATCACGGGCTTTGCAAGAAAAAAAGTGAAACAAATGGAAGTGTCAGAAGTAATAGTTTAGAATTATTTACCAATGAAAGTAGAGTTAGATATGGGTAAAGATAAGAAAGCGGAGCAAAAACAAGTATGTGGAAAATTGAAAAGTACTATAAATACCTTTAAGTGTTCCGACCACTTAAGATGATGATCGATAAACAGATACAATTGTTTTGCTTTTTTAAGCCTCATTCTCACACGGCTACTTCGTGGCGCCACAGAGAAGCGCCACTATTGCGGCGTTACAAGTGCGACGACGCGGTAGAAATTTGGCACGAATTTTCGTAAAATAGTTTCCCACGAGTCTTTCTATTTTGTTCTAATACTCAGAGGTTGTTACATTTAAAATGGCCTAAAGCTCTTCAATTTTATTTATGAAAGTTGTTTGCTGGCGATGCCATAACAATAATATACAATATATACGTTAAGCGTTTACTGCCATGCTGAAAACACGTATTTGCATTTTATCTTTCTCTTTCTTCCTTAAAAGTGGCCCGTACTGGCGCGACAAACGCAAACACTACGCGCTTCTGAAGCGACCACCAAAAAACGCGCGGTTGAATGCCTCCATTTGATTTTGTACTTTGACAGCAGTCGCGCCACTTTTCGTGGCCGCCACCCGCTGCGAAACGAACTGCTAGAACCGTTTGTGTCGTGACTTTTTCTGTTGAAAGAAAACAGCCTTCGTCACTTCCAACGCTTCTCTGTGGCGCCACGAAGTGGCCGTGTGTGAATGAAGCCTTAATCTAACAGAAGTAAGCACATCATTTGTGCAGTCGTAATGAGAAGAGTAGTTTCTTTGTTTTTTTCTTTAATCATATATAGCCTGTTACTTAGAAACCAGTCAGATTCTGTTTCGTCAAGATTTTTTGTTATTTTTGTGTCATTGGTGATTGTAGTATAATCCGCAAAGAAAATACGATTAGTATTATCTATACAAATGTGTAGAACCGTAATGTGTAGTAAAATAATGTATAGGCTCTAGAACGGACCCCTGAGGAACCAATATTACCCTTTGGGACGCAGTTAAATGCCTTCAAGAAATCAATAAATAAGGACATGGCATAGTCTCCATTTTCAAAGCAAAGACAATCTTCATAATTTGCAATGCATTGTCCTCGTCTAAATGCAAACTATATATTATTCAGAATATTATTTTGTTCCAGATAAATTATATAAATATTATAAAAAACTATTCTTTTTTTAAATATTTTCTCATTTTTTCTAAATTATGCGCAGTAAGCTTATGGCCCTGTTTCCGGATGGGATGCCCTTTTTAAAGATAGGTATTACATTTACTTTTTTTTCGATTTTGATTAATTCTATATATGTCAAAACTTTTGCTAGATTTCATTTGTTCAATTGCTTCTTTCAAATCATTTTGCGCCATACTATGAAAGTTAAAATAGTCACACATGAATGTAAGTAAATCTACTTGAGATTACGATGATATATTTTAAATTATTGAGGCTATTTTACTGAAAAAAGTTATTGAATCATCCCCTTATATACTGCATTCATCTACGTGAAATGTAGAATATTTAGATTTCAGAATTCGCCATAAATGCTTCCGGGAAAAGTTGTTAGTTTCCGTGTATTTTGTAAAGAAATTTATTTTACTTGCTTTAATTTCATGTTTGTATTTATTTTTATAAATATTTCCTATTTATTTTAGTTTCGAATTTCTACTCATTTGCCGACAGAGTTTATAAAATGTAGGTTTGATCTTATGTCTCTTAGATGTATGAACAAACCAGTTAAGGTTTGTTATTTTTGCGGTTCACTTTAACTAGCTAATTTTCAAAAGCACTAAGTGCTGCATTAGATAGATAGTATATTAATTTAAGTTACAGCTTTTTCACTAACACTAGTATCATCATTTAGAAAGACTCATTTAACTTGTACTAGTATGTTGTAGAATATTATTTTGCCTTCACATGTAATAATACAGTAACAGATTTCCAGACTTTTTTTCTGAATATAAAATACTGAAACAAAAATACAATAAAAAAACTAAATAATGCAAAAATATCAGCTAATGAAAAGTTCATCAAAAACTCTACAGCCTTCTCAACACTCTGTAAGTGTCTTATTAAGTAAAATGCTAGTTCAACCAAATAATTACTTTGAATTCAAAAATGTTAGTCCTAGTACTGTTCATACTATAACTCAGAAATTAAAAGCCTCTGACCGTAAAGACATTTACGGACTGAGTACGTATCTGTTAAAAAGCATAGTAGATGCTATAATACCTCCTTTGATTCTCCTGTTAAAGGTATCTTGCCATCGTGTTTCCAACGAGCTTTGGTAATCCCAGTCCACAAAAAAGGTACTAGATCTGACTATAATATGTATAGATCTATTTCAATTCTTCCTATAATCTCTAAAGTACTCGAGAACATGTTATACATGCAAGCTTTTGACTTTATGGAAGTTAATAATATTATATCTAGTAATCAATTTGGTTTTCGAAGGGGAGATCAACGACAGACGCAATATTAACTTTCACAAATGAAATCTATCAAGGCTTCGAATGTGGCTTATAGTCAGGAGCCTCTTTTTAGATCTAAGTAAGGTCTTTGATTGCGTTTCTCATAATGTTCTTCTGCGGAAACTTTATTATTATAAATTGAAATAAAACAACACAGTTGGGAGGGTTTCACATTTATTCTTGAACACTGCAACATGTTTCGCCACACAGTGGCTTCATCAGGCAGATGATATTATTCATCTGCCTGATGAAGCCACTGTGTGGCGAAACATGTTGCAGTGTTCAACAATTAATGTAAACCCTCGCAACTGTGTTGTTTTATTTCAATTTGTTATGGAGTTTCATCATGTATCCGCCTCGTCAATTCAATATTTATTATTATAATTTTTATCCCACTAGCTGCCGTATTATAAATTCGTATCTGAGTAGCAGAAAACAGTTGGTAACTTTTAATAATACTACATCTAAAGAGTTAAAAGTAACTCACGTCATCCCGCAAGGGTCTATCTTGGGCCCTTTACTTCTTTTAATTTACATTAACGATCTACCGTCTCAGTATACTAATTCTTCAGAGGTGTTATTCGCTGATGATACAACCGTGGAAATCACTGGTTTTTATAAAGATATTGTACATAAAAAAAATAAGTTTGCGGTAGATCAAACTTCTACTTCGTTCGCTGAAAATAATCTATCAGTGGATTCTGGAAGTATTTCACGGTTTTCACTTGGATTCCAAATTATCTTGGCAGTTTCATGAATCTGAAATTTCAAACAAAATAGGCAAATCTACCTGCATACTACGTCAACTACGGAATTATTTAGAAATTCTTTGAGAGTGTTTAGTTTGCAACGGCTTAAGAATAATTGCTAGCATTGGATATCGCGATGACTATCACGACGCATTTATTCAATTAGGAATTTTAACGCTACCATGCCTATTGTAGATACATAAAAATCTGTGCTTGTATAAAATTCACAGTCAGATCCATGACCATAATAACACAAAATCGGGAAAACATTTACGACCGGATTTTTACTGTCCAAAATTGCTACCCGAGAATGTCAAAAATCTACCCGAAATTGCTTTTAAATACACGAGCAAACAGAACTTAATAAGTAAATGTTTTTACAGTCTTGAAGAGATCTTGCGATCCAACTTTTCGGGCATAAACTAGACCTAACATGTGTACTTGTATGTATTTTACATAATCCCATCTCCAAAAAGATGGAAAATGGGCCTACATTAAGGAAGAAATAATGGTAAATATAGAGAAAGAGGAACTCCCACTATTTACCAGAAAAAAAGTATCCCAGCTGCAAGAGCTACGCCCAGTTTCATCTATTCAAATTTTTGTTATATAAAATTAAATTTTTTTTATTTTCTTATGCATTCTGTTGGAAAGAAGCTAAAGTATAATAAACTACACTAAACTAATTGTTGTAATATTTAGATATGGTTTTATTAGAAGGTCTCTTAGATATAAATGAACTGTTGATTCCTATATAATCTGATAATTTAAAATTAATTGTTTGTGAACTTGAGATATAATTACAAAATAAGTTGCCGAGGCAATTATTGTTGCGTTTTGGTGCACTAAACTTAGTAATCAACCCGAAAGTGTACAGAAGACCCATGAGTTTATCTTCGTACGGGTCATACCCATTAAATCTGATGTTAAAGGCCTCTGTTAAAATGTTATTAGCAAACAAGGAGCATAAGTTGGTTAGGACTTGCTTAAAATAGGCCCACTGAAGAAGGGAAACCTGTAATTATTGCAGTTTAAAGCTTTACTATAAATAAGGATTTTCAACGCCTAAGTACCTCAACAATCAATCAATTGAATATTCAGAGATATTCAAGTCATAACTGTCATGTCCCATCGGACTAAATTATGACTTCGCCGAGTTTAAAGTTTGTTAGAAGTTTGAACTATTATCAATCAAATATGATTTTATTTCTAGTACGTTACACCTTAAATCTATTTTGATGTAGTATGCTTAGTACTTCTTGTGGTTTCTTTGATAACTATAACTACTCATTTGGGACACAGTTCTTGATTTTCTCTTTTTTGGAGCGGGATCGTTACCTTGAATGAACTGTATTCCGCAGGATGTTGGGAGTCTAATTGTTTACATTTCGTTTCAAATATGCCGTTCTTATTCAGGTGTGACATAAGTGATTCCTCGTTAGTCATTGGATCCAATAGATATAATCATAATAATAATAACAATAATAATAATCTTTATTGAGAACCACATGGTTTATTTAAATTAATCAGTTTAAGTACTCATTTACAAAGTGAACTGCCTTACATAGTATCATCGATTTTACATTTTTTCTAAAACTACTAGCCGATAACTTATTGGTAAACTGTTGTATACCATAGCTTTACAGAATGGTACCAAGTGCTGTTTGTGTGCGTTTCAATCGATTTAATAATGGACTAGTTTGGTTCGTACATCTGCTGATATATCTATTCACATAACAATGTTTTTCATAGTGACCAATATACTCGTGGACGTACGTGAGGCATTCCATTATGTACAAACAAGGTAGTGTAAGTATGATATATTTACTTTAATAAAATGTTGCCTACAACGTTCGGTGTAGCCCAAATTAAAGATAATTCTGATCGCTTTTCTTTGAGCTAAAAAAACCTGGTTAGCTTCCGATGAATCCCCTCACAAAATGATGTCATATCGTATGTGAGATGATGACCGAAAGGTATGTTACCTTTAGAACATTAAATGAAACGACTTTCGAAAGTTGTCAGAGAGAAATAAGTTTTTATTTGTATTTCTCTAGCTCATACGTATGTAGTTCCCAAGTGAGTTGGCGGTCTATGTGAAAACTATAAACATAGTATCGTTAGCAAATCCATGATTAATATATTTTAGATTAAAAAACATATTTACTGTTTTAGTGTCATTTAATGAAAGCTCATTTATTTCAAAGCAACACTTTCACCGGCATAATTATCATTTCTCACTTTGTTTACTTAGTAACTTGGCCCGACTTACCAAAGCAGTATCGTCCGCAAACAATAATATATTTTTTTTCGACATAGCGACAGATATCATTTAAATTTAATAAGAAAAATACTGGCCCTAGCTTCGATCCTTGCGGAACCTATCTATTAGTAATGTATTCATCTGAAAACTTTTTGTCTATTTTTATTATTTGAGATCGATTTGATAAGTATGTGATTAATAAGTTGCAAATTAGCGGATGAAAGTTCTACATATACAACTTTTGCAACAATATTTCATGGCTCATAATATCAAAAGCCTTTTGGCTTAAAAAAATTCATTGTTATTGAAAGCATCTAAGCATTGCTCAATTCAATTTAGTGTGGCAAATGTGGTAGATCTAAACCAATGTCGACTATTTGATAATATTTGTGTTTTACTTATGAAGTCTAATAATTGATTTCTTAATAAGTCTTCATAAGCTGATAAAAACGATACTGGCCTAAAATTATTTACCTCAGTTCTTGAACCTTTCTTATGTAACGGTACAATAATTGCTCTTTTCAAATAAGATGGGAGTTTGCCTACTATGATTGAATGATTGAATAATTCTGTTAAAGGTTCTAGTATGGTTTCTTTTACAGATTTGATTAGGCCAGCAGTACATTGAAATATATCTCTACATTGACTATTTTTAAATTTCGTAATAGAGTCTCTCACTTTTGATCTCGACACCATCTCAAATTTAAAATATGGTCGATTGGTGTCGTTAGATAAGTCTGATAACATAAGATCATTAGGTTTAGATGCATTCTGCTGAGCATTTCAATTATTCAAAGCTACTAATGATTTGCAAGATCAGATGCAGTCGCTGAGCAATTATTGTAATCATGCTATAACATTGGTATCGTCTTTGTATGTGTTATGTTTGGTATCGTTTAGCGGACAAATTTCATTTTGTATCCTAATATGATACAGTTATTTTAATACATTCCTTACTATTTTGTTCTGTTCGCTTTTATTTTGTTGGTAGGCTTAATCAGTCAATTCCAAAGTATTTTCATTTTTTTTAATATGTACTCTGAATTCAACAATTTTAATTTTAAATAACCTTAGTGGAAAAGCTATTATTATTGCCGACTGTATTTTATTCATAAATACATTTAATTTGTCACCTATGGAGATAGATCTATTTCATTTCATTTATTTAAATCTTTTTTTGGGGCGTCAATATTAGAAGAGGTTAATGTTCTAATTTGATTATCCTTTTCTATTATAGCATTACTTAAATTGTAATCTTGCCAATTAAGTACGTTAACTTAACGTTTTAAATCCTTGATTTCGTTTTTCATCCCTAGTATTAGTTGAAAGCAGATTCGTTGCATCCCTTGATTCTCACAACAGTGACATGCCAGGACTCAAAATTTGTCTTCGTGTTTTATAGGTAATTCATTAAAAACACTTGGTTTGTTTTACTAAATTTATACATTTTCGACTTCTATTATTTCTTCTTGGTCAACATGTTTACATGTGCCAAGTATATTTTTATTTTTCGCCTTGATATTTTAACTAATTCTGCCAATTTCGCAGCTTTTAAGGAATTCAAATTCGATGGGTTTTCCTGATTTAAACTTAAAAAAATGGTGCTTCTTTGGGAATTGAATTTAACGTGACAATATTGACTTTTGGTGATAATGGGTTGCCTACATACATGTCCTGTGTATTAAATTGTTCGCAACTTTCGCGCGCTCTAGGTTTGTTTACTCTTCGTTTGTTAACCTCTAGGCGTAACACATGGTTTTCCTGTTCAAGATGTTTAGCTTTTCGGTAAACAAATAGTTACTAACTACTACTTGTTTAACAAACTTTTTCAAATTCGGGTAGGCCTCTTTTACAACGTCTAATTCTACTTCACTGTAATTGCTTAATTTCATGCAGCAGTCATGCAAGGGATAGTTCAGAGCATTTTTAACACTTTTTACACAACTTGAGTGCTAGGTTTTGCAGATTGGACATTCACTTACTGATCTTGCTACCACACGCATGACTTATTAATTGATTCATCTAGTTTACTTATTAATTTTTTATTCAAATCACTACCGTCTGATTTGTTTGGCATGCTGAATATATTATGTCGTGTAGACAACTACAAATAAATAACGGTAATGAGAATCGGGTATAGGATTGCCAAGGCTGTAGTGAAAAACCGTCTTGCGAATGACGTTGAGAATAGTGGTTAGTTTCCATAAACTTAGAAGTGTATTCGACGCTCTCCCTTTTAATGGTTCCTCAACCTACAGCTACTATTTGAAGAAAATAGTTAGTTTTGTAATCAAAGGGGTTTTGGAATATCATATGCAATCTTGCGGTCATAGGATAATAATCTTACAAACCTTACTCTAAAATATTTTGTATTTTTGTACAATATGAATATGGGATTCTTAAAGCAATTCTTTTATTTCAAACATCAACAATACTCTTAACTAGCAGTGAATAATCTTACAATCTTAGATCTCCGCGTTAATATTTTTGCCACTCTTTTATCTGCTACAGTCCTTTCGAGATAATTCGGAACCAATTCTTAACAGGTATATTCTTTTATCTTTAAATACTTCATCAATATAAGTCATTTGATAATGGCGATAAAAAGTCTTTTTAGGTTTATTTAACTGTCTTTATACGTTAAAGAAAAATTAAATCATTATTTGTAAACTTTTAAAACTTTGTGATTGCTTCCAGTATATCTAATTATTAGATAATATTATAATTTTAAGAGCAATATTATGCTTTTCTAGTTATAGTAATGATAGGATTAGAAATACTATATTTGGAACGCTTGACGTATTATTTCTATCAAGTCTTTGTCTTATGTTGTCTCATATATATTTTAATTTATAGGGAAATCGTAGGAAAATTACTGGAGCAAAGTTGCTTTACACTTAGTTGTCTCGCGTCTTACGTATTATGTAATACTAACAAGAGTGAGTGACGGAAAAGTAATGACGCTCGAGTATATCGGGTGTAAAGTATTGCAGGCGCTTATAAGAATTTCATATGTAAGATTATATTTGTGCAATTTTTTACTCTATTTAATATCAGTTATCAAATGAAATTCTCTATTCTAATAATAATTTTACATATATGAATTGTGCAATTTCCTGCTGCGTTTCTAATTAAAAATAAAGTGTAAATATTTTTAAAATAGGGCAACCCTATTTAATGACATTTTTAATGATAAGTAAAAATCACATTCCATATTAGAGATTAAATGCTCTATCAGTTTAACGTTTAATTTATCGATTGATATTTCTTGAATAACTTTCTCACTTATCTCTTGATGAAATATTATGAAATATTAGGCAAAGAATTGATCAACACTTCCAAGTATTGATTGATGTAAATAATGAAATATAATTACATAATTCATCTTAACTTATAATATAATGCGGAAATTGCATCATACAATATATTCGTGCGATTATCATCAAGTGACGACTTATAAACTGAGTATGTATTTTTTTAGATATTTACATATTGATAATAATTATTTTTATGTCTAAATAAATAATAATTAAATAAGAAAATAATATATACCTTAAAATTGAATTAATAAATTTTAACATTGTTATTCGAACACTATATAAACATGAAACGTTTGTAACAAAACACAGTTAACGCTCGATTAACCCTTGCAGGGTTTAATTAGTAGCGATTTTATGAACAAATTGGTGACCCGTAATTTTTGCCACGTCGACGCTGATTGATCGCCCCAGGGACGAAACGCTGACAACCCTCGAACGACACACACCCTATCGCCTGTTCGTCACGGGAATTAATAAAACCAGTTCGAAAATAATGGAGGCCCACAATAAATAACAGCGAAATTTATGCAAAACAGGAAAACTGAAAAAAAAAATGTAAAACGGAAACAGGTACGCCTTTGTTTCTCGTTACCTCGTCCTTTTTTTTTCCTGTTTCGGGACGCCGCGAACCTCGTTAGCGTATTTATTAACCAAAAAGCAGAATTTTAATTACAGTTACGCTGTAACGATCAATTCCAGTTTGGTACGCAATTACGTTTGTCGGTGAATATCGTTCATTTGTTTTGTGAAAAGTTCATGTTTGTGATACAACTAATTTGTATTGTTTATGTATCAGCAGAATCAATTAGCCTCTTTATTATACATAATTAAAACGCATTGCGCATGGATTATGCAACAATCAACTTGCAACTAAACTCTTTTCAATTATACATGAATTTATTTATTTCTAAAGCCGCGTTGAATTTAGTTAAACTATACAAAAGCAAAGTTGTACAACGGCAAACACAAATGTTTGCGAATTAGATGCAAACATTATTATCATTACAACTTTCTCTAAGGGTGCGGTTTTGTGTAAATTCAGAGGAAATGTCAAGTAGATTAATTTAGCATGTGAATATAATGAAATGGTTAAAGTAAATCATAGAGTTTACATTAACTTTTCATTTTATTATCATTAGTTAGTTTAATTGCATACTGAAATCTTCGTAGGAAATCGTATTTTATCGTGACATTTTTTTCTTAAATAGTAATATATTCTAAGGGCTGTGAAACTAATCCAATAATTTGGGAAAACCTACTAAAGTTAATTTTTCTATTACATTATACAATGGAGGTTTTTCCGCGCTTAATTATCGTTAACACTCATAATAATAAGAAACAAATCTCGATTATTTAGAAATAAATTAATAAATAATAGAGGATAAGGACGACAGTTGTATGCTATTTTACCTGAACACTAATGTTAGGGTCTCTATGGATGACATATAATATTTTTTTATAAATGGAAACTATCAAAAAAATAATAAATTGCTTTTAAATGTATATTTAAACATTTTTTGCTTACTTATTAAGCTTTCTAATTACAATTCAATTATTAATAAAATAGTGAGATAGCTTGTTTTAGTTACACATTCCTTTTGAACCCAAAATAAGAGAAGTAAAAGATCTATACAGTTATATTTTTTTATTGAATGAGAATTCAACGAGGTGCGAAAATTTATCGGAGCATTTGTCCTCTATCGATTCACCTGTCCAGACACATATGTCACGGCGTCTAAACCACTTACCACCAGTGGTGCCAACTGCACCCTCTACACTCGAATTTAAATTAAAAATCTAAATCTATTCGAAAGCCGTATATATATATATATATATATATATATATATATATATATATATATATATATATATATATATATACATATATAATTTACACTCATTCATGCCACTCATCATTTCCTACATTATGTAGGATATACACCTTATATTGAATCTTAATTTCCAGACATAAATACAAACAAATCTTCGTCACATCTAACTACTTTTCTATTACAATATAATCCACTGCAGTACTGCACCTTATTCATTATATTTTCTCTCAATATCGTATCCTCCACACTGCTGCTCTACACAGAAGAATAGCTCTTATGCACACATTTAATCATATATTTTGCCTTAATATTACATTCATATCTTATGAAAATCTTTCTGACTTTCTGTGACAGAAATAAATTTCGTGTTATACAAACAAAGTTATTAGTGTGTTTCATTTCTTATGAAAACGTTTCTGTAACACTCTTAATTTTTGCACACATACTTAACACGTTTCCTTTTTCTTTGAAATTTACTAAACCTACATCATAAATACTTAAACTTCATTACTGCCCCTACTAATAATAAATCACTAAACTCTTCCACCTATATTCTTGTAATACATCCACGCTTACACAAATTTACTCGCCTCCTTTTAAATTATCTTGGTTACCTATTGCTTCGCTAATTTTTTTCATCGGCTTTATTATTATATATTTATTATTACTAAAGCCTCAACTTTTTTACTCTACAACAGGTCTCTTTATATACTTTACTTCTAATTGGCCATTTTCTCAGAACCTTTTTACTTCTCAACAGTCTTAAACATCCTTTCTCCACACTAGTATATACTTTTAAATTAATAAAGAGCGAATACATACATTTCCCTCTCCCAACTTCATTGTAACTATCTGATGTATGATACGTCGGCCCTTAGAAACTTCTCTACTTCTTGATTAAAGATTTTTATTACTAAAATTATTTTGCGAACTCTTTTCTCTTCAGATTTGTTCAATTATCTTCAGTAAAGTAGGTTACCCCGATTTTTTGCATAGTTTTCATGATTTTGCCTAAATATTGTAATCAGCTAGAATCTTCACCAATTCCCCCAACGATACATCTATGTGCTATACGAATTTCATTCGTCAAATTCCCTTTAATTCATTATTCTTAAACGACAAAGTGCTTAAATAGACAGTTATTTTCATCTGTACATTTCTTTTTCATACGAGTTTTTTTATCTGCTCCTTTAACTTCCCCGTTTATTATGCAACTGTTTTTCCTCGCAGTACACACCCTTTTGATTGCAATTTCTCCTTAGCTCTTTTTTCCTTCATTGTTACTATTTTGTGCTTAAAATAACGTTTCCACCTCTCCATTGCTATTTTACTTTTTGTCCCATACCCATAATGTATCTTTATAATTACTTATCATTGTCCAACTTTCTCACTACTTGCATCTACCTAATTATCCAACTGCACATAAATACATAAATAACACTGCGAAAGAACTACGTAGTTGATAGCCAAACACTATTATGTTTAAGTAACCTAGCGGCTACAAGAGACAATATTTTCAAATAAATATAATTATTCATGTAAAGTAAAAATATCGTAGTTTTTAAAAAACCGATGGATCCAACCCGAAAAATAAAATCGGCGCAGTCGGTAGGATCTCTGAAGAAGCCTTGAGGGGATATCAGAACTTCGTTTGTTTCTACAATTTATCAGAGACCGACAGATTAGGTAATATAAATTTAAATATGGCCAACATAGATTAAAAATAATTAAAATTAAAAGTTGAAACTAAATATTAATTTATAACACAACATGAGCTCCATTAGCTGTGTTTAGGCCCTTAAACAATGAACAAATTAAAGAAGTGAACATCTATTACCAGTAATTATAGAATGTCCAATAATGTACCAGGATTAATTCATTATGCAAACGAATCAGAAATCACAAAAATAATAAATGACATAAAATGCAACACTTCAAAATATATCGATGAGTAGTCAATGTATATCATCAAATGCACTCAGTCATCTATAGTATATGCACTAACGGCAACAATTATTTACTATCTAGTAGCTGGAATATTAGCGTCAGAATTAAAAATTGCAATAATCACTTCAGTTTTCAAAAAGGGTGATCCTAAAAAATGAAAGAATTACAGGCCGAGTTCTCGAGAATATATGAAAGAGTTTATATCTTACTTAAAGCAAAATAGTATTATTCGTAATGAACAATTTGGATTCAGGAGAGGCTTAACAACCACCCATGCAATATATAAATAGTTTTATTTTAAATAACATAGACAGTAATAAATATGTTTTCGCAGTTTTTTTTTCGGAATTTGCTGTTAGAATGCTACCTGTCTGAAAGAAAACAAGTGACAACGGCTTTCTTCAACTGAAGCCATTAGTGAAGTGTTCTGCCTCTCGCCATCACATTACGATATTTGCAAACGACACAACGATCAACATGATACACGATAGCTGAATCCAATTGAATGAAGCAACAAATCAAATGCTTATAGAATTACACTGCTGGCTAATTAAAAAAAACTAATGTTATGAATTATAGAGCACCCATGGGACAAAAAGATGTCCAAATATGTGGAAAATGTAGATACGAAGTAAGTCATGTTAAATTCTTACGTAACACCATACAAAACAACCTAAAGTGGGATACCCATATACAAGAAGTATGCTCCAAAATTTCACATGTTTAATTTATGCTACATGAAAAGATGTACATGAGGAGGCAGTTAGGATTGTGTAAATGACTTACTGCCAATCTCAAATAACCTATTTTATTATGTTCTGGGTATGTACAAATAACAATTTTCGAAAGCTGTTTGCCGTACAAAAAAGATTGATTCGGGCCATTAGTAATTTGAAACCAATTACAACATGCCGACATCTATTCAAAAAGTTAAATATAATGCCTCTTGCGAGCCTCTATCTATATGAAACGCTCAAATTCGTCAAGACCAATTTACATCTCTTTAAAAGTCATCAGGTAATGTATGACATTATTTAATTCTTTACCAAACACAATGAAACAATTGTCGAAGGAATCGTTTATTAAAAACTTGAAACAATTAATATTGCAAAAGTGTTTTTACACAGTTGAAGAATTTATAAATTTCTGTAGTGCTATGTGAACTGTATTTGCTTTATTTAAATAATATTATTACTTGCTGTACCCAAATATTTTATTTATACACTTTTAACTTGTAAAACATATTTTTTCACATACTAAATAGAAAAACCTTACATTTCCGCATCCAAAATCGTTGACAAAAGTAACACTTTTCTGCATAGCAACACTTTTTAGCATGGATACACTTTTTCGTACTACTTTTATTTACTATTAATCAATGTCAGTGTTAGTTACATAAATGGAGTAATATATACAACACACGTGCTATCGATAATTATAACCTAATTTTAACACCTCTATAATTGATGTTATATGCAGTATTTGAAAAAATAGTGTGTACAACTCTTGGGAAATGCGCTTTTCGCACTTGAGTAGGAACTTGATGCACTCGCTCGCTCGTACACCAACATCCTACTCTCGTGCGGAAAAGCGTAACATTTCCACACGTGTTGTACAAATAACTGTTTTACGTTATTACTTATAAATTATTACTTTGAGTAGTGTATGTGTGTTTCTTGCACTTTATATTTGTAATTTATCTATACACAATTTTAATATGTAGTAATTAAGTTTTATTAAATCACATTTTTTATGTATTTACTCTAATTAAGTTATTTTATTTATCTTTAAGTACACTAACATAAGTCCCACTAACTTAGACTTAGGATACTATGTCACTTAATTTTGATAATCTCGACTCCCCATGAATGTACACCTTTTCTTTTAAATATATTATATTATTATTATTATATTATTAGCTATTAAAAAACGTAACCTAACTCGGGAAGAAGCCCCTGAAATTCTAAAACTGTGTTTGAGAAAAAATGTCAACACTATTGATTCTAATCGGAATACATCAGAAATAGAAGCCAGATATCATAATCATTCTAGTAAAATTCATTTGTCAAACGTAAAATGTCCCAGTGTCAAAAAATCTAATTTGAAAGCAACTACATATTTTGAAACATTTATTAAATAATGAATCCTATGTAGGATGAATTGTTGATAATTACCATGAGCAAGGTTTCCAAATTTAAAAGTGAACATATTATTGTCAAAATTAATACTATTCAGCTAAATGTTTCATCCAAGAGAAATATAAGAGACTTGATAGATGGATTAAAAGAATGAATACAATTTTAGAATATTAACCAGAATAATCAATCACATAGAATTTGGATATAGTGTAAACACAAAAATAATTAGTAATTTTCACTCTTCAAGATATTGTATGTAATCAGAACACTCGACAATCTAGAATCATGCAACTACATGTAATTTTTGAAGAAGAAATTGACCACCAATTTATTCTGTATGCAAAATACCTTTACAATCAGATCTTTCTACTTTTTGGCACAATTACAATTCAAAAAATTATTAACTCCATAACGTTCTGCAAATTAAGAGTCTTAATGAGATATTAAGATTTATTCGATTTTATCCATATTTAATGACTGAATATATTTGTTATTTTCGAATACTGATATTGTTACCTATCCCTGGACAGACAGTGCCAACGAAGTTCAGAAAAAATTAAAATCAATTGATGAATTTATAATTTAATATTGAAGTAAGACAACAAACAGAAATTATAAATCTGAAAAACGTTTTACCTCAACATTATATTCATTGTTAATTTAAATAACAAGTAAATGGAATCCACTTTCTTGTGGCTGCAAATATATATCTAAAAAATATATTATATTTATGGAAATAATATGTATAACATAATGCTATTAAAAGTCAGCAACGAATACAACTAGAACGAACCAAAGACTTTAAAATATTTGTGACAACATAAACGATAAAAGCACAGCACCAATAGCGGAATTATGTAAAGTAACATTTCACGAGAATAGCAATATTAAGTTAACTTTATTAAATGTTATGATTTATGCACAATAGAGTGCGTCACGTACAACATTCAAATTAAATAAACTTAATTGGTAATTCCGCTCAATTGCGAACAAAATAATCTGAGCAAATTGGCAACCGTCTTTAAATTGAATTGAATTCTAAATAAAGCAATTATACAAATGTTTTATAATCTGCACAAGCAGATTCCTTAAATGTAAATCAAATTTAATTGAATTAAACATGCCTAATTGACAATTATCTTTAGAATGAATGTTAAACGCAAGAAATTCGACAAATTGAGTTCGTAAATGTACTGAATTACGTAATAATCATAAAATACGACGTTTATTGTGCAGAATTAATGATACGTACGTATCGTTATTTAAAATTAAATTTACAGCTAATATTATGATGGACTTGGATGTCAGATTTGCAGATAAATCCTATAATTTAATTTATATATTCTGTGTTCGTAAATTCAATCAATTTAAAAATAAATAAAATTTTTCAATTATCCTATACAAATAACCACCATTGCGGTCTAATTTAATAAATAATAAATATACGCTTATTAAATTATAAAATCAATATATCATATATTTATTTAATATTACAACAATTAAAACTACTAATCAAAACCATCGAATATGACAATATAATGTATAGTTGCGAATGAACTTTATTACTGGAATATTTCTATATAATCTTTTTAATTGTAATTATTACATAAATTTAGTTCGTCGTTGCTTAATGATAAATACTGTACATAAATAAAATATATTAAATCGAAATTTATATCGTACATTTGGCTCTTACCTTAATTGTATGTTGATTTTATGCTAGTCTATAAAATATTTATTTGTTTTATTTGAAGTAAAAAATGTATTTCCCTGAGCTGGCTCTATGGACTTACTTCCCAGGCCAAAATAAGTCTCTTTTTAGAAATTGATGTAATGTCATAACTATCACTCCCTGACAAGCTGTGAAATGGTGCCCATTGACTGCGAAGAAACTAGACTCTTTTGTTTAAAAAACAAGTCTGATTTATCAAAAACGACTCTAAACTGATGTTTGTAGCTTAACAAGTAAATGGCTTCAAAAGTAACAGCCTCATCAATCCAGTATTTGAAGTAGGCTACACAATTTGTTGACAATTGTTACGTATAGCTTTACACTTCAGTTTTTGCATAATATTTCACCGCACAAAATTGTTCATTGAACAAAACAGTTCACTTTTGACGAAGTCTAGGGCTTTCCATGGATAGATAGTTTTCGCTTATAATTGTCATTGTCAAGAGTGATGTTACTCGCTTGTCACTTTTCAAAACATGATTAAATGTAAATAAACTGATTTACCTAGTGAAAATGAGTGTAAATACGATCATTAAAACGGAAGAAGATATTTTTATGGGGACCCCACCAGATATTACCGAAGCGGCAAAAGTAGCAACTGCAAATTTGTTGCCCGCAAAGTCGCGACTTCAATATGTTAAAACATAATAAGTATTTTATGAGTTTATAAAAACAATATTTTGCTATATTAATCGTTTCTATTGGATGAATTAGACAATGATTTACAAGTAAATCCTATATATACCATCTTCTTAAAGGCATTTGAATATTTTTATATTTACTGAGATAATTGGGATTTGCAAGTGGAATTATAAAATGACATAGTAGCTACATAGGCAATAGTAATGAACGTGTACACATTGGTAAACATGTATAAAACTATACACATGTGTGATAAAGGTTTCGCAAGGTTCATATTGTGGTCCAGTTTTACTCTTTCATATTAGTAGTGACCCCAAGGTAAGGTTAGTAATTTTCTTCTTTATGCTGATGATATCAGAATATTTAGTATTTAGTAGTTATAAAGAAAATCAAATTGAGTTGAATTTAAATAAATGCTTTATTATATCTTTGCATCATGGGTCCAGTAGTGGCTTAAATTATATTATTGATAATCATCGTTAGGTGCACAATACAAAAATCAAAGACTTGGTTGGGAGCTTCAAATCCGGGGTCACTTTCATGAAAAAGTTCGTAAAATGGCTTTCAAGGGACTTCAATGTGTTTGCTCTAAAAGATTGTATGTACATATAATGCATTTATTATTAGTCTAGTTTATTATAAACTTTTTCATATTATCTAACATTTGTGTTAATTACTTAGTGTATTAGTTTTATTTAAAATGCTAACAAACATTTTCTAAATATTATATATTCCTGTTGATTTTGGTATAACAGTCTTAACATATAATGATTAAAAATTAAAGTTAGCATGCCGAAAAGCCTAATATAACCTTAATTAGTATTCAATTCAGTACAGTCAAAAACGGCAACAAATAAGGGTAGAAGATCTATAGAAAAATTTAACGATGACAACGTTAATAATAACATCTCTGTGAAAAGCAAAAGAACTTCAAATCGTAGTGTTAATTTTCCACAAAATCAAATAGCCATTCAAATTAACGACAATTATATGGAAGAAAATTAATGTAGCAATTGTGTGAGAACCCTGAATGTATTTGCAATATAAAACAAGAACTTTTGGATAAAGATGTTAGTCATTAAGATGATTTCTAAACGTAACGTTATTTAGATGTAAATTATACCCGATACTGTTTTATACCAACGTAATTAACCTTATAAAGGGTCCGCCAATAGGGACGCGCGAAGTTTGCCGGAAGGGTGCAGCCATCTTGTTCGAGGTAGAGCTGTCAAAGTTGCTGTCATTTGTTCAGTATATAACCCCATGGCAAGTTTGAGTGTCGAGCAGCACGTGCAAATTATTAAATTGTTTTACGAAAATGGGTCATCAGTTCGAGCAACGTTCCGCGCACTTCGCCCATTTTACGGTCGCGATGATCGGCCTGTAGAGTCGACTATCCGTCGATTGGTGGGCAAATTAGAGTCGACTGGTTCAGTAAACAACCAGCCAACACCACTGGTGTGGATTTTGGGCCGGCGGCATCATCGGTCCGTACTTTTTTGAGAACGAAGCTGGGGCGGCCATAACCGTCAATGGGGAGCGCTACAGGTCGATGATAACCAACTTCTTTTGGCCTAAACTGGATGATATGAACACGGACGACATGTGGTTCCAGCAGGACGGCGCCACGTGCCACACAGCCAATGCCACAATGGACATTCTGCACGAGCGATTTCCGGACATGGTCATCTCGCGCGGAGGCGATATCAACTGGCCACCGAGATCGTGCGATTTAACGCCTTTAGACTTTTTTCTCTGGGGCTATCTCAAGTCGCTGGTCTACGCCAACAACCCTCTAAACACCGATGACCTCAAAGTCAACATACGCAACGCCATCGCTCAAATTGAGGCCGATATGTGCTCCAGAGTCATCGAAAATTGGACCTCCCGGATCCGGGCTACCAAACGGAGCCGCGGTGGTCATTTGAACGATGTTATCTTCCATACTTAATGGGGTCGAATACCCTTTCGAATGAAAAATAAATTTCGTTTCTATCTCAAACACAACTTGTTTTATTCAATTTTAAAGTTCACGCGCCCTTATTGGCGGACCCTATACCTTATACGACTCTGTATTCTTTACCAATTTCAAAAAATACAAAAAATGTATTAAGCGTTTTAAAAGAGATGTTTTTGTCGGAACCCAAAAAAAACGCCCAGAGGGTCCTAGAAAGTGCAACTATGATAAATTGGAGTATATGTTCGCTGAACATTCGTCGCAATCGCAGGAGTTTTCAGAACAGCTGAGAGTAACCTAACAATTTATTTCGCAATGCCTACATGCATGCTCAAGAAATAACGTCGAAACTCTTTGTTGTGGAAAATCTTTACGGGCGATGAGAAATTGGATACTCTATGATAATTCGAAAAAATCGCCTCAGAAAAAAGGTTTTAACTGTGCGGGTGAAATATTTACTTAAATCTGCTACAAACGTCAATTAATCCACTTGAGTGAAAAATTAGAACGAAAACCGCTGTATACTACAGATTTCTTCCAAAACAGTTAACATCATAATGAGTCTTGCAGCACCAGCGTATTAACCAGATGCTATATGGGTGGCACCAGCGCCTGTTCCATCGCGACCTTTTTAGATCTATTGTGGATGTATTAACCAGACATTGCTCCATCCGATTACCGCTTATTCCGGTCAGTGTAACACGTCTTGTTCGATATATATTCCCAATCAGTGTATGAGATACGAAAACGACTTATCGTGTCCAAAGACGTAATATTTTTCCGAGATAAAATTCATCAACTGAATGTCTTAAGGTGACATACCTCATGCGATTGTTATTTTTTCAGACACATGCACATACATATATTAAAATTATACGAAACGTAAAAATTGCATTATCCATGACTATATGATCGAATACGATTCTCAATTCGCTGTCAATTCTCACAAATGTATCCGGCAGGTCAGCGATTTATTTAGGGGATTACATCCGGATAAACTACTACAAATTAACAATGTACTGCGATGCGCATTTATACAAAATCACAGACAATTTAGTGAGATTTCCCTTATTGGAAATATTAGTTTCTAAGCATCAAACGTATTTCTTGTAGTACAAACTCAAACTTAATGTAATTCCTGTATAAAATATTACCGAATTCAGCATATGTGTTTTTTTTTTCTAAATTCTATATGAAATCGTAATGTGGGAACGAAAACTATTACTCTTATTAGTAGTAGTAGTGTTTGGCTATCTACCACGTGGTCCTTCCGCCGTGTGATTTGTGTGAGTGTGTGTAAATGAGCTTGTTACTTTAAAGAATCGCCTCGGTCACCCATCCAACTACTGACCCGAACCAACGTTGCTGCACGCAAGTTCGGGACCGTAAACGAATGCGCCACCACCGCCATGTTAGTCTTACTATTATAACGAATATATTTATTTATTATCTGATTTTGAAATAAGGCAATTGTTAGGTTTCATATTGGTATATTCAGATTCCTGACACGTGTTTCGGTTAATGGCAACCATTACAAATTAAAATGGTTAAAAAAATTCTTAAAGAAAAATTCTCAAAGGAATTACAAAATTATGTTTTTTTTAAATTGATTTTTTGATCTATGGTTATGCCTAAGTACTTAACGGAAACTCTGGGAGGAATCATAGTTTGGAAAATATAGACTTTGTAAGGTGAATTATTGGTGCGGTGATAAGGAATTAAGAGTAGTGATTTGTAGGGATTTATTATAATTTGCCATTTTGCATACAAGCGTTGAAGGAATTCGATAAGCTCTTAAAGGAATTGAAGGGCTTTTCGAAGTGTAGTAGCATGTGTGATTAGGGCCATGTCATCTGCAAATTGCAGGAGATATTTGGATGGGTTAAAGTGGAGAGTATCGGGTATATAGATATCGACGCAAAAAATGTTATATAACAGAGGTGAGAGAGGAGCGCCTTGAGGGAGTTCTTGTTCATGAGTAAAGGGAGAAAAGAAAAAATTGAGGATTTTGACTTTTAGGGATCTATTAGAGAGGAATTGTTTAATAATGAAAATGATATGATAAGGGATATTTATCATACATAAATAGAGCTGCTGAGGCATTGCCTTCAAGGTGAGATGTTTGAAAATTTGACACTAGGATAGTGTGGAAGGGATATATACTTATTTTTTATATTTCCTGTTTCCTATTTCATGATTTTGTATTTTGTTTTAGATTACAGATTAAATGAGTTTTCCATAAGAAAAAAAAATAATGCAGAAAGTAATGATGGATGGCCAGAGCAAGAAAAAATAGAAGCTTATAAAATATTCTGATTATTAATGAAGTTAAATGCAACATAGATAAAGTAACGCCCATAAGAAGGAATAGAGTTGAAGTTATACTTTAAAATCACAGAATGGCCAATAGTCTAATAAAGCACCAATCCTTTAGAGAAAAATATGATCTCCTGCGTTCCTCGGCATTTGGCTGAGAAAAAAGGTGTTTTAAAAGGCACTTCTATGATGAATTAATACATGATAATATTGTGTCAGATAAAGTAGTTTTAAATATTCGTAGATTAAGTAAGAAAAAGTTAACGGAAGATGGCTCGGTTGTATTTATCCCAAGAGAGACAGTAGTTCATTTATACAGTTTGATGTTAAAACATATATACTACCTGTTATTGTTTTAATTTTGTCCATATAAGCAAGAATTGCAGAAGTAAGAAGAGGTCTAAAATTTGTTTAGAGGCTCAAGAAGGTGATTGTAATAGCTCCCCCGCCAATAAAATATATCTCCACTATAAATATATCGAACATAATTCGCTTTATATAGGTTGTCCAGTTTTTCTCGAACAAAAATCAATGAAATAATTAATGAAAGTCAAAAAAATTCCACCTCTTTTTCAACTATCCTAAATTCGAATAGATTTTAAATCATTCCAAATGCACCTGAATTTCCTTCGTTACCACCTACCCAATCCCAAAAAGTAAACCATGCATACCCTTCTCAGACTACCCGACTGCCCACACTGTCAATCTCACCAAGAAACGTAAACCATCCTCTCCCATAAATTATCCCTGCACTTCGTTTTCCAACATCAATTCCCAATCTTAAAATTATGTCAGTGGTACCCAACCCAATTTGGGAGGAATTTATACAATTTATTATCTTTATCTTTATTTAAGCTTTATCAAAACATGGTTAAAATATAGATATTTAGAAAATTGATGAAAAAAAAAACATACCGACCTTGCAAATAAAATAGATTATAGAATTATCCAGAAAATATTTAAAGACACTAAAAATATTAAGTGCCGAAGATATCAGTGGATTAAATATACAAAATACAATTATATCATGTATGAATAAAGTAATCTCGGATACAATCGATTTATGTAGCCCAACAAAAGAAGCTCTGTATAACAATGATGCCACTAATATTACTAATTGCGCAGGAAATTTACGTAAACGGAGAAGCTTAAGATTAATGCAGTGAAACGCATGATCATTCAACTCAAACAAACAAAACTCAAAGGTTTTTTTTATGAATATTGATATAGATATAATACAAGAAACTTGGCTGAAATCTGATCAACATTTTCAAATACAACATTTAAATATTGTTCGAGGTGACAGGTGGAGATGCTATCGTATATTAAATAAAAATAATATAAAATTTAACATTCTAGACGAGTAATAATTAGAAAAACACGAAAACATTTCGTAAATCTACAACAAATGATTCTTATTGAGACTACACAACAAATCACTGGCTAACACCTCGACAGCCGTTGAATGATACAAAAGTAATTTGCGTGTTACAAATAGGAAGGCTATCAAAGCAGCACTATTTTTAACGTATTTATGTCTAATTCTAGATGAAGTTAACGAAATAAATGATCTAATTGAAATTAGTAGAGATTCAATATAAACAACAACTACTTATAGTATATCGGTATATAAACCACCCAACGTTCGAGCCTGTTTCAAAAATTGAAATAATCTATTCAGACAAATATAAGGAAACTTCGTAATAGGAGGGACTTTAATACCCAGAACCCATTATAGGGTTCAGTATCAATGGTCTCTGCAGGAAGAAAATTATAAGAGGCTATATATTTTTACAAATACTAAATAGTTCTCGTCCTACAAGCATATCACACTCCGACGTGATCTGCGGTGAATGTGACATTATGTAACACTCAGGGTTCGATGTTTGCCGAATGGGAAGTATTAGATGATTCTTTTGGATCGGACCACTACCCCCTAATAGATAGATAGATAGATAGCTATTTATTAGTACTTTTGTCAATAAATGAGTGTATACGTCAATACAATAATTATATATCTTGAATTTTGGAGGCGTTCACTTCGTAGTACATTTTTAATGAATAACAGAAAAACTTTTAACTTGTTTATACTACTTTTTATTTTTATACAACACTTCGTCGAATTACACAGTAATAATTATAAACTAAGTTTGATAAACTGGTCACGAAGTGTTGTACAAAAATAAAACGTAGTATAAAAAAGTTAAACGTTTTTCTGTTATTCAATAAATAACTATATATATAGTTACAATAAATTTAAAATAAAATATTACACAAGTACAGTGACAGAATAAAATGCTTTCTTACTTAAAAACTGTTTAATAATTTTCTTAAATTTCTTTATAGGCAAGGCTTTTATATCCTTTGTTAATTTGGCAAAATATTTAGTAGAAAAAACACGAAAATATTTTCGTAAAATCTACAACAAATGAGTCTTATTAAGACAGACATTAAATAATACAAAATAATTTGCGTTATTCAATGTCTGTCGAGGTATTAGTAGAAGTAGTTGTTTCAAAAGTGATTTGTTCTTGTAGTCTTAATAAGACTCATTTGTTTTGCTTTCGTGTTTTTTCTAATTATTAGTGAATTTTCTACAACGTAAAGGACTTATATATTTTTATTATTAAAATATTTAGTGCTTGCATATGATGGCGATTTTTCGTACTTTGCGGTCTTATGTGCAGTAACCCTAGGCAAATTTGCATTTCTTGTGAAATGTGTATGCTTAGCAGAATTTTTCTCATAACAATCCCCATTTACTTTAACTAACATCAAACATCGATATAGGTAAATGTAAGAAAATGTAAGTATTTTAAATTTCTGAAAATATTCTTTACAGGGCGTTTGAAATCCCAAATTAAACATTAACCTGAGTGTTCGTTTCTGTAAAGTAAAAATATTAGTGGACTGTACAGAGTTTTCCTAAAGTACAACACTATAGGACAGGTGAGAATAGACAAGGGAATAATAGATTGTAATTAATTCAGGCGTGCCTAGAGTGCTTTTGAATTTCAAAATTGCGTAATAACTTCTATTAAATATTAAATTTACCGTGGTTACATGTTCAATTTAATTGAGACTCTTATCAATATGGATACCAATCGGGTAGTATTTGAAAAATGAATTGAATTATTGCTGGCTACATTCTTTAAGCAAGATTTTGAAAATGAATTAATAGTTTTTTGTTTTTATTTAATATCATATTATTTGCATCATACCAAATTTTAATATCGTTAGATATGATATAGTAATTAAGGTATAATCAGCATACATCACTTTGACACCTTCACTGATGCGTTGCGGTAAATCATTTGTAAATAAAATGAAAATTAAGGGCTCTAAAATTGATATCATATTCTGATGAAATGTGTTTGTTAACTCGGACCACAATTTTACGATTGTATAAATACGACATTGCAAAGTCGAGGAACTTACCCTTAAATCCAATTGCATATAATTTACCTTTTACAAATGAGGGTTGCAAACAATCAAAGGCAAAGGACATATCAAAAAATAATTCACAAGCAAATTTTCCGTCATTAAGCTGTTTATTTATAAACTCTAAAAAGTCTTGTGAAGCTGATTCAGTAGAACGTCCCAAGCAGTAGCCGTGTTGTGATTTCTTAATAACATTATACTTCTCCAGGAAAGTAATCATTCTTTCGGCAATAATTTTTTAAATGTTTTACTCATCACGTTTATTAGTGCAATTGGTCTAAAATCATCCAACTCTTTAGCATCATATTTCTTAGGAAAAGACACAATTGTTGAAACCTGAAACCACCTGTTAGGATTTCTTGAGTAAGGATAGAGTACAACCCAACACCTGATGAAACGGTGCAAAAGCTGATTGGACTTTGGACAGGAGCCACATTTCAGTCCAAATGGAAGCCATCCCTACATTTTGCTCCAATCAAGAACGTTAAAGTTTCTTACGGAAACAATTGCATCAGCAGCTAATGCCCAATACCAGAAAAATCTCCATATACACCAAATTTAAGAAATAGTCTGAAACGGTGGAATGTAGTTAAGCAAAGGAAAGTCATTATTCAGAAGTATAACAAAGATCCATCACATGAAAAATAGATCGAAGTCAAGAAGATTTCTGCTCTTTCAAAACGTATGTTTAAGGATAAGATAAAACAGAAATGGATTCAGTTTACGGAATCATGAAACAAGTAAACACCAATTAAAACTATACGGAATAAGGAGAAATAATAATAATAATCGTAGAACATCAGAACCACTTGATAAAGACATCGTGGAGAAAATGTTGGATTTAAATGTTCCACCCTCAGTAATACCTAAGCCAATAAGTGCCCTTAACTGTTCATCTGTAATAAATCCTTATTAAACCCCTTTAATATGGAAGAACTGGAAACTGCTCTTAAGTCCACAACAAATATCGCACCTGGCGAAGACTCCTTCAATTATCGCATTCTCAACAATTTACCTATAATTGTAAAATCCTTTCTTCTACATATATTTAAAGCTTGGTGGGTGACTTAATTGATACCATAAGAGATGTAATAATTAGTCCCATCCTGAAACCTGGCAAAGATCATTCATTAAGTGATTCTTACAGACCCATATCTCTACTCTCCTTACACCAAAACTCTTGAACGAATGATTAAAAAACGGCTTGTAAGGTTTCTGGTACATCATACATTATTTCTTAAACACGCATTTAGTTTTAGAGAGGGATTTGGCACTATAGATGCGTTATCAAACTTGGTATGTGAGGTACAAGATTGCATTGCTAGAAATATGTATCTCCCTACACTTCTTCAAGGTCCTTAATCTAATTTTGAAGCTTGTGATAATTATAAATACCAGATTGTTTGCCATTTTACTTGCTTTTAATTAATGTTAGAGTCCTATACGAAGCAATTTATTGCTCAGCTCAACCTGAAATTGTAATTTTAAAATTTAATATGAGTATAATCTTTTCGATATTGTACAGATTTATTTTAATTAAATTTTTGATGAAATATTTATATTAATATAATAATAATAAAAAAAACTGTGTGGTGTCCTTTATTTGTAGAAACAAATTAAATAAATGTAAATAATTGAATGAATTATATTCCAAGACAATTGTTTAGTTTTCTATTATCTGCTGTACAAATGTCATATAATAGTTGCTAATATCTAATTGAATTAACTGTACGATATTCTTCAAACATTATGATCCCTAATGTCCTTGTTAATGAAAGCACCATATATCACTTCATTTAATATGGTGATTTCGGGTACGTGGTAATCCATAATGCATATAATTATAGTATTTGTTTAAAATTCTAATTAGAAAATTGTTATTTTTACATTTACCTATTTCTTTTATAGTACTACACAGGTGTTTTCATTGTGGCAATCAGTGAAACAGATGTCATTAGATGTAGAATATATAAAGCAATTAATTAATTATAGCAAAGCCGTCCAATCGATAAAGGGAATAAATTAACACGCGGGACACACTGGTAGGTTGTGAGTGCAGGAGGAATTACAACAATTACACAAGTAGTCGCACAGGACCGGGCCGTAATGATTATTTAAAGAGGGCAATTAATAACCGCCCCGCGTGATTGTAAGTGACGTTTATTATTCGGTAAATGTACCGGAACCATTGTGTGCTCGTCGTTCCGCAAACCCCGCAAAACGAATACTACGCCGACCCAGATAAAACTCCATCGAAGGATCATGCATGCCGCCTCTAAGGAACACACTGTAGTACCAATCTTCAAAGCCTTACATTCCAGATATTTTTTAGGTAAAAAGGATACATCTTTTGATATTTATTCGTATGAATTAAATACGTTAACGAAAGGTTCTAATTAAAAAGAAAACCAATTGAAAAGTGATGAATTAATTATTGATGTATAAAACCCGAGAGGAATATATGAATATTAATTGATATGAATCGAACAGGCTGGTGTCCTTATTAATAAAGTGTTTGTTCTCCGTCGGGATGGATTATGCAGGCCCCATCGTGTTAAAACTAAACTGGGACCATCGGGGCCGCCCGTCTTCCAACGGATTTGCTTAATGGTTCGGGTTGGCTTTCTTATTAATTCGACATTAAGTCGTCCCGACGACGACGGCGACGACGACGCGCCCCCCGGGTTCGTGCAACAGCCTTTTGTTATTAATTCCGCACCGGGGACTTGACGGGCTGTCGCCGTGTCCCTCGCCCCCGCATCCCGCCCTTCGCGACATAAATATTTAACGCTCGCGGTTAATTATTCCGGCGGAATTATTAAGACCGGAGATGATCTGCATGTACACAAGAGGATCATCGTAAATTCGATGTGTACGGTGCGATCCCGAGGAAAATTATTTAGATTTTCCGGATTACGAGCACGCTTGTGAAAATTTCGGGGAATTTGCATATTTTCTCCTCGTCGTATCAATAACGCTGCGATAAATCATACTTGAGATTTTTCAACGTGACAATATAAGTCGAGGATAAAAAATACTACAGGTAGTAAAATAATAATAAAAATTCCTCAGTAAAATAAAAATATAATTTAATTTCTTAAATTGTTTAAAAATAAAATATTATTTTGTTTTCTTTGATATTATTAACTAATTGTAAATATTTTACACTATCTTGATCGAAGCGGTTGTTTGCGAATTTAATTAAAGTAATAATAATATTGTACAACAAAATTCATACATCTTCATTATTTTTCATTTTTTTGTAAATATACTTATAGTACGGTTACTGATGAAGAAAATACAGAAAGTACACACATATTATATACTTACTAAGGATGACCAATTTGTAGTATATACCATATATTTTCATTACAGCATTGATAACTAGCAAATACAAATTTGAAAATTTAAGCAACGTACAAATTTTATTAATTCCAGTATATAACTTAAGACTTTACATGCTATAAGACAACAACAAACCATTATAAGTAAAGGAGTTACAAGTTGAAATCAAATTTAGGCTAATAAATTATTATTACAAAAAATAATGTGTATCCCATTAAACTAATAATTGACCTAGCGTACTCTTGACCTTTTTTCGTGTGGCTGGTAGGTGGACAATCTTTTATAGACGGTGTGTGGGATTCCCCAGAACTCAGAACTGGTATATCCAATAAAAACCAGCTCCCCAAGTCGACCTGCCACCCCGCGGAACCGCTGTCTGGCATTACTTCACCGGGTGTAGGGTGTCGGTCTGTTTCGTTGATATTTGTGTGTGAGCGATGAGTGTGTGTGTGTGTGAGGGATGTGCGTGTGTGTGCAGTGAACGGCTCGGGTACGTGGGGTCGCTACTCCCAAATGGCTGTGCACGTCAACCACCCCTGCGGGTAGCGTACTCTTGACCTAAGCTAATAAATGTATCATTGGCCTAGCATACTCTTGACCTATCACAATAAATTATTCATTAACCTAGCCTATATTAATTAATCATTGCCCTATCGTACCCTAAACCTAGGCTAGTATTTTATTCAATGACCTAAAGAACCTAAAGAAAAACTATCGATAATTTCCAGAAATGTAAAATTGCGAAAATATTGGGAAAAACTATTAAGAAAACAAATTAGTTGTTTATTCTTAATGGTTATATTTTGTAAATTAAAAGAAACAATTATAAAATAATTGTCGATCAGAGTTTAATAAAATAACATTTTTAAGGATCAAGAAAATTGATAAGTTAAGAGAACAGCAGACTTAATGAAAAAATAACATTTGAAAAAAACTTAAAAAGTAATCCAAAGTTTTCAAAAATAGCTTAAAATAATATACAACAATTGGTAATTACCAGAAACATAGAAATTTTTATAAAACAGTTCAAATTAACTTTTTCCCGCAAAAAATCAATTTGAAATCAAGCAAACATTCGAACAGACTTAAAAATGTTATTGCAAATAAAATATTTACGTACAGAAGAAATTATTGAAAAAGAAAGAGTATAAACACTTTAGAAAATAATCAGCTACTGTTAAACCTTATAGAAAGAATACTTGAAAATTAATTTAAAAAATACAATTTATAATTGTCAAAGCGAGATTTGTAAACAGAATTTAAACGTTCACAAATTAAAAAAAAATAACAGAAAATAGCTACTGTTTTTATTTCTTCATTTGGAATTATTAAAGTTTTTTTTTCATAATTATTTAAATACTTGTTTCGATGATTATTAATTCGAATTATTTTATGAAAATTAATAATTTAAGAAATAAGTGCAAATAAAAACATTTGAGTTTGATAAAACATTTAAAAATTTGCAAAACAAAATGCAGAGGATATGTACAATGAAATGTGTAATTAAAAATTTAATGCAGACATCGTTTTTTTCTTTTTTGGTCAAAATTTGAAATAACGTCTACAGAAATTAGACCTAAATACGAAAGAAATGGCCAAAATATTGCTTTCGTAGCCAGATTGCCAAGTTACCAAGTATAATGGGTGGAGTGGAAGAACACGAGGACACTTGAACTTTTCCTTTAAATTTTATGCTTTAAATTTCTAAGTTAGTTCATTTACGTACGTATTTTTATGTATTATTTTAATATAACTTGTAAAATGAGTACAACAAAATTAAAATACAATGCTTTCGACTCGCGGTTATTTTACGTAATAATTGGAAATAAGGCTGAAGGATTGCGGTTCGAAAGCTGATGATCAGAAGAGAGAAAAAGTCTGCATTAAATCTTTAATTACACATTTCATTGTACATATTTTACTGATAATCAAAAGATTACCCCCTTTAGCTAGCAATTATCAATTAAATATTTATAAATTTACTTTTTTTAATGAACATATAAATATTCTTAACTCTAAATATTTAAAACACAGAGAATTATGAAAAATAAGAAACAATAGATAAAATCTCAAAAAATAATTGTCAAAAAAATTAATAATTGTAAAAATCGACGTTTTTTAATTACGATTTGATTTTAGATAGGTTAAACAATTTTAGAAAGTATTCTTTTGACGATTAAAACTGTTTTTTGAAAAACAATAACTTATGAAATAAAAACCAATAATTATTATTTAGCAACTTTTAAAAACAATAGATTTAGAAATACGAAATATTTAGTAAATAAATGCAACTACCAATAGTTTTTGAATAATTTAATCATGTTTAATGTTTAACGTACATTCAATCATTCTTAGTTCATTTTCAGAAAGAAATACGTTCAAACTAGTGTTGCTTTGATAGCCTTGCTATTTTGTAACACGCAAATTACTTTTCTATCATTCAATGTCTGTCGAAGTATTAGCTAGAGAAGTAGTTGTTTCAAAAGTGATTTGTTCTTGTAGTCTTAATAAGACTCATTTGTTCTAGATTTTACGAAATATTTTCGTGTTTTTTCTAATCAATAGTTTTTGATTTCTACGTTATTTAGCTTAAAAACAATTGGTAATTTTCCAAAAATATTTAAAACTATTATTTAAAAATGTATATTTAAGAATAGAGGAGTTTAGTTAAAAAAAGTATAGAATTACCTATAAAAAGAAGATATGAGAACTGAAGAAATGTGTATAATTATGTGATACCATGGGGTTTCACAAGCTAGAGTCTTATCGATCAAAAATCACGCGAAAATCTTTAATAAGCTAATGAGTGTTTTTTATGACATTTTTTTAATAAATAATAATAACTTTATTCATACATTCGATTTTTAGGTTTTAAAATTGGTTTCATATTTTAATTTTAAGGGAAGTTTGTTATATAATTTTAAATGTTTTAATCCAACTCTTTTTTCTGTAAAAGTATATTTATGTTTTGGATAAACAAAATCTATGACGTGTGATATATTGGTGTGATTGGATATTTTCAAAGAAATAATTTTCCTGTTCTTAAATTAAAATTAGTTTAATGACAGTAAGTATACTGTTTGCAGAAAAAAATAAATCTGCATAATATACCCTGTTTCAAACCTAATATGTTTCTGTGTATTATATATTTTGTAAATATTTTGGAATTTGCCCTAATGTATTCAACCAAACCTAATATAAAATTCAAAATTGGTATGATAAAGTACTTTTAACGTGTAGAATAATACAATATATTTAATGGTCCATAATAAATAACAAGTTCTACTTAATTTAGTGAGTAAATAGTCTCTACGATTAATTCACTTTAAAGTATCATCTATATGAATCCCAATAAATTTAGAAGACCAAGATAGTTTGAAATTATTGTCACCGAATTTGAAATAGAAAATAGAAATAGATTTGAAGGTGTTGTGATGCTTTCAGTCCTTTTAATATACATTTCGTTTTGTTTTTGTTTAAAATCAATTTGTAGTTTTGGAACCATGCCTTAATTGAGGCCACAATTTCCATTTTCTAAAAGGTTTTCCAAGTAATTGCCACTGATACATAGGTTGGTGCCATCTGCATAATTAACAATTTTGTGAATTGTGTGAACAGATCATTAATATAAATATTAAATAATGATGGGTCATGTATACTACTTCCTTGTGGCTTGTGAAATACTCATTGTAATATCTAAGACACCTGATTGCATCTTATCAACATTTCTAATTATTTTACCATCAAATGGTGATTTTACCTTAGTGCGACTTAATTAATTTAAAACTTACCACGAAACTTTATTTTTATCACCAAAATTGTATTAGTGTAATAATTATTTATATCCTGATTCTATAGAAAATTGTACTTTTGTTTAAAGTATTTTAAAACAAGTTTACAGTCTGGAAAAAATGTTGGAGAGCACATTATAAATATTATATTTGCAAGCCTTTGTTTTTAAAGAAGTTTTAAGTTTATTGTTATTATTTGTGCCTTTGAAGAAAGGATTGCAGAACACAAAAGTGCATGGGAAAAGAAAAAGAACACCTCAACTTATGCAAATCATCTACTATCCGAAAATCACACCTTCAACCAGGATTTCCAGATTCTCCATACAGAGAAGAAAGGGAGAAAATTAAATCTACTCGAAAACCTGGAAATCAACAGATTAAAAAAAAGGGCCTCCAGCTAAACGAACAAATTGAAGTTTCAAACTCCCCACTACTTAAAATATTTACCCCTCCATAGTGCCAATAGTGTTAATGTGTATATATATAGTTCTAAGTTTTTTCTAATTTTATTGTAAACTTTCAATCACCTGAAGAAGCAATAAACTTGCGAAACAATTGTAGTGAAAATAAACACACATTTTTGAAAATCTTAGTTATTTACAACTTTAATATACAAATTTAATAATAATATTATTACATGTATTAGATAGATTAGAAATCGTAGTGGGTTCTGTTATTAACAGTTCAAGATTTTATGAATTAACAAGCTTAGTAAACTCTATAGATAATCGGCTATGTTTAAGTATTTCAATGTTGAAATCAACAGATATATAAAATTTATTATAATTTTCTAATAACTATTTCAAATGTGCATTTCCAATTTTGTAAAAAACATTTAATTATCTTAATTTGGAGATTTATAAATACATACGAATGTTCCTTTATCACATCCCATTTGTACACCGGCACCTGTACATTCAAAACAAATTGTCTCCGATAAATAATTTATAACATCTCGGGGACATGCTTGAAAATTTGATCCACCTTAAATGGGTACACTCCAGGACACGAACTTGACCGACAAAAACTAGATATGAGATTATAATTTAGTAATTTAATGGAAGTTGCAGTATTGTCATCCAGTTTTCAGTTAAACAAATAATATCAAAACAATTTTCTTGTACAAATATACATAATTTAACAATATATCCAGGTTTTCGGTTTAAAACTTTTCTTTTTAATCCAATGAAAAAACTGGTTTATGGAAATTTCAGTAGGACACGTTGCAGGTTCTATTACTTTGTTGAGATCTTGTTCGGGCAGACTTACTTTAAATGGCGAATATTCATTAGGGTGCTTATATTTTATCTTTTCGCACTTTATTATTGTAAAATTCTTATGTTAAATTTTCGTATTTACACTAAAGCGGCTAACGTGAATGTAAGATAATTTAGTGGGAACTGTTAGAGATGATGTATTTGCTGTTCTTTATATATTATTAAGGGGTTTATTTCTTTTTTTATTTGTCACTATTTCGAATCCATCATCATTTATTTTATCTATATTTTCAGTTACAATATCAATTGACTCCCTTGAACTCTGTGGCTGGTTCATTGAACGGTTAGAACCAGCCACAGAGTTCAAATAGTCGAAATAGTGACAAATAAAAAAATAAATAAACCCCTTAATAATTTTTATGTTTTGATTTGAATATATCATTTCTGATCAAGGGCACAAGTTTTATCTGTCTAGAGCAATAACAACCAACGTGTTTATTTACAATAATTATATAGCAGAAAAAATTTGAAACAAGTTCCACCTATACAGACTTCTACAAGGCCTTTAATCATGTGAGATTATTGCTCAAATTGAAGACATATGGATTATTTGGCATATTCAGTGAATTGTTTGAATCATATATTTCTGAAGAACTCAGTTGGTTAAATTTCGTGGTTTTACTTCGCTTTTTATTACCGTTTCTTCCGGTGTGCCTCAAGGAGCCTATTTTAATTTCACTATTTGTTAACGATATCCGTGTATCTTTTCGAAACCCTACTAAAAATATTTTCGTACTCTTAACAGTAAAACTTAGAGCTCAAAAATCATTTATCCTCACTTCACTTCTACTTGATGAGGAAAAGAACCTCTCCAGTTGATTTTACATAGAACATAAGTAATAATTTACTAGAGAAATTTTAATATAATAAAGACTTATTTTTCACTTATGACCATACATTCTAACAACTAGTATAAAATATATTCCATTACATACAAGTGACATACACGAGGCCACAATTTAAAAAAAAGTCGCGGTCCAATTTATTTTTATTTAATTTTATTTTACCTTCCTGTCTTTTATTCTATACACTTCTATAAATTCCATACGTGGCATACCGTGTTTTTTTTATAATTGTCTCTAAGAGGTGAAGTGAGTGTTCCTTGTTACTTATATGTTTTTAATCCTTTGGTTTTGCCATCAATTAACACATTTAAATTTTAATTAGTGTAGTATGGTTAAGTGTGTGAGTTCTGTTTAAGGTAATAACGGATGTATAAAACTGGAGAACTGGGAACTTTATTAATGAACTTCTAAATTACAAAAACGTCACTGTTGTTATTCTGTTTGACAACGCTGTTTTTAATGCAGCCTACGACAGCCCAACATACAACATTCCTCACATAGCAATTCAAGCTTCAAAACGGGTCGCTGGTTTCCTATTTCGTGGGGGATTTCTTCTGGGGCTGGCTTTTATTAGATTTTTGTCTTCAACATTCAGACTGGTGGTTTTCGATTCGGACTGCTCAGACATCTTGTTTTTCTGAATCGATTCCTCGTCGGGTAACTTGTTGGTTGATGAAGTTGGTAAATATAACACTGGATTCGAGATCATCGGTTGGAATGCATGTTTCCGATTTATTTGATTATTTATCTCTACCAAGTACGAATAGATTCCATATTGTGATTTTATTATCCCAGGTGTTGATCCTCTACCTATTGGATTATCTACCCATACTTTCTGTCCGACTTCGAATGTTGCTTCTTTGGATTTCTTATCATGATAAAGTTTCTGTTTAGCTGTTTCATATTCTTGGTTTCTAGACACATCAGGTTTGATATTATCGAATACTGTTCGTAACGATCGACAATAAAAAAGTTCACTGGGAGATCTGCCTGTCACTCGCTGTATTGTATTTCGATGAGTTAGTAAGAATTGATTTATTCTTAGATTAAAGTCATCTTCTTTACTACTTGCGTTCATTCGTTCTTTGAATGTCCTTACTGCTCGTACAGCTTTGTCGTTTGATTTTGGATGGTTACTTTTATATGTTTTATACCGTTTGTTTTATAAAAGTTTTCAAAATCGTTTGACGTTAACTGAGGTCCATTGTCTGATACAATAACTTTCGGAATTCCAAGTCTAGCGAATGTATCAGGTAGTGCTTTTATTGTTTCTCGGTAGTTATACTTTTCATGGGTATAACTTTCAACCATCGTGTAAATGCATCTATCAGAATTAAAAACATTTTGTTTTCAAAAAGTCCCACCAAATCGATATGAATACTTGATCATGGGATTGGTAGACAATACCATGGATAAAGTGGTACTTCCGTTTTATTTTGTTTGGAACTTTGGCACGATGTACATTTTTGAGAATTTGTTGGATCTCTGCTTCGTCTACTTGTTCCGTTTTTACCGTTTTTTCCTTAGTATGACATATTTTTGCTCCTGTTGGCATTGGCAATTTAAATTTTAGACACCAATCTACACCAAAGAATGGAAAATCGTTCCCATAATAATAATAATAATATCATATTTATTCAAATATAAATGGCACATTACAAATAGGTACATAAAAAAATCTATCGACGTACTGCAGCCATTAAATATAAGAATCTCGTCAAATAACAAAAATACTATATCAATTGGTTTCCAAATTAACGCTACTTGATAGAAATTCATCGATAGTGTAGGGTTCACATTTGCGTAGCATTTCATATATATTTTTTATATTTTACAAAGTTAGTTTCCTTTTTTATAAATTCTGGACATTTGTTATAGAAGCGTAGGCATGAGTAATGTACACCCTTTTCTGTAATTGTGAATTTATGTACAGGATAAATTAATATTTCTTTATTTCTTATTTGATAATCATGTATGATTTTATTATTTTTAAAGTATTGCCGTTGTTTTCGAATAAATAATAGGCATTCCATTATATACATTGCAGCTGCTGTTAAAAATCCATGTTTAGCAAAGTTTGTCCTATATGAGTACGAAGGTTTTAAATTTAAAATTGTTCTTAGTGCTCGTTTCTGAATCAACATAATTCTGTTGAAGTGTATCGAGCTGCCCCAATGTATTATACCGAACCTAATTACTCACATGAAATTAGAGTTGAATACTAGTTTTAAAACTTCGAAAGACACATTTAATTTCAAAACTCTAAACATATAGCACATTGAACATAACCGTACCGATATATGGTCTATATGTTGTTGCCATTTTAATTTATTGTCAATGAAGATTCCTAAGAATTTTGTATTATTGACTAATTGTATATTGTTGTTATTAATTATTATATATGATGGGTGTGTCGTTGCTTCACTTTATACACCTTAAGAACTTGATTTTTGTTAACTTTATACCAAGGGTTTTTATTTCAAGATCTGTGTATGCATTCAAGTTACGTGTAAGTTTTAATTTTGGTGAACCAATTTGTGTCCATAATCTTCTGCCAATCATTGCACCTGGTTCGTGCAGCATGTCGATATTCTTTCCATTTAATTTAACTGAAAGTAGTAACCTTTTCGGAGTATCTATACACCGAATGCTTCTTGTGTTTGTTGATGAATCCGTATCGTTCTCGTCTGCATTATTTTCATGCACATACCTTGTGTTATTTAATTTAAACTTTCTTTGTTTAGTGTTTTTTTTTGTACGTTTGAATGTCTGAATTGAGTTCCACGTCCGGTCGAAATACGTACATTTGCAAAATTATTTAATCGTCCACACACGTTGCACTTTTTTCCATTCGCAGGACAATATTTTTTGTTTGAATGTCCTTCGTTGCCGCAAAACATACATTTTGTACGATTTTGGGAAAAGCTTTTCTGCGTAAACTGTTGTTGTTGATAGTTTTTGTTCTTTTTTTGTACGCGATTCGTGGTAGGACTCAGTTGTGTATTTGTTAACAGTGTTAGTTGTTTTGATTGCACTTTTGCTTGTTCCAGTTTAAGCGTTGTTGCCTCAACTTCTGCTAGTGTAGCATCGTTTGTTTGATGTTGATGAATTATTTCTTGTTGCCACAAATTATTGTTTAATCCCATCACTACCTGGGCTCGTAAATGTTCATTTAAAGTTGTTTTGAAATCACATTTGCCTGCTAACGCCCGTAAAATTTATATGTATTGCGATATTGACTCGTGTGCAAGAACGCACGATGTTTTTCCAAAATGTCTACTTAAATCTGCTTTTATTTTGTCATACGTTTTTGTCAATATGCAGTCCGGTTTAAAATTGTCAACCAAAAATTTAAATGAGTCCTTTGTTAGAAGAACGTTTCTTTTTTCGTTGTCTGTGACGTTACCATGTAATGTAGCAAGTGGTTTCATACTGATTGTCTAAATAGTACGATAGATAAGTGAGTACTGGGTTTGTTCTATTTGTTTGCCGAATGATTCGTCCATAAAAACTCGATACTATAAAAAGTGTTTAGAAAAAGAACTGGCTTCACTCTTTAAAGCAGAGTTTTAAACCGCAACGAAGGACTTATTTGCGAAAATCAATGACGTAAAGGATTATGCATACTGGAAAAGATAGTCGGAAGTAGAAAAGAGACAAAAGAATATGTTATGGTCTATAACCTTCCAGAATCTACCGGAGCTACAGATTCAAAAACTAATACCAGCTGAAATTAAAGCTATTATTGGTTTAAAGCTGCCTTACTCTCGTCAAAAGAAATTTATTCAAATTGGAAAACCATCGGTTTTCCAGTGACAGGAGCAAGCTACAGCGTGGTCACATCAAAACTTTGAAAGATAAATTGGCAAGACATAAAGATGGAGAAAACAATTTAGATATCAAGTATTTCAATGGCCATCCATCGATTATAATCTCGGAACAAACTGATCGCCCAGAAGCGGCCAGATTTGGGTAGTAGGAGAGGAATTGTATTCCATCAGGCAACACCAGGCTGGACACATAAATCGTGACTCACCAGAAGCTCCGGAAGTTTGGTTGGAAAGTTTTTGTGCATCCACGTTATTATCTGGACCTGTCACCAAGTGAATTTTGCTGGTGAAAAATTCGCTACAAGGGAGGCTTGTGAAAATCGACCTTCAAAATGGCAACAAGTTATCGAATAAAACGGCGAATATTTGACCTAAAACGGATCATTCTAACGATGGTAATTAAAGCCGTCAATTTTATGCAAAACATGTGGATTTCTTTTTACTATGTCTTATATAGTCTCTGCTTCGATCAGGTGTGTAACTTGTAACCCAACTTAGTATTTTGTGGGGACTTTAACCGACCCAATGCCTCTTGATGTCATAATGACAATAGTATTTTGTTCAACCATAATATTTGTACAAACGGCTAAATTTTAGCGCAATCGCTGTACTTTAATAATTTACGCCAAATAACTAATAATCGCAGTGTATTTTAAGATTAAGTTTAATGTTAGTACTCATCACATTTCCTATATATTAATGTCAAATTAATTAAATCATATTCCTTCCCAAAATGGTTCAATAATACTCGAATTAACATTATCAAAATGAAAAAGGAAGTGCATCTAAATTGTAAATCAAGCGAAAAATGTATACATGTACAAAATAAAGAATTTTAATATGTATTTTTTATTAAACTTATTTTATTATTTCATTATTCTTTAGACAAAATGCCACCGAAACGATTATCGACTTCGGAGACTGATAAAAAGAGATGTCTTAGCCACGCTAAGAACTAGATTAGAAGTATTACGTCGTATAGAAGCTGAAGAAAAAAATGTTAAAATTTGCAAGGCAATGGGTTTTGCGAAATCTACTATTCAAACTATTCGCGATAAAAATGAAGACATTAAAACATATTTGCAATCTGCTTCACCTTTAAATGTCTCGAGATTAACACGCGAAAGAAACTGGATTATGGCAAAAAATGGAAAAACTATTGATTATATGGATTGAGGACAATAACAAACGGAGAATGCCAATGAGTCAAATGACTATCCAGCAAAAAGCTTTAAGTATTTTAGAAAATTTAAAGAATACCGATGAATCTGCTGAAGATGTCACATTCCAAGCAAGCCGAGTATGGTTTGAAAAATGTAAAAATAGATTTAATTTGCATAATTTGAAAATGAAAGGTGAAACATTTTAAAGGGCATTATTGAAAGAGGTGGTTATAAACCTGAACAACTGTTTAATGTAGACAAAACAGGGCTATATTGGAATCGAATTCCTGATCGCCCGTCCATTTCAAAAACCGAAAAATCTGCGCCAGGTTATAAGGTGTCTAAAGAACGATTAACTTTGCAACTTGGTGCAAATGCCTGATTTTAAGCTAAAAGCACTTTTAATATATTTTTCTGAAAATCCAATGCCTCTTACAGGACTAAGTAAAAATCAATTACACGTCATATGGAGATCCAACAAGAAAGCTTGGATGACTAGAGCTACTTTTGAGGATTGGTTCAAAATTCACTTTTGTACAGAAGTGAAAAAATATTTGCGAGACTATAACTTAAACAACAAGGCTTTGCCAATTTTGGATAATGCATCAGGGCATCCTACTAATTTATCCGAACTATCTGAAGATGTCATGATTGAGTGCCTTCCGAAAAATACAACAGCTCTGATCCAACTAATGGATCAGGGTGTAATAGCCACTTTTAAGGCATATTACCTACTCCGAATCTTCCGACAACTTATAAGGGAAACCGATGGTAAATCTTCAATTTAAACATTTTGGAAAAACTATAACATCAAGGATGCTGGTGACAACATCAGTTACTCATGGAAGCCATTAAAATTAACAACAATGAACCATGTTTCGAAAAAATATGGCCAGAATATGTAAAAAGTACTGATGCAGAAGTTAATTTCCTGAAATTAGGCAGAACATTTTGGATCTAGCACATGATTGCGGCTTTGAAGGTTTGAACGAACGTGATGTGCTTGATCTACTTGAAGCTAATAGGGAACCTCTTTCATATAAGGAACTAATATAGTTGCAAGCAGTGCCGGCATTTGATGAAAAGACTGAGCCTGTTGTATCCAAACAACTAACATCAAAAAATTTGTCGAAAGCGTTTTCCTATTTCGAACAAGGAATAAACATCCTCCTTAAAAACGATCCTGACATCGAACGTAGCGCTAAAGTTTCTCGAGGAATTAACTCAGCCATTAGCTGTTATAAATCACCGAAGAACGAAATAGACACGAAGGTAAGACAAACAACGTTGGACTATTTTTTAAGCCAGGTCCATCCTTACCAGCGAAAAATGATGACGACAGTGATCTGCAGGTTACCATTTGTTCATCGTCTTCAGTCTAAAGCCATTTTAAAAGAAATATGTATGTATACATACACATATTTTATGTAACATGAAGTTGTTTCATTTTTGTTTATAGATTATTGTTGCTTTTTGGAGTCTGTTATTATTTTATGTACAAATGAAATAAAAAGATAAAATGCATTTTGAATGATAAAGCATGTTACATATTTAACAAATTTGGAACCGATCCCATTGTATGAATTTGTATTGGAATAATTGATTCCTTATACGGCTAAGTTTCGTGGAACGTATCTAGGCCGTAAAGCGAGATATGGGTGTATTTACAACACGACTATAAAGACCTATAGTTAGTGCTGTGATAATAAGCTATACTTCAATTATAGTAAATGTTTAACGACTTCATTTAGAAGGGGGTGAATTATGGATAATAACTACGACATCATTGGAAGAAAACTCTCATCAGTTGATTATGTTGAACACCAATGTTATTGCCTTGAACGCATTTATTTGTGTTCTATGTGAACCTATTTTAAATTTTACACTCAGTTAATAATAACAACCCAAATAAATAATATAATAGGCGTTTGTGATTAAAATTAGCACATTTTTTTTTATAAATGGTAACTTAAAGTTTTTAATTGCCCTTATATGAAATCCCTTATTATCTAATTCACTTTCCAAAGATTGTATTTATTTTATGGTAGTAGTGTAAGTGTTAAAACTAGTCGGGTGAAATAAACGAAGAGAGAAACAAGCAGCTGTTAATTAAGTTATGTCTCTATATGTCTAACGCTTTGAATTGAATTTTCTTAAAGAACATTCCCGAATAGAATCAGCGTGGATTCATTGTTCGTACACCATACAATGCAATGAATGCAACTTCGTGACAATATCCTAATTCAAAAGGATTAAATTAAAAGGAAGAAACGAAAAATAGCTATACAAATACACTGAAAAAGGAATGCAAAATTATATTCTAATAATGTTACAAATATTAATAATAATAATTAGGTAAAAAAATGCTCATTCATTGTTTTTTTATATTTTTTCGACAGGTTTCGCTTATTACAGCTTTATCAAGAGTTATCAAATATAAAAAGTCAGTGAAACAAAAGTGTTAATCAATTTTTTACCTAATATTTCATAACGTTTCGCCAAAAGATAAGTGAAACAGTTATTAAAGAAATAATATTAATAATTTTATTTCTTGATGCTTTAATGGCATTTGCAAATCATATATTTTCCTCAACCTATCTACTACTCCCTCCCCTCCTAGCAGCAAGAATATTAAATTGAATTTCTCGTAGGTGCTAATTTCCTTCCTCAAGCCGCGATCGACGTAGCGTGAAGAGGGTGAGGCGACATTGTCCTCACCTGAGCGACCCTCCTGAAAACCCGACGACGCGTGCACCCTCATGTTTTATTAAACCAATGCAAATACAACCAACCCCACTCAACACACTTACACAGTTTCGAGCGAAACACACGTACACCGACACCTGCGTTAATGAGCGCAGTTCGAAATCGTTCCCACTAATTAATGACACGACGTGTGTTACAGTTTTATTTTTTCACGAAATCCGTTGATGTTTCAGTTTCAGGCGAGAAACGGGAACGGTAATTGGGTTATTGTATGGGACTCCTCCGCTAACAAGTGAAACTATTGTAATTATGAGAGGGTACAAGATAATTGCGGGATTATTACGAGCTAAATGCGGAATTGTAAATAAAATTCGCTGACTGCTGTTCTAGATTTAATCATGAAAATTAATAGACTTTGTTAATGAATGTAACGCGTTTGGGCTGAAGTACATGAAGAGGTGAGGTAGGAAATAGAGTACGAGAAATAGAGATAGACACAGCTGTAGTACATGATTTAACAATAAAATTTAATCTAATTAAATAAACTAATTAGATGTAAAACATTCAGTGGTTTAATTATTAGTATGCATCCTTTTAACCATGTAAAACAAAGGAATCCTAATAACACAGATTACTGGATATATTTCCGACTAATCATGTTCTTACAAGAAAGATAATTTAATTTCAAGTTATTTAATAATACATTGTTTACTATTCATTATTACAAGAAAGAAAGTTGAACTCATAATTTTGTTTGTTTGGTTAAGATTATATTATAGAATAAATTAACCAAGGCACTAAACACTCATTTAAGTTGTATTATAATTCAATTAGGAAGCGTTTGTAAGAGTTTGTTTTTTCCAGTAAATATTTTTGTTGAGAATACAAATCAATTAGTATCATTTATTTATTCGATTATGCTTACACAACATTCCAAAATTGTACATAAAAACTATTAATAATAAAACATTATGTGTACAGTTATTAAAAGTTTTATTACTACATTGGATCTAAAATGGCATTTACAACTTCACTTGTTTTTTACGACTACCTCTACCAAATGCATACTACGAGTACAAGCACGCATTTTTTAAACACAGAGACGCAAGTATGATGATTTAAGTGCAGAAGACAATTACTCTCAAACTCGTCTTAAGGGAAGTGCACACTCACGTTCCGTAGGGTGCTTCTGCGTTATGGAGGGTCTCGGTTCGGTCCTCATTCAACAATTCAAAGTCGCCGTCTCCGAGGTCCTTCCCCATTAATGCGTGAACGTGATACAAACTCGCATTATGCTAATTCCTCCGATGTCGAGGAGGAAAACAGGCGCGGGAAGGGCTTAATGGAATTTTTCATCATCTCATGCTGACGTCTTTAATTAACTCCTGCATATGGACTGTGGCGTCTCGAGAAACAAAAGGCTTCGATAAATTATGTTTGCTGCATAATAGCCGAAGCCCTTAATCACCTGAGAAACTTTTGCTCGCGCGCAAAAACGCGGAATGATGGGGTGGAAAATATTCATCATAGCGGGCGTTGGCTGTCGGATTTCGGTGGAATCATCCCCCCACGAGGATTCGCTCTCGGCCGTGTATAATCGCGGGAAAATCCAGTGTGCGCGGCCATTAATCTTCCGTTCTTAAGGGCTCTGCACAGAAATCCGCGATTCCATCCATGGAATGGCTCGCGTTCAGTTTGTACGCTAGGGGTTTGATCGATGCCTAAACGAGTGAAATATTTTTTTGCAATGTGGTAAGGTAGATAAAAAAAGGTAAATACGTACGGTGCTATAGATTGTTTGAATGTTTTATTTAAATTAATACTATAATACAATAAGTTACTCATGCTTTAGTGTATGTTATAAATTAATTTTCAATATTGACATTCCTAATGAAGATCAATATCACTGCTTGTAGGCGAAATTTGATGTGTATTGATCGTACGAAACAAAAAAATTTAGTATGTTGTTGTTCGTGCCAAATCAGAATCTAAAATTTAAAAATTATTATGACCCGAAACTTGCAATCACTTTTTGGCAAAATGTCTGATTTATTTCGTTAATCACGCCACAAATTTTAAGTTTTAATGCTGCTTTCCATATGATTTGCTCCGTATAGACTCTGTTTTAACATAGCTCCACTATAAATAATCCAGTGGCATTAAATCATTTAACAGCTGAATTTTGTGAAATTGTGCGATCGAGAAACTTAGTTTTCAATACATTTGGCTATGTAACTTGTAGCACCATCCTGTTGAAACCTCTTCTAAGTTATTTCTATATCATCAATAATAGGCAAAAATTGAGTTGTTAACTGAATACATTTCCAACAGAAATTTCGAGGAATAAACAGACTCAACCACGACTGAAGACATACAAAACGCACCATACAGTGATACGTTGAGCTTCCCAATAATCGCGTTTTGATTATCAGAAGTCCAAAAGCAGCAAATTTTCTTTTTGACGTTTCCAGGCATAATGAAAATGGGCTATGTCTGTTTCTCCCTGTAAGGCTGCGATATTTTTACTTGAACGACCTGGTCAAATACGCCTTGTTGTTGGTCATATCAATTAACAAATTAAACTTGTATCCAGAAGTATTTTTATTGTTAATAAAATTCCAATCAGTGGATTCGAGCAGTCGATAAAATGTATTTATGCTTACTTCAGTAATTGGTCTTATTAATATTGCCTTTGGAATAAAAGGGGTGGCTAGAAGGCTAATATTGATCTGTATACTAATGTGGTCGACAGGCCAGAATCAGTCGCAAGTAAGTACCTTCATAATGTTCAAAAAAACGTTATCCAACCAGTTTTTGTTGTGAGTATTGAAATGATTAGCTAAATTGCTAAGCCATATATTACTAGGAAGTCACACAGGTCCACGGTCACTTCTATAGAACTTCAAGTTGAAATCTTCGCCAAGTAAAACTGTTTTCTTTGTATCAACATTATCTAACAGTTGACATTAAATTTTGATAAGTGGTTGGGGAGTTTTCAAGTTCATTGCTACGTTCACGGTTGTTTGGGATGTGTTTGTGGTTTTTATGTTTTGACTCACTTTTTGGGCTGTCATTTTAGATAAAGAGAAGGAGTTGAACATTTTCTACTTCCAGTAGCTTGATTTTCTCCAGCAAGAGAATTGTGGTTAGTTTGAGTTTCTATTCATGTTAAGTACGCATCTTTTTAAAAACAGAGTGCTAATAAGATTTACATTGTAAACTTGACTTCGTTATATATTCACAGACACAAGATTTAGTATTAACTGCACTAGATTTCCCACTGATGTTAATGTTAGTATTCGTACCTAATTCACGATTGTCTTGACAATATAATGTTTTACATAAGTAATGCATCACTTAAATTAAAAAAATCCCACAAGTAAATATATAAAGCAAATTTAATCGTTTATTAACAAACAAACATATTTATTTAATAATTTTATAAGAGAATTATAAAGGGAGGTTATGTCCAGACAAGTGAACACGAGTTGGAATGTTGTTCTAGAATTTTTCAGTTAGGTACAAGAGGTAAAGTCATATATGAGTTGGTTAGAAGGATTATATAGAGAATTGCTGGGGTGGCCGATTTTGGTTAATGTTCTTAGGGACGATCGCTCGCTAACTTGGATGTTGTGTATAGTAGGATTGCAGGAGTTGGAAAAAAGGATATTACCATAGATATTCCGTTAATTTGTTATGTTAAATTTCTGAATAAATTATCCCATCTCGCTTTTGTTTTGTTTAAAGCTGTGTCGTTTTTGAAATTCAGTTTTTGATCTATGGTCATGTCCAGGTATTATATTTGGAGCTAAAATTTGTAAGGATTGATTTTAATTTGTCAACATGCAAACAAGTGTTGCAGCGAGTCAAGTCAAGTCAAGTGATGAAGAGATTGTCATTGTGCAAATATGACATAACATGTTTAATTTGGTGTCCTCTCCTTAGAGATAAATAAGCCAAATTCGGCAAGAAAATGGTGAACCCTTCATCATGGAGAATTTCGGAATAAATATCTGCATTTTCCAGGGACAAGATATGAGTCATACTGAGCGGGAGAGGAGTAAAGCGTTGTAACACCACATTCACACAAACTATCCTCTTTAAGGCCAATCTTATGCAAAGGTACGGGAAACTGACCGTGATTAATTTTTAATCTTGTTATAGTGGAAGAAAGAAGGCGGGAGACATTTAATTTAAAAATGTGGGAGATAAATGTTGGGAGAGTTGGGTGTAATAATGTGTAGTGTGTATTGTTATGGTTATTCTATATTACATCTTCTTCATGTTTGAATTGCGCTTTGAATGAGCTGAATACATCATGCACATGTGCATATTTTTTTTTATTTATTACCCAACAGATACAATCCAATACAATAAAAGGGTAACATCAGTTTAAAAGTAACACAAAATTGGTATATATTAGAAAAACAAAATAATAACACAAACAAAACTAAAGTAGCCACAGTTATGCAATAAAACATTCATTTATATGTCTGGTAAGTGCGCTGAGTGAATCACCAAATATATCGGCATTGTATTGTACACTATGATATGACTTATATAATTTAAATAATGGAGAGTTGCTATGGTGAGAAATATGGGGAGTGCTATAAGAAAAAGTATAACATGTCCTATTCGCAAGCCTAGGAATATGAAAACTAAAATTGTTAATCAGTTTATGGAGATACAAACATGATATACGCTTATTCCTATCACTTATCGAAATGAACTTAAACTCACTTAATAAACTGGAATAGCTGACAGTTCTTTCTGGGTATCTTTTATGCTTGATAAAATAAAGATATTTTAAAAACTTGCGTTGAACCCAATATATTTAGCGTATTGCAGTGCCCAGATGACGGAGGAATACTCCAGTTTACTACATAAATATGCAGAATAGAGAGATATTAGCGCATCGATAGATGTAAACGACTTACTATTTCTTATAATGAATCTAAGAGTACGATAACACTCATTAACAATTTTACCTACATGATCATTAAATGTGAGATTAGAGTCATACATAATGCCGAGATCTTTAAACCGATTCACTCTCTGTAAAAAATCACCGTGTATAGAATACTCATGATGGATAGTGTTCACTTTTCTTGAAAATGTCATAACGCAGCACTTCTTGGTATTTAATAATAAGCCATTAGAACTGCACCAGTCACAGATGTTATTAAGGTCGTTTTGGAGGATTATACAGTCAGCGTCGTTTTCAATTTTCCTAAAGATTTTTAAATCATCTGCATATAGTAGAAATGAAGAATGGATGGAGTTGCCTATATCATTTACAAAAAGTGAAAACAAAAGCGGTCCAAGATTTGATCCTTGGGGCACACCGGATGTGGCGACATCAGTAAATGACTGTGTGCCTTCATATTCCACTATTTGTATTCGATCAGACAAATATGAATTGATAACGTTAATTATATTGTTATTGATTTTATAGAAGCTAAGTTTGTTTAACAAAGTTGCGTGATCCATGCGGTCAAATGCCTTCGACATATCTGTATATATAACATCTGATTGAAAGCTGTCGTCTAAGTTGATGGAAATTACTTGTATGATGTTTAAAAAGATTACCAGTTGTTGATCTCCTAGATAGAAATCCATATTGATGTTGTAATAAACTGCTACGTACATTCCATAACACATATTCACTCAAAATACTTTCAAAAACCTTTGAAAAGTTTTAAAGTATTGAGATCGGTCTATAGTCTTCTACATTCATCTTATTCCCAGTCTTGAAAACAGGATATACTCTAACCTTCTTCCGCAAATTTGGAAATACTCCTGTGGATAGTATCAGGTTAAAGATGAATGCTAGTGGTTTAGCTAGGGTTGCAGCATAATCCTTCAATAGGACTGATGGTATAAGGTCAATACCTAAAGTCCATTTTGCTTTTAATCTTCTAGTATGTTTCAAAACAGTGGCTTCATCAGTGAAGAAATCGCCCAAAATAGATAAATTTATAGATGATTTGTTAACGTTATCTGCCGGTTGATAATTACTATTGATAGAGCTGAAATGTGTTGCGAAACCATTAACAATGGAATTCGAAGTTGCTAATATTGAATCCTTATATACCATGTTATCAGGTATTCTCATTAAATTCACATATCCAAAAAATTTAGTTGGATCATCTGTTATGTTTGATTCAATATAAGAATTCACATGCCTGATCGATATCCTCTAATGTATATAATGCGTCCCACTCCAAGTTAGGCAAGTTCGCTTTTCTAAAATTATATCTATGAATATCATTTGTGATGAACTTATCAGTATGGATAGTTTTAATAGATATCACACAAAGTAATGATGGATGATGAGGGTCTTGACCAACTAATGATTCCGGATCTTCTGTCACATCACACGAGACATTATCAGATGAAATAATAAGATCAAGAATTTTATCATTGCCGTTCAAAATATTGTTATGTTGATTTAGACTACAAAATTCAAGAAAATTATGTAACGCCAGATTATATACATCAGATGAGTTGTCAAAATTATAGTATTGACTAATATTGAAATCGCCAAAAATAACTAAATTATCATATTTATAATGTAGATCTTCTAAATTTGAGGCAGGTGGAATATAAACGCAGGCGACTATCAATACTTCAGATGCATGCATTAATTTAACGATAACCAGTTCAGCGGAATGTATAGTTCCATTTATGTGCAATTGTTCAGTGATAAATGCGTTTCTGGTTGCAATCAACACTCCCCTTCCTTTCTTATTTCCAGGGCGGTCACAGCAATAAACATAATAGCCACTCGAAAATAGTTCAGTGTTTAAGACGCCTTCTTTAATCCATGTTTCCGTTAACAGAATTATGTCATAATTTGTGCCTGAAACATTATTGTAGAACATATTTGTTCTAGTATTGAGACCTCTGACATTTTGATAGAAGAAACATAATTCTGTGTTTGAGTTGGCCCTAACTAGTTTTTTGCAGGAATAGGTTTACGCGCTATTGTCGGTTTATTGTTAACAAAATGAATGTATAGGTTAAGATCGTCCTTTGATTTCATTTCAATAATTACATTTTTAACTCCTTTCTCTGCATTTCTGTCCGATCAGGCCGAACAATTATCTTTGTGGGCAGTTTTTTCTTATTATTTAAAATTCTCCAAAAATGTTCACGATTACTAAAAACAACTTTAACAGGTCGAGGTTTTATTGATTTCTTGCCCAATCGAAAGAATTTCACTTTTTCAATATCAGAAGAAAACGGTTCCAATATGGACAATAATTTCATTTTATCTTCGGATAATTGACCAGTAGAGTCAGTTTTCGATGATTCGTCAATGTTGAAGAATATTAAGTTTTGCTCTCTATGCCTGCGATCATCAAATTCTTTCAAGAAAGTATCATCTGTTGTAGAATTGGGACTTAATCCACTACGCTCTAATGACTTAATCCACTACGCTCTAATGATATATATTCTTTTTAATAGATAACGTGAGTTCACTCGCGGTTTTGGCGAGCTTGTCGGCCATTTAAATTCGAATGATTTGGGAGTGGCTCTTACACCAAAGGGAAACAATTTCACGGCCTGTGCTGACCATATTACAAACAACTGTTTTTATTTCCCTGATCAGATAATTGGAGCTGATTAAATCATAGTTGTGGGAAGCTATCGCCTCGAGCACGGAGAGTGCGTCTGAGAATATTAGAGCACTCTCTTTAGGAGTGCCTAAAGACCACTCCAGAGTTTTGAGTATTGCCAAAGCTTCGGCGGAAAATATTGACAATATGCAATTAACTTTTTCCGAAAAGGCGTAATAGTTCCGTGGATAGTAGTATGAGTATCCTATTCCTTCTGCATTTTTTGATCCATCAGTGAAAATCTGAAAGTGAGTTGGATAGTTTGAGCCTACTATAAATTGAAAATTTTGGGCGAACCAATTGGATTGGAGTATTTAAGCAGGTGTAGTCTAGTTCAAATGGAATGGTGGTAGAGTTGGCGTGTATAATTAAATTGGACGTTTCAACAAACCCTACTGTCAGAGGGGGGATATTTTTATTTAGCCAGTATTTATTAGTTAACACCTCCGTATTTAGGCTACTAATTATCTGAACAAGATTACTTATTTCAGGCGGTATTTTAGAGTCTGCTTTGCACTCATTTGTTTCCTTCTCACTGTATGGAGCAGCTCCAGACTCTCTGAAAGTATAGTGTAGGAGGGAGACGAGCACATCGCTCCAATGGCAACCAGAAGGGCTTTCAGTTGGACGGTCTTAAGTAGCTTTAAATTAGAGTTAGAAGAGGAGCCAAAGAGAGTGCAACCATATTCGAGAATTGACCTGATATAGGATTTGTAGAGAATGATGCCTGTTCGAGCGTTGGCTATCAACCAAGTTTTGCAGTTGTAGAGTAGTGGAGATAGAGAAAATCCTCGAGGTAGACCTTCTACATGGGTAAAAGGAGGGAAGTAAGATATATTGATTTAGACTTTGAGGGATCGGTTTGAAATAAATTGCTAATTATTGAAAATAATATTGATGGAAATTTTAAGGAGGTAACATTTGTATAACAAACTTTGGTGCCAGATCGGTTCGGAAGGCTTTTTGAGTATCGAGCAATAGAATAGCTGATGACCTTCCGTCAAGGTATGTTGGCTGAATGTTTGAGGTGAGGTGGGAGTGTAGTGAACCACTTTGGAAAGAAGCCAAATTGGTAAATTGGAATGCGGTCATAGATACAGGACAGTATTTTATTTTTGGGGAGTGATTCGTATAATATTCATAGAACGGGGAGTAGTTTGATAGATAAAGCGTCTTTAAAAAATCATGACGGTTTCACTCTTTACAAAGAAAAACGGCCGAATAAAAGGAGTAACGCGATCAGCACCGGAAATAAAGCAGGTGGAATAATCACAGTTGAACCTAGGAAAACATGGTTATTTATTAATAGAGTTCAACATAAAGTAACTCAGTCAGATATGGAAGCCCACATTAAAACTATTCTTGGAACCAAGAAATTTGTGTGTGAAGGATTGGAAACTTACAATAGTTTTAAACTAAGCGCAAATTTAACGGAACACGAACTATTTACAAACCCATCAAACAGGCCGGCAGCAATCGAAATAAGCAGATAAATTTTTAGAAAGCTCTTCAGCAAAAAAGGTACCACTTAATATATTAACAGAGCACAATGAACAGTCAGCAATGACTAACAGTAGTGGGAAACCACATAAATTACTTTTTAAAGCACTTTTCGTGCTCAATCGGTGCGCAAATTTTATATATACAAATATCTTTATTGACAAATACATATCGTATATAATAAAAATAATATAAATACATAGCATTAAAAAAACTAATCTAGTATTTGACAATCGGCTATCGACCATAGGTCTTTCCGCCTGTTTTTTTTTAATTTTTATTTTTTAATTAAGTCCTTGTCATTTCCTGAGAGGTCATGATTGCTAACTGTCTTTGTAAAGTACATGTCTTAAATTAGTTCGTAATTGAAGTGTCGTTAACATTATGAAATGATGAAATGAATTCGTGTAATGTTAAGGAAGGGAATTTACGTTTAGGGATAATGTTTTTGTTTCTGGGAATGCATAGTGCATTTAGGATTTCGAAGTAGTTAGGATTTTGAGCATATTTTTTGGCAAGTGAGGATAGTCTTTCTTGAATTGGGATTACCTTTGTCGAATAATACACCAATGTATTGGAAGGGTTATGGAGAGGATTTTGGGGATGTCGGATTTTCGTTAGCACCCTAAGGGCTGATCTTTCTGCGACTCAATCGGTGCGCAAATTTTATTTAATTATTAATTTACATTTCAATAATGAAAACCAAAGAGTAAAAATACTATGAGATATATTTAGATCATATGGTCTTGCACAAACTGTTGAATTTTTGACTAGAGGCGAAAATACTCTTGATAATGTATTTGTGAATTTCAAGGCAAAGGGATTTAAGATTTATCTACTCGATTTCTCGTCAGATCACAAAGGTATACACCTTCAGTTCCAAGAGGATATTCTTCTTGAACCCATAATTAGCAAGTCAATAAGACCGATCACCCAATCAGGCAAATTTGCATTTTTCAATTCTCTAGAGTGTACTGAAGGATTGTTATAACGGATGCTGATTGTAATAGGAAATATGATCTGTTTCACAAGACACTCATGCCTGCTTATCAATCAGCTTTCCGAAGGGTTAAAGTTAAAGAAAATCTAAATCTTCTTGTATGAGATTTAGATTTTTTCTCATTACACGGAGATCTTCAGTGAACACAAAATAGCACCGATAATTCCCTCATTGATATATATATATATATATATATATATATATATATATATATATATATATATATACATCGTATGGAAACAAATACAATTCAGCAATAAAATTAGCAAAAATTAGAGCTAACGATAATTTTATTGCATCAGTCATACCGATTCACAAAAAAGGCGATGAAAATGATCCCAAAAATTATCGTGCGGTATCGATTCTACCTATATGTGCAAAAGTATTAGAAAAAAATTTATTGATCCAGATCACAAATTTCTTTGAACAACAAAAACTTGTTAACTCCGCTTAGTTTGGGTTTCGTAGTGGTAAATCTACATCTGATGCTATTATATCATTCACAATGACCTGCTTTCCGGGTACGAGTGCGATGAGTTCAGCATGACCTCCTTTCTAAACTTAAGTTGGGCATTTGATTGCGTGAGTCATGACATTCTGATTGCTAAACTGGAATGTTATGGATTCGATGAGGCTAGTTATAAGCTAATTTAATCATATCTCTCTAACGAAAAACAGGCTGTTAACTATGATGGTTGTCATTCTAGCTCACCACCAGTTGAGTGCGGTGTCCCTAAGGGCTCTATCCTGGGACCACTACTATTTATTATATTCACAAATAATTTTCCAACATACTGTGACCATAGTTTCAAAGTGATATACGCGAATTACACTACCCTGGTTGACAGAGCGAGCACTATTAACGAGGCAATTAATCTTAGCCTCCTATCAAATCATAAATGCAATGAATGGTTCAGTTGCAATAAGTTGCTAATAAGCAATGATAAAACCACTAATTTGCTTTTTTACTTTGAAGAAACGTGACTTGGGCAATCCTGCATTTGTAATATTCTTGGGGATTCTTCTTGATCCATCCATGACATGGGGCCCGAATAGTGATTTACTTGCGAAGAAGTTGTGTAATAGTATAGTTCTTTTACGTAATTTTTCTCAATCAGTTTCGACAGCTACTCTTAAGACAACTTACTTTGCAACGTGCCACTCCATTATAAGTTACAGCCTACTAGCTTGGGGTCACTTAACTCACCGCCATCGTATTTTTTGATTACAAAGAAGAGCAGTGCGTACTGTTGGTGGATTAGGCTATCGCGATGAATGCAGATACGTATTTCGTATATATCTACCAATGCCTATTGCATCTCAAAAACAATAACTCGCAGTATCAAACTATAGGTTCATATTACACACATCACAATATGAGATATAAAGTGAATATAAATATTAAACAGGTCAGTCTTTATAAATCTCACAACGGGGCAAATTATTGTGCTCCAAAATTTTTAATATATGTCTCTATAATAGGTCGTGTCCAGTCGCTGTAATATTTTACTCCTTTAATGTATTATAATACTCTTCTTGTGTGAATATGTTCGTCGGTCTTTAACTGTCATTAAATTAAATTAAAAATAGCATTGTACCAGGCATTAAGAAATTTAAGTTGTGTGTCCATGAAAATATAGTATTGATGTGTTGGATGCTTGAAGCCATAACTTTGTGATACATATTGAATCAGGAACTTTATCAAATGATAAATAAAACTTACTTTGTTAATATCACACACGGATATCGGTGTGTGACGAGGGACACCGCACTCAACTGGTGGTGAGCTAGAATGACAACCACCATAGTTAACAGCCTGTTTTCTATTAGAGAGATATGATTGAATTAGCTTATAACTAGCCTCATCGAATCTATAACATTGCAGTTTAGTAATCAGAATGTCCTGACTCACGAAATAAAATGCCCTACTTAAGTTTATTTTATTTATTTGTGAGTGATATAATAGCATCAGATATAGATTGTAGACTGATGCAATCTTCATTGCTTCCGGCACCGTTGATGATTCGATGCATTTGTTAATGACGGAAGTGAGAGATGATAAAATTGGCTATTTACAAGAATATCCTCTTGGAACTGAAGGTGTATACCTTTGTGATCTGACGAGAAATCGAGTAGATAAATCTCAAATCCCTGTGCCTTGAAATTCACAAATACATTATCAAGAGTATTTGGGCCTCTAGTCGAAAATTCAAAGTTTATGCAAGGCCATACGATCTAAATATATCACATAGCCTTTTTAGTCTTTGGTTTTCATTATTGAAATGTAAATTAATAATTAAATCAAATTTCGATTGAGCACGAAAAGTGCCTTCAAAAGTAATTTGTGTGGTTTCCCATTACTGTTAGTCATTGCTGACTGTTCATTGTGCTCTGTTAATATATTAAGTGGTACCTGTTTTGCTGAAGACCTTTCTAAAAATATATCTGCTTATTTCGATTCCTGCCGGCCAGTTTGATGGGTTTGTAAGTAGTTCGTGTTCCGTTAAATTTGCGTTTAGTTTGAAACTATTGTAAGTTTCCGATCTTTCACAGACAAATTGCTTGGTTCCAAGAATAGTTTTAATGTGGGCTTCCATATCTGACTGAGTTACTTTATGTTGAATTATATTAATAAGTAACCATGTTTTCCTAGGTTCAACTGTGATTATTCAGTTAGTAAAGCAGGTGACTACCGGTGCTGATCACGTTACTCCTTTTATTCGGCCGTTTTCCTTTATAAAGAGTGAAACCGTCATGATTTTTTAAAGACGCTTTATCTATCAAACTGCTCCACGTCCTAGGAAAATTTTACGAATCACTCCCCAAAAACAAAATACTATCTTAGATTTATGACTGCATTCAAAATTACCAACTTGGCTTCCTTACAAAACGGTCCACTACATTCTCACCTCACCTCAAACATTCAAACAATAACCTTGACGGAAAGTCATCAGCTATTCTATTGTTCGATATTCAAAAAGCTTTCGAATCTGCCTGGCCCCAAAGTTTGTTATACAAATGTTACCTCCTTAAAATTTCCACCAATATTATTTTCATTAATTAGCAATTTATTTCAAACCGATCCCTCAAAGTCTAAATAAATATATCTTAGTTTTCTTCTTTTACCTATGTATCCACGGATTTTCTCTACTACTCTACAACTGTAAAACTTGGTGGGAAGCCAACGCTCAAACAGGCATCATTCTCTACAAATTTTATATCAGATCAATTTTTGAATATGGATGCACTCTCTTTAGCTTCTCTTCTAACCCTAATTTAAAGCTACTTAAGACCGTTTAACTAAAAGCCCTTCGGGTTGTCATTGGAGCGATGTGCTCGTCTCCCTCCTACACTATCCTTTCAGAGAGCCTGGAGCTGCTCCTTACACTGAGGAGGAAACAAATGAGTGCAAAGCAGACTCTAAAATACCGCCTGAAATAAGAAATTTTGTTCAGATTATTAGTAGCCTGGATACGGAGGTCTTAACTAATAAATACTGGCTAAAGAAAAATTGTCCCCCTCTGACAGTAGGGTTTGTAGAAACCTCCAATTTAATTATACACGCCAACTCTACCACCATTCCATTTGAACTAGACTACACCTGCTTAAATACTCCAATCCAATTGGTTCGCCCAAAATTTCCAATTTATAGTAGGCTCAAACTATCCAACTCACTTTCAGATTTTCACTTATGGATAAAAAAATGCAGAAGGAATAGGATACTCATACTACTATCCACGGAACTATTACGCCTTTTCGGAAAAAGTTAATTGCATATTGTCAATATTTTCCGCCGAAGCTTTGCCAATACTCAAAACTCTGGAGTGGTCTTTAGGCACACCTAAAGAGAGTGCTCTAATATTCTCAGACGCACTCTCCGTGCTGGAGGCGATAGCTTCCCACAACTATTATTTAATCAGCTCCAATTATCTGATCAGGGAAATAAAAACAGTTGTTTGTAATATGGTCAGCACAGGCCGTGAAATTGTTTCTCTTTGGTGTAAGAGCCACTCCCAAATAATAGGAAATGACATGGCCGACAAGCACGCCAAAAACGCGAGTAATATCACGTTATCTATTAATAAGAATATATGTATAAGAAGATGTAATATGGAATAGCCATAACAATACACACTACACATTATTACACCCAACTCTCATAACATTTATCCCCCACATTTTTAAATTAGATGTCTCCCGCCTTCTTTCTTCCACTATAACAAGATTAAAAATTAATCAGGGTCAGTTTCCCGTACATTTACATAAGAGTGACCTTAAAGAGGATAGTTTGTGTGAATGTGGTGCTAAGGGAGATGTAAATCACATGTTTTTCGCCTGTGGTTTGATTCCGGAAGGATTCACTAGGTTCTACTTTAAGTTATAACGCTTTATTCCTCTCCCACTCAGTATGACTCATATCTTGTCCCTGGAAAACGCAGATATTTATTTATCTCTAAGGAGAGGACTCCAAATTAGACTTGTTATGTCTTATTTGCACAATGACAATCTCTTCATCACTTTATTAAGTCGCTGCAACACTTTTTTGCATGTTGACAAATAAAAATCAATCCTTACAAATTTCAGCACCCAATAAAATACCTGGGCATGACCATAGATCAAAAACTGAATTTCAAAAACAACACAGCTTTGAACAAAACAAAAGCGAGACTGGGGATAATTTATTCAGAAATTTAACATAACAAATTAACGGAATATCTATGGTAATATCCTTTTTTCCAACTCCTGCAATCCTACTATCCACAATATCCAAGTTAGCGAGCGATCGTCCCTAAGAACATTAACCAAAATCGGCCACCCCAGCAATTCTCTACATAATCCTTCTAACCAACTCCTATGTGACTTTACCTCTTGTACCTAACTGAAAAATTCAAGAACAACATTCCAACTCATGTTCACTTCTCTGGACATAACCTCCCTTTATAATTCTCATATAAAATTATTAAATAAATATTTTTGTTTGTTAATAAGCGATTAAATTTGTTTTATATATTTACTTATGGGAATTTTTTAAATTTCAGTAATGCATTACTTATGTAAAACATAATATGGCTGATACGAATACTAACATTAACATCAGTGGGAAATCTAGTGCAGTTAATACTAAATCTTGTGTCTGTGAATATATAAAGAAGTCAAGTTTATAATGTAAATATTATTATCACTCTGTTTTTAAAGAGATGCGTACTTAACATGAAGGAGCGAGTACAGAAACTCAAACTAACCACAATTCTCTTGCTGGAGAAAATGAAGCTACTGGAAGTAGAAAATGTTTAACTCCTCCTCTTTATCTAAAATGACAGCCCAAAAAGTGAGTCAAAACATAAAAACCACAAATACATCCCAAACGACCGTGAACGTAGCAATGAACTCGAAAACTCCGCAATCACTTATCAAAATTTAATGTCAACTGTTAGATAATGTTGATTCAAAGAAAACAGTTTTGCTTGGCGAAGATTTCAACTTGAAGTTCTATAGAAGTGACCGTGGATCTGTGTGACTTCCTAGTAATATATGGCTTAGCAAATTTAGTTTGAAATCATTTCAATACTCACTACCAAAACTGTTTGAATAACATTTCTTCAAACTTGCAATATTCTATTATGAAGGTTCATCCTTGCAACTCTGGCCTGTCGACCACATTGGTATAGATGCTAATATTAGCCTCCCAACTATCCCTTTTATTCCAAAGGCAAGATTAATAAGACCAATTACTGAAGTAGGCATACATATATTTTATCGACTGCTCGAAATAAAATTAGATTTTTATCAACAGTAAAAATATTTCTGAAAACAAGTTTAATTTTTTAATTGACAACGCGTATTTGGCCGGGTCGTTCAAGTAAAAATATCGCAGCCTTATAGCGTGCATCTAGTGCAAGAATTCATTCAAGAACAACCTACTGGTTTTTCTGAAAACATATTTGTTTTTTCAGACGAAGCCCATTTTCATTATGCCTTTAATGTATTATAATACTCAAAATAGCATTGTACCAGGCATTCAGAAATTCAAGTTGTGTGTCAATGAAGATAGTATTGATGTGTTGGATGCTTGAAGCCATAACTTTGTGATACATATTGAATCAGGAACTTTATCAAATGATAAATAAAACTTACTTTATTAATATCAGACACGGATATCGGTGTGTGATATTAACAAAGTAAGTTTTATTTATCATTTGATAAAGTTCCTGATATAGTATTGAAATATCGGCAAATTTACGTGTGATAATGTCTGGGTCAGTTATAATATGGTAAATACTAGGGAAATACAGTTCTTGTAATCTGTCCGTCTTTTTATATCTTCCGAGCTTGAGTCGTTAATTTTCCTTCAAGTGTTGATTTTAGCCTCAGTATTATATTCAGTAATTAATTTTTTAATGCGTTTTTTTCAGTTTGTTCAATTTTTGTCGAAGTTTAGTTGCATGTTTTTGTAGATTTAGCTTTTATATTTAATAAGGCAAAGGATATATTTTGGAAGATGATATTCATAGAATTGTTTTTCTCATTTGAGGAGTATATTGTTTAATTGATCTATACAGCATATCATTGAAATGGGTGATGGCGTTAGGATTTATATCAAGATTGGAGGCGACAATTTGTAATTCTGTAACAACCTTCTCTGTGTCACATTTGTTGAAATTATAAACAAGGTTAGGAATTTTTTGTGGGAGATTAGATGAGATTTTTATTTTGAAGGTAATGACTAGTTCCTCAGAGCATAAGCTGGAGACAAGGTTGACAGATTTTACAAAATTTAAAATATTCTGCGAACAAAGAATGACATCAGGAGTGGTTGCTTTTGAGTCATTCATGATGAATGTGAGGGAAGTAGAGATACGAACGAAGTTAGAGTTAAATAAAAATGATGAAAGGTTGCCAATGATAATAGCATTGTCAAATAATGATGCTTTTAAAAATATGAAGTATTTAATAGGGGAATATAGGTAGATATGAACAAGAAAAAAAAAATTTGAAATGTCGAGGTTGGAGATTAATTTTTAGGTCGATTAGCTTTACCCATTTTAAATAAGAGATGAGATACAGCTATTGACACCCTCTGATATTTTCCTTATGCACTGTAGCTAGAATCTGAAGAAATGGCTAATTATTGTGTAGGTTTGTTTTTAACATTGTTGTCGAGGATAAAGGATTTATTAGCGAGTAAGTTAATGTTGCAATATAACACATTTAAGCTATTGAATGTTAATGATAGAATTTGCTGTACGAATGCCTTCTAGAAGGACGGTGAGGATAATAAAGAAGACGGAAGAGATGAAGAGATCACGTAGTTTTTTATTAAAGCTTGTCGGTCGGTGTTTGTCAGTTTATTGATTTCTGTAGTAAAAGTGCTTAGAATACGGTTACGAAGGGTAATTGATTAATGTTCGCGTGATTATTTAATGCCAATGTCGTCTATGATGGTTTTTTATTGTGTAGTAAATTTCCTGATGTACCTGCTGTTAAAATTTTAAGCAGGTAAGTTATCTATGTTGAGTAAAATACAGGTATAATTATAAATTTTCCGTTAGAAACTCCCGATTTAATTTAATAGGTTAGTTTCATTAGACGTACCGAAAAATATACAATAATTATTTACTTTATAAGAGATTGTTCAACGAATAACAAATAGAGTGTAATAAAATAAGTATCAATATATTTAAATAACCAATAATTATAAGTGAATTGAGATATAATATATGTTTTTTTTTTCTATTGTCTATTTTGAGTAAAGTATGGTCAATATCGGCTTTAGTTTGCGATCACTTAATGTCTTATTTATGCTAATTTATGAATTTACAAGTGCTCATAAAGGTTAATGGGGCGCTTTAATAACTCGGATGATTGATGCATGCAAAATTCAGGAGGAATTTCAAACCTTCCTCGCTCGGACGGAGCTGTTCACTCAATTAACCCGGAAACACTATTATATTCTATTACTCGAAGCAAATTGAAAGCAATATAAAGTAATAATAACAAAGTTAAGGAACTGAAGTTTCAATTAACTATGCAACATAATTACATTATCGTCCTCGCAAATTTGAAGCAATTTGTTGAAGTATTAAAAAATAAATACAACAAAAATTAATTTACACATACATAATTGAGATTGTTAATAAAACCTTCATATTTGTCTTTAAATATCTTAAAGTTAAAGTACCACTAAATTTTGCGTTAACTCTTGTGAAAAGTTTTATATTATTATATTGTAAATCACAATTTCTTGGCTAACTTAATAATTACAGTTTATAATAATGTTAAAGTATAATTATGTATGACTTCTTACGATTTTCCTCAAACCGTGTATTATGCTTGTATGACAACAAAAGTACGTCATGGGGCATCCTATAAGATTTATTTTAGAATTTATCAACAAATTAACATATATTATATATAAAACGAAGGTCCTTTACGTGGTTGTAGAAAATTAACTAGTAATTTTAAAATACGAAATTATTTCGAATTTTAAAATTATTACATATTATATATTAAAATTATGTTTCAAATTTCAACAGAATAAATACATATATTATGTCGAATGCGTAATGACCGTCATCAATGACCCGAGCCGTCCGACGTAATTAAAATGCCACATAGTAATATTACAAATTTAGTTGCGTCACAATATGATGCTGTGTAAACTTTAATTGAATTCGTGCATTATTATAAAATATAATAATTCGGCCGTTATGAATGCAAATTCATATAAAGCAATTCATTATTTCCATATTGGATGGATTGTAATTCAGCGTGTTTTGAAATTTAAAGGCCGACAAAGCTTTATTGTATTAGTCGTCATTGTATTTTGAATAATACATTGTGCGTTTTAAGGTTATGAAGGTGTGTGATAAATGGCGGAGGCGACGGGTGGGATGATATACTGATATATTGAAATTGTAATTTATGGGTTCTGGCATCTTTTCGTTTCATCATGATTAATCAATCCACTGAAAAGCAGTTTTTTTATGTTAGCAATTATTAATTTTAATAGCTTGTTTTAATAAAGCCTACGACAAAAATTTGACTATATATAAATTGATTAGTAATTAGAAAAAACACGAAAATATTTCGTAAATCATTTTAATTTTAATTGTTATTTATGAGGTTTATATTTTTATGGTATAATTTTTATGATAATATAGAAGTTAATTAACTTAATGCAATTTTTTTTTAAATAATACAAATGGACAGTAGGGAGCACCGCGGCGTTTTATAGAAAATTTGGGGCAATTGTGAAATAGATAAATATATCCAATATATAATACGCACCTTTGCATTAAATAATTTTTAACTTTGTACAAACAATATAGTCTACTAACTATGATAGATACAACTATAATTAGTTTAGTATTCTAGATAACCAGTAATTATGTAATAATATACATTGTTATTAAATAAATAAATAAATAAGTTCTAAATAAGGATTATATCATTTGTTTTTAAATTTAAAGTTACGTGAATACTTTTAGTTAACCAATACCTTATTTATTAAATCAGGTTGTCTTGTTTTCATACATTATTATTTTATTTATGTATAATTTAAAAGAATTTTTAAATTACTACATAATTTCGCACTAAAATGTTTATTGTTCGTGATATGATATATAATTATATAATTTAATCTAGTTTTCCTCTATAAAAAGTATTGTTTTGTTGTTCTTGTCCGTGATCCCCAAATTAGCATTTTAATTTTATCCAGTGATTGAAAAGGTTATCGGTAATTTGCTTTTGTTGGTCCTTTACTAGAATTAATTAGAACGGGAGGACAATCGTGATTGATTTCGGCTTTGTACGCTTTTATTGCCTTAAAAATATAGGCCTTTGTTTATAGTTGACTGTTGGAATAAAACAAATTGCTGAATTTTACAATGCAATAAAGTAAATAAATTTTCTCTGAATAAATCTCTCACGAGTTGAATGTTAGTATTAATTATTTATAAATAACATTTGACGTTAAATTATTATTGGTTTTTAGTATTAAACGTCAATATATTATTTGCTAATCTTAGGTTATTTTTTCATTAATATTATTACTTAAAATGTACATTTTTAAAGACCAATATTTATTCAAATTTACTTAACGTATACACCGCGGTGGCCTAGTGGGTAGAGTGCCTGCTCACGGGCCACACGGTTGTGGGTTCAAATCCCAGCCGGGCGGTGGATTTTTCTAAGGAAGAATTCTCCGTCCGGATCCATGGATGTTCGTGTATGTCCCTCATTGGTATCACAACGGGCCTATCTAGGCCTAAGTGTGCATCTCTTCGCGGTGCACGAAGAGGTGCTGCCACACCAACCTAACCTAACCTAACCTAACGTATACATGAAAATTAGGCGAAATAAAACTCTTGTTATGTTACATGTTACTCACAAGAGATTTACTTCTCCTAATTTGAAAATTTGGTTCAATCAAGAGAGTAGCAGAACAAATATCGATTATAACGTAAAAATCTGTCACAAAATACATGCCAGATATAAAATTGAACTCATAATTTGCAATTTTTAGTACTAATAATAATATTTATTGCCTAACAGTAAAACCCAGTTACAGTATAATATAATTCAAATATAGTAATAGGGTAGCTAAATTTATAATAATAATAAATTTAAAATAACGTAAAATAACTAAATCAAACACAAAAAATATATGCATACATTACCAAACGATTTAATTAGGCTTAAGTTTAGATTTTCTTAGGCACAACTGAATTATATGATCTATAAATGTAAGATTACAGTTAAGCCATCCCCAACTAATTAACAAAATACCATTCACATTAAAAGCAAAATTGAAATATAAACTTTACGAGTATTAGTAAGAATAGAGCACTTTATAGTGTATAATTGACACATTTAATTCACACCACTTCGTAATATTATCTAAAATTTTCTGAAGTAAATATATTTAATAGCATTAAATAATTTTAAATCGACATTCTAACTAATTACATGGTAAAGAATGATTTATGTCATTAATATTTAATACGAATAATAGAGGTCCCAGGTTTAACCCCTGAGGGACCCTGAGCATTGAGCAAAGAGCTAAATTCTATTGCATATAACCATTGTTCAAAAATATTTGTGACCGTTACTACATGGTAATTAATGATAAACACTAAAAAAAACTATGTATTACAAAAAACAAGACTTGAATGTTATTATCAAGTGTACTATACATAAATCAAATGTGTATATAAAAAGAGCGTTATTAACTATAATTTAGAATGACAGCTCAAACGTTTTTAGCTTAACAAACTAAAAATTTTATAATCAATACTGACCACGACTATCTAAAACCTCAATAATATGCTGTGTTATGTCTGCTCACTTAGTAAATCTTGATCGTCCAGGCATAAAACCGTACTTGACTCTAATTCTCAAATTGCATAATATGTTTACTTTACCAAAATTAACATACTCTGTAATTTTGGTAAAGTGTTTAAACATATTATGCAATTTGAGAATTAGAGTCAAGTACGGTTTTATGCCTGGTAATTATTAATTTTTCGTATGATAATACCATAAAGGTTAACCCAGAGAGTTAAATGCCTCCTAAGTGAATCTCGATTCCCTGTCTCCAATTACGTTACGCTGATGAGATCCAAAAAGATCGAAACCGGTCCGTTGCTGTTGTTGACGGGGAACAATATTTAATGTTTATATTAATTTTTCAGTACTTTGAAAATAATCGAGTATGATCAAAACACATGTCAGAAAACTGAAAATAAATGTAACAATATTGAACATACCACCACCTCTATCACCTTTTTAGGCACAGGAATCATTAATGCGCGTTTCCAGATGTTTAGAAATGAATTGGTACGTACTCCTAATTTTAAAATAATTATCAATGGTTTTACAAATATACATGTACAATATTTGACTTAAAAACTAAGTACTTGATCATAACTACAGCCACTAGGGTTTTTTTAGTTTGTTAGCACTTTTGAACAAGATATCTTCACTAATCATTTTAGTATTAAAAGAACATAATTGACTGGAATATCACGTGCAGCTTAGGATCAATAGATAACAAATCACTAAACAAATGCTAAAACAATATCGTGTGGCAGATTATATATATTATTAACACCATGAAGTTTCGGAATCCTAGTATTGCCAGATTTGCTGCGCATAAATTTCTAAATTTCCATGGAATTACTGACGATTTTGCGTCCGTATCAATCACAAAGTTCTTAAAACCATCATTTTAAGCTTAATTAAGATTCTAAGATCTATTAAATTTAAAATGATAATGCACAGAATTTACTGATCTCTAGTAAGTCAATACTAAGGACTATGACTAGTAAATCTTATTGTTGATAATAGTATGGTAATCATACTTATGTACATGTAATGTAGGTTTTAAAATAATCTTAACTTAACCAATATAGAATGAAACAAATTTTATTTTTTAGATACTTTACCTAAAAAGCTAAGTATGAAAAATATTAATCATGATACGAAAACTTTCGTGGACCAATTTTATGCATTAATGGATGCAATTGAAGATTGTAATGTGGAGTTCACCTTTGTACTAACTACTTCAACTTTATAAATATTGTCATCATTGCTAAGTACAATTTAGAACTACTAATTCTTTTGTTGATATTATACTAGATTTTTACCAGTGACTCGAGTTTCGATCAAAATAATAATAAAAATAAATTTCAAACTTAAAGTTTAAAGAGTCACTGGTAAAAATAAAGTGTTAAGAAAGGGTCGGTTTTGTTTAAATATTCAAGCTGTATCACGAAGTGAACGCCTCAACCATTGATCAATACTACTGATTAAAAAAAACTTTAATAATCAGCATTATTCAAACAAGTGTAACAAAATGTGTACCAAGGATTAAGTGATAAATTAATTCATCGTAAAACTTAATTAGTTTATAATTATTGCTAACTTTTAATCTAGAGAAATGCAACATTTGTTTAATAAAACTGCATTAAAGTCCTTTACGTTGTAGAAAATTTATTGACAATAAGAAAAACACGAAAACATTTTTCAAATCCACAATAATGAGTCTTATTAAGACTTCAAAACAAATGACTTATTAAAGTAATTTACGTGTTGCAAATATCAAGGCTATTAAAGCAACACTAGTTTGAACGTATTTATTTCTGTTACATAAACTAAAAGCGATTGAATGTTCGTTAAATAGTTTGTGAGTGACTTTGGTATAAATTCAGACCTTTATTTGATTATAATCCATTTTTGTGTCAGTTATTTACATTTCATTATATTTATTTTACAAAATGTTTTTATTTGTATTTAAAAGTGATTTTATAATAAAGCTGTACTGAATAGATCGAGAGATCGAAACACGTGTCTGCAGATGGTTATGTGTATTCTTAATAAGACTCATTGTTGTAGATTTACGAAATGTTTTCGTGTTTAGCTTATTATTTAGTTAGTATTATCGTGACGAAAGCAATAACTCTGGCATGTTAAGTTAAAATTTTAATGTTTATATTTATTTCCTTGGCTTATTTAATACAGTCAAATATAAAATATAACAATAATAGCACGATTTTCATAAATTGATGGATATATTTATAGTTTTTTATACTTAAAATAGATAATTTCATCATTTATAAAATGTGATAAATAGTTTACGTGATTCGACTTTTAACATGTATAAAAAATTTAGGTGATATTGCTCTAAAATTTATTAGCTTTTCATTTTTACATTTTAAATTAATTAAAACTTATCATTAATTTAATTACCTTTGTGCCAATCTATTTATTTTCTTTTGACTAGGTGTATTCTAAAGTCAATCATTCAACATTTAATTTTTATATATTATTATAATATTATTTTTGTTTATAAATGAAGAAATAGCGAGAGAATGACTGAATAATACAACTAGTTCAAAGAAAGTGGAATGTTCGGTACAGAGGTACATAAATATATTTTGTTCTGATATATGCAGCCAATATACATGATTTAAAATGAAGACACATGCAGATTCTTGCGTAATTAAGTAAATAATTATATTTATATTTATATAGTGTAATCAAAAAAAGTAGAGAATGATTTTATTAATACTAATTTCTTAAAATATGTTCAGTCAAATGAAATACAGAGCAACCAATCATTTCTTTGGTAATATAATGAAATTGATATTGAAATTTTTGATCCAATTAGAAACTATTTATGTTTTTGAATTAAAATTGTTCTTATATTCATTTCTAATCAACTAAAACTTGTAGGTAGATTAAAATTATAAAAATAGCAAAACCTATGCATTTTTTAATACAGCCTACATATACAGGGTGATTCATTAAAGGTGGCCATCGGCCTTATCTCGGAAACCGTATATCCTAGAATTTGGGGGAAAAAATTCTTATCACATAATCGCCCAAAAGAAAATGCGTAAAAACATTTTTAAATGCTTAGCTTTCCGCTAGGTGGCGCATTTTATCATTTACATAATTAATTTGCGTTTTTTACAAAATATTACCGCATTAAGGCTATTGAAAATTATCAAAATTAGAAACTACTGTACTTAGTTTACAATTTTTGCTTAAGTCATTTTTTTCTATCACCTACAGTTAAGTGGTGGGGGAAGTATACTTTTTTTTACAGAAAATGGTCTGTAACTTCCGTATACCTTAAGCGATTTTCACAAGCTTAGGCTCAATGGAAAGAGTATTAGAAGTTGATTACAAAAATAAATAACATTAACACATTTAATCTATGCGCTGGCAACTAGAGGGCGTTATGTAACACTTAACCCTATTTATGTATTTTTCTCAGAAATATCAAATGGAATGATATAACTCGAAGCAGCTTACAAAAAAGAAAATGAAGTTACTTATTGTTTCGTTAAAACCGCAAACTGATATCTCTTGTCATTCAAAAGATATTTAGATTTTTTAAATTTTCGTTGTTTTTGAAGTGTTTGGTTCACCCTGTATGGTGTAAATGAAAATATATGGCTAAAGTTACTTTTAGAAAAAATGTCGTGTAAAAACAAATGACAACAATATTTATTAATGAAAAATAATAAAACTTATTACCCATAACAGAAATTTACAAAACGCTGAAATTTCTAAAAGCACCCATTATCTAGATATTTTAGAAACTCAAAATGTTTCCCCTTATTTGCTGTACCTACACAAATTCAGTCCTTCTAGGGTGAAATTTTATCCTAGATTTCTTAAAATTTCTTCAATGGTTTTATATGGATAAGCTGTAACATTACGAGTATGCCAAACTATTTTCATCGGCGATGTTGTAAAAGTAATCAAGTCACCTTTGGAAATTACATTTCTGTTTTGTAATTGTTTATTTACAATTTGTTGTGCTTTATTTTTCAAATGAAGAAGCATATGATATGCTAGCAGTGTATTTTGAAAGTCTACAAAATGCAGTCATTTGCTGAAAGAGAATATGGGTTACTATTTCTTGATAGACGGCGTCATTCAAGAAAAGTTTTTAAAAGACTGGCAGAACGATTACGAAAAACTGGAAATGTTCAACCTATTTCGGTAAGAAATAGGGTACGTAGAAGACAAAATGAAGAAAATGTTATTAACATCTTGGCATACGTTAACGCTGAACCACGTGCAAGTATTAGGGAAATTGCAAGAGATCTAGAATTAAATTATTCTTTGGTGAATAGAATACTAAAAGAACATAAAATGCATCCTTACCATGTTGTTTTACATCAAGAGTTAAAAGACATAGATTTTGATCGACGACTAGATTATTGCAACTGGTTAAAAGGAATGTTAAATGATAATCAACAATTTCTATCTGCAATATTATGGACGGATGAGGCTACATTTTTAAGCTCTGGTAAAATTAACTTGCACAACTGTCACTACTGGTCAGAAACAAATCCACACTGGCAGAGGGAAGTCAATTACCAAAATCGCTGGAGCATAAATGTGTGGTGTGGTATTTTAAATAGGAAGATAATAGGACCTTTTTTCTTTGAAGAAAAATTAACGGGCCGAAGTACCTTTGGTAACAGATTAGACATGTGGTATCAACAAGATGGTTGCCCAGCACATTTTGCCGCAGGTGTCCGAAATTATTTAGATATTGTATTTTCAAATAAATGGATTGGAAGGGGAAGTATTTTTCCATGGCCAGCAAGGTCACCAGATCTTACGGTTTAAGATTTCTTTTTATGGGGTAAAATTAAAGATTTGGTTTTTAAAACACGTCCAACTACACGTGAGGATATGAAAGAAAGGATTCGGCAAGCAGTAAGAGGTATTTCTGGTGCTGAAATTGAGGCCAGTGTCAATTCCACTATAGAAAGACTGAATTTGTGCATAGCAAATTATGGGAAACATTTTGAGTACCTAAAATAACTAAGTAATAGGTGCAGTTATCAATTATAGTTTTTTGTATTTTTTTTTCATTAATTATGTTAATAAATATTGTGCCATTCGATTTAACTTGATATTTTTTTGAAATGTAACTGTAGCAGTATGTTTTCACTTACAACTCACAGGGTGAACCAAACACTTCTAAAACAACGAAAAACAACAACGAAAATTAAAAAAAATTTAAATATCTTTGGAATGACAAGAGATATCAGTTTGCGGTTTTAACGAAACAATATGTAACTTCATTTTCTTTTTTGTAAGCTGCTTCGAGTTATATCATTCCATTTGATATTTCTGTGAAAAATACATAAATAGGGTTAAGTGTTACATAACGCCCTTTAGTTGCCAGCGCATACATTAAATGTGTTAATGTTATTTATTTTTGTAATCAACTTCTAATACTCTTTCCATTGAGCCTAAGCTTGTGAAAATCGGTTAAGGTATACGGAAGTTAAAGACCATTTTCTGTAAACAAAAGTATACTTCCCCCACCACTTAACTGTAGGTGATAGAAAAAAAATGTGTTAAGCAAAAATTGTAAACCAAGTACAGTAGTTTCTAATTTTGGTAATTTTCAATAGCCTTAATGCGGTAATATTTTGTAAAAAACGCAAATTAATTATGCAAATGATAAAATGCGCCACTTAGCGGAAAGCTACGCATTTAAAAATATTTTAACGCATCTTCTTTTGGCCGATTATGTCATTAGAATTTTTTCCCCCAAATTCTAGGATATACGGTTTCCGAGATACGGCCAGTGGCCACCCTTAATGAATCACCCTGTACAATGTTTATTTGAAATGAGGGAATATAATACCATTAAGGTGCCGCCTTTTGTTTGATTGCATTGGTAACGCTCAGAAAATAGATGGCAGCTTAATGGTATTATCTTGTCTTAACGTTTATCCGAGAAGTTAAAACTACAAAATATAAAGCGTTTTCCCTGTCTGAAGAGCCACACGATCTCATTTAGTAGTTAACAATCCAAAACTCTAGGTATGTCTACCTCGATGTTAAAAAACCTAGCTTGCAAGCGTAGATGTGCTTGATCACCACCCTTAAGGGAGGTAAATCACTTCCCATACCATCGAAGTACCATCCCATCAGCTTATTAAGGGTGTTAGACAAACTGGTCGAAAAAATAGTATTTCGGATTTGTGCATGTCCTTCATCCGTGAGCTATCCAGGGTGACCGAATTTATCTCGAAGGGCTTTTAAATAAAAGGTGAAAGCGTTCAACAGAGTTTGACATGTTAGACTCATTTATAAAATGATCCATTTTAACTTCCCCAATTATCTTATCAGAGTCTTTCATAATTTTATCGTGAAAGTTTCGGCTCAAAATAAAAAGCACGATATTAAGCGAGCGTAAGATCTGTGCAGACGTTCCACACAGCTCTACTCGGTACCCGAGACTGCACAATATCTACATTATCGACATTCCAAAAGTGGTTTCGGTAATGTTTCTCCTATAAGCTAACGACGCAGTTCTACATAGTAGATACAACAGTTCTTCTTGGGAAAATTCCCCAAACTGCCCTCGATACCTATGAGAAGTTGGCGACCCAATGGCGACTAGAGGTCAATGCTGATAAGAGTGTTTTCGTTTATTTCGACAGAAATAAACAGAAAACAAAAACAAAAAATCATACTCCTTTGGACGAGATAAAATATCTTGATATAATCTTTGACCAACAACTCTCTTGGTCAAAGTCATCGAATTCCAAATACAAAAGGCCAAAGCTTTGTTGTCTATGCTGTGGCCCGCCATCAACATGGCATCAACCTTGTCTGTGAAAATCAGAGTAAGATTTTTCACTATGATGATAAGGCCGCAGCTAACCTACGCTGCATCTGTATGGGGTTACTGTAGATCCACTCTAAGAGCGAAACTCCAGCGTACGCAAAACGGCGCTTTGAGTCGCGTACTCAATGCTCTGACGTACATGCGGAATGTACAGATTCACCATGACACTAAGATTCCAAGTGTCATGGACTTTATCAAACAGCTCGCTGTAAAGCTGTAAACTTCTTCAGAATTCCCCTCTGGAATAACATTTTCAAAACACGATGTTTCTGTTGAAAGCAAATATTGAAGGCCTCAAATGATTCGAATTGGTACATAATTAGCCTCCCAAAGTCTACAGTCATCACTCCTTTCGAGAAGAGCACCACGCAGGACGATCGAATCCCTTCAAATTTCCTTCCTCTCCTATCATCAAGAAAAGGAATCATTGTCTTCAACTACGCTACGCTAATCAAATTCAAAATAGATTAGCTCTTGGCCTAGGCTAATAAATTATTCATTACCATAACCCGTAATTACTCTCAATAGATATGCTGACGAAAATAAATTTCTACAATTTGATATTCTTTTTACATAATCCAATGAATTCATGATTATCTTATTGTATATTTAAGCTATTTATTATTATAGCACATTCTTTATTGTCTTATTTTATTTTTTAATTGCTTTAATAAATAATGAATTACTCTAGCGTACTCGGAACCAACGTTAATAAACTATTTATTGTGCAAGAGTACTCTTGATCTAGGTTAACAAATTATAAATTATGTAAGAGACTTTTATTATTATAAAACACTTTTAAGGCTGTAGATATCTCAAAATATTGTTTACTAAAATACTTAAGTATAAAACACGGGTTTTTAATAAAATGAATACTTGTTGCTATTATTATGATTAAAATTATTTCTTAAAAACTTTGATTAAAATTATTTCTTAATCAGCGGTTTTCTTTAAAAAATATTTTCCATTCTAAAGGGCTTTAAACTTTTGATATAAGAAATAAAAACTTATACACTTCCACCAATTATCCTAACTGAAATATTTGGATTACATGTTATATTTTTTTAATAGTATTTTAAGAAGAAAATTGAATACTTTATAAATAGACATGACAATCAATTAACCATTTTAATTTAATGGTTGTAGAAGTCAACGGTATTAAATATAGGTAACTATATCTCACTTCATTTTAATAAAACAATTTAATAATTGAATTAATTTTTTTTGTATGCATTTAAAATTAATGATATAATCATTTTGTGAATGTGCACAATACTATTTATTTCGTATTCATTTTTCTTTTTTAATTTGGGCATAAAAGTGCACGATTTTAAATATAGCAAATAAATAAGTTTTACATTACTTATATAAACATTATCCAAGGACCATTAACTTCACACAATTAAATAATTTCTATTTTAATCAATTTAGCACTATTCATATAAAAAAAAAACCTTATGGATTATCTAGCCTATGGATTGTTTCTTTGGGTTCTTCCTATACGGATTCCTGTAAATCTTCTTGAATGATTCTTTGTCAGCAATGCAAAGAACGGCGTATTTCGCATGTTCTAATTTAAAGTCAGTTATTTTGATGTTGTCCAACATTTTTTTTTTCGAGAATATGTGAGGAACAAATTATGTGTCTTAATACTTTTCTTAATAGCTTTATTTTTTGCTGGTAAAGTGTCCACTTGATCCATTATGCACTAATATTTGATATGGATTTATAAAATTAGAAAGTTTTTAAATCTTCTCTTTGAATAGACGATTTTATTTCTAGTTTTGATTGAAAGCAGTGTTGATTTTTCTTAGATGTTCATCTTAGTTACTTTGGAATACTTTAAGGTGAAATGTTGATAATTGTATGGCTTTCTGCTTTTCTAATTGTAAACTGAAACTTATGCACTAGTTTGGGTAACACTTTATTAACTTTTCTGGAATTACTTTCAATTATCTTTAAAAGGAAGCTACACGTGTGTACTTAATATTATATATAGGGCCAAATAAAATCACTTATATATACAATATCTATAGGAACACAAATGTTTGTATCTGGCGTATTTTAAAATGAAATTGGGAGATCATGACTAAAATGTCGGTCCTCACGTAGTGTGTAAAACTTGTTCCGAAAATTTAGAACAGAGGACCGCTCATCTTTGCCTTTTGGTGTTCCTATGGTTTGGAGAGAACAACAAAATCATTATAATGATTGTTGTTATTTGTGTTTGTACAAAATTTTGGATTTTATTAAGAAAAACAAATAGGCCATTACATATCAAAATATTCCATCAGCAATTAGACCTATTGCACATGAGCCAGATATTCCCATTCCACTTGCCGCATTACAAGAGAGTAGTACCAGTTCTCCTTTCACCTCCAGCACAACAGATGATTTTAATTTGTTCCCAGAATCACAAGATAACAATCCGAGACCTTTGAATCAATCATAATTGAACGATTTGGTAAGCGATTTGGGCCTTGAACTTTTAGGATCGTGATTGAAAGAAAACAATCTTTAAAGTCCTGATACGACTTTCTATTGATACCACCATCGTGTTTGATATCCCTGGCTTGATTGGTCGCCTAGAAAATTCTACCAAACGAAGTCTAAAATGCATACTTCTGCATAATGAAAATAAATTATCTTCAATTCCAGTAGTTCATTTAATGCACATGAAAGAAATTATACAAACATGTGTACGATTCTAGAAAAAATAAATTATAATGAACACAAGTATTACGTGTGATATGACCTTAGAGTGTTTTGTATGAATGGGACTCTAGAACCAGCGACAGACACTGGAAAGTTACTAATTCTGCAACGAGCGTCGATCGAAGACGGATGTGTTTTATATTGTCTCTGTTTTAAATTAAATTAAAAGTGGTTTTTCTTAGCCGTTTCCTGTGTTAAGTGATATTGTCGGGTTCATCTTGTTGCGTACTACCACCGGTGTTAGCAAGATAAGTAAAACTTACTTAGTTATTTGGTTACACTTTAATAAAGTTTATAGTCCGTATTTATACTGTTCATAGGGACGAATATATTTAAATTGAAATTTCGTTTATTGATACTTATCTGCCTATTGATACTCGCGAGACGTGCCGCTTTTTTGCTCTGCGGGTTTTATCGATTACTTTTTATCTGTCGAATTTTATTAATTCATTCGAAGACAATAATCCATTTGTATTTTATGATTAATAGATAAAAATACAACCGTTATATTCTATACAATTGTAATTGTAATTATAATTAGTAACTTATTAATTTTAAATAAATATTTAAATGCATTTATCCCGTCCCCAGTATAATCAATATTTTGCATTAAATTGAAACAATTCGACAAATTTCATTTTTATAAATTTATAAAATCGGATTAATTAATATAACGTTCAGTGGCTTACTTTGTTACCATTCAAAATTCTAACTAATATATTGTTAAACCAGATCATTCCTCTTTCCTTCCGAAGCCCTCACTGTTTGTCTGTCTGTTAGTCAACACGATAGGCCCCTTGTTGTGAAGCATTGTGTCCTTGTCATTTTTGTAAACCTTTGTACTTTCACATCATGGCGGTTATAAGTAATGGTGAACTGCTAAATAAGCTAACATCCCAAATTGAGAAATTGAAAAGTGATGTACTCAATGAGCTAACCGCTCACTTTACTAATCTCATTGGAAATTTAATGGAGCCCTTGAGGATGGAAAATATTGACTTACGTAATTAACTTGAAGCAATTAAAAAAGAAAATGAAACCATTCGCTCAGCTATTGACCACATCGATAAACAACACAGATCAAGCAATCTAATTATTGTATTTTGTATTGTATTTCCGAAGCACCTGATGAGAATTTAAATCTGACCATTGACGATCTGCTTAAGGTCAAACTAAAACTGGATGTCGCCAATAATGATGTCAGTACTGTTTACCGTATAGGACGTCCCAAACCATCTAAGCAAAGTCCGATTTTTGTTAAATTTGACAATTTAAATTTACTGAAACTAGCATTACGAAATGCTAAATATCTAAAGGGCTCTGGTGTCTTTATTAATAGGGACTTATCAGCTGAAAATCGTGAGATCTCAAAAGTCTTAAGAACACATAAAAAACGGGCGTTAAACCTCGGCATCCCTGCCTTTATTACTGGAAGTAAACTTAAGGTATTCGATAAATACTATACTGCTAATGATCTGAGTCATAATCCGGTCTTTGAATCACCTACTGGGCCAACCCCGACAAATAACGAAATGGACCATGCCGTGCATATTGATGATATTGGCCGTGGTACGTCACCAGTCCACGTGTCCTCTAATCCTCGTTACATCACCAGGAAACAAGCTTCAAAGGAAACCAGCAAAACGGTGGACCAGCCATTTCGAAGATGATTTTTCAGTCTTATCAATATATTACCAGAACGTCCGCGGCTTAAATTCTAAATGCAACGCGCTTTATTGTCACGGTGCCGTCAGTGATTACTCAATCTTAGCTTTTACGGAAACATGGCTTACAAGCAGTATCGTTGATAGTGAACTTTTAGGTAATAAGTATGTAATTTATCGTAAAGATCGCGATCAAGTTCTATCAAATAAAAAATCTGGCGGCGGAGTTCTATTAGCTGTCCATTCTTCCCTGCTTTCTTCGGAAATCACTATTGATACAATCAATTTATCTAGCCTATGTATAGATTTGTTGGTTGTAAAAGTAATTGTTGATAAAATTGATTTTTATATTATTAATGTCTATTTTAGTCCGCCAATACGGTTGGAACAGTTAATGCAATTTTCTATTGTACTTGATAGTTTGACTTATTTATTGACTAGTAATATAATTATTGTGGGTGACTTTAATATGAACGAGTACTTTATTGATCCCACTGCAGATAACTGTTGCAGATGCTTACTGAATTGTGTGGAGTTTTTTGGTCTGGAACAACTAAATGATATAAAGAATCATTACGGTAGGATTCTAGATTTGATCTTTTCTAATACAATATGTTCTGTCAATGATGTACAAGATCCTATCATTAATAAAGATAAATATCATCCTGCACTCGAGATAGAAGTTCGTGTCCCCATACCTAAGAAAACAAATAATAGGTTTTCTAATAATCCTAATTGCATTGCTTTTAACTTCAAGAAAGCTGATTTCAGGAAATTGTATGATTCAATCGCTGACATTGCTTGGACTGATGTACTCTCTTGTTGTTGTGTGAGCACTGCTTGTAAATTATTTTATGACAAACTATACACTACATTTGAAAATTGTGTTCCTTACACTCGTCGATCCAATATTAAATATCCTATTTGGTTTTCAAATCAGCTAAAATCTATATTAAAGAAGAAGAAAAAATATTTCAAATTAATGAAGAGGCACCCTTTTTCTGTATATTTTAGGATGAAATTTACAGAGTCGCGCCGCAAAGCTAAATCTCAATCTCGCACTGATTATTCAAAGTTTATGTCTGAATCTGAAAGAAACCTATGTTATGATCCCAAGAAATTCTGGAATTTCATTAATGTCTTAAAAAATGATAGTTCAATCCCACCAACAATGTTTCTGGATGATATTGAATTATCGTCACCATTAGATATAGTCGAGGCCTTTGCTTCCCAGTTTGCATCATCATATCAAGCACCTTCTGATCTTAATCATCAATTTGAGCACAGCAATAATACCAATTATTTGAACATAGCGTCATTCGAGGATTCAGATATAGCAAATGCTCTTAACAAATTGGGATCTAAATTAAGTTCTGGACCGGATGGCGTACCAGCACTAGTACTGAGAGACTGTAGATTTGTTCTATCAACACCACTTAAACACATATTTAATCTATGTTTGAAACAAAACGTATTTCCGGACATCTGGAAGTTAACACGTATTATTCCAGTATTTAAATCAGGTGATAAAAAGCTGATATCCAATTATCGGTCTGTAGCAATATTATCCAACGTAGCGAAATGTTTTGAAATTTCATTATGTACCTCTATCAATGCCTTCATTAATTCAAATTTATCGTCTCAACAGCATGGATTTAGACCAAATCGATCTACAGTTACTAATTTATTTATTCAGACTCAATTTCTATCCAACTATTTAGATCGCCAAGCTCAAGTTGATGTTGTCTATACAGATATATCAAAGCCATTCGATAAAATTGATCACAATCTGTTATTGTCTAAATTATATTCAGTTGGATTCTCCTCATCACTTTGTGAATTAATTAGAAGTTACCTTGACAAAAGATCGTTATATGTAGAATATAAAGGATTTAAGTCTAATACTTTCATTGCTACCTCCGGGGTACCACAAGGCTCTAATCTAGGTCCCGCACTTTTTAATTGTTTCATTAATGACCTGATTTCGAGATTAAATGTTGAAGTTCTTATTTTTGCCGATGATCTAAAAATTATGAAGCCAATATATTCTACTGCTGATTGCGTTCATTTACAAGAAAACATTGACTCAGTATTTAATTGGTGTACTGCTAATAAACTTTCGTTAAATGCTGGCAAATGTAAAGTTATGTCATTTACAAGAAAGAACGTGGTTATTGAGCATGACTACAAAATAAATAGTAAATCGTTGGCCAAGGTAATTGAATTTAAAGATTTGGGTATTGTCTATGATTCGAAATTAACTTTTAATAATCACGTCGAAAATATAATGTCTGCTGTTAATCGATTCTTAGAATTTATATTTCGAAATTATAGATATTTTCAAGGCATTGAAGCAGTATTGGTTTTATATTTCTCATATGTTCGGTCTCGACTTGAATATGCGTGTTGTATTTGGAATCCCTTTTACAATAAATACTCAAATTTAATTGAATCTGTTCAAAAACGGTTTGTTAAATATTTATACTTAAAAAAATACGGGTGCTATCCCAACGATTCCATATCATATCAGACTCTCCTAAATATATTTAATTTACAAACTCTGGAAATTCGTCGGAAAGCACATCAAGTAACATTTCTATTTAAGGTGTTAAATAACTTAATTGATTGCCCTGATATTGTTGCGCAAATACATTTTCAAGTTCCTAATCATCTTAGGAGAGAACGTTTATTTCATTTACCTATCCCCAAAACAAACTTATTAATTAAGTCTCCGGTATTTTCTATGTGTTCCTGTTATAACAAATTAGTTGAAATGGATTCATCGATCGATATATTTAATTTTAAATGCGCCAAAATATGTTTCAATGTAGTATCTAAAATGTTAACATAGTTTACTAAGTTTATTTTATAAGTGCTATTTTATTTTAAGTTTGATTTTGTGCATGCTTTGTGAATGTAACAATCTGTTATTGGAATATTTATTCCGTTGATTGTAAATATATAATAAATAAAATAAAATAAATAAATTCACCGAACAACAACTGATCCCAGAACAAAATATGGAGAAAATGTAATAAATTGCCCATTAGTTGATTCTGTAAAAATATTGCTACCTCCTTTACACATAATGAAGCAAATGATTAAAGCTTTGAATAAAATTGGCCCCTGTTACCAATATATTACTAAAGAGTTGTCGTTACTGTCGATGACAAAGGTGAAAGAAGGTTTTTTTGATGGCCCACAGTCGCAAACTTATGAAGGATGTTACTTTTAATAACTACATGTATGACATCGAATCTTAAAGCTTGATAATTATACAAGGACGTCATTCAGGAGTCTGGGTAATGTTAAAAATGAATAGGAAGAAATTTTAAAAACTTTACTTAAAAAATTCAGAGGACTTGGATGTAATATGAGCTTGAAGTTACACTTCCTCCACTCTCATTTTAAACATTTCCCAGGGAATTTAGGAGAACTGAGTGAAGAACACGATGAGAGATTCCATCAAGACATAAAAGAGGGAAACGAGGTTGATGGGTTGTCACCATGATGGCCGACTACTGTTGGTGTTTGGTGAGAGAAAATCCTTGCCAGAATCACAAACACCAATCAACTCAGCGTTCATTACTTGCTAAGAGGAGGATAAAAGCTCTTAAGGTATGTTAATACTTCCTTATTTAGTTTAAACTATTTAAACTATACAATAGGTATGTAATTAAGTCTGTAGTTTTTTTAAGAAAAATTTAAAGTATTATGGTTTTTACATATAATTTAATAAGTAATAAATATTTAACTTCAACATGGCAAAAAACCTTACTGGATACGCAAAACTGTTAACGTATTTGAATTTAGCCCATCAAAGTTTAGACTTCTGAAACCCCTTGCCGCAGAAAAAAAAATTAAATTCGCAAACCTGTGCAATTCAACATAATTAATATCTAACCTCTCTAAATCAATAATTGTATCCAGTAAATCAATTCTCTTTCTTTCGACAATTTTAATACTTTTATATTGAGTAAATTTAAATGTAGTAAATAAAAATCCATTAGAATTTAACAAAACATTTATATTGATACCTAAAGCCTGTGGATTAAGTAGTTATAAAAACTGAAATCAATAAGTAAATAGGAATTAGAGTAATCATTGAGGTCTCATTTACGTTGCGTTTATATAGAAAACAAGTTGGATTCGTCTTCTTTATAGTCGGCAAGTGTATTTAACAAACACTTTTATTGCCGGTATTTATTCTCGAATTTCTATTTAACGTGTATCCTCTCCAGTATAAACCAAACGGTGTAGTAACTTCACAACGGTGTTATTCTAGTGATTCGCACCCTAAACTCGGTGTAGCGGAAGCTCTCCAAATAAGATTCTAATTAGAATCCTAGGAAAACAAATGAGGTCGCGTCCCAGGGCGAACAATTGTTTATCTTTAATTTATCTTAAAACTATCAAGTAGGCGAACAGGCACGTCTTCGGGGGTGTTAGGCGTTGATGAATCGCACGGGATTATTTACAACGGCGTCAGCCGAAAACGAAACGAGCGGGGGTGCACGGAAAATGGAAACGCGGCCCTCACAGGCTCCGGTTTTAATTAATATTGCTGTAAATAAGACTGGAATTATACACAACATGGGGATGTAATACTTGCATCTAGTAAAAGTAAGTGTGTATATTTGTATTTCTTTTACTAAATATGACAATGTAAACCATAATTATGTAATATTGTGATAGCGACTAGGTGATTGTTCATTTTATATTAAAAATGTGACACTTTTTGTAAGTTTTTGTGATGGCTGCTATGTTGTGATTGATATTTTCTTTCAAATGCTCTAGAGAAGTTGGTCTATTAGCGTTTAGATTTCAAATAATCCAAAAGAAAGAAGTCTATAAGGGTTATATCAGAAGTTCGTAGATGCCAATTTAGATTATCTCGTCTGGAGATCATTTTACTAGGAAACTTTTTTCTTTGATCTGAAGCCTATATTTTTTGTAGCCAATCAATTTTATAGGGGAATAGCTTAAGGTCTTTGTATTAAATACTCTATAATGATGATCTAAATATGGTGATCGTCATGAACAGACTGGTTAACATTATCCACGTTCTCTGTCCCTTTTGATGATCTTAGTCGACGCGCTTTTTGTTTTTTTTAAGGTTGTGCGGGTCTCTTTAAATTTTTACACCCATTCAAATATTGCAAATTTTTTTACGAAATTCAGTCGCTGAATTAAAATTTGTGTAAATTTCTCGCACGCACAACATGCGGTTGGCTGCCAAGAAACGCTCCATAACGACTAAGTTCTCAAAAGCCAGATTGCCGATGGACAAACCCTCTGTGCCTTTTTGATTGCTTTCACGCAGGAAGCTAAAGAATTATATTTTTTGGGACACTGTGTATAATTAAATGTAAAATAATAATATATAAAAAAGGTCAAAATGTATCCCTTTCCCTTTCCCTTTTTATATAATTACAAAAATTACTTCTACATAATTTTAAATTTAACGCGTCTTCATCAGTAAGAATGCTTTCCGGAAATCCCTTGTACATCAATAATATTGATTAATTAAATTCATAATTCTACCTAAACTGATGATTAAAATCAATATAATTAACTCTACAGTTGTTCCACTATCTCAGCCATTTATTTATTATTCAATTAAGATCCGAAGTTAACAATAGCTTACAACAATAGGTCCTACACTAATTATATCATTAATTATATAATCAATACAGATGAATTAAATATTATATCATATTAAAGAAAATACCCTTATAATATTTATTTTTTTTTAAATGACTTGGTACAAAAGAAATATAGCTTAGAGCTATAATTCATATCTCGTTATCTATATTTTTTAGATACAAAGAAAAATAAATTATACTACTTTTTGTATATAATGGGTTTTCCAATAAGAGGTTTTATTTTGATATTAAAAAAAAAACGAGTATATTTTAAGAGAAATCAATGGATATTTATTTCATTGTAAAGAGAAAGGTATGCCATCAGCCAAATGAGCACCACGACTACGGTTGCAGCACCATATGCTTTTAAGGAAATTTTTCATGACCAATTCGCACATTTGCGGCTGTATGTCCTCGTTAATTCCATCTTTAAGGTCTTGAATCGATTGTGGAGCATTGGCATAGACCTTATCTTTCACGTGGCCTGAAAGAAAAAAATCTAAAGGAGGCCAATTGTGTTCACCTCTTTGCGAAATAAGACGGCCAGGAAACTTTCAATCCAAAATTGCGATTGTTACGTTGCTTGTGTGGCACGTAGCGCCATCTTGTTGAAAATAAACGTGGTTCACATCAATATCTTCCAATTCCGGCCATAAAACATCATTAATCATAGCTCGATAGGACAATCCATTCACCGTAACAGTTGCACCAGCCACATTTTCGAATATGTAAGGACCAATCACACCGCCAGTCCAAAAACCGCACCAAACAGTGACACGTTGAGAATGGAGAGGCTTTTCAATAAGCATTCTTCGATCTTCCGAACCACAAAAGCGGAAATTCTGCTTATTCACGTAGCCTCCGAGGTGAAATTGGGCCTCATCACTGAAGATGATTTTTCGATGAAAATCCGGATCCACACATTGTACAATATATTATAAGAAAGATTTGGTTTGCTACAAAAAATAAATCAGCAAATCACATGGTTTAATTTTACGGCTTTATTATACCATTTTAGTCTATTTTTTTTATGCATAATAACTTTATATCAACCTTAAAATACCCACATCGCGTTTAGTTTAGTTTAGCGTAGATATTTATTCCTATGGTGACTGTAATGGATTGATAAACACTTTTGTATCTGGCATACGACCAATATATACACATTTCCGCCCTTCGAGAGCAACGAGTCTAGATTCATGGCGATCTCGGTCCCATAGGTATAAACATCAAGTAACGTCACACTGCATACAAAATTTTATCTTTTGCCAGGGCTCCCGAAGCCCTAGATAATATATTTTGAATTCATCATTTTAAAATAGTTTTCTATATGTAAATTTCTGTTGGGGTGTTTTTTATATAGAATTGGTTGTATGCCTTTGAATAGAGAATCATGTGAAAATATGAAAATTTTAACGAATAATAATATTTTTTTCTGTCATTATTTTCTTAATAAATCCATGTTATACTCTTTACAATATCGAATACTGTTAATTATCTACAACAAACTGCATACCTTTTAGTAAAATTAATGCTTTTACAAGAATGTTTTTACGTTCATCTTTACACCTACGAGCAGAATTATAAGTTAAGAAATAAAGGAAATATTTTCTTTTGATTAATAAATTAAAAACTACATGCTTAATGTTAGTATGTGTTATAGATAACTACTTTAAAAATAATACTAATGTAGCATTTGATTATCAATTCGCTTTCTATTTATTTTACCTTTTCACACTGTAAACAATAATCATTATGAAACAATGATTTTGCGTGGAAGCAATAATTATATAGACTTGCGGTAAATACCAAACTGGCAATGAATATTTGTATTACAGTTGCGTTAAATGTTATAAAGGTATTGTTTGTAAGTGCGATCCTGCTGATGCATATGTCCCATTAATAGATCCTAACCAAACCATAATTCATCAAATAATGATCTACACAGTTCTACTGAAGTGTATGACCGTGGGAATAAATTAGTAAATCAAAGCAATATCATCATAATAGAGTACATGTGAATAGAAATTGCGCGCTTTGAAATATATAGTTCTAGCTAGCATGTGGTAAATTATTGATCCGAACGTATTATTCTATATATTGCCATATGAAGGATTAATTAATAATACTGGTTAAACGAAACGATCAGAGAATTCTTAACTCCTTTTAAAATCAATACATAAGTAAATATAAAATTTGTTACTCTACTTTTGTTGCAACGTATTAATTATCTGTGTCTTCTTTGAATAAAAGAGTTGTGTTTTGTTTTCTGGGTGTTTAGTGCATCATAATGCCATCAAGAAAGTACAAAAACAGTCCTGATATATTTTGTTACATAACAGAATTTATCAAGAAAGCTTATCACGCCTATTTTGGTGTAAAGCTTGGTGATCAGGACAAATCTTGGGCTCCACACAAAGTGTGCTTTTAGTGTATCGAGCTACTGAGAAAATGGACAAAAGGTACACTTAGCTCTCTACCCTTTGGCAATCCTATGGTATGGAGGGAACAAAAAATCCATGGAGATTGTTACTTTTGCTCCTGCGATGTCAAGGGTCTCAATTCGAAAAATAAGCATACTATTCAGTATCTTTATTTACCGTCTTCTAGACGACCTATGCCTCATGGACCAGGAATTCCCATTCCTCCACCTTTTCTTCACACCTTCCAACAGGAAACATCAGATGAAAGTTCAAATGAAAAAACTGATGAAGACGAATGCAATCCTGATATAGGCCAACCTCAACAATGAACTAAGTGACTTAGTGAGAGACTTGGGCCTATCAAGGGATTTTGCACTAATCTTAGGATCACTACTAAAAGACAAAAATCTGTTGGCTCCGGAAACTAAATTTTCGTGGTATAGGCATCGTGAAAAAGAGTTCGCGGAATATTTCTCTTAAGAGGGTTCACTGGTGTATTTCAATAATATTCCTGAAGTAGTCATGAAACTAGGAGCTGACAATTACGATTCCACATCATGGAGGTTATTTATTGTTTCTTCTAAGAGAAGTCTGAAGGTTGTCTTGTTGCACAATGGTAATACTTATGCCTCGGTGCCTGTTGCTCGCTCCGTGCATCTCAAAAAAACGTATGAGAATCTTGAGCTGTTACTAAATGCAATAAAGTATGGCGAATATTGTTGTCAACTCAGTGGAGACCTTAAAATAATATCAATGCTTTTGGGTCAGCAGTCTTGATTTACAAAGTATCCATGTTTTTTTACGAGTGGGACAGTAGAGCACGAAATTTACATTACGTTATTAAAAAATGGCCACTCAGATAAAGACTTGTACCGGGACAAAAAAATGTGCTGCGTGATGGATTAGTTGACCCAAAATTAGTTATTTTACTTCATAAGGTTAGGATTGATAAATCAGTTTGTTAAAGCTTTAAATAAACAAGGTAACTGCTTTAAATACCTGAAAGCTCAACTTAAAGAAGGGAAACACATTCAATAAAATCGACGAATAATCAGAAATTTATTCCATTAATTGCAATAATTGCAATAAAATTTATATAGGTCAGACACAAAGAAATTTAAAAACCAGATTTAAAGAACATATTCAAAACATTAATAATCAGGGCCCCGAAAAATCAGCAGTTGCTAATTATACCATAACGACAGGCCATCAGTTTTCGATAAACAGTACAAAAATATTAAAACAATCTACAGACTATAAATTAAATATGTTAGAGGCGATTGAAATGAAGAGATATAAAAATAAACTTTTGAATTTTGATTTGCCGCAATTAAATAATCCTTTGTTAGACTTAATACCTACAATTAGCCCCGACTAACACAAATGTAAACCCCTTCTCGGCAATTCCTTAATCCCTTTTTTTCCCAATAATCCCTTTAGATATAAATACGCCACTCAATTTGTTAAACTAGTTATAAGCTAATAAAACATAAGATATTGATAATGAGTACATAGTACTCGAAATGTACATCTAGCAAAATAAAATGAAATTGTGAAGAAAGTGTTAGTTTTATTTTTATTTTCTAAGTGTATAAAATAAATTTTCACGTAACTCAAGAACACATTTCTATATTAAAGAAGGAGTTTTGTAGGCCTTGAAATTCGAACCTTAAAATCGGACAGATTGTTCCAAAATAGAATTACCCAGGATGAATCTGAAGCATGGATTTATTTCGTAGAAGTCATAGACAGTTTCCTTGAAAACAAAAAGTTTCCAAACTACAAAGAAATTGTAGCCAACATGGTCGAAAACTATAAAAAAAAACTGGAATGCAATATAAGCGTCAAACTTCATTTTCTAAATTCCCACGTTGATTTTTTTCTCGAAAATCTTGGAGCTGTCAGCGAGGAACAGGGAGAGAGGTTCCATCAGGACATAAAGGAGATGGAGAGACGTTACCAAGGAAGATGGGATATTAGAATGTGACTGATTACTGCTGGAACTTGAAGAGGGACTCGCTCACAAAAATCCACAAAAAGAAAACTACAAAACGCAGTTTCTAGGGAAAAAGAGAACAATTTTATTCAAAAAAAAACAACGATTGTCTAACGTAGATTATACTACATTGTTACTTTCCCTATATAGTATATATAGGGGAAGTATTGTTTTCGTGCGAGAAAATGTTTGTGGGCGCTGTATCTCAAAAACGAATGATCCGATTGAGATGAAACTTTAAACTTAAGGTTTTATCGTTAAAAACTGGAACTGAAAAGCTTTTGGTAAACATTCATAGACCGGAAGTGGTTGTTTACTCGAGGCCATTTTTTTGTTTTTACGTGATATTTTTCTAAATATGAAAAATTTTAAAAAACGGTTTAAACAAAAGTTAAAGGGAATGAAAAACTGAATAAATTTTATTCGAATATATTTTTCATAAAATTCTTAACTTTCGAGAAAAAAAATAAAAATTGAAAATTTTGAGATTTTTTGCCAATTGCTATTAAACTATTGGAGCTACATGAAATTTATATAACAAATAATTGTAGATAATTCAAAATTAAACAAATTACTAAGAATAGCCTTTTTGCGTAAACCTCATAGTTTTCGAGAAAAATATAGGGAAAGTACTATGATGGCCACATCACCATTTTTTTTTTTTTAATAAACAACACAATTTTGCAGTGTAATTTTCTATTAAATATAGTTTCAATAAATATTTTCTCAATATTTTTGGCAGTTTCTATGAAAAATTTCAAACACACTTTACCTGAAAACCTGACGTACTCGAAAAAAACTCAGCACAGATTCGTGATCAGCACACCTCATTTAGTATACACAAACACTTTTCAATAAAAAATAATATGTAGCCCTGTGTAATTAATACAAATCTTTAAAACAAATTACAGAATTAACCAATTGTATATTAAAGTTTATTTGGAAAGTTGTTAGTAATTATTTACTAATAAGTAAAGGATAATGCTCTTATTATTTGATTATAATCTAGTAAATATTTGGCTTTGATAGAATTCCTAGATCTATTCTTAAAATTCTTCCCCAAGATTTATTAATTTCAAGTTGCTCGATTCTTAATACCACAACATCCTCTCCCTCCATAATAGTTATAAGCAAACACCTCATCTCTAAATGCTTTTCTAAAATAATCAGCCACATTTTAACCAGTCATAAGAACATATGATGAAATATTATAAAAAGATAATCACAGTCTCTTATTAAAGAAAATATCTAACTTTCCTCCATTTTGGCCAAGATTGGTTTTGAGAAGATTTCCAAATCAAAACGTTTCTTCTTAGAGAAAATATCGATCTTTTGTAAAACTTCTGTTTCTTTTCCTACCTCTTTATTTCACCTCTGCCTCGAAATAAGTAATTTGAGACCTTAGTTATATAACTATATACCGGGTGTCTCAGACCACCCGTACCAGCCTTTTATTTCGACAACGCTTGGTCGAATGTGACTGGGACAAAAATTTTAATTACCAAAGTGAACCCAAGGAATCCACTGATGACTTTATTTTTTACCGGAATAATCCGGAAGTACCCGGAACCGGAAGTAACTTTAAAATTTCAAATGGCAACATAGGTCGAGTATGGTATTAATTGATAGGTCTTTTTAAAAGAAACAACTTTTATTAAAATGTTTTTTTAATATTTTGCATATTTACAAAAATAAACGAAAAAAACTAAATTGAAAATTACTTATCCATTCAACACTAAATTTCCTCAAGTAGGCTTTGCTTTTTTGTTATGTCAAAATAATTAACGTTCGTAAATATTTGAAGTAATTTATGCTGAACGATACCCTCAACGAGCCAATCAGTCAAAAAATGTTTTTCGGCGCCTTGCAGAACGAGTTAAGACAACTGATAAGCTACAGCCCAGCCACAATAAAGGTCGAAGTATCAGAAAACGTGTACAAGATGAAAGAACATTAGATATTCTTGCAGCAATTGCTCTGGACCCGAACATCTCTACTAGAAGAGTTGAAATCGATGCTGGAATAAGTCGCTCCACTGCTTGGAGAGTTTTAAAAACAAACAAATTCCATCATATCTCTCTACACTAGAAACTTGAAGAGCGGGATTTTCAAGATAGGTTGAATTTTTGTGAAAGGTTGTCTCATAAAAATTATAATTTCTATCACAAAATGTTATGTGCAGATGAGGCGACATTCGAAAGCAACGGAGTTGTTAATTTACATAATGCTCACTACTGGAGTAATAAAAACCCTCATTGGTTAGGAGAAGTTGATAACCAACACGTGTGGACTCTTAATGTTTGGTGTGGTATTTTAGGAAACCAAATAATTGGTCCGTATTTTTTCGATGGTTCATTAAACGGAGCTAAATACGCTGATTTTTTAGAAAATAATCTTTTTGACCTTTTAGATGACGTTCCATACGCAACACGTTTAACAATGTATTTGCAACAAGATGGTTGCCCAGCAAGAGTTTCTCGTTAAACCGTTGATCGCCTTTTCCCTGGTCGATGGATTGGAAGGCTAGGACCATTTCCATGGCCACCTCGTTCTCCTGACATAACGCCTCTTGACTTCTTCTTATGGGGACGTATCAAAGACCTAGTCTATAAAGAGCTTCCAACCGCGAGGGATAATATGAAGAAGAGTATACGGAATGTCTACCGTTCACTTAGTGAAGATGAGATACTACGGGCCGTCAATGACGTTCGAAATCGGCTACAAAGATACATTGATCAAGAAGGAAGGCAATTTGAACATACCATAAATAATTGAATAGTTGTTTTAATTATCATTTTCTATGCTTTGACACTCTTATTTGAATTATTAAATAAAATACTTTCAAACAATAGGTATTTTTTGTTTGTCGATATAAAAGGCTGATACGGATGGTCTGAGACACCCGTACTATAGAAGCAATCCATCTCAAAATAATAATAAAATAATATTTCAGTTTTGAATAAGAGGAACTCTTCTCACCTGAGTGTAGAAAATATCATATTACCCAAGGAAAGTATTGAGGAATAATACGAAGAATCATGTAAGAATATTTGCAATATTAACACATATACAAATTGTTATTCTAACAAAAAAGCAAAGCCTACTTGAGGAAATTTAGTGTTAAATGGATAACTAAACAATTTAGTTTTTTTCGTTTATTTTTGTAAATATGCAAAATATTAAAAAAACATTTTAATAAAAGTTGTTTCTTTTAAAAAGACCTATCAATTAATACCATACTCGACCTATGTTGCCATTTGAAATTTTAAAGTTACTTCCGGTTCCGGGTACTTCCGGATTATTCAGATAAAAAATAAAGTCATCAGTGGATTCCTTGGGTTCACTTTGGTAATTAAAATTTTTGTCCCAGTCACATTGGACCAAGCGTTCTCGAAATAAAAGGCTGGTACGGGTGGTCTGAGACACCCGGTATATCTCATATATACGAGATCAATCATATTCTTTAATTTTCATAATAATATCTCATAATTCCTAGGTTGATTCAAGTTCTTTAAAGTTCAAATCAATACGTTTTTCCTTAAAGAATACAAAAACAGTTTTTATTTTTCTATTTTTCTCTATTAAATTTAAAAATTTCCTAAAACTCTTAATCATTTATACAGTTTTTTTTTTCAAATGAATGTTCTTGATAAAAAAATCTCCAAAACTTAAGGATAGCGTTATAGAGACATCATCAAAAAATAAAATTTGTAGATGCCCCAATTTTATCAAAATTTTAATTTTAGTTTTTATAATTAATGACAAAATAATTAAGATTATTTAATTTTTCATATAAACTTATTATAAAATTTTCTTCAAAATAATGTTTAACAGGTCCACACTTATAGATTTAGCTAATAAGTGCATTTAAAACATCAAAAATTTTGTCAAAATTTAGAAATTTCTATTTTTGCTAAATTATTTTCTCGATAATATTCCAAGCAAACTTAATAATAACTTTCTAAAGGACCTCACTTATAACCAACACATATTCACAAAATATTTAAAGTCAAATTCTTTTAAAAATTAAAACGTCAAACTTCAAGACAATGTTATCTAGGTACACATTTACAAACATCATTTAAAAATAATTTTAAAAAAACATTACAATTTCATTAAAATTTAAATTTTTGAAATTATTAAAATTCATTAATGAAAATTTGTTGGTTTAATATTTAGAGAAGTATAGTTTATTGATGATTGAATACAATTAAAGTATTTTAAAGACTTACTGATGTAGATCTTAAGAAATTAGATTTTTCTTAAATGTATTTTTGGAACATCCTTATTTTTTATTTACTTACTTACTAAATCTTTTAATGTACTTTTGATATCTTTTAATTAACTGATCTCTAAAGACAATTAAAGTACATTTTTCCAAATCACTGTTTAGAATTAGTTATTTAGTTAACTGAGTATTTAAAGACAATTGAAGAATTTTTACTAGTTTAGAAAATAGTTATTTTTCGAAGTTAGAAAATCCTTACATTTTTTTATAACTTAGTTTACGTATACCTTTCTTTTAAGGTGGTAAAAATATTTAAAGAATTTTTGACTTCTTGTTTTATGAGGTCCTTTCAAAATATTTTTAAAAACCATACAATAATTTTAAATTTTTTCTCTTGGTTTCTGTGAATCTTTCAATGTACTTTTACTGACTGAGCGTTAAAGAAATTTTAAGTCAAATTTATCAATTCATTGCTTTAAATTTGTTGTTTAATTTATTGATCATTAAAAACAATTGACATTAGATTTTTTCTTAAATTTATAAAATACTCTTTTTTTAATATCGCAGTTTCTGAAAATCTTTTTTTAAAGGTCATTTCTGTTTTCTGAGGATCTTTCAGAGTACTTTTAAGAACTATGACATATTTTTAGAATTCGCAGTTTCTTTTAAAACTTTCAAATTACTTCTAAGGTTGTTTAGTTTATTGATCTTTTTTTCTTCTTAGGGTGCTGTCTCCTAACAGATATTAGCAATCATTATGGTATTTTTCATTTTAGATACAGCAGCTCTAAATAGTTCGATAGATGTTTGTTCATACCACTCTCGTAAGTTTTTGAGCCAGGAACTTCTTCGTCGCCCAATTGATCTTTTACCGTATATTTTTCCTTGCATGATCAATTGTAGAATAAAGTAGCTTTCCCCATGAATGATATGTAGAAATAGAAATATGCAGAAAAAATGCATAATAATTCGAAAATAAAAACAGTTATTGAAGACAGAAAATTTGTTATAGTTCCAATCCAAAAATTTATTTAAGTTCTTTAAAATATTTTATCTGCGTTATGTTTACATACTTTTAAAGACATTTTTTAGACTAGCTCATTTCTGAAGATCTTCCAAAACTTGTTCCGAATTTTGAAGAACATTAAAATATTTCCAAAGTCAAAATATATTTAAGGCTTTTGAAGATGATTAAAATACTTTTTACATCTGTTGATTTCTGTAATTTACTTAACGTTGTTTAGTTTACTAAACAACTCTAAAGGTATTTTCAGTATTTTTTAGACTTTAGAGGATTTCTGAAGATCTTTTAAAATATTTTTAAAATGAATTCCGAATGTTAGGAATTTTTTAAGTATTTTTAAAACTTCAAAGATCTTTTAAAGTATGTTTGAGCCTCTTAATGGACTTTTACAATTAGAAATATCTAAAAAAAACTATTTTTAAAGCCTTCTGAAGACTTTTAGCGTATTTTTAAATTTTGATCTTGATTGATTGATTTATGCTGATTTTTGCATATCATTATTAAAGTATTTTTGTGACTTGGAATACATTTTTTGCTAATGTTTTTATATAATTAAAAGATTTCTGGCCAATTTTCATATTACTTTTATCTACGATCGTACAGAAAGTAGACGCTTTTTGCATCATTTTTCATTGTAAAAGTGGCTTTTTAAAGCACTAGTGCCTTTTTACGTTTTTATTGCTCGGTAATGTCAAACTGTTTTTATTGCACAGAAATGTCAAATTTGACAGATGAATATATTATAGCAAATATTTTCGACGAAAATTATTAATTGATACAAATAACTAATAAACTATAAATAAAATATATAATACAAACGAAATAGCAGATTTAAGAACTATGAAGATTTCATTTAATGCAAGTTGAAGCGATTACAATAAAGCGAACATTTTTCCATAAATAATAATGGCGGCCGACATTTGTGCAACTTGTTTACTGGTTGCTAAGTAACGCTTTCATTAGTGCACTGCGGGTAAAATATGTTTTCATTAATTGAATTATTGAAATGACATAAAAATATTACTCATATGAATATATTCTTTGAAATCCTTTACGATCGAAGATAAAATTTTGTAAGGCACACGTGTAAAAAGTTTCTTTATTGCACTCCTGGCTTTAAAAAACTCGCTCGTTCCTCGCTCGTGTTTTTAAACGCCAGTTCGTGCAATAAAGCATCACTTTTTACACTTGTACCTTAAATAACTATTAAGGCTGCTTGAGAGCTAACCTTTTGTAATTTTGTTTTAACATCTCCGAAACACTTAAATATTTTATTTTATTTATATATTTAATATTGAATCGATATTCCTCCCTTCTTATTGTTGAAATGCTAATAAAATTCCTCGAAATATTTTAATAGGGCATTCTGAAAATCCTTGAAGGTGCTGAGACTTTTAAAGACTTTTAAAGTATTTTAATAGCTTTACAATTTCTGAAGATCTTTCAAAGTATTTTTAAAGCTTACTGATTTCTTAAGATCTCTCTAGATTATTTTTTAGACTTACTATTTTTGAAAGTTTCATCTTTTAAGCTTTATAAAACATTCAGATTTTCAAAGAGTTTCTTAAGTTCTGTTGAATTCTACAGATTTCTTGCTGATTTCTAAACATTCTCTGCGTCTTTGTTTAAGAGAATTTAAGAAAATATAGAGTGAATGGCGTATATTTGTAGTGTGCAGAATTTATAAAGCACTTTCAAAAAATTTAGGACTGTTGATGTTAATGTTTTATCCTTTTGACTTTCTAATATCTAAGGTAAAATATATTTGCAGTCAATACACTTTCCTTCCTATTGTTAAAATATTTCTTCATCTTACAATTTTTTAAATTTTCAGACTGTATTATTATACATTTACGTGAGAGTAAGGAAAGTAATGACAAAATAATAATATTGGGTAATACATTTTTTAATATACGCTTGCATAAACTCCTCTTTTATATACATTCTTTGACTTAATAAATATATAATATAAGTAAGCAGCGACGTTACCCGACATACCAAATTTGGCAAAAATGTAATAAACTGAGCAGACATCTAAATGCTTCGTGTAATATAAAACAAACACCTTGGATAAATAAGAAAAAATACAAATTTTATAAAATTGTATAAAACAATATATGTGTAATTATGTATTATAATAAAATACACTTAAAACACATCTAAATAAAAACTGTTTTAGATTAAATATTGTTTTCTTCGATAGTATATAAACGCATGTTATTTCTTCGTATTGTTCTTAGCAATTCTTGAATATTTCTTTAATGACGTACAAATAACTTATTACAAAGATAATTTTAAATTGAATTAATTTGATTGCTAAATTAATTTTATGGCATCCTTAAATTAATTAAAGTTTTCTCGTACAATTTTGTCGGGATTAATAAAAGCATTAACTCATTAAAAGTTAGCATTTACTGTGGTTATTATGCCGCGAGCATATGAGCGCCTAACTATACACCTAATAAATGTCAAGAGATATTAATTTACTATTATTTGATTTAAACTACAAACAGTTGAATTCCATTTAAAATTATTTGCCAATATTTATTAGCTTCAAATGAAATATGAATGTGTATATAGGGTATTAATTTATATTTGAAATATCAAATGTGCTTATTTTTTTTCAATTTTTACTTATATATGTATACTTTAGTATTTTAAAAAACACATAATATTCCGAAAAGTTAATTAAAGAAGAAGGAAAATACTAAAATATAAATTAGGTTATAACATTCCTAAGCTGGGTTCACTCACTCTTTAAAATGATTGTGTATTCTCTAATAATCAGATATGTTATAATACTCCCATATTTGACAGCAGCTTTTATTATTTCACCTTACTTTGTTAATATTTCAAATGTTTGCAATCAGAATTAGTATTGATTTTATGTTTTTACATTCTTACGTTTACTAAGAACAATAACAATAGTTTGGCAATATGTTGTAACTTAATTTACATCATGTTTAAAGATTTAGTCAAATATTCAATTTGGTAAAACTAAACGATCAGATTCCAATTTTACGATGTTTTAAGATTTTTTTTTCAAATATTTTAACAAGAACCAAACTTCATTACATACTTTCGTAAAAATAAAATACTGAATTTTAATAAATAGAATTCAAACGTTTTCAATTTGTCATTTATAGCGTTTTTAAAAGGAAGTAGATTTGAAGTTTGATTTTAGTTTAATTATTTCTTTTAAATTACGTCTTAGATTAGCATTTCATTTCTATTTATTTACGACATTCTTGAATTTGATTCTAAAACCAGTCCACATATTTGTTTCTTTTCTGATAATTTCCCTATTAAATGATCAAGAGTTGAGTTTAAAAAATTTACAATCTGTAATTCAGTTATTTATAGGTAGACATTAATAACAAATGTAATTACAGTGCTAAAATAGGATATCTGATAATAAACCATTTTAGTTTTAAAAATTATAAACACGAGTACCTTCTTTAACAACTCTGACAAAATAAAATATAAAGTATGTGATGTTAAAAAAGGTACTCTTGTTTATAATTTATAAAAAATGTATCATAAAGCAGAAGCCTCCGCAATTACTTATTTATTTTAAGTTTTTAGTTTATCTGCATTAGTAAACAATATTATTGTTATTACAATTTTGTTATAATCTGTTATTTTCATTATTTTCTTTCTTCTATTAATTTTAGAACCTTACTTTTATTTTAATTTATTATTCTTGGGTTCATATCTTCATTGAGCAAATGTATATGTGATTTATATATTATACACCATACTATTGATTTACAGATGTAAAACTCGGACTTAGTCATATTTAAATTCAACAACTCGACATAATTTCAATTTTTTATCTCATTTTAAGTGTTAACTAGATTTTTCTTTGACTATATGGGGTTTCGAAGCAAACAATTTTTTTTTTATAAAGAATACGTTTTTCTCCTAAAATTCATATCAAAAAAGTTTTCCTTATAGGAAACCCCATCACTCTACACACTGTATATGTTTTATCTGAAGAAAATAGCGCTATGTATGATTACAGCCAGCGCAATAAATTTCGCAGTGATTCAACACGGTTTTACATTAATATTGCGGTTGCAATCGTGGCAGCAAAATTGCAGGATTAGAAGACTCATATTTCGAATGCCAGTCTGATCATAGTAAATGTGCGTAATTATATCTTTGAATTATTTGACCCAGTTTTAGGGAATACAGATGCATACGAACAATAACTTTCTCATATCATATATATACTTTCTATTTAGATGATCCAATTTAACATTATATCATGATATCATATCCACACAAATAGTTTTATTAATCTTAATATTATTAAACTAGTAGTAGTAATTAGTATGTAGCAGTGCTTTGATGTTATAGTTTAGATTAATTAAGTACTATAGGGTATTCTTATATTAAATATCGTATTAAAATAAAACATGGATATCTATAATTATTTTCCTATTTTTGCTAATTACTACGATATAACTTAAAAATATTTCAATCATTTTGAACGTTATAAATTATTATAACGACATTTTATAAATATAATATAAAATTGTTCTAATATACTTCTTTATTAATTGTCTAATTGTCTTAGTTATTTTATTAATCTTATTATTATTTTCCGTAAAAGAAGATATAATATATTTGAGACCGTTAATTTCTCTACGACACACAAAGTTGTCAGGGCTAGGAATACAATATACAGGTACACAGAAACTTGATTATGCTTTTTTAATCATTTTATATGAAGTGTTAAAAATGTTTATATAACCAATCAACTGTTTTCCATTATAAAAAAAAGAAAATCACCTATAAATATATTAATATAACTTTAAGGTAACTCTCGTAAAATTAAGTACCCAATGAATTATCTTTGTAAAAACAACACAGCGAAACATGTTGCAGTGTTCAAAATACATGAGAAACCCTTTCAATTGTGTTGTTTGATATGAGTATTTAAAACAATATTCCTTAAGAACTGCTGATTTTATTATTCTCTATGAGTAATTCATGAAAATTATTCCCCGATTTTCCGATTTAAGAAAATTTGTTGTACAGCAATAATTCTGAATAACCATTATATGACCCTAACCAAGGTAACGAATGGTTCCTGCTACGTTAAATTATTATTGTGTTCATTTTTTCTCTATTATCTTAAACAATTGATTTATAGGGGAAGTCAGTACATTTTTTTACAGTTATGCTTGACATTTTCAATCAACATCGACGCGTTTCATGCAAACCTTATTTCCTTTGGAGCATTCCCATACTGCTATAGTAAATAGAAATATGGTACTTTGAAAGATTTTTTTTCAAGAGCACATACAAGATGTGAACAGTCAGGTTCACATAATGACTATATTTGCTTCCAGCAACTATGGTTGCAGTGTCATCGACCTAATAAAGTACTATATGATGAATATATTAGGTACCTGAAAACAATTATAAACGTAAAATCATTAATTCAAAGTTTTATTTGAAATTATGTCGACCATTATCGGATCTCGTCTGCTCTTCCTAAAATCTATTTTTAAGAGATAAACCAGCAATTATTTGCTGATTTTTTCTCATTAGTGTATAGAAATTCTGATTCAAATACTTCTCCTAGATTGGTCAGTCTTCATTTAGATTCATTTAGATTGGTCAGTTAACTTATGCAATCTAAATGTTGCGCTTTCAGATGTTTTTAATGTTTTATCCAATATAAGTGTTTCTAGTAGTATGAGCCCTGACGGTATCACAAGTTTTTTTTAAGATGTAAATTTGCTCTAGTGAACCCGATTTTTAAAATATTTATTTTATCTCTGTTGACTCGGTTATTTCTAAATTTGTGTAAAAATAGGTAAATAATACAAATATTTAAAAATAGCAATAAAAAAGATATTGAAAACTATAGAAGGGTGTCTTTACAATAGATATTACTAAAAATGTTAGATCAATTGGTGTTTGATCAATTACTCTGGAACTGTAAAGACATTATAGTTAACAAACAATATGGTTTCACTGAAACAGATCAACAACCACAAACCTTCTAGAAGACACAACCTATCTATTGGGAGTATCGGAAAATGGATATCAAGTGGATGCTATTTATACCGACTTTTTCAAGGCCTTCTTTTGTGTCGATCCCAAAATTTCAATAAAGAAGCTGAGTGCTTGTGGATTTGGAAAATATATTGTTGTTTGGTATTGTGTCTACGTAAAAGTTCAGCAAGTCCAAATTGTAGATACTTATTCTTCTGAATTAAAATTTACATAGCGATCCCTCATGGCACACACTGCTCTCCCATTTTATTAGTAAATGTCTTCTCTTTGCTGATGACCTGAAGTTATATAAATAGATTAAAACCAGTAGTAATATACTCTCGCTTCTCAAATGGTGTAAAACTAGTCGTTTATTTTTAAATGTGAGTAAGTGTAATTGCATTTCATTCTATCGCCACAAAGCTTTTGAATATTTAGATATTTTATTCGATCGTCCTTTAAAATATATAAGGACATAATGTATTTGCAAGTGGTGTTTAATTCTAAACTTAACTTTATTGAGCATATACAATTTGCAATAAAGCCTTCCGTGTACTTGGTTTTGCTTGTAGATTTTCTAAGGTCTAAGTATGCGAACCTTTCGTACTTTCTACATATCGTTAGTTCGTCCATATTTAGAATATGCATTTGTGTTTGGTTTCGTCATGTACGCGCAGAATTTATATTCTTATAGAGAGTACAAAGTAAATTGTATCATCTAGACTGGAGAACAGCAGACTACAATTTAGTCATACTAAAATGCTGGATATATTGCAAATTAAATCATTGGAATGTGGGTAAATTATAATCGATTAATATTTTATTTATATTATATCTAGAAATTAAATGATTATAGTGATTCCCAATTTTTAATCGAATAGTTAAATATGTGTGTACCACCTAGAGGTCCTTACCGATCTACATTACTTTTCAATGTCAGTTTTTACTCTACTAATTATGGCATGTTTAGCCCCATTTGCAAAATGATAAGATTTTGTAATGAACTAACCAGAGACGGTAATTTCATCATTTTAACTTCAAATTTCAATTATGTTTGAATATCAATATCATTAATTTGTAACGTTAAGTTTTTATTCAATTAGTTTTTATTTGCCCACATGTATATGTATATATGTTTAAGGGGGGAAATACATGTAATCGGTCATAAAAATAGCCTTTTTTGGGATTTGAAGTCTTTCAGCTAATTGGTTAGCCCTCTATTCAACCGATTGTGCCGCCATGTTGGAAATACCGACTAAATTGGCGTACACTCTGGAGGCCTGAAAAATTATTTTTTTTTCAGTTTTTCTTAAACAACCCTTTTCTTAGATTTATTTTATCCTAAATGAACCTCATAAAGTAGAAAAATCCAAATATATGATTTCTGCAACTTGCTGAAAAAAAAAGTTCAAAATTTGACTCTTTTTTCGGATTTCGTAGGCCCGTAATAATTATTTATTATTAATTTTTTTCTGATTTCGGAGGCTCATTTAGAACAAAATTTCATTAGCTGTTGAGCAAACAGAAATTCAAGTGATTTGAATAAAAATTGACAAAGTTATCATGTACGCTAATTTCAAAAACATGGTTTCGAGAAAAACGCGTTTAAAGTTTTAAGTTTAGAAAAAGCGTAATTTGTGTAAACTTATAATTAAACGGCGATCCCGGGACATAGAGAGTGCCTTCCTCACGTTCATAGAAGTAGTTAAGCTCGGCTTGAGTCTTTTTTCTGGCTGTTCTGGCTTCCTTCCTCCTATTTAGCGATTGCCGCTCCTAACGGATTTATCGGGCGTCGTCGTAGTTGTCAACGAAAATCCTAGTATTTTGGCCAATGATATATTCCATCCCTTCCATAATTTTGCAGAAACCTTTGTATCCTTCGTTGAATGTAACAGCAACCAAATGCTTCGGTTCCTTCGGTGCTGATTCCCTTTGAATTGTCTTTTTTTCGGTCTACTTGCACGATGACACTCGTCTTTATTACGTTTCGGATACATTGTTTATGGCAACAATCACCGCGACGTTAAAACAAACAAACAACAATTGTTTGTATTTCCATAGACTATAAGATAAAATCGGCTCATGACGCGGAGGTAGAAACTCTGTTATATGTCCGTGAATACTTTTGCGATCACTTTAATATTTCGTTGGATAAATCTTAAATGTATAAGGAAGGTTTTTATGCAAAAAACAAAAAATCGAAAACAATTTTCTTACATGTGTTTCCCCCCTTAAAATTCGTTATTTTTTGTCAATTTTTTTTATAGTTAACACATGTTCGTCTCTTAATATTAATCGTAAATTTATATTTGTAGCTTGCATGCGTATTATTATATTTTATTTTGTAAAACTGTAAGTGGTAGGAAATTCCGTAAATAAAGTTAAACTTCAAACTTAAAAACTTAGTATTTTGTTTATTTTGACTACACTTTTAGACGAAGCAACTCTGTTAAATATATTTATAATATTTGTTACCATAGCATTCAATGTTTTGTCGACATATTCTGTCCAAGTTTACGTATGTTTTCATCTAGTATTAAACGTATTGTTAGTTTGTAATTAGTTTATTTAGAATAGTATTATTTTCATATGTATTTAATTTTTATGTTTCCCTGTAACTGGATGTTTTCTGTTGGGAGATAAATAAATAAATAAATAAATAAATAAATAAATTTGTAAAACCCTAATCCTTGTCAGGGACATTGGATATTTCGGCCGAAAGACAGATCAGCTGAATAGTTCAGTGAATAATTAAAAGCACTAAGTGCGTTGAAATCAGAACTATAAACAAAAAATATGGCTGTTTGGCATATCAGGCCGAGCAGAAGCGTAAAAATTATAAAATATCGAAGAAAGGCGAAATACCAGCAGCAAAAAAGCAAGATGCCCCGAGGAAATCGAAGACTCCGGGAGAAATAACCATCACCGACCAAAACTGACGCGGAGGAAGACATTGATTTCTGCATAATTTGTAATAAAAATATACCGAAGAATGAGAACCACCGAAACACATCCAAATACTTTCACGTGTTCACTGCAAAAATTTTCATCGTAATTTTTCACTATATGATATTAGTTATGAGTTACTCTTTAGTTTTTATTAACAAATAGAAGTTTTCCATCAATAATTTTTATTTTTTATAGATTTGCAAATTGTCCAATAATTCCCCCGAGATTTATTTAAACAAATATTTTGCGCCAACTGATATAATTTGTAAAATAACTAGATCAAATTTCTGATACCACAAAGAACTTTATTCCTCATGCTACAAAACTAAGTTTTGAGATTTTTTAAAAAAGTAAGTTTTGGAGAGTTTCTGTCAAAATAAAATTGTATCCAAGAATACCCCGACTCTATTTTAATTTTATAATCGCGTAAATGGATTTCATAGTGTGGAAAATTTTGATTGTGATTTTTTTATCTTTTTTTATTTCCTATTACTTTAGTGTTGAGCAACATATGTTATCTTTCTGTAGATGGTCGAAACGTTTCTATAAAATGTTTCTTATCTACTGCAACATATTCCTTCATCCATTTGAAATAATATGTAGAACTATAACTTCTAAATCTTTTTTTAACTGAAACACTGTAAGTAGTTACAAACAATACTGTACTTCGTTTCTCTAAATCTCTAATATGTAATAACATTCAATTACCTGTATATTTATCAATTAACTTAATCTAATATGCAATATAAATATATACAAATCATGTGTTTTAATATTAAGTTCACTGTTTTTTTTATAGAAGTAAGCAATTTAACTCCATTTGATCTTTTTGTTTTATAAATTACTCAGTATAAATATTTGGTTCAATTGTGCAGTTTTTCCATTAAAATTTTTGTAGTAGAGTAATGTTTTTATCGTTTTCGTGAATAATAGTAGCACACATGATTGATTTTAAAGCTACAATGTTTTTATTTTTATGATAGGTACAATCATAAGATCAGATAAAATTTGACTTAAATTTTAAATTTTATTCATTTCTCTAGCCGTATTTCGAGCTCTGTCTTTGTTATTTAATTGACGTAGAGATATTTAAAACATTACAAAAATAGCATTAATAGAACCTAGTCTATTTCATAAATGTATTAACTGAGCAATTAAAACTTATTTAATGAATTACCACAAATTATAATCAAGATAGAAAGTGGTAGAAAACATAAAAAACTATTGAAATAAAACAGTTTATAAAAATTGTATTTTCTAATAATAGAACACGACTGGTAATAAATTATAATAAATATCCTATTAAGGACGTTTAATATATTTTTTCTACTCCTATAATGAATTAACATTATAGGTTACTTTTTGATTATGAAATGTAGTACATGGTATGTTATGTATATATTATATATTCATTGTCATAGCAACCAATGTAGAACTAGTGCTACTAAAACTAAACGATTTTTATAATTAATACATGTGAATTTCCTTAAATTAAAAAAATAAAGTTTTTCAATTACATGGAAATATATATATAAATAAGTATTGGAACAATGTACCAGGTCTACGTCAATCAAAACGACTCCTGAAACTCGATCACAGCCACAAGGTGCTTGAACTCACAAGGAACGAGCTAAGAACTTTCACCGGACTCATGACAGGGCATTGTGCCCTCCGATACCATTTGCGGAAAATGGGAAAAGAGGAAAGTGGAAACTGCAGATTGTGTGATTCGGCAGATGAAACTACCGAGCACATACTATGCACTTGTGTCGCGATTGCTCACAAGCGTCTTTCACACTTCGGCAGGGACCGATTATCCCCCGAAGAAGTGAGCATTATCACCCCCAAGATAGTTACCAGGTTCATGGTGGACGTGGGACTGCTTGGGAAGTGATTGGTTAAGGGTAGAACAATAGATCTGTTAGGTCGCAGTTCACGAGAGGCTAACACACCTCACTAAGACCCTACTTAACCTATAACCTATAACCTATATACATGGAAATATTATACGAACATTATAAAATGACTTTTCTGACGTGAAATTACACGTAAGGTAAGTAGTAATAGTGAGAGTAGTTTTGTTAAAAAAAAACCAAACCCAAATTTCAAACTCGTGGGCAATGAGTATCATTGTATACTCATTATACAATATACTATAAGGTATCTAACTGCGCTAAAAACTAACAATGTCAAATTGACATAATTAGTGTATTCAGTAAAACCACTAAATATAAGTTTTAAAATATCTAAAGTACCTGTATTTCAAACTGGATCACTCCTGGCGGTTCAGTCAAGAAGAGGATCAACGGGTTCGAGTAAAAGAGTATTCACAATGGTAAAAATTTTACTAATTTATCTCATCAGGAAAACGAAATTTTACTACTGAAGTTTTATAACACTACACATATGTTTAATATAACACAATAATTCTTTAATAAAATAATATATCTTTAATTGAACAATACAATGTCTTCTAAAATCCTTCGAACTTCAAATGAAATTTAAGATTTTGTGTACTATTTAACAGAAACTCAATAATTTTCTAAATATATTATTCATTGACTAAGGGAATAATGCCTATTTCGCAGTCTAGATATAATTACTGGCTTACATTGCACTCTATTATCGTATAAAGTGCAGCAAATGTAATCAATATCACGTGAGCACTGAAACTGCACTAATTTAGTTACAGTGTGGGATGCACAAAATAAAACCAATCGTATAAATTTAATACAATGCTAACACGGCAGGTGATGTTGATATCTATATCCAAAAACATGAAATGCAATAAGTTAAAAAAATTAAGTATACCATACATATTTTTGTGAAATGATTGTTGATCAACCTAAACTCATTTCTTATTTACAAATTTATCATGCCAAATTCATTCACACACTACTTAACGTTCATTCAATTTTTAGTTTATTTTACAGAAATAAATACGTTCAAACTAGTGTTGCTTTGATAGTTGTTGCTATTTGTAGCACGAAAATTACTTTTGTAACATTCAATGTCTGTCGATTATTGGCCAGAGAAGAAGTTGTTTCAAAAGTGTTAATAAGATTAATTTGTTATAGATTTACGAAATGTTTCATGTTTTTTTAATTAATTCAAGGAGAATTATTGTTTAATAAGCGTTAAAAAATCATTAAGTTTCACTTGAAACTATCTTTAAAATATATTTAATATATGTGGGTAAGTTAAACATTAAATTTACTAAATAAGTCAATAAAATGTCATGAAGTAGAGATCCTTGTGTTAGTGTAAAATGTAATTAAACTTATTTTAAAAATTGATTTAACTATATTTCCGTAACTTGAATCATTGTGTTAATGAGAATCATAAACAATATTTTGAAACTACGTATTAATATTGAAAATTTATAAGAAGCTGTTAATTTAAACATTAAATTTACTAAATACATTGTTTATTTTGTTATGTTATTGTTAATTATATAAATAATAATGTCTGAATAAACATAAAAATGATGGTGGCGACTGTTAGCACATGGTAGTTAATTTTAATGCGGAAAAAATAGAACACTACACTGTTTTAAATTTATGTGTCTCAACTCAATAAATTAATCATATCTTCAAATTAAAAGAAGTCAGTAGCAAACTGCGTTAAAACAATTGATGTAAATAGCTCTAAATAAAAAAGCCTTTTATGAAATTAACTTCGTTTATTTTCCTATTCGTACAAGAATTTGTTATTTATTTACCCCAATGTCAGATTATTATTAAAGGTTTGTTAAATAATAATGCACATTAATAAAATAGGTATTTAATAGCCTATCATTTTTTAGTTATTCGGTTATAGTTATACTTCTCCTAGCTACTAAAAACTGAAAATTTCAAAAGGCCAGAAATTCACTTTAGTAATGCTATTGAATTAAAACAACACAGTTAAGAGGGTTTCACTATTCATCTGCCTGATGAAACCACTGCGTAGTGAAATGTTGTAGTATTCAACAACAAAAGTGAAACCCTATTAAGTATTTTGTTTTATTATGGAGTTGCATCATGTATCCGCCTCATTAATTCAGTATCTAATTCTATAATCAGAATAAATATATATATATTGCTTTATGATATAGAATTCTTAAAAATTTCTTTTGGATTTTCTCTTTCAACAGAATGTAGGTCCATATCACAGTTCCATATTCTTATTTTGATTTGACGTAGGTGAAAGAAATTGTTTTCAACATATATGTTCGTGAGTTCTCTACAAGTTCATTGCAAAAACGTGAATTCTTCAAGCTTTCTGTACAAAAGAGCTTAATATGCGGAATTAATTAAAGCTGTTTAAAAAAAACTATTCTCAGATCTTTGATTCCTGAAAAGTTACTAAAGTACAAAATACTCATAATTCGAAAACTACAAATTTAATCCATTAACGGGCAAAAAACGATCAAATAGCCGTTGGGACCGAAGGTATCACAGCTTCGACCACTATTTAATAGAAACAAAAGCGAAGCCCAATTTGGAATATTACCCAAACCAATAATGCATGCTAAATGCTAATGGTATGAAATGAACATGCAGAGATGCAACCTAACCACGTCAAACACTCCGATACCAAATATAAACTTTAATGTAACTAAACTATCTGAAGAAGACGTTCGAGTGGCAATAAATAAGCTTAACAACTGAAGTGGTACTTAATAGCAAAATTATAAAACACATACAAAGATAGTTGATGCTTGAAGCCACTACATTTTTGAAAATAATAGTAATTTTAATTATAGTTTGAAAATGACCATATAACGGTTGAAACCGGTCACTAATAATAAAAACCGTGTATGATAACAACAAAGTGAATTTCATTTATCGTTCTAATACACATAAAAAAGCATAATTATTCCTACTTGAGGCAAATTTTTTAGGTAAATCAATGAATATATAAAGATTAGTTACGATATATAAGAAGGGCAATGAATCAGATGCAAGCAATTACAGACTGTTACAGCCAGCATTGCAATTATCGGCAAAGATATTTGTAATTATAATAAACAGCAGACTATATAAGTATTTCGACGGAAATAACTTGCTATCTGGTTCATAATATGGCGATCGCAAGAACAAAAGCACTCCGACACAATTAGTTGACTTCATAGGGCACCTAAACTCATGTGTAGACAATGGCGAATACGTAAGTCATAACAAAAGCCAACACCAGGTCTTGTCCAACAAATACAAATCTCAAACTCAATATTTTTTGTAGACGACATTACTGCATTAAAAAGCTCAAACAAATAAGATAAACTTATACTAAAAAGATACTCTTTAAACTGAAATAAATCAGTGGTTTACGGAAAATGAACTGGCTCTAAATAATTCTAAGGCAAACATTTTTCCCGGGACTCAAAACCTTAATCAACAACATAAAGAAAAACTCCTAGATATCTGTTTTAACCCAAATCTAACATGATTCTATGGCTATGGCATAATAATTTGGGATCTCTCGACGTCATCAGATCGAATTTTCAGCTTACAAAGAAAACTTTTAAGATTAATTGCTGGAATTCATTGCAGAGCAGATGCTAAACAAGTTTTCTAAATGTTATATATGTTGGAGGCTTCTAATTCGTTATACATTTTTGTAAATTGGATAAAACACGATAACTTTGTTTGTATAACTTGGAAACTTTTTATTGTGACTAGTTTCGACAAATTTAACTTGTTATTATCAAACACATAGTAATTTAAAATACGGTTACAACAGGTATATATACAAATACGAAAAAGAGGGATTACAAAACTGCTTTGAAGATGTGTGTGTACATGAGGTCGATCTGGTCGTTAATTAAGGGAATTCCTGGATTAAGGCTGGCTTTATGTATTTCCAGGGATTCTAATAAATCCATTTTACGTCCCTTTTCTGCGAAACGTAGAACCGAAAGTACATCTTCGGAAAAAGAATGTCTTTCGTGAATAATGTGTTTCGCGAATGTTGATTTTTCCGGTTGATTGAGGTGAAAAGAGCGTAGATGTTCGTGGAGCCTAGTTTTTAATTTTCGACCAGACTGGCCTATGTACAGTCCCTTACAAGTATCACATTTGAGGCTATATATTCCTGATTTTTCAAACATTGGTGTTTTTGTTTTAGGGTTGAGGATAGTATTATTTAATTTACAAAATGGTTTAAGTATTTATTTCTAAGCTAACATTGCCAAAATATGTAATTGATTTAAAATTTAATTGTTTTTTCTCCAAATGATTGCCAGCATATAGGTATTTATTGTATTTACGTAATTGATGTTTTTTTTAGGATACTGTCAATTAATTTAGGATTATATCCGTTGCAACATCCAACGGATTTTACACCTACACATTTTGAAATGTACAATCTGATCCTATATACGAGGGTGAATCAAATATAAACCGGAATTTAGTTTTTAAAAATTTAGTAAAAGTCTCTGCATTTATGTACATATATTTCACAGTGAAGCGGAAGTTTCTTGATGCTATTATCGAAGAATGTAGTCGGTGTCTTCAGCCAATTAGTCACAAACGATTCCACATTTTGGTCACTGTGAGAACGGTGTTCTCTCAATTCGTCTTTGAAAGAAAAATGAAATTCACACGGGGGCAAGTCGGGGGTATATGGCGGGTGCTCCAATATTTTCCAACGATTTTTTTTGGTCAATCTGTGTGTGGCTGATCGTGATCTTGAAGGGAAATTATAATAATTTATAGAATTACCTTATTTTTATTATTTATAATATTTACTTGATTTATTACGAAAGAAGATTTTTATGTTGAAATATATTCAATTTTTATTAGTTAGTATCTAATAGTTTAATGCCATTAAATTTAGCTTTTAATTTTGAAGCTAAAAATTGTTTATTTAGAAGTTTATAAGCTGGTGTTTAGATTTATGATATAACAAATCTTGTTAGATTACCACACTTATGTAATTTTAGTAAGCCTCGCTATAATTTTTAATGAAGAAGAAACGATTGCTACTTTATTTTATCATTATATTGAAGATGAACCACAAAGTAACCGCCTCCACAATTAAACCTACAATTTTTAATTTGATTTTTTTTCAGATTCCGTAAGTATGGTTTATGTTTCACCTTAGTTTCTTATAAATAAACAGTTTTTTGAAATTTTAAAAAGTGTTCAACTTTAATCTTAAATTTATTAGATAAATATGTCTACTATATTAAAAAAATACAAATTGATTTGGTTTCTTTTGTACAATAGCAAATTGTAATTTAGTGATTAATTTCCTATTAGTAAATATAAATAATTGTATTTTATTGTATTTAACCTTTATCTAACATGCATTACATAAATATATAATTGTATTATTATAATAGATTGTGCAAATATGAGAACATCATATTCTCTTTGATATCATATAATGTTATTTAATACTTTTGTCAGTTAAAAATAATTAAATGAATACGATTAATATTAGTATCTTGTTTCAATACTATATTTACTAATCGATAATTTCAAGTAATTATAAATTGGGGTCACTGAATTTAAAAGATTATTGAAACTCACTTTTAAAAATATTGAGCATTTATTAAACCTTACTACACTTTTTACAATACTAATTGTTCTTATTTCATTCGTAGACTAGTGTATTAAAGAAGCTTCAAAGTTATTACTTACGTATGTTTTAATTATTATAAAACATCACTAATTGAGGAAACTTAGTAAAGTATTTTTTAATACAGTTTATAAGAAATGTTAAAGTGGAACCTTAAATTTTCTACATGCTTTTCTAAATAATAAAATTTAAAAGCTACTTCCTTTTAAAAGCAAGTTTTTAATAATATCCAATCGTTTTTTTAAATATCTATTCTAAAAAAAAAACAGTTATAAAGTTTTAAATTATTTTTAAACTATTTTAACAGACATTTTTTTTGTAACATGTTGAATATTTTTATCATTTTCTCATTGTTCCTCCTCATCTTGACAATTTCCTTTTGGAGATTTACTTTTTTTGCTATGGTTTTCTATAACTTGAAACTTTTCTAGTCTATAGGAAGTGATTAAATTAAATCATACATTTATTAAATAAATTTATTTATTCTCTTATAGCAGATTAAATTAATTATGTAAGGGATTGCTTCCAGTCTTTTATTATTTTAAAATATCGTCTTGTGGTAAGTGAGATTATAATTTGTTTATAATTTGTTTGTTGAGTTATATAAGAAAACCATTTGTTGATGTACATTATTATTATTTTTCTTCTTATGTTTATATAAAAAAATTACTTTGCAAATTAATTCTTGTAGGTTTGATCTTCTAATTTCTACATTATAAATTGTTCCTCTAGAGAGTTCTCATTTTGTGATTTGTTATATTCCCTGAACTTTTAGTCTAAATGAAAATGCCATGACTGAACATCAGAAGTATTATTAATCACAATTAAATTATATTATCAAATACATACACTTAACATTTTATATTGTAAAAATCCGCCCTAGCTTCTAATATTTAATTACATTGTTTTGTATATATAATAACAACATCTAATAGAATAAATATTATACTCTCATTTCCGCATTTAATATTAACTATTAGTTCGGAAGTGAGAACATAAACCTCGATTAGAATATTTTTGTGATGGTGTTCGGCACATCAAGATTTACAATTATTTAAATTCAATAATGAAGAAGGACATACGACTTTTTTGTTTTATTATTTTTATTTTCAAGATGTACCTACCACAAAGTATATAAATTTATTAAAAATATTATAGATCGAGATTGCAACCTATATAAGTATGTAATAATAACTGCTTCTATAAACTTAGTTTAAAAATAGTTATGAGTAATGAATCCGTCGCCTGATTTATATAGTTTTCTATTTTATTAAGAGCCGTATTAAAAAATAAACTGCAATTACATTAAGAGCACTATATTTAATGTAATTATATAAATATAATATACTCTATTAAAGTGTAAAACGTTTAATATATGTATTATTATGTCGAAACAAAAAATTAATGTATACAAAAATCCTATACATAATTTATTACCATAATACAATGAATATGTAGTACATTATGCGGATTAATATCTGTATTAGGCATGAACATAAATTTAGGGCCTTTGGCTGACTTTTCTTTATAAAATATTCATTTGAAATTAGCATCTCTGTTGTGGTTGAGTGACCATGTAGCCTAAATTGAAATATATAATTTACACGATGTTCGATCGAATACTCCTTTAAAACATTTATTAAATCTGGTTTTATACACTCGAATTTAGATAAAATATTTATATTATAATTAAATTAAGGGAAAAATAATTTTAGATAAAAAAATATGTGTATCGTTCATTAATTAATATAATATTTTAATAACATTTTTATCTTTCTATTTATACACTAATAGGTATAAATTTATAAGGTATTTGAATGGAATATATTAAATTACCACAGCGCGTTAAATACAAATTCGTAATAACCCGTTGAAACATTTTTATCGGCTTAATTATTATTACATTGCATCCGGTTAATTTACAGAGATAACTAGTTTCAATTTTGATTGAAGTGGATATTGCAAATAATTACCTTAATTATTCGTGTACTACTAATCCGACTGTTGGCACTAACTAATTAACTAATCAAACATGTATACACATTAAACACACACGCTTACTCATTAACGTATTTAGGGATGTACTAAATGTTGCTTCAACATGGTCGAGTTTTTTTTATTTTTAGTATTGGCGAAAATTCGCGTTCCGACGTGTCGTCTTTTTGGGGGCGGCGGCGGCGGCGTTAGACGACACAAGATCCGGACGGCGGTCTGTCTGCGACTCCGGGCGTGTGAGCGCGAGTTGAATCCGGCGGCGGTGGGGATGAAACTGAAAACTGGGTCCTGGTGGGGGGTGGGCCGTGGAAGTCGCACGGATCGATTTCATTGTGGAAATGGATGGAAATGTGAGGGGCCCGCCGCCGACTATGACAGTTCCGGTGGACGCACGCCAATCTGCCACGACGGAAAAACATAAGCGAGGTCATGATTTTCAAACAAGGTTCGTACGTCCGGGGCAGTGGTGTAGAGGGTTAGGTCACGAAGTACAGTGACCTTGATTTCTTTTCTGCAAGGGGATCCTTAACCCCATTCTTATTACTAAACCACCGATGTAGGTTAGTTACTTGTGAAAGAAATACGGGCGAAAACGTAACCGTTATATTACAGGATATAATGGGCATTGGATCTCATTCGGTCGAACCATGGTGTCATAAAAATATATTTTTAGTTAGAATTGTGGCCATCACACATTGGTCCAGATCAGATATCGATTATGTCTAGAATGGAAGCACGTAATAGTTCATATGAGAGAAAATGAAACATTAATGAAAATATCAATTTTAATAGAACATCCATTTTAACACATTTTATCCATTAAATATTTTTTCTATTTTAAAATTAATTGGATGATTAAATTTATATTTATCTAGAGGCTGCTGTTTTAATTATTACAAAATAATTATTTTCAGTATAAACTAAAATCCGACATAAATAAAAATTCATTGGTTTTTAACCAATATTCCAAAGGCTTAAGATATATTTTGTAACTATTTATTATTACATTTTTAATACATTTGTAGCTTCTATGCAATTATTAATCTTTGATATTAGATTTGATAGCACATTCAGGAAGTAAGCACTAAAATTGTCAAAAATAAAGTTATTTTTGTTTGGGGAATCCAGTGTTATCATCAAACCACCCTTCTAAGAACATTAATTCTGAATTAACAAGTAGAATTTGATTTACTTTTTCAAAAAACACGTAATAAAATCAGACAAATTTACCGTTAAAAATGTCACAAAAAAATCAAAATTAGTCGAAAAAACAAATCCCAAAAGATGCTAGCAAATTCTCTGATTTTTTAATACATTGGTCATAGAATTAGAGAGAGGAAATACGTCAGTGGAGGTCGTCACGACTTATATAAGAAGTACACACGCACAAGTTTGAGCCCGACGAAAAGGTTACATTAGGAATTCTATGATGACAAAATATAATATTATAAGTTGTCCTGAAAGTTCGTGCAGATTTTCAGTAGGTAGCGTGAGAAGAGACCTGAATATAGCACACGTATGAAACAAATGGCATGTGTACATATTCTAAAAGAGATAATTTCAGGCCATATTTGGAAAAAAGTTGGTTACGTTTCGTTAATTTTTTATCAGTTTTATACGCCTTACAATGTGGCAGCAAATGAGCGGCAATGAGATATGCGCTTTTTATGGTGAAGGTGTTGTAGCCGAAAGAACTGTGCGGAAGTGGTTTGCTCGGTTCAAAGCTGGAAATTTTGACCTTGAAGATCAAGAACGCGCGGGTAGGCTGTCTACTACAAACGACGATATGCAGGAATAACAGGAATGCTAAATAAATCAAAATCAACCATCCATGGCCATATTGTGAATCTTGATGTATGGGTTCCGCCAAATTTAACGGAGAAAAATCTGTTGAATCTTCATTTGCGACATGCTTTCTAAACGCAATGAGGTGACACCATTTCTGAAGCAATTAATGACTGAATGATGAAAAATGGATAAATTATAAAAACGTTCAGCGTAAAAAGTCTTGGGGAAAGCGTTGATGAATTACCTTTAGTCACCCCAAAAGCCGGTCTTCATTTGAAGAAGGTAATGCTCTGTGTCTTGACAACAAAAAATGTTGGAGTTTATTTGGGATATTTTACCCCATTCGCCTCCTCGCGCCTTCGGTGTTCCACCTTTTTGATCATTACAAAATTCACTTAATAGGAAACATTTCAACTCTTTGTTTGATATAAAAACAATAGACAATTTTTTTGCTAAATAACCTGAGAGGTTCTAAAAGGACGGAATTCTTAAGTTGCATGAAAGATAGAGAAAGGTTGTAGAACAGAATGGCACCTATATAATTTAAATTTTCAATTTTCCTTAAAAATCGGCCCGAATTTTCCGGACAACCCAATATTTTATGTTTACAGAGTTCACAAGGGTTTTATAGGAAAATTGTATTTTTACGCCAATTAACATAACACGCGAATTCGGCGAAGATGTGAATTAATGCAACAGCGGCCTGAGCAAATTTTTATGATTGTAGTAAACAGTTTTCTTGGACGATTAATATATTTAAACTATGAGGTGTAATATACACCCCTAACAATGGAATAATATCTAGAACCTTTTTCAACCGAAATTATTTCAAATTGTTTTTTCAAAGGGAGATGAAGCATCATCATTAAATTTAGAATTTCCGACACTTCAGAAGACATCTTGACTATACATCTTAATTCACACTCCTTCGCCAATTGATCGGCCACTTCATTTCCATAAATTCCGAAGTTACTTTTGTTTGTTTTTTATTAGTAATTGGATATAATTGGATGTCAAGTAAAAATTGTAATACTTCTGGATATTAAATTGTTTTTGGAATCGAATGAAGGGCTTGAAGAACCGATTTACTGTCACTAATAATTAGATACTTGGTGGATGACAGATTTAAAATGTATTCGATTGCCTTTCTGATTGCAAAGTTGAAACTGTGCTTATAGGATTTCCAATAATTTAAAGATTTAACATCTGTATAGATAAATGTATATCCAGTGAAGAAGGTGTCAATACACCCCCAGAATTCTGATTTTATGTTTAGGGGATTCAGTGAATATGTTGGAAACAATATAGTTGATTTATCATTAATGGCAATTAACAGATGTTAATAATAATAATAATATTTATTCACATATTCACATTGCAACATACAATTACTATGAACTTAAAACTACATGTGAATCAATTGGTGGGATTTGGTTAGCTTACAGCCACCATTCTTCCATCTACACCTAAACATTATGAATAAAAAAAGTACTAGACATGTATTAACAAACACAGGCATATATAAACAAAACAAAACTTTTTAAAATCAGTTTTAAATTTATGCAAAGATTGAGTCTTGTGCATTACTTGATGGAACCAGATATATAATTTTGGCGAAATGTTCCATATTATTACTTTTTATTGATCGAAATACGTTTCAGGAAACTGAAAATAAAAGTAATAATATGAAACATAATAAGTGTTTTTCTTGGCCAAAACAGATTTTGTCTTCCCCGATACTTTAAGTACTTATTACCTGAATATAAAAACCTGCATGTTTCTTTTATAATCACTCCTGACAGAGAGACAAACATCTTTATTTATTATTGAATACATTTGTTTTGTACAATACAATCGTAATTTATTTTTATTACGGCTAAATCACTCCTGATAATGGTGTAATGAGCGAAAATAGTCGAGTAAATACAAAAAATCAGTGTATATCAAATCTTTGCTTATAATACGTTTAAACGTTTTAATGCTAATTCTAAAGAAGAATATTTATCTGAGTCGTATAGTACCAGATCTAGTACTCAAGTATTTTGATATCTGATGCGAGTGCTTGCTGGATTCCAGATACATATGCAATAAAAAGTAATGGACTTAAAATAGCGCCATGCGAAAGTCCTTGATAGCAATTTATTTCAATAATCACCGATCGGAAGAATCTATTTAAATTGGAGAAAGTGCATTTATTAATTAATTGAGTAGTATCGGAGGAAGGTTAAAAATTAAAGTATCCATAAAAAAAATAATTTGGACTGAGTCAAATTTAGATTCTATGTCCAGAAAAGGGGTGAGCAAATTATGGTTTACAAAGTTATTTAGGATATGTGCATACAATGTAGTACTTCTGCTTTTTCTGAAACTTGACTGAGAGTTAACTTTTTTGCTTTCTAACTATAACTTAAGACAATCTTTAATAATTCTTTCAAAAGTCCTAAAAAGGTTTCAAGGAAATTCAACGATATGAAGAACTTAAGTTGGGACTTTTCCTTTTTTTAACTTTCAAATTATTTCATTGAGTTAACCACTCTCCTTTTAGAATTTTGTTGAATATGACAACTAGAATCATCTTAGCGGTATCTGGCATGTGATTTATCTTAGGATAGATGACACCATCGAGACGCAGAGCGGTATCTGCAATTTTTTGTTTTATAATATCCTCAAGTTCTTTTAACGTGTTTTTTCTAGTTAAATCATAAACGGTAGGATTACGATTACAAATGAGCATTAGAGGGCAAGTTTATCAGCAAAATAATTTGCGATGATCAAATGATCTACACATTTAGAGAAGGTATCGGAAGATAATTGGGAATTCTTAATTTTTTAACGTTTTCCCAAATGGTCTTATTAATTTTTTTGCATTGTTTTAATAAATGTTTTGTTTTAGAGCATTCTTTCTTCAAATCAATGTAATTATCTTAATTTACATTTTTTAAATATTTTTTAAGGCTAGATTCCGATGTGCAATTGTTTTAGAGCACTTAGGTGACCACCATCTTACGGGGTTATGGTTTTAAACAAAAGGTTGTTTCTTAATAATAGAATGATCTGCAGTTATATTAATAGTTTCTACCAATTTTTCATACAGCACTTCTTACATCTCTAATATTGATATTCTTGCTCTCGATATCTCTCGGGGTTTTGATTATATGAGATATTTTCAGTGTTCCAAATCGAGTTAGAAGTAATTGTTCTAGCATGATTAGTGTAAGATTTTTGGAGTGATGCAATAAGAGGATAGTGGTCTGATCCTAGAGAGTATGAACTTTCCACGAGACGTTGATAAGGTCTGGATATTATTACCTAATACGTCTAATTTGGAACAACCTGAAGAAAGTGAATGCGCATTAATATCACCTCCTATATACATACATTTCTGACATTAGGAATTACTTGGGTTAATTCATACAGGAGGGTATTAGATGGGTTATGAATGGGATTAAGGGGGTGTCTGATTTCAGAAAGGATGCGATCGTTGTGCTACCTGGAGATTTTTTAAGACGGCGAGACGGGGATTATGGAATAGGATAGCGGAGTACTCTTCTTGAGTACACATCGTTTTATAATTATGGATGGTTGTGTGTGTAAAGATTCCGTGATTTTGATGTCGTGCTCTCCTCTTGATACTAGCCTTAAGGTTTTGGGTGTGGGATTTGAAGGTTAATTTAGGGTCAAATGATATTCCAAGGTATTTACAGGATTGGGAAGGTGTTAATATGTGGTTATTTATTGTTATCTGGTATTGAAAATTGTCAGGTAAAAATGACATGTAAAGTCACATAAAGAATTCTCGTATAAAATTAGCAAAAATAAGTAATGGCCGGCCAAAATATTAGCTAAAATGGCTAAAATATACTACTGGTAAGGATGCCATCATGCAGTAATATATGTCTGAGTGGAAGAACACCACATGAACTCCGCCCACACGTTCCCATCTCCAAATTGTTAAGTAGCTTGTAAATTTATATTAATAGTTAGAATATTTTTGTTAAGTGGACATGTAAGGAAGAATCAATAAATCAAAAGGGAATGAGGAGTTGATATTTATTTGAATTTATCGATATTCTTTACTTTGCAAACCACAATTGTACGGTATCAATCAGCCCTTGCAATGTGGAAAAGGCTTTATTTAGGGTAAATGCGTGGGATATGAGTGCTGTATCATTACTATTATTAAAATGTAAGATATTGTAGTTCAGATTGGGTTTGATTGGAATGTAGAGTCCACCATAAAATTTTCTGATAGATTAATTATTTATATATTTTAAAATATGAAAATTTTTTATAAATCTACAATAATGAGTCTTACTAAGACTTACTGAGCCTGTAGTAGTTTTATTTATTTTTGCGGATTTATAAAATGTTTTTGTATTTTAAAATGATTTGTAAATTTTTTACAACGATCTAAAGGACCTGAATTCAATTTATTAATTAATTTAACTAAAATTTTATATACTCAAAGTGAAACCATTTGTGTAACATTAATATATAACTTTCAATGACAAAACTGGATCAATTCACGTTATCTGAATCTAATATTGCTACAACAAAATTGAAATTATTTTCACAAAAGCAAGCAATTGCTCTTGTCAATCATTGCTATACAAAAAGATGATTAAAAAATAGCAACTTTAATTTTGCTAACAGATTTGTAAAACCTAATTCTGTTTCAACAAAAAAATGTATTGCAAAACTTAAAACTGTTCTAAATTATCTAAATTATCAAGTAATCATCACCAAGAACTAAAAAAAGATTATTTCCAAGTCTGCTAAACTATTATTAAATTACAAACCGAAACAATCAATTAGACCTATAGTATTTTTCGTAAATGTCAAGCAACATTAATAAGATCGAGGATCATTTAATTGGAATTAAGTATATGGAAGTATTGCGCTGAATTAATTTATTAAATTATATAAAATTATTGTATATGACTGTAAATTAGGAAAATTTATAATCTAATGCATTTTCTAATTCTATGCCAAGTACAATATTTTATTACTTAAGATGATTTTAACAATTACTAGTTTAATAGTGAAGTTATTACACGTACAAATCAATTTTGATTAAAAATTGGAACCGACAGCTATTAATCCTCCTTCGTCACATCGGTTCAGACGATTAAATCGATAAAGTTAATTATTCAAAATCATGTTTTAGTTATTTAAAAAAGATACTGCTATTCTAACCTACATTATAAAATAATTCCCTGAAATTCTGATGGTAAACAGATAGATAATGTAGTGCGTTGGGAGGTAATTGGTTTTCTTGGATAATTTTGGGAACATCATAATTAATTCTCCGATTTAGTTCACCATTCTTTGATCGACATCTCAGCTAATCGCAAAGAGATTTTTCATATTCAATTTGGCGTGGAGTCTTATAATTCCTAATCTAGATATTATTGAATCTAGAGATTGTACGTAATTTATTTGAACTCTTTAATATTAATTTAGCTTCGATTAGATTGCTGAAAGTAATTTTAATAGGCCGTTTTTTGGATGCAATTTTAGCTTCAAGTACACTTTGGTTGGAATCGAAGCATTTTTATAATATGTATTTGGAAAAACATCAAAAATTTGAGCTTCGTCTTCTTGAACACTAATACAAAACTTGCTCGTTTTTGTCTTTGAATAATTTTCTTCATAGCAATTGTATTTAATAGCAATTTATGTATTTAATTTACTCGCAAGTTATATTAATTCTAATAATTAATATCTATTAATTCAATTTTGTTTAATAATTGACAAATTGACGCAGTCATATTAGCATTAATAATAATACTTTTAACTAATTCCAAAATTTAGTACAATATTGAAAAATACTAACTTAATAGCCATTAACCTAATGTCTTAATTTAATAAAATCGAATTTTATATAAGCGTATTTGTTATGCTTAAGATTAATATATTTTTAGAGTTGCAAAGGTTTAGAATAGTCCAATTAAGGTTCAAATGTATTTTTAGATTAAAAAAATACGTTTGTTGTTCTTTCTCTTTTTGTTTTTTATTTTAGTATTAGTTATTATGGCCATTATTGTAAACAGATTCTAACATTCTGTTTAATAAAGTAATAAAATTTGTATCCGACAAAGGAATGTCAAAAAGTCTATTAATAAATGAGGTGTATAATGCAAATTTATAAAGTATTATTATATTCAATTTCAGTAGATTTCTATGGTAAGTGAATACATTTAGAAAATTAGTTTCATCGACCTCAACATACAATGTAAATTAACATACCTTAAAAATACATTGTGAAACAAGTCAAGCCAAGTCATTATAAATTAATATTATCATTGTATCATTACATATTAAATGTTTTAATAGGTTATTTGAACTTAGACTTAATAAAAATAATAATATTCTAATAGATATTTACTTATTTCAGCCTTAGACACATATATTCATATTTTGAATGATATTTCTCAAAAGTAACCAGAGCTAATTAATTATAACTTTTATGTGATTGAGCAAAACTAAATCTCACTTCATGTGATAATAAAATGAAGGACCTATAGCACACGCTGGCATTTTTTATGCAGTTGCCGAAACAATTGGAATACATAAGTAATTAGAGGTGAAATGTAGGTCACGTGCATTAACTTAAAAACTAAAATTCTTCCAGTTTTAGTGATGTAGATACGACGAAGTATATATGTAAGTATAAAAAGTTTATAGTTGTACAATAAATAACTATTAAATTGTTATTTTTCGTAAATATAAGGGAAGATAATATATTTAAAATATAAATAAAATGAATTTAAATAAATAGAATATATTACTTAAATAGCAACAAATGTTAATTTTATGTACTACTGTTAGTGTATTAAATGAAAACATGCTTTCAATTTAAAAAATAAAAAATTTAAATTTAAATACACAATTTAAATAAAATCGGAAGTTAAAATAATAGTGATATAGACGTTTTATATGATAACGAGTAAAACTATAAATATAAAATCAGGTTTATAAATTATATTGTTTATTATATTCACAGTAACTATAATTATTACAAACCTTAATATCCGGCCATCTTAATGTCCTGTGTGTTTATCTGCTACACGACCTAAGTAATTTCCTGTAACGTACCTATTTGATTGGTTTTAATAACACAAACAACACTGTAACATTAACCGTTATTATTATAGCGATGAAATGAGAATTGTGCCGAAATTAGTTTCAAATTCACATAAATTTCACTGCGTGAGGTAAAAATTTACACGTACCCGAACTGTAAAAACCCGTCGACTGCCGGCTTAAAGAGCTACAAGCGCACGCGTACATTTGTTGTTTACCTTTTTTATACAGATGCTGAAATAATTGGAAATCACAGATATTTTCAAATAGAATCGCGCACTTCAGGGTCTAAATTAAAAACTCATTTATGTGGAAAATGTTTTTACATAACAATAGATTTTGAAAATATTGTTTAATTCTGTTATTAATGTGATAATAAATATATATAAAATATTTAATATGTAATAAATAAATTATATAATTTATGTATTATTATTATATTTTCACCGCAATAAATGATGTGTAATACTTTCGAATAAATTTAAATAAAGTGGTAAAATGTAATCGTGCCTCCTTCCATTATATTCAAGCTATATAAAATAAGTGCCTCCACAATTAAACAATAAATGTTCATACAAATAAATAAATTTTGTTTAATTTTCCAAAATGTATCACGAAGTTAACGCCTCAACCATTAATCAAATAAATAAATAATTCTTTGTTTACTTCTTGCTACTATTCACTGGTTCAGTAATTTTCCCTATTGTAATCAGGCGACGGATAACAAAATAAGATAACTAAACACTAAAAAAATATTAAACCTCCTTGAAATCAGTTTTACGGAATTCAGAAAATTTTCAGTGTATTAAATTAGGAAAAGGTATAGAAAGTTATAAGATTATCTGACATACTTCTAGATTCATGTTATTTATAATTTCCACACACAATAACTAAAATGATGGTTTGATTAATTGATTTTATCTTTTGTGGTAACTTTAAATTATTCCACAAAATATAAACAACGCGGTGTAAAATTAATAAAATAAACAACGACCTACAGTCCGTAAAAGTTTTATTGTTTTTTAAACGGCCACAAGTGACACTGAATGCGAATATACTGAAATTTAAATTTTCATTTTAAATAGGTATGTAAATAAAACTTTACAAAGTAAATAACTTCGTTCTGCAAAATGAGACAAATTTAATGTATATTCTGTTTAACATTTTTTTTTTCAGAAAATCGCAAATAATGAGGACCGAGACTGTCATATAAACATTTGTCAATGTTTTCTGTAACTGCACTATTTTTTTTAAACTTTACAAATGCGTTTTAAGTGCGATTTTATTTTTTTTGTACGTGAGTACTGCTCGATAATAGTGCGCTCGACTCGACGATACTTTACACGGGCTCAAATTTTTATTGGCAGCGCCGAATAAAAAATTAAAAAGACGCCAAAAACGCACCGGTTGACATACAAATTTTGAGGGTAGATGGAGAAAATAATGAACGAATTTTTGGTGATAACCCCAGACCTCACCGAGTTTTCATTTTTTATATAACTCTATTTTAAGTTAAAATTTATATTTTAAATATTATTCAAATTCAAAAATGTTTAACTTTAGTTCTAAAATATTTACAGTTTTCTAAATCGATGAAGTTTAAGCATTAATTGCAAATAATATAGTGGGTTAAAAAACATAAATATGCAAGATCCAAAGGGTTTCATGTATCTACAATTGAGTGATAAAGAGAATGGTTGCGACCGTTACTACGTGGTAATCCATACTTACACTGAATTGAAAAATTCATTATGTTTTAACCACAAATAATTATTGTAAAAATATTATATAACGTGTAGGCACAATTATATAAATCTAAACAACACAGCACGACTCGAGTTTCGACGTTTTATCGTCATTATCAAGTGATTTGTACACCGCTAAAAACATGTGTTTACAAATACTTCTTCACCCTGTAGTAAAATACCTAACACGAAATTATAATTTCAAATGCTATAGTAAAATATATAGTAGGGTTCAAAGATGTTTTTTTACTATCCTTTAAGATAAGAATATTGTGTAATGGCAGCAAATAGTTGATAGCGTATTAGTTTACAGAGGAACTTAATTAGTATATACATAGGTTGTCCTGAAAGTAGGGACGAATATTTAAGTTCTATAGAAGATTCAAAATTTATTAAAACTGTATTTTTTTTATAAGCATATTAAGTAACATCTCCCATTTATGTATGAAAAATTATATCCCTCATTTGATCACGGAAGACCGCGCGGCAACAAGCAATGCGTTCGTTGAAGATTTTGATGACGCGTAAGATTATTTTTTTCAGTCAGCAGAGCAATCGTTTCATGGGATGTGTGGCATGTCACACAATCTTATTGAAACCAAAAATCGTCATTTTCATCGACAACTGCGAAAAACCAATCAGAAAGCTGTTTCTGTAGCTGACGCCCTTCACAGTGATGTTGATATGTTGTTATCTGCTCCATGGCGAAAATAAACATCAAACAAAATCTGTCGATCTTCTAATGGGAAGGATTGCAAATAACAAACAGGAAACAAGCAAATATATGAAATAATTATATTAGAAAGAAACATACATGAAAACTAAAGTCATAAAACCAAAAGTAAAATAATTGGGTGAAATAAATACAAAATTCAAGGTGTCCGAGAAAAATGTTTATGTTTCTTTAGCTTCCTGCGTAAACGCAAGAAATCCTGTCGAGCGGGATATGACAGTCTAGCTCTTGGGAATTTACCCCCCAAGGAGAAATTTGGGAGCATACTGCGTATTGAGAGATGTCCAAAAAATGTGATTCGGCAACTGCTGAGCGTAGTAGCTTCTGCCATATTCTAGGTTTTCGCCATTCACATTCCACTTATTCAAAAATAGGTGAAGAAGTTTGAGTATCTGTTACAACAATGAAAAACCAAAAACTGATCGACCAAAATCATCAAGAGAGAGAGACCTTGAATAGTGTCAGCCAGTTCATGACGAACCCAATTTGCCAACTCCCAAGCCTAGATCGTCATTACACCTAGAACTATACCCTTTTAAAATTGAATTGGTATAAGAATTAAAGCACTAGAAAACCGGCCAAAGAAAAATTTTCTTAATCAAATGAATCTCCAGGACAGAAATATTAACATGACATAATATGGATTTAATAAAATGTATTCAAATCCTTTAGTTCGTTGTAGAAAATTAAATAATAAATTTAAAAATACACAACACCATCTGCAGACACGTGTTTCGATCTCTCGATCTCTTCAGTACAGCTTTATTATAAAATTGATTTCAAATATAAATAAAAACGTTTACTAAAATAAAAATATAATGAAATATAAATAACTTACTCAGATATGTATAACCGACTGAGGGTCTGAATTTATACCTGAGATGGATTACTGAATTATACGGAAATAATTACGTTCGGGATTAAGGAAAATACCCACTAAGAGCATAATTGAATAATAAAATGTATTAAAATCCTTTAGTTCGTTATTTTTATTTTAGTAAACGTTTTTATTTATATTTGAAATCAATTTTATAATAAAGCTGTACTGAAGAGATCGAGAGATGGTTATAAATTGAGTATTGAATTATTTAATTGCTTTTACTAATTTATTTTAATTACATCAACTTAAATTAATTTTTTGTTCCAAATTTATCATAATATAGTCACTCACAAATTATTTAACGTACATTAAATCGTTTTTAGTTCATTTTACAGAAAGAAATACGTTCAAACTAGTGTTGCTTTGATAGTTGTACTATTTGTAACACGCAATAGTATATTACACTACAAGTGGAGAAAGTACGCGTTTCGCTCACGCGTGTACCAATTTGCACACGAGGCGACAGCCGAGTGTGCGAAGGTACACAAGTGAGCGAATTCGTAACTCCACGAGTGGTGTATTACGTTTTGTTCAATCCTGCCGAAAATTCATTTTAAAACGTAGGTTCAAATAAAAGAAATGTATTGCGGCTTTGCGCGATGTGCCGTGCCCGGCCCGCTTTAAAATCTAGTGTACGGCGCATCGAGCAACGCCGACCGCACGGCCCGCACTAAAATAATCTAGTGTCCCGCTGTGAGCGACGACAAAAAAAGACAAGCGGCAATATAACACGATCGTCTACGTCATATAAACAACACAATCGGCGACGCTAAGTAACTTGTACCACTTTTGTCTGTAATAATAGTTGATATTCAATAATATATATAAAGTTTCGGCAAACATCCGTAACAAAATATAATATTATTTTACAATGAGCGAAGAAGAATGGCTTAGGATTCACAATTTAAATATCATTACGGATGAAGTTTTAATTGCCTATTTTAATGGCCTTTTTCATAACTTTGCCCAATATTCTATTTCGAAGTGACAATTTTCATTTACAAGTGTATAAGCAAGTAAGTAATAATAATAATAATAATAATAATGTGTATTAATAAAAGCGTGAGCGAAAGTGACATAAGAGTGGGCGAAAGTGACACAAGAGTGGGCGAAAGTAAATCTCCATAGCAACCATTTTGCGTGAGGTAAACTGTAACTTTCTAACAACAAAACAACGTATGAAAGTTCTATTTTCTACTGCAGGATTGAACAAATTAATTTGTATTATTCAATGTCTGTCGAAGTATTAGCTAGAGAAGTAGTTGTTTCAAATTAATTTGTTTTGTAGTCTTAGTAAGACTCATTGTTGTAGATTCACGAAATGTTTTCGTATTTTTAAATTTAATATGGATTTATTCCTGGGGAACTAGGAAATAACCCATCTGAATTTTATTTGTAATTTACATTTATTTATATTCGTCTTGCTTAAAATCTACAATTTTTATTTCAAAATTATCAGTTTCTTAATTAAAAATTCGAAAACATAAGAGGAACAGAAAGGAAGAAGAGATGCGAAAATTATACCTAAGCATACCAGATAAACTAAAAGAGGAATATGGTGATACAAGAGCATCTAAATTCGAGTAGAAAATAAAAAATTAAAAAAATAAACTAGTAGGCACCACCACTCACTAATAGAAATTTAAATAAAATAAACAAAAAATAATAGTTAAAATAAAGAAACATATTAAAAGATTAAAAGACGGCAAATAAATGAGGTATATTTCAACATAATAAATTGGAAATGTTTAAAAGAACAAAGAAGAGCTAACTACGCTAAAGAAATTAAGACGATCTATAAAAAGCATGGTTAAGAAAATAGATTAAAAGCATAAAGAAGACGTGAAAATAATACAAAAAACCCAACCAAACCGAAGACTGTGAAGAATACATAAAAAACTAAATTTGTAGTCTAGAATTCATGACGAAATATTCGGGATAACATTGAAACAAAAATTAAAGCTAACAGAATTAAAAATAATAAAAATATTTAGTTAACTAAAACAATTAAATTTGAAAAAGATTAAATTGTTAATGAAGTAAATAAATGAAGATTTAAAACATACAGACAATTATAACTTACTAAAAGAACAGAGGCTATAAAATAAATTGATAAAATAACTATATCAAGGTGCAAAAATAAACGTAAAAACGGTTCAACATAATAGACGCTAAATAGTTAGAGCAGATAATATAAAATAATTAACAGAAATCATAAATGACATAATAGAAGAAGGCAAATACTGTTGGTACAAACTTTAGCCTAATACGAGGGTGAATCAAATATAAACCAGAATTTTGTAGAAAAAGTATGTATGTATTATTGTAAGAAAAAATAATATGTTTTATTTCTGTACATAGAATCCGCTTTCATGTACACATTTCTCCCAGCGAAGATGAAATTTCTTGATGCTATTATTGACGAATGTAGTCGGTCGTGTCTTCAGCCAATTGCTGACATGATTCCACATTTCGGTCACTGTAAAAACGGCGTCCTTCCAATTTGGCTTTGAGTGAACCAAACAAATGAAAGTCACACGGGGACAAGTCTGGGCTATAAGGCGAATGTTCCTATATTTCCCAATGAATTTTATCTAATTTTTCTCGGGCCAACGCAGCTGTTTGTGGACGAAGGAGAATCACAATTCGGATGGGCATGCCTGACTGTACGTTGCTTATGAAGGAGATCAACAAGCAATATGCCTTTTCTATCCCGAAAAACAGTTGCAAGAACTTTTCCCTCAAACAGGCGGGTCGCAAGTCAGCAATTTAATGAAGATGTGTTGCTCCACAGACATATAGGTATACCTCGCCCTCAAATATGGTGCTACAGGCGGCAATAGCATTAGTGAACCAAATCGACGTTCTCCCCTCAATTACCCCAACACATTCAGCGATACCACGCATAACACTCCGATTGATCGATAAATAAAATTTCCGGTTTATATTTAGTTCACCCTGTGGTACTAATAATATTAAAAGAGAATATATAAAAATTAACGAGAACTCACGTGAAAAGTAAACATTAATTATTGTTCCCTGTCAAGAACCACCACGGACCGGTTTAGATCTATTTTAGATCTCATCAGCGTAGAGAACTTCGAGGCAGGGAATCCAGATTTACTTTAGAGTATTTAAGTCTCTGTGTGAACCATCGATTACGATATTACCATAAAAGTGCCATCTAGTGCGCTAGATACCAAATGGGTGGATAACCACCGACATTCTGGCTGTTAACAGTAGCGCAGTTTAAGACAGGGAATCGAGATTTACTTTATAAGCAATACAATAAATGAAAAAAAGTACAATAATATCATTATTAGTATTGATTTATTAGTACTTCAAACTTTTATAAATGTAGTTCAAAATTCAAAAAGTAACCAAAGTATCAGAAGGCGCCAAATATATTAGGTGTACAAAAGTCTTTAGATGGTTGTAAAGAATGAACTAACAATTTACGAAATGTTTCCATATTTTTAAATTATTATAACTGATATATAATAGTTAAACATGATTGTTGATATCAGGAAAATCTAACATTACCTTTAAAAAAATTCAGTTTAGTACCGTCAAAAATTGCAACACAGAATGAACATATCCAACACTGAATTATATACGAATTTTAACAAGGAAAAATGCTGCAAGAGTATACCAATCGATTTGTTTCTTTTTTGGCAAATATGTTGAATTATATGATTCGCGTTTTGGATTAAACGGTTTAAAAGCTACGACTTCTAAAAAGTGCGAGAACAATTAGTCGCAAAATACGCTCGCCGTAAATTGGGCACAAATTCAGATTAGTTAGAAATAATTCAGTAAATGGTTCTCCAATGCCTACATGAGATAGGAAAGATCCAGGGAGAAGGTACAGATTCCTCATAAACGAATGGCAGCGTGTCTCTGCTGAATAAACAGCTTCGAAAGTCTTTCCTGTGGTAAATGATTGCGGGCGATAAATACTGTCTATGACAATTCGAAAAGTAGAAAGTCATAGGTAATTATTACCCCCGATTCATCACAACTCGTCACAAAACCCAATTGCGAAGTTCCGAAAGGAAAGAAGGTTCTTCTATTCATTTAGTGGGTTATAAATTCTGTGATTTATTATAAGTTACTACAAGCGGATAAGGCAGTTACTGAGGAATGCTACCATCGTCAATTAATCCTCTGGAGTCAAGAATTTGAATAAAAACGGCCGTATACTGGAAAAGAAAACGACCAGTAAAATTTTTGCATGACAACGGTAGACAACACGTTCCTTTCATTACAAAAGACATAATGAGTTTTGGCTTGGACGTGTAGCAGCACTGGTCAAGTTATTCCTGTTGATGCAGCAGGTCTTGTCAAATTGCCATTTCCAATCAGTGATGTGATGAGATGTGAAAATAGCTCGATGGCTCTATCGTGTCCAAATCTATTGATTGAACAATTTAATTTACCTTTTTCTAAATAAACCTTGAAGGTAGTTGTAAACTTAGATTATTAATTTGCACAGCTAATACTTTATTTATTTTTTATAAAACAGCTATATATTATTCTGAAAAATATATAGATAAACAAATTAGTTATAGAAAACACATTTTAAGAGCACATTAGACATTTATATATTTCAAACAGTTATTGGTAAAAGAGACTTAAAACATTGTTAAACAGGAACACTGTTAACAAAAAGTAATCATAAAAAAACATGCAAATGAATCCAACATATAAATTCATTAACGGAATCTCAACTAGATGGTTTGGAAAGATCAAAAGAATGAAAGGAAAATTATCAAATAAATCAATATAAAGGAAGATAAAATAATTTTATCTACGATCGTACAGAAAGTAGACGCTTTTTGCATCATTTTTCATTGTAAAAGTGGCTTTTTAAAGCACTAGTGCTTTTTTACGTTTTTATTGCACGGTAATGTCAAACTGTTTTTATTGCACAGAATTGTCAAATTTGACAGATGAATATATTTCGACGAAAAACTTAATTTTTTATTAATTCATACAAATAACTAATAAACTATAAATAAAATATATAATACAAACCAAATGGCAGATTTAAGAACTCTGAAGATTTCATTTAATGCAAATCGAAGCGATTACAATAAAGCGAACATTTTTCAATAAATAATAATGGCGGCCGACATTTGTGTAACTTGTTTACTGGTTGCTAAGTAACGCTTTCATTAGTGCACTGCGGCTAAAATATGTTTTCATTAATTGAATTATTCAAATGACATTAAAATATTACTCATATGAATATATTCTTTGAAATCCTTTACGATCGAAGATAAAATTTTGTAAGGCACACGTGTAAAAAGCTTCTTCATTGCACTCCTGTCTTTAAAGCATCACTTTTTACACTTGTACCTTAAATAACTAAAATAGCATCATAAGTGATAGAAATAGGTGTAGCAAGAAGACACAAAAAATCATATATAAGATATCTATGTAACTAATAAATTTATATGTTGTATAATTATTTTTAAATTATAAAAAATGATAAGTTATATCATAAATATAAGAATATGATGCCTGTTGGTCAATTGACTAACTTGTATAATCTATATCGTCGTGGCGATAAATGTACAAGGGACAGTAGGAAACTAGCATCTGTTTAAACAGTGCGGAGCGATGGCAAATAGAGTAGCCACCGGATGTGTACACAAGTGTACACATCTATTGATTGGACCCCAAATGAAATTACATTAACATTAGTTTGGCATTAGTAAGAAAAATGTTAAAGTAGTATTTTACATATGAATCAATCAAGTGTTGATACATATGTAAAGTGTGATATAAATATTATAAAATTTAAATTTTTATTCAATAAAAATTTTGGTTTGTATCTATATCTTGTGGTTCAATTCATTAGATTGCATTTCATTTTGCAAGTGGTGAACACGATTACTTGCAAAATAATATGCAATCTAATCAATTAAAATACAAGATATAGATACAAAGCAAATTTACGCCTAAAAACAATGTTTGCATATAAAATTACTTTAAAAGCCGTCATGGCTAATAATATAAACAAATATACATGCCATTTCGCAAATTACGTTTTCGGCTTAACTTTTCAGCTATTGCTATAAAAAATTGTGTATACTGATAAAATAGTGTAGCAAATTCCCAGATTATTTCAGTTTAATCCTGTTCATCGACTGCAGATTGACAATGAAAAAATCCGGTATTTTACATTATATATTTACATACTTTTCATTGTTGACAACATTATTATTTTTTCCCTGCATATATATTTATATATTATTTATGATTTCTCAATAGTATCAGTGTATGAACACTGAATAAAATACTTACTATCTTTTTAACCACTATAAAATTAAACTAGTAAGACGCAATTTTATAATAAATACAGTCTCTATTAATACATATTTTTAAATTTTCAAATTTGGCTCAAGAGACCTTAAAATATATATATTTTCGTTAAAATTTCGTACCGGAAAAATACAAAAAACACAAAATGATTTTTAACTTGATTTTCTACATTATTCAACTTTTGTCATTTTCAGTATAATAAAATTAATTTCATTTCAGTTTCATATCGTTATGTTATTAGCAACATCTTCATTACTTTTTTTATAATACAATAGCTGTCGTGGTGGCTGGAAAATAGTTATTTAAAATAGTGATTTCTTTTGTAGTCAATTCATATTTACAAAATGTTGTATATATAAATTATAAATTAAATTTCTATAAGCAAGTGAAGGACTTAGATTTAATATAATTAATTAATTTATTTTATTTTTATCATACGAATTATACTTTTACCATTCAATCTCTGGCGACATAGGTAGGAAATAAATCCTCTGCTAGCCTAAACGCAACGTATTTAGTTAGGGGATGTTAATATGAATAATACAATTCGCTCAGAATTAGTATGCGGAACTAAACATGAAAGTAATATTCGAGCCGAACGCGCATATTGTTTCGGTAACTGGCCGAATGTTCAGCAATATTCCAGCCATGACTAAAGGCATATTTAACCGGTAGTTAAGTCTGACAACATATGAATGTCAGTACCAAGCCGGTAGTAAATTGCTGCTTCATAATACTACATCGTCGTGCATAATTTATCAATTTAAAGAGGCAAAATTAGAAAAAATAATCGTACATTGACGTTGCTTGTAGATGCTATTTTATAGGTGAGTGGATTATTAAAATTTTTATTTATATATATTTTAATTATTATAATATATACAATCTATTTAAATTGGCTATCGACCAGTTGGTTTTTCTGCCAATATTATATATAATATTTAATTTTTGTATAACTCATTATATATGAGCAATAATACAATTATTAATACTAATTTACTTTAGAGAGTATTTAATTTACTATTTCAAAACTAAAATATCATCAAATTTAAGATAATTTATATAGATTGGCAGAAAGACCATAGGTATATAGCCGTAAAGTAAATCAGTTACGAATGTTATTGTAAATACCTAATGTAAAAAAAAGAATAAATAAATATGTTTGTCTCTCTTTCTATAGAGGAAAATATGTATATTTGTGTCTTATTTGTGCGTATATGCGTTAATGGATAAATGAGAGGAAATATTTGAATAAAGCGGATATTTATAAAAGTGTGATGAGAACTTCGTTCGCAATAAAATAATATACTTTTTAACAATTCAATATGTTAAATCTCTTATTATTGTTGAATTTTATACGAAAAGATGAAAGTGTGTGGTATTAGCATGTTTTACCTTTTGCAAAAATCTATATAAGATTTTTATCTTTATTTCTAGGAATAATTAATTACTTATAAAGAAAAGATATTTTTAACGTGAATTACTTATATTTATTATATTTTGTAAATTCTACATTGATTACAAGATAAAATTGAATAATAAATGTATGTTAATTATAATCATTATTTTGGTTTATTATGATTATCAATAATCATACATACATGCACTGTTGATGTGTATTCATGTGTCAAAGGAAAATTAATATTTCTTGAATAATTTTCGCATGGATCTCTTGGTGAAACATTATGAAATAATAGGTAAAGAATTGATAAACACTTGTTACACTGATTAGGAACATTAATTTCATTTGTTAAATAAATTTTTATATAATCAAATATGTAGGAGAGAAAGACATTGTTTATTTTTGAGAACATGGTGAAAACAGTTTTTAAATTCTAATTTTCGAATATTCTGGATATTATATTGGTTTTATCTTATATATTTATGTAACAATATCATTTAAAAAAATTTTAAGATACGTTTCTCTTGCGAGTGTGGTATATTGTCTAATTAATTTCGGAACTGTGTCGAGACAAACTATAGGTTTTTCCAATAAGAGGTTTCATTTTGATATTAAAAAAAAAAAACGAGTATTTTTGAAAAGAATTCAATGGATATTTATTTCATTGTTAAGAGAAAGATATGCCATTAACGATGGTATCAGCTATGTCCTCGATAATTTCACGAATTCCATCTTAAAGGTCTTGAATTGATTGTGGAGAATTGGCATAGACCTTATCTTTCACGTGGCCCGAGAAGTAAAGATCTCGGGGGCCAATTGTGATCGCCTCTTTACGAAATAACACGGCCAGGAAACTTTTCTTGCAAAATTGCGATTAATCATAGCTCGATAGCGCAATCCATTCACCGTAACAGTACCACCAGCCTCATTTTCGAATAAGTAAGGTCCAATCACACCGCCAGACCAAAAACCGCACCTAACAGTGACGCGTTGAGGATGGAGAGGCTTTTCAATAAGAATTCTTGGATTTTCCGAGCCCCAAATGCGGCAGTTCTACTTATTCACGTAGCCTCCGAGGTAAAAATGGGCCTCATCACTGAAGATGATTTTTCGGTGAAAATCCGGATCATTTTGATGCATTTCAAGGACCCAATCAGCAAAGATACGACGTTGCTGTGATCGACCGGCTTGAGTTCTTATGTAAACTGAACTTTAAAAGCCTTCAAACCTAAGTCTTTATGCAAAATACGGTGTAATGTCGTTTTTGGAATGTCTAATTCCAAAGATCGACGAGGAATCGACAAACACTATTGGCTACAGGAGCAATATTCTCAATTGTTCTTAAGCGACGAATACAGTTTCGATTCTTCACTTCACTAAGTTGTCCCAACAGCTCAAATTTTTTAACCAGTTTTACCATTGCTGGCCGAGAAGGTGCTTCACGACGACCCAATTGCTTTAGTTTGGCGCACTGTGACTGCAAAATTTTCACCATTTCTGTAGTGATTTTTAATAATTTCAATGCGTTGTTGAAGCGTGTATCGTTGCATTTTTACTAATGACGCAGGTTTTACTTGTCCAATGTCAAAATATGACAATTGCAAAAGTGACAGCTGTCTAGATAGATGGCTATTCAAAATGAAACCTCTTATTGGAAAGCCCTTTGGTTTAGTAGCCATATTAGTTTTGATGGTTATTTGTAGTAACAGTATTATTACAAACATTAGATAGCTAAAAATAAGCAAGTGTAATCTTTAATTTGAGTCAATTATAGGAATGTCCGGAAATAAAAACATTTGAACTTGTTAATAATTCGTTCTGGTTATTGAGGATATAATCCCCATTGCCCTTTAATCTCCAGACTTTAACGAGATGTAATTTGCGGTCTTTTTCATTGTGATGCAATGATCGGACAGTCTTATACTTACGGTATGGTTTTTATAGTTTTTTATATTCTTTGTATCTAGTTTTGAAGTTTCCCGTTTGTCCGATATATTTTCCGTCGCAATTTTCACATGTTATTTGGCAAATACTGGATGTTTCTATTGATTTTAATTTGTTGTTAATTGTTTCTTTGAATTTTCCATGTTAACTTCAATTACTTGAACATTATGCTTCTTTGATTCTTGCTGATTTTTTGGCTTATATATGGAATGTATGGAACGGTTGGCTTCTTTTGTTTTTTTTTGCATTGAATAATAGTCTTTGAAAAGCTCCTTTTTTTTCTCTTTACAAGATTTAATTCACTTTATTTATGTCTATTTCGTCTATTATGTGTAATTTTTGGCGTAATTCTCGGTTGAAGTGAATCTATTAATTTTGTGCAGGAGATTTTATTTGTTCTGATAGTTGCGAATTCTAAGGGGTGATTGTGTTTCTGTATATAGAATATTTTCATATACAGGGTCCTGCAACAGTGCGTCAAGCTTTCCTAGCGCCTTTCTCGTAAGAGATAGAAAAAAATGTTTCATATAAAAATTTATTGAATTAAAAATCTCTATGCCGTAAAATTATTTTCAAATATACAGGGTGTCCCAATTTTGCGTTATAACAAAAGCAAACATTTTTTTAAATGGAACACCCTGTATATTTTTTCATTTTATAATTTGGATAGTATTTTATAACTTAAACCTTTTTTTGGTTTTTAATTTCGATATGGCATTTCCGAGTTATTGACGGCTTTCTGAAAAAAATGTAAAAAGCGGAGGTTCACAAAAAAAAAATATTCTGATGTTGTATTTAAAATTTAAGAAATTTTCTTTTTCCTATGGTTGGTCATAAGTACTGTTTATGTATCAGTGTTAAAAATTTTCACTTTTGAGGAACCCTGCCTTTGTATCAGACACGCCATTTTCTAAAATTTCAAATTGTCGTAATTCTTTTTTTTTAAATGGGATCATATATTTTTTTAAATTTCATATTATTCTGCATCTAATTTCCTACAAAAAATATTAAGCATACCCTATACCTAAAAGTGATATTTTTCAAGATATAAAAAAAAATTATATTTCAAACGGTCCTTGAATACGAATTTGTTTTTGAATAGATAGCCATGACTGAAAAAATGCATCTGTCAATTAAACAATTAGCTTGACATGTAAATGGGAGGTGTGAATTACAAAAAACAAAAGAAGAAAGCCTATCATCAACGAGGAACCAAAAAGACATTGGTGAAGGAACTGGCATAAGCGAGAGTTCAGTACAAAGCATTCTGAAGAAAAATCGATATCAAGCATATCATATTCAGCTACATAAAGAACTGAGTAATACTGATTTTCAATTTCGTTCCGAATTTTGTTTCTGGGGAAGACAGAAAATACAGGAGGATCTTTCGTTTTTCCAATATATTTTATTCACGGAATAATCCGTCATCCCATAACAACGGATCTGTCAATAGGTACAATTTTCACTATTATTTAACTGATAATCCGCATGTTATGAGACAAGTTGATCATCAGCATTGAATGTCTGGGGCGGAATTTTTGGAAACCATGTTGTAGGTCAACATTTCTCCGAGGGCCATCTCAGTAGGTCTATGTATTTGTACTTCTTGCAAATTGAATTACCCGGAACGTTAGCTAATGTACCCTAACTAACAAGAAACAGGGTGTGGTTTTAACAAGACGGAGCACCTGCCCAATTTTCACAAGACGTGAGGGCATTTCATTTTTCCCAACCAGTGGATTGGTAGGAATGGATCCACCAAATGACCTGCTAGATCTAAGGATCTAACAAAACCTGAAATTGTTTATAAGGAATCACCAATAGCACTGAATATCATATGCTTGATATCGATTTTTCTTCAGAATGCTTTGTACTGACCTCTCGCTTATGCCAGTTCCTTCACTAATGTCTTTTTGGTTCCTCGTTGATGATAGGCTTTCTTCTTTTGTTTTTTGTAATTCACACCTCCCATTTACATGTCAAACTAATTGTTTAATTGACAGATCCATTTTTTTCAGTCATGGCTATCTATTCAAAAACAAATTCGCTTTCAAGGACCGTTTGAAATATAAATTCTTTTATATCTTGAAACTTATCACTTTTAGGTATAGGGTATGCTTAACATTTTTTGTAGAAAATTAGATGTAGAATAATATAAAATTTAAAAAAATATATGATTCCATTTAAAAAAAAAGAGTTACGACAATTTGAAATTTTAGAAAATGGCGTGTCTGATACAAAGGCAGGGTTCCTCAAAAGTGAAAATTTTTAACACTGGTACATAAACAGTACTTATGACCAACCATAGGAAAAAGAAAATTTCTTAAATTTTAAATACAACATCAGAATAATTTTTTTTTGTGAACTTCCGCTTTTTATATTTTTTTCAGAAAAACGTCAATAACTCGGAAATGCCATATCGAAATTAAAAACCAAAAAAAGGTTTAAGTTATAAAATACTATCCAAATTATAAAATGAAAAAATATACAGGGTGTTCCATTTAAAAAAATATTTGCTTTTGTTATAACGCAAAATTGGGACACCCTGTATATTTTAAAATAATTTTACGGCATAGAGATTTTTAATTCAATAAATTTTTATATGAAACATTTTTTTCTATCTCTTACGAGAAAGGCGCTAGGAAAGCTTGACGCACTGTTGCAGGACCCTGTATAGTTGTCTACTGAGATGTACATTAAAATATTCTGTATACAGAAAACCCACCACCACAGACACAATTATTTTGATTTTCTAAGTAAAATCTTAAGGTCTTCTAAAGTTACTTTTTTGTAAAATATTATTCTTTGTAGGAAGTAGATAGTGAATGAACTGCTTATTAATAACTACTTGGAAATGGAAAAATTATTGAAGAATGTGATTTATTTAGGTTTTTGGTTATTTTAATTTTGGCAATTCATAATTGTATAGTATCTATCAACCCTTGTATTTCTGCAGAGTTGTGTACTTCTAAAGGAGTGTTATTTGTTTGCAGGAGCGGATAAATTGATTGGGGTATTTTGAATGACAGTTGAATGATGATGGACAAGATAGAGCTTCTCAAGAATTGAGCAAACAATGATCGAGTAGATCAAGCGGCTTAAAAATATCTAGCTGATCGAAAAGATCAAGAGGAAATATTTTAAATCATGAAATTTCATCCATTTTTAGAATATAAAAACTGATCTTAGATTTGTTTAAATGTAGCAATCTCATTATATTATTTTTATCTAACATATAAATCCATAATACTATAGATATATGTTTTAACGTAAAACCTAATTTTTAATAATTAAATTTCATTTGTCCACACTATTCTTGAGAACATCTTCATGCCCAAGCAGTGTTTTTTCTTCGCTCTTATGCGAAGGCATAGATCTTTGAAACTATATTTTATTTACTACCTCTAAAAAAATACAAAATTTAAAAACGCTGCGACGAAAAACAACTTAGGAAAAGTATCAAATTTTGGGTATACATTAGAAGTGATCATGAATATTTATCTAATTTGATTTTGATTGCAGTTATCTGCATTATTACTTTTGAAATTAATCTATAGGTAAGAATTTAAGCTAAGCGAGTATTTATTTCTTCTTCCTTTACATATACGTTTATTGAAATAGTTAATACTTTATTTATCATACTCGTTAGTCAGAAAAAAGACTTTATTGGCATAAAAACTTCATCATATAAAAACCAACTTCTATTTTAATTGACATATCAAAACAATCTACACTACTTTCCTCTTTACCTCACTCTCCCACCCCAGTCTAGCCAAACTCTTTAAACCAGCTCCATCCTCTCTCTCATCCATTAAGCTACCTTACTGTTTCCCCACAACCACTCCTTACACACATCTTTACACTCTTCTCCCAAATGATTCCGTGCAAATTCTTAACCTTACAGACATATTCTCTCCGACTTTCGCCCTTACGTTTCTCACACACCCTTCTGCACCATTCCACCATTACTGCACCTATTCTTCTCCTTTCCAAAGAATACAATAATTTCCCTCGGTACAGTATCATACGCTGCTTTCAAATCCAGGAAAACAGCGTACATTTTGGGTTTTACATCCTTCTCCAGCCTATTCTTTACCACCGTCATGGCAAATTCGTATCCGGTACACATAATGGATGTTCCTATAATTTTCTATATTAAATATATCTCCTTTCCTTTGTAAAGTCTGATTCTCCTCTTCTCATTTGGTTCAGCAACTCTCCTTTTCGTCTTTTTTATTTCCTTTTACATTTTAGCCTTTAACCCAGTTCAGCAGCTTTTCCAGCCTTCACCTCATCAAACGCTTTTTTGTATTTCCTCCTCTGTAAACTCTTTAACCTCCTCAATCGAGGCACTACTACATATTTCCTCCTCTCACCTCTTATTAAAATACTCCATGTCTCAGTTTCATTTTTACATAATCTCATTTTCTTTCCCAGTCCTGCGCCTTCTTTTTCGCGCATATTTTGGCGTATCCTACCCAACCTCCACTCCGTTATTGTCTTTCTCACTTCCCTTTTTGCGTCATTATTGAACCAAGCGCATCTCTTCCTATCACTCTTTATACTTTTTTTCCGCATCCAACAATGATCTGTTCCTTCTCTTCCATTATTATTACTTAATTCTAGTTAATCTTCTCCAAGCCCTTTTCCAAATTCTTGATAGCACTAACACTATCTTCTAGCTTCTATAATTACTGTTCTTGTTCATTTTCCTTAATGTTTCACATCCGTATCTCCACCAATATTGGTAAATGGTCAGACCCTTAGACTCCTTCCATATCAATTCTTCTAATTTCTTTCCTGATGATTCTTGTTCTGCCACATACGTTTTCTTCCCTTCTCAATCACCTTCAATGCACCCGTTTCATATCTTCCATCCCTTTTCTATTAACCAGTGCCCTATCCTCCTACCCTCCTTGTTTGTAAATATATTCTGAGACATTATTACCTTTAATTCACTCTGACCATTCAGTCCTCTCCTGCGATAGTCAATAAATCATGCAATATCAACACATTATTTGTTGTGAGCAAATAAGGCAAATTAATATAGTTTTCTGACATACTAAAATAGATGTTATTACATATATTACTAATAAATACGCGGAAATATAATACAAAAAATTAATTAAAATAAACAATGGTTTTCGTTAAAAGTTACGTTACAAAAATAATTATAATTATAATTGTTTGCTCAAACAATAAAAAATTAAACAATTCGAAACAAATTTAATGAAATATCGATATATGTATCAACACACAAACAAAGAATATAAATTCTATCTATAAGAGAAATAGGAACTAAATGTTTTGTAAAATTTATAATGTGTTTACTAAATGTTAAAGACTTCTGACAATTTATTACACTACAAACATAAGCTACGTTTTAACGATTAAGTTTATATACAAGGTGAAGGTAAAGTGTATAAAATTTTATACGATATTCGTGGTATACTATATTATTAATACACTAGGCGATTACGGCAACTCGGCCTAACGGCCTCTCGGGACTCTTTTTCACGTACTTGTGGAAAAATATCTCTCATATCACAAACAACAAAAATGCAATTGCAGTATAAATCCGTAAATAATTAAACGTTAACTTTAACGTAGAGAAATTTATAAACAAGAAGTTATATAAATCAAATATATGCAATTCCGAGAATATTCATTTATAATCCGCTCATTATTGATCGCGTACTACATTTTATTTAATTAATATATTCCAATGATATTATAATACATACGTCGACATATTTTATTAATTAAATTGAAATACCGGGAATTTTCGAGTACTTTTTATTATTGATTAATGGCTGTTTCGAAGTCAATGGTGATTTGTTGTTAGGTGATGGCAGTATTTATGATTTATTTGATTTATTTGGGTTTCAATTTGTACGAGTTGCAAAAACAATATAGGAATTTTCTTCGGTCAATAAATAATTTTTATGTGCTCAGCGGCGATTATAAGGAAAACTCGAGCGTAATAAACGCACCCAATAGTAATTTTGCCTTGAATACGTGGCGTATCGACTGCGAACATATTATTGGGTGTGTAAACAGCACACTTAACTGCTACAAATAAAACATATAAAACAAAAGGCAACGTACGGCGAAATATTTAATGAAATTCAAACAATTAAAGAAGTCGTTTAGTTCGCCGTTTATTTTAGTTGAATTTTAGTGTTAGTAAACTTTATATTAGTGTTATACCATATATTTCTAACTAGACATTATTTTTAGATTAACTATAATTACTTACAGTTTTTCGTTAAATAAACCTTTATTTAAATTATATACTAAAATAATTCCTTCTTATTTCTACACTAAACGGTTATGCCATAATACGATGGATAGTACGAAAGTAGTATCCATAGCCACCGTGTGGAGCGTTGGCGAATTGAGTAGCCACCAACTGTGTGCTAACATCTTCTGTTGTATTTCATCTGTTTGTGTACAAAGTTACATCTCGCTGGTATTGACTATGCTATCTATATAATGTTCAATAAAATAAAGAATGCTGCTAAAGTTAGGATTATCATTATATTTCTCAACGCAAGAAATATGATAGTTAATTCAAAGATGTGTATGGAGTAAATGTTATAGATGAGTCGTCTGCTAGGTGCTGATGTCATAATTTCAGCTTAGGAAGAGAGAACACTCATGATCCGCGTTAGTCATTACGGACTTCAACCATCCATTTCAGACTTAGCACTTTTAAATTACCAACAAAATTTATTTATATTTTGGCAGGAAAGGAAGATTACGTATCTCAATTTATTGGAAGAATGTGAAGCTTGGATACAAAAACTCGTCACACGTTACCACAAATGTTTAAATTTGTGAGGTAGTTCTGTAGAGAAAGAGTGTAAATTATATTGTTTATGTTAATATTTTATATTCAGAATAATTGCTTTACTGTCAATAACTGGTATATACCAATTTTGAACAACATGTAGGCCATTTTTCCTTCCGGATCTCTTTATGATATCTTTTCCAGAATCCTAGAAGTTTGTGGATACCTGTATCTCCGAAGCCAAAATAAGATTTCAAATAATGTATTAAATTTAAGCTTCTGAAAATAATATTAGACTGAATGGCATAAGGCACGCTCTTAAAAATGCCAAATATAAGAGAATTTAAATTGTTCAAATTAGAATATACGAACAGTATATAGAAATTACTACGGTGGCCTCTTTTGCAATTGGCAATTATAATATAACTAATCAAATGCAATTTTTGAGCAGCCTACAAACTAATATATTGTTTTGTAGAAAACTTATAGTCCTACTATGAATTATTTTATTTTTCGTCAAAAATGTAATCCTGCACTTTCGCTACCAAAATAATGTAAGTTTTTAGTATATTGTTGTTAGTTTTATAATGATTACCAAGAACTTATTAGCTTTCTAGTTAAAGTGCAAAACTAAAGTTCTAATGTATTAATCCATATTTTATAAAACTATTTGCCTTTAATAATTCCATAGGTTTCAAAATAAATAATAAATACAAAACCCATGCACAAACCCAAAGTATCCATATACATCTTTATTTGGCATACTCTAGTATAAAACATAACATCAAAATATACAAAACCATCATAATAACACTTTCCAACAAAACAAAACAACTCTCTTCTAGCCTCCTTGTCCCCTCTTCCTTCCTCTTTCCCGTCGTAATCTAGTCAGAATCTTTACACTAGCCGCACCCTCTCTTATTCATTCTTTCACACTTCTACATCCATCCACCCAACTCTCAATTACTCCCTTACATTCCTTTGCCAGATGGTTCCACGCATCCTTTCCTTCCTCACACAGCACACATTTCCCGTATCCCTCGCCTATTCACTTCATCCTCCCTCTCTCCTCCGTTCTGCATCTCGCCCTCGCCAAGGTCACTCTTTCCTCCCTTCTGAAACGGTTATCCTTCAGGTACATTGGCCTCCACCCATGTACCTGCCACTCCCCATACTCCTCATTGTACGTACTCTCTTCCACACACCCTTGTCTCTCCTATCTCTCCACATCTTTCGCCCTTTCGATTCTGACAGTCCCACCCTCTCATACATTCTCTTCCTTTCCAGTGTTCATTCACCCATCCCTCCTTTTCATACCTCTTTCACTAATCTCCTCTCGTCTAATTCCCCCAGTTTTGCTTCATACGCGGCTACTCTCCTTATGGTTTCACTCTACATGCTCTTCCTAAATATTCTTTAAATAATTAGTTATGTCTTTGTGTTATATTATAAATAATTACATTAATTCAAAAGAAAAATTGCAAAACTGCTTAATATTTAGAAATAATTTTCGGATTTAACTTTCTATAATCTCTATCATCACAGCCTCATATGTAACGTATCTCTATAAAAATCATCCATTTAGCAATACTAAATTTAAAATAAAAAGGTAAATTTATTATATGTAATATGTTTAACCTTGCAGTTTCATATTGTATAGGAATAACTTTACCTTTTATATTTAAAAATCTAGTTTGCTATTACATGCTAGTGAAATACCAACTTCAGTTAAATCTTATGTTAAATATAAAGTCATATCTCTAAATTAAGTATTTGTTGAGTGATGTGAACCAACAGAATATGGTGCTTTCTATATAAAATCAATATCGGAATAAGGCAAATAGGGAAAAGTCAGTTGACTGGCTTTTAGTTGTAGTTTCTTAATATCTGTCTCCTTTCTAGAAAAGCAAAATAAAAGGCGATGATGGTGATTTTAGTGTTAAGGGATTTTTTGTTTTATTTTTTGTTCTGTTTTTAAAAAAAGACCAAGGAGTATTGGAAATTTAGCTAATTGCATAGAAAATGCAAATGGAAATTAAATATGCTTGTTTTTATTTATCTAATCCTTCAATTTAAAAACTTAATAAAATAAAATACCTTTGAGGCTGAAAGACCATCGGTCGATAGCCGATGAGCAGAAAAAGTGAACCAATGTCTTAAATTTATTTTATCCATGTATTGTATTGTATTTTTTTTCTGTAAATAAAGATGTTTAGTAGTAGTAAAATACTTTTTTTTATGAGTTATATAGATTTATTATTGAAAATATTTCTAGAACTGTTTCACCACATATTGGCTACATGAAGCACATGAACAATGTAATTACCTTGCAATAGTTCCAAATGTTATATTTAGATAAATTAGGTATAATACTTTCACTCATCTCTCGCAGCTCTCTGAAAGATTTAGACCACAACGTCGTCTGCATAGGCCAAGCTTTACACTTTGGACTTTCTTAGCACTACCCCTCCAGCTTGATCTAGTTCTAAGATTCTCTTCATATAGATTGAACAGTAGAGGACTAAGGGCGCAACCTTGTCTTAGGCCCTACTTCACCCGAAACCGTCCAGATGCTTTCTCTCTCACTTTCACACTGCACCACATTTGTCGGTACATTTCTTTTAACCAGGTTACTAAACACTTTGACACACCCTCTTTTTGCAAGCATTCTACTAACTTTCTTCTATCTACTGAGTTATACCCCGCCTTAATGTCCACAAGCAAAGCACACACATTCGTTTTTCAATCACCCACTTCAGTGTAGAGATTTGATCGGTTGTTACCTTCCCTTTTCTGTAGCCCACTTGTGTTTCGGGTAGCCATGAGTTTACTTCTGTATCATAAACCAATATTTCTTTTACCCTGGACATTACGACCTTATAAATTAAATCCATGCATGTTATAGCCCTGTAGCTTTCTGACTGGCTGACTTCTCCTTCTTTATAAATGGGTATAATATAACCCTCAGGCAATTTTCTCGGATACTGATCTTCGAGTCTCTATATTCGGTTTATCACTTCTAACATTTTCTGTTGTGCTTTGTTTCCGCACTACATACAAGCATCTGCTTTAATTCCCTCTGCCCCAGCCATATTTCCACTCTTCATGGTTATAAGTGCCTTGTCTAACTCTTCTATGGTGAATTCTTCTCCTTCCCTGACGACATACTCCTCTATTGTCTCTACTCTCTACTGAATCCTCTTCTAACAACCCCAATAGTCCTTCAAAATATTTTTTCCACCTGTCCATTTCGATGATTTGTTCGGATTTTTTAGCATGTTTTGACCTTTCCTGTATGTAGCTCCAAAGCTCTCCTTCACTACTTAGACTTTTCACTTTGCTTAGTTCTTCTTGTATCCACTTCTTCTTATTATCCTTGAATATCGTGTCAAAAGAAACTTCCATATCTTTTATTATATTCTCCAATCCCATACTGCTTTCCTCCCTTTCTTCTTTGCCCTCCTGCACCCATCGTCAAACCAGTCTGCACTCGTAAATGTCATTGTCTTCTGTGTCCTCTTTGTTATTACACTTGTGATTATTTTCTTAAATTTACCTATCGTCTCCACCCCTAGCTAGCTTTGTTTTTGTGTATAAGTCCCTATTGCCATTAGAGACCAGCACCATACTGCCACTTTTGTATTCTCCTTCCTCCCTTTATGCTGAATTTTGCAGTTATTGGCATGTGGTCGTAGTTCATTCTATTTTCCACAATGAATTCCTCTTCCTCTGTTCCACAAGTAGACTATATACTTGATTTATTTCTTAGTCCTATGTAAATAAACTCTTCATATCAATCCCCATCAGCGCTACCATTTCACTAATCTATTTCTAGCCTTTTCGCCCATTCAATAAACCTTGTTTTTTGAATTTTGGAGGCGTTCACTTCGTAGTACATTTTTAATGAATAACAGAAAAACGTTTAACTTTTTTATACTACTTTTTACTTTCCCTATATACGAAGTATATAGGGGAAGTATTGTGATCGTGATTTTTTTTTGAAATTTTTTTTTTGCGGAAATATCCGTTTTGAGGTCCCCTGAGTCCATTAAACTAATTTCTGGAAAAAAAAAATTTGTGTCTGTGTGTGTGTGTGTCTGTCTGTCTGTCTGTCTGTCTGTCTGTCTGTCTGTCTGTCTGTCTGTCTGTCTGTCTGTCTGTCCGTGGGTGCTGTATCTCAAAAACGAACGATCCGATCGAGATGAAACTTTAAACTTAAGGTTTGATCGTTAAAAACTGGAACTGAAAAGCTTTTGGTAAACATTCATAAACCGGAAGTGGGTGTTTACTCGAAGCGTTTTTTGTTTTTTTCCGATATTTTTTTTAATATGAAAAATATTACAAAACTTTTCAAACAAAAGTTAAAGAGAATGAGAAACTGAACAAGTTTTATTTGAACATGTTTTTCATAAAATTCTTAACTTTCGAGAAAAAAAATAAAAATTGAAATTTTTGACATTTTTTGCCAATTGCTAATAAACTATTGAAGCAACATGAAAGTTATATAACAAATAATTGTAGAGAATTCAAAAGTGCACAAATTATTAAGAATAAGATTTTTACGTAAACCTCATAGTTTTCGAGAAAAATATAGGGAAAGTACTATGATGGCCACATCACCAATTTTTATTTGTATATTATTATTAACTTAGTTTGATAATGATTACTGTGTAATTCGAAACTAGTCACAAAGTGTTGTATAAAAATAAAAAGTAGTATAAAAAAGTTAAACGTTTTTCTGTTAAACCTTGTTTGTTGAATGTTGTATATTTAGAATTTCTTTCCCTTATACCTTCGCCATTTTCTCCTATGCTCTTGGTACCTATTGTCCCTATTATCGCATTTCAATCCCCCTACAATCACATTACTAGTGCCTTCGATGTATTCCAGCTCTTTACTAATTACTGCCATGATTGCCTTCTTTTTTTGTCTATGATTACGTCAATGTTCTCCACCTTCGACCTTGTTTACTAAATGTTCTTCACATTATCCCTTCTTCTTCCAGGTTACTAACTTCTTCCATTTCCTCGAAAATTTTTTACCTCTGTAATTATCCCTCCCTTTTGCTCTGCCTATAATGATCACTCTTGTCGCTTCAACACTTTTTCAACTAAAGCCTTTTGATGCTTCCACCCACGATTTAACCATTCCTACCATATTCTTGTCTTTAACCCAACTATTTAATTCATCATATCCCCCCTTCTTTCCCTTACTTCTTTTGTTATTTAACCGTTTTTTGGTTATGCCGGTACTTGTACCAATTGACCCTTTAATACGTTTCATAGTTACCACTCGTTCCCTATCTGTACCTTTTGATATACCACTCGAGCTACTTTGCCATTAAATCTTTCCTCTCTAGCTCTACTGTTTATGACTCTTTGTATCTCTCTTTCCTTCACTGTTAGGTCATCATAAATGTATACTATGTTTTTTTTTGGCAACTAGACTGCTCTTTTCCATCATTAATTTACGTTTTTCGTCTGTATTGTCACAATTTACCAAAAAAAAAACACAGAAAATAACTTCTTGCTAAAATTCTATTGTGGCCAGCAATTCACTCGTGAATTTCTTTACCTCGTCTCCTGTAACACCTTCCTCTTCCACCCCACTTATAATCACATTATTTCTTCTTACCTCATTTTATCTTGTTTCTACCGCCTTTTGCCCACTCTTCCCAGGAGTTCGTTTTCTTTTCCTCCTGTTTCTTTTCTACTTTCAATGAGTAGGAATGAAGTGTTAGTAGGCAAGCCCATGTAATGCTTATGGCTCATATAAAAAGGCTAAGAGACTCTCCTAAAGAGTCAACAAAATAATTAAATAAAAGCATAATATATAAAGATACTTGCTCAAAATAATCTCGTGAAGGAAGGGTTTAAGTAAGAAAACTTAATTAGTGATTGTGAACTTCATCCTTGCTATTTCGCCCAACATTTGTTGGATGTCTTTTTAAATTAATTTGTTATATATGTTATTTTTAAGAGAAGACACTAAGAAACAATAAATGCTCTAGCGTACTATAAGAATAGCATTATTGGCGAATCAGGATCTGCCGAACTTAATGAAGAAACGCATTATGGTTGATTAGAAGGTAAGCCTACAATATACGAGAAAAGACAATTACCTAAAAATAACCTAAAATTATGTTGGTAAATTCAAAAGATTAGCAATAATAAAGTTTATTTGATCTGATACCAAACAAGTGAATGTGTCCAATTGAAATTTAAATATGCATGTGATGTATTTAATATGGCATATGTTCCAGTACTATTTAGACGGGGCTTTGTTTAGAGCACCAAAAACAACATAAGAAAAGCTTAAAATTATTTGAGATGTATTTAAGGGGAAAGAAAATTATTTTATGTTTTAGCATACAGACATGATTGCAAGTACCAATTTTTTAGAATAGAAATATTAACAGTGCCGTGCTATTTTATAATGTAATATCTTTTGCACATTAAGAAAAACATAATGGTACATACATTTAATAATGGTACCCACTACTATAAGACTTGCGCAGTGGACGATTTAAGTTTCAAAACAGAGGCGCGATAATTGAAAACTTGTAATGAAAACCGTACTAAGTGCCAGAAAATCAAAATTAGTTGTATGCCTAAAAAGTATGTTGTGTGTCAAGGCTAACAACCTGTAAAAAGACTAAAATAGATGGCGGATGTGTCAACTTCAGCGGTTCGAATAAAGAAAGCCGTGCTAAATGCCAGACGTATTATAACCTCATTATTATTTCTCGTTTAACGAGAAAAGGTTGGGTGTTTTAACTAAATTGCTGAATACATGAAAGCTGACAACGCTGAACCATTTAGTTAATCCTCTAAGAGGAAAAGAAAATATGGAAAAGGAAGCAATAAAACTCTCAATAAACTGAGAAGAAGCCAAGGAAAAGAATATGTGGGAGACTAAAACAAAGTAGTGCCATCTAAAGAAGAACCAGCAGCAACAGTAAGTAAATATCAATGCAAAAACATTACAAAAACTGCAGCTCTTTCACCAATTTTATAAGTGGCAAGACAATGTTTATTAACATATTTGTACTCATTTCTAATAAAATAACACAAAATTTATAATATAAAATATGTAAATACACTCAAAATTTCAGTCGAAAGGAGTACGGGCGGAGTTTTCTTCACCAAAAGATCTTCCACTCAATCAAATGTAAAACAAAATTAATATTTAATGGGACTTTTAAATGTGTGCCCGGTAAAAAGACGACGTCATCGTAGTTATGAGAATCCAGATGCAAGCAGAAGGCAAGCGATTGTTTATTTAACCGTACCTGATGGAGCTGGGAAAGTCGTGCAAATCTGCAAACACAATTTTTTACAAATTTTTGGAATCAGCCGAAGACGTGTTGAAACTCTCGTGAAAGCAAAAAAAGCGGGCCAAGTTACTTATGTCAAAAGAAGGGGCAACAAAACTCAACATAAGAAATACTCAATCCAAGATGAAAATTTAGTGGTAGCACATATTTCCCGGTTTCCCAGAGAGGAAAGTCACCATGGAAGGATGAAGAGTAGCAAAGAATATTTGAGCCAAGATTTAGACATTAATCGATTGTATCTCGCTTTCAAAGACATTTATCCGAATTCTGATATAACCTACCGTTTCTTTTAATAAAAAAAATTCCAAAGTGATATGTGCCAAACGTGTGATCTATTGAACATGGAACACAAATCCAATCCTAATGACAAAGATGCAAAGAAGAAACTTAAACTTCATCATAGGAAAGCTGAGAAGGCGATGAAAATAATGAAGAAAGATCATGCCCAATCCCAACTTATCCTAAGTGACATATGTACCATTTTTATGGACCTTCAACAAGTACTTTCCCTACCAGCCCTTACACACAGCCAAATGTATTATTCACGCCAACTTGTTTGCTATAATTTTAGCGTCCATATTGCTGATACCAATGAAGGGCACATGCATTTATGGCACGAGGGAATATCTGGGAGAGGGGGTAACGAAATTGCATCATGCATTTGGAAAGCAGTTACAAGTGGAATAACAAGAAAGGAAAAATTAAACATATGGAGTCATAACTGTGCTGAAAAGAACAAAAATAAAATGATGCTATTTTTATGTATATTCATGGTAACAAAAGGATATGTTCAAGAAGTTAACCAGTAGTTCTTGGTCTCTGGACATTCGTTTTTAAGTTGCGATCGAGATTTCGCACAAATTGAAAAACGAAAACGATTAGAAAAATGCGAAGTCCCTCTAGATTTAGTCCACTTAATGACATCGGCAACCCCAAACAATCCATTTATTGTAACTTAATGCAGCTTGAGGATTTTAAAGATTTTAAAGCTGCTAATGATTCAACACTGAATACCGTCAAGCTTCAGATTTCAAAAGCTGCGTGGATTCAGATTTCCACAGCACATCCTGGATCAGTAAAAATCAAACAAACTTTAAACGAAATGGAGTCTTGGAAATCTGTTAATGTTTTTAAGAAAAACATCAATTTGCAAAACATTAAAAACATGAATGTACTACAGCTTGACTGTGCAACTTGTATTAAGGCCGAGAAGAAAGAAAACATTTAAGCAATAATCCCTTTCATGAAGGAAGATAATCGAGAATTCTATAGAAACTTATTAGCCTAGGCTGCTAAATTTTGGTATTTGCTAGTATTATGTTATTAGCTATTATGCTATTATATTATAAAATGTATATATACTTATGTATAATATTTTTCAATAAAAGTAGTATACTCGTAGATGTGGCACATTGCGCCTCTGAAACTATTTTCGAACTAAACTCATTTTTCATGAAACATTATTGGCACTTAACACGTTTTTTTCTAAATGTCAGCGTAATAATTTTTTATGCAATTCGAAGTACATTAACCAAAAATGTGTTGCCACAGCTAGAAATAATATATTACGTCACTAATACTACAAAATTTTGCAGACTATTTGGTCGCAAGTGCACGTCACTTGCGGAAAAAATCATTTATCTCAAAGTTATAAGTTATGCACGGTTTTCATTACAAGTCTTCAATTGTACTTAAAATGTTTAAATGATTTATCTGACATCGTTGTTAAACATTTAAATATTAAAACAGCTGATGCAAAGTTACTAACAAAACCATTCATTTTTAAACTATCTGCAGTACACGTCAGTTTACTAAGAGCTATTTATTACGACTTTTTAATGCCCAGAGTCCCTTTGTCTCACCTTAAGACCGTAAAAAATTTTATCTTTCAGTCCATTACCAGAGATAGCATCCGTTTTCGTTAGCAAAATTGCAATAAATTTTTTGTGTAAGCCGCACAATCTTTCGCGTCCTCCTCCAGGAAATGAAAATACGACCGTGTGCCCGGCGCCGCCGCCACAACTGTAAACTGATATCTTCGGCCGGGAGGAAATAATTTCGCACGTACGGCAACAATTAATTTCTAACGGACGTCCACCAGGGATAGCAAAAAGATGGCTGGATCCCCTTCCGCGCGCTTTTGTCATATTTATCTGTGCCGAAGCGCAGAGATATTTGCTCTCCCCCGGGCGTGTTTGAACATGCTGCCACACTTCTTATAAATTTCCATTATCTGCTCTCCTCTCGGTATATGTGCCTGCTATAACCGGAGAGCGAAACGACTACTTTAATTGTTTGAATTTCATTTAATATCTCGACTCACGCTAGCTTTTGTTTTATTTGTTTTATTTACAGATGTTAACGGAACTGTTTACACGCCAATAACATGTTTCGGCCTTGTCGTATTTAACTCGATTTATTATTTATTAATAAATGTTTGCTTAGTGGCATAAATAAACTTAATCTTTTACTCTCGATTGTTCATGCTACACAAGTTTTATTTAGTAACGTTGAATTTATCTTATTTTTATTACAAACAATATAACTTTTGATTGCATCGTAAAAGTATATTAAAACAATATCCATTCTATTATTATAACATGTTATATAAATTTAATTCAAACTCATGAAAATGTAATAATTTTAGACCGAAAATACACGAAATACTTTGGGCTTTGTTGTACATATACAACATCTTTATTAACAAACAAATATACAAATAAACTAAATATAATACATGTATGATACAATTGATGTTAGTAAGTTAGTTTGTTTGTTAAATGGCTATCGACCAGCTTTGTTGTATTAAAACGCTATTATCTTTTCAATAACCGTAGTCTTTATGAAATATAACTATTTGTATAACAATAATGATAATATATCACATTATAATGCAAAATTATGTATAAATTTCACATTAGTGGTTCACAATGTGTACATAGTTTATTCTATATCATATTTAGAGTGCACTAAATTGCTAGACTGGCTATGTTTAAATCATTAGAGGTTATAAAATTTAATTAAATAATTATACTATAAATAATACGTAGTAACTGATGCAATCAACATTATGTTTTAAACTGCAGTTTGAAAATATCTTAATAAATATTATGCATAAACATCAATAAGAACAAAAATAACAATTGCGTTGTTATATCTACTTATTTTTAATAAAGCGCTTTTCTACTTAATTAACAATATTATAGTAAATATATTGTAGGCTATAATTAAATTTGTTCTCAAATAATCATCAGTAATTGAATATTCTTTATAGCATTCAAGATGTACCACAAAGTAAAGGCACCCAAAATTAAACATTGAATTAAAATAAATTTAAGGTAAAAATTGAATAAATATATGTCGCGCTCTGTGTTTAAATTTAAATCATTAGTAATAATAACGCCAAACTGCATATAAAACTTTATTTTTACAAATATAGTAATTGCTAATATATAATATACAGTAAAAATCATGAAATTCAAACCATGTAGAGATTAAAGGCAAAGCCTCATATTAAATACACCCGTAATATCCCCAGTAATCCCAGTAATTTGCAATGTAATACAAATGTATGAACTAAGCTTCAATGGGAAGTTGGAACAAATTTTATTTTATAATATCCTTTAATCCATCTGTAAATCATCTAGATGACTTTACATGCAAATTTAGCTGTTTGTAACAGAGAGCTGTACTGCCTACAATTTTTCATATATTACAATAATTATCATAAATACTAGAAATATACAATTTATATATATCCGTCATTTTATTTTAAATAAACTATTTTTACTAATAATTTCATAAATTAGACCCATTAGTGTTATATAATCAGTTTACCTAATTTAAGTGTGAATTAATAAATACGAACGACATAGTTTTTAATATTTATGCAACAACCAACACTCTTTCCCTATTTTTCTACATGAACCTAACAAATCTAGGTATTTTTCCTAATGGAAGATAGGTTTTACAACGGAATGGTTATAGATGTTTACCGCCAGCTCAGTTAGTATACTAACTATCACGTCTTCGATTTAATTATCTGTTTGTATCGGTTTTGTTAAAAAAAATCATATTTGACATTTTTACGGTTAAGTTTGGACTATAAGCTTGATGGTGAGGACATTGATATTTAAACTCCTCCGGTGATGTTTACGTCCTTGTTTACGGGTTTGTTTGTTTATGTTTCAAAGTGATCTGTTTTCCTTTTTTAGCGATGGTTTTTGGAAACCAAGTAAAGGGGTGAAGTCTATTAGCCCAAAGGTAGGTGGTGCTCTGCCAACGAAGATAATTGGGTGCATAAAATCTTATCTGCTCGGAGATGCCCATTGAAATTAATTAATTTAAAAAAATGAATCAAAGTTGTGAACAATAATAGCAAATATTCCAATAATTCGAATATTGTAAACTCACAAAGCTTTATTGTTGGACGCAAAATACGATACATTCTTGTCGTTTTAATTATTGCTGACCACACAACACCACTACTTCCAGGATGAATTATCTCAATGCGTCACATACACACCATTGACTAGGAGGTGCATTATACTGGTAGATTAGAACAAGCTGCCCAACTTTCAATGGCTGACCTTTCGACTGCTTCCATTTTCGACGATTCTGCAACTCTTGTAAATACTCTTTGTTCCATTTGGCCCAAAAATGATATTGGATGCGCTGCACCAGCTGCCATTGTGAGAGTGGGCCTATATTCATTTCTTCCAAATTTGGTTCCAGAAGAGCCCTTAAATTGCCTCCAAGTAGGAAGTGGCCGGGTGTGAGGACGGATAAATTATTTGGGTATTTGAACAAAGGACAAAAAGGCTTGAAATTTAGTATGGCTTCAATCTGAACTGATTATGTCCAGAACTCTTCGTACGTTAAACTTGCATTGGTACCTGTTTGCGCAAAAAATTGTAGTAGTATATTTGTTTAATTTCGTTATTAGCCCCCAGAAAAGTAGTTCCGTTATCGCAATAAAGGTCTGTTATCACACCTCAACTAGAAATGAATCTTCGGAACGCTGCCAAAAATGAGTCTGTTGTTAAATCACTCACAATTTCGAGATCCACTGCCTTTGTTGACATACAAATATAAAGAGCAATATACACCTTAACTAATTTTGTCTTACCTGCTCTGCACGAGACTCTGGCACCTTGCCCATAATTGGTTCTGACGATCTAGGAATCAATTTTAAACATATGACACATTCGCGAATAATGCGCATTACAGTATTTCTGCCTGATATTTGACAATATATTGTGTGAATGCCTTTGAACCTACACTCATATCTACGTAAGTTTGCGTGGAACTACTACTCTAACCTATTCCGGAAATGGTTTGGTTATTGTTATTAGATTGCAATTTTAATGTTTTAACAACCTTTTCTGTTATTAGATTTACTGGCGAGTCAGAATCCAATAAGGCTCTAACTTCATATTTTTTACGACTATTGTCAGTAACTTTAATTACGCACATAGATCACAAAACTGTTTCATTGCTCGCGTTATTGATATGTAGACTACTATTTTTTGTTTTTGCTGCGTCCCTTTTAAGGGAACCTCGTGCAGGTAAGGCCATGGTATTCAAAAGTTACTGCAAAACCGGTAGTGAGGGTGTCTTCGAACACACCGCAAAAAACTGACGAGACTATAGGGCAACCTTCACCTCTGAAGATGACTGACAGCTCTGTTAACCCTCCTGTTTTAAGTACCTCTTCCATAGTTCAAAATTCACGGAAAAGGATTAGCGGAACTGAAGCTAAAAAAAAGAGGAAAGCACGCCTTGTGATGCAGGCAGGCCAAATACCGGGGCCCTTCCACTAGCATCGTAGATAAAGCCTTGCAGAGAACGATCACATCTTCGAGAGCTGAATGTTCAGTTAAAAATAAATAAAGGAACAGATCCCACGACACTGCTAACATGTCTCTTAGGTGGAACCCTAATAAAAGGGTAAGTAGAGGTATTAATCCATCAACCTCAAGACCTAGCTACAAATACAAAATTCAAGTGGCAATAATTGACTGCCAAAACTTTCTGGTTAAGATCTTGAATGGTGCTCTCACCTCCGAATTGGTTAGAGCCATATCTGACGCTGTTAGCCCCATCTTCGATTGATGGCTGAACTCCGGAGAGATCTTCAGGATAAGAAAACCTGTGCGAATCAATCATTCCTAGACTGATTTCCGAAGGCAAAAACTATCCTCTCTATGGACATGGATAAAACTAACAATGATCAAAATTGACCATCTGCTGAGGCTGACGAAGAACACCTTTAGTTGCTCGGTCAATCACTTAATATAGAGCAAATAATTAAGCTCCTGGCAGATCAGTATCGAGAGCTTGCGATAGATCAGTGGTCTGTCTTCCACATCGAAGAAAAACCCCAGGACAATTTGATCGTGATGGGAGTTCCAAACGGAGAAATCACTCCAAGGAAGATTATGACAGCCCAGAAGAACTTCGCCATGAGACCACTCCAATGAACAATTATCTAGCCTAAATGGTAAGTGCTTTATACTCTTATATTCTAACAAATCACCAACCCTAAAATATAGTAACCATTAACACATCTTTTGAATTTATGTATTACAAGTGAAAAAAATAAAATAAATATAATTCAAATAAACTTACAATATTGCAAGGAGTCGGTTCAAACACTAAACCACAACTTCCAAAGCAATGATAAACCTAGTTCTAATCCAAGAACCCTATGTAGTGGCAAACAGGATATGTAGACTATGTAATTTAAGAGGCACAAAATCAAATACTTGATTCTAGAGGCTTTCACTTTGTGATACATATTTATAACTTTAAATAAGATAAAATAAACTTTGTTTATATCACACACTTTATTATTCTTAGTGACTATAGTTTCGACACAATTTAGCTGGTCATTATCAAACGAATCAACTGAACCAAGTAATTGGTTTGATTCATAGCTAAATTGTATCGTATAACTATAGTCACTAAGAATAATAAAGTGTGTATGTAAAGAAAGTTTATTTTATCTTATTTAAAGTTACACAATCAAGTGGCCTATATGAAGAGCATATTTATGCCACAATATTCCACAGCAGATCTCACGGTAGCCACAATAAGGTTTTCTAGTCTCCGCATATCTACCCTATGATGCAACCAAACTACCTCACATGAACTGGAGGTTGTGATCAGATCCTGTGAAATCAACATCAGTCTCATTTTGGGCTGTGATATAATTACACATACTCAATAGAGGATCTGAACCATCATTTCTTAGCTCAAGAAAACAAGAAGTGATTGATGCTATCGACAGATACTGTGAAATCAAGATCAGTCTCATTTTGGGCTATGATTCAATCGACGGAAGTTTTGGTTAGATTACAAATGGATATGTCACAAATTAAGTAGTAAACTGCCCGAAGAGAAAACGTTGAAAAATCTAAGGAAAACCTCTAAGGAACCATTGACAAAATTCCTATTAGAACGATTACAAGATGTTGAGAACTGTATGCCAAGGAGAAAAGCTCTCTTTTTATGAAAAGTCATGCCTACTTAACTCGGGTAGAGGGAAATCCTTTGGTGGAATAAGGAACTCAACCAGTTAAATATGCAAACAAGAAAAGCGTATAACCAACCGAAGACTTTGTTTAGGGCCAACTTAGGTTTTAGAAATGTCTCCCAAAAAGTCAATGTGGCGTTTATATCTAAACCAGGCAAGGAAAACTACAGCCATGCCAAATCTATAAAAATCTTTACGATCTGTATATCAGGGATTATATTCTAAAAACGAATCATCCTAATCCAAATCAACACGCGTACATATCAGGACGCTCTACCGAATCAGCACTCCACTGTGTGTTTACCTTTATTGAGGATGCGTTGGTAAATAAAATCTTGGTATTTGGCCTATTTACCAACAGAGAAAGTGATTTTGAAAAACCTCTTTCAACAGCATAGGACAAGCTCTCTCAATGCTCGGCACTCTAGTCGCACTGTTCACTAACAAAGAGATATAAGACTAGAGTATATTCAACACCACTTTAACTCTGGCTTCATAGGTACAGTATCTAGAGGTTATCCTATATCCTAAACTCAACTGAAGTAATCATCTGCAAATCAAGGTACAGAATGCGAGCATGATGTTCTGGCAGTATCGGAGAATTGTTAGGAGTTCATGGGGATTATCACCCAGAATCACCTGTTGTTTACTGCCGTTTTAAGATCGACCCTAATATAAGCAGCGGTTACATCGACTTTAGCAATTAAGACTTTATTGTCTTTTTCCTCCCCTGAATTTTTATATACAAGAGATAACCCTAAGTACGGCACGAAGACTAATAGTTTAATGGCCAAAATCCCTGTCTGATATAGTAACTATACACTTTCAGTTAAATTAACACGTCTATATACGAGGAATCGCTGTGCGACTGTCTTGGTCTGGTAACATTTAAAAAAATCCTGCTGGACACATCATGACCAAACCCTACCGACCCGGAGGCCTATTTCCCAGCAGAATCCTTAATTTTATCAAAGGAGTAGGGTGGGTGGAAAGGTAGTCCTTCCATCACTGGAGATGTATAATGGGCCCAATTAGGGGCCTGCATACTGTTATTTCGTCGCCTCCCATTTATCCGTATCCGTAACCATAAGGGTTCATTAAATAAGATTATCTTAGGTAGCCGATAACGTTGAGGTTATATAGGGTGAGTTTTTTTCGATGTTCTCTATGGGGATCTCGGAAACTATAAGAGATAGAGAAACGGTTAAATGGAGAAAGAAGTGTAGATTTACGAGAAGAATAAAATTCCACTTTCAAAGTTTTCAAAAAAGTCAAGGGTAACTAGATATTTTGAAAAAAGTAAAAAGTGTCAATTTTTTCAAATCAATATATCTCAGTTATTATAACAGATAGAAAAAAACTGCAAGGGACAAAGTATTAGATAATTTTATGCAGATTAATAAAAAATAATCATTACATTACATTTTTTTAAATGGAAACCATAGTTGGCTGTGACCTCATTCAAAAGGTAATTTTTTTCTCTTTATTCTAATATGGCATACGACATAGTTATTTCTAAAAATGAGTGAGTTATAGTCATTTTAAATTTTATTATAAATAAAAAATGGTAGCCATGAAAAAAATGAAAATAAAACAATTGCAGTTGTTTATAATATTAGCAATATTGTAATTATTAGTTTTACAGAGATAAATCAAAATGAAACAACTGCATAAAGTAACTCTGTAATTATCAATATATCAATGGGAGAGAAATTTTAATATTAAAAAAATATGGTCAAAGAGTCCACTATTAATACTATTATGACATAAATTATATCTTTTTAAAATTGAATTTATCGCTTTTTGACTATTCTCATGTAAATTGAATTAAATGTTTCAATAACAACTAGTTCATGATCCTCCACAGATTGATATGATTTTTCATATACTTTGTTTTTTACATAACCCCACAGAAAAAAATCTAAAACGCGCAGATCGGGAGATCTAGGTGGCCCTGGGATTGGTTTATTTCTTCCCACTTATGAGTTAGGAAAAGCATCATTTAAATAATTTGTAAAGATAACATGTTATTAGGTAGAGCACCGTCATATTGGAACCATTTTAATCTTGCTTGTAATGATAAATTTAAACAATCGAGCGTATCTTCAAATGTTTTCTGAAGAAAATGAAAGTAATCAGTTTCACTTAGTGAGCTTTCAAAAATATATGGACCGAGAATTATTAATCCAAACACACCATGGATTAAACCCAAATTTAATTTGTAGTTTTCTCTGTGAAACTTCTCGTGGATTCTCTTAAGTTCATCTATGTTCATTGTGGCGATTAAAAATACCACAATTAGTGAATCGCGATTTATCTGTTCATAATATTTTTGTAAGAAACGTATTAGTCTCTTGACAAATGGGTTTATACCACATACAGAAGGCCATTTGATAATTACAAAATTTTATTCTTATACTGGTTTTTCAGTTTTATTTAACTTTGTAGAACTAATAATTACAATATTGGTATTATTATAAACAACTGCAATTGTTTTACTTTCATCTTTTTCGTGGCTACCCATTTTTTATTTATAATAAAATTTAAAATGACTATAACTCACTTATTTTTAGAAATAGCTATGTCGTATGTCATATTGGATTAAAGAGAAAAAAATACCTTTTGAATGAGGCCATAGCCAACTATGGTTTCCATTTAAAAAATGTAAGTTTGCATCATATCTCGGAAAATAATGGCGATAAAAATTTTCTGATTATTTTTTATTAATCTACATAAAATTATCTAAAACTTTGTACTTTACAGATTTTTTTCTATCTGTTATAATAACCGAGATATATTGATTTGAAAAAATTGACACTTTTTACTTTTTTCAAAATATCTAGTTACCCTTGACTTTTTTGAAAACTTTGAAATTGGAATTTTATTCGTCTCGTTAATCTATACTTCTTTCCCCATTTAACCGTTTCTCTATCTCTTATAGTTTCCGAGATCCCCATAGAGAACATCGAAAAAAACTCACCCTGTATTATGAAATGTGTTCATTCAACCAAGCTGGTTATTTATCAGAAGTTAATCCACCCGTATGTAAAAATGCGTGAGGTTATTACTTTATTGTATGATCGAAGTTTTATTTTTACGTGCAAATTAAGGAGATTTTTGTTACTTGTCTCTGTCATAATATAATATTTTAGAAGAAGTTTCGGGCATACTTACTTATTCTTCTTTAACTTTTATTGTTTATATATTACATTTATTAGTTATACAGAATAAATAATTGTCTACTTTAAATTGAAACCGAATTCATCACAAGCAAATATAAATAAGGAAGTGTAAATATTAAATAATGCAAAGCTAAAGGAAATCATCAGTAATCCGGGTTGAAAACGTTAAGCCAATATAATATAATCGAACTACTTTACGCTCGATTTGCATGATTGCCGCTCGGCGCTTTGTTTCCTTAAAGCCCCTCATACCGCCCTCGCATACCCTTCGCAGTCCCGTTCTTCCGCGGTTCCGCCAATTCGCAAATACGAAATAACACCCCCTCGCAGTGCGCTACCGCCATCAAATTCATCCCGATAAATATTTATTACGATCCGACTCAGACGCTGAACATCTTTCACGGACGAGGAAGTGCGGTGGTGTCGGCGGGGTTGAGGGGGGAAAGGTTAGGTTTTATCAAAACGCTCGCGAGTTTTCCGTTCGATTTTTCCAATATGGAAAATCCAGTCGTGCACGTCATGTACGCTTCACCCCCGGCTCACTTTGTTTTGACAGGATCCGGCCGCCCGATAAGAAGATAGATGACTTATTTCGGATGCCATGCATCATTCCGATTCCGATTTCGGACGAATGAAAGAATTCGATTAATTTTCAGCTGCCGATTTTCAATTGAAACAGTTTTCTCCAAGAAGTATTACTTTACTCACAACGGCCAGTTATCAAAATATATTTTAATAAGATTTCAGTGAAACAAACCAAGGGTTTATCATTTCTTTACATATTATTTCATAATATTTTGCCAAGAGATAAGTGAGTAAATTATTCAAGAAATATATTTAAACATTTAAAATTTTATTTAATATCATAATAAAACATAAAGTTTTATTTTCGCCTTCCGTTCTACAGTAAGGTTATAGATACAAAGCAGTTGAATTGGTCCTTATTGAGTAGTTTTAAAAATTTCAGTACTAAAAGTAACTATAATGAACGAGGAGGCACTACTTTAAATTAAATTTAAACATTTAAAAGTAATTATGTAAAAAATATTATATAATAGTTAAAAGCTGCATTACATTTATAAGGAAAACAGATTTTATGTCTTCTTTAAAAACCGATAATAACAGATAATTTCATATGTTAGATATTTATTTTCTCAAATAATTGTAGTACCTAACCAATTTTATTTCCATAGTAAACGTAAATAACATGCACCGATGGTGTACGCGGAAAACTTGATTAAAGCTGCGCTGCACTTGTTAAACTTGGATCGGCTGAACCGGGCTATCGATTATAGAATATAGGGTTCAAACATGTTAGAGGCAACATTTTAAGCTAGATACGCTGTAGTAGTACCAGCAGGAAAATATGCGAAAGGTTTGTGATTAATTATTGCTGGGTAAGGATTTTAGGTGTAGTGCAAGTTTTTAGGGATTACAACACTTCCTTAACTGGAATAAGTGGAAGTTCTGTTAAGCCCTAAGGACTCCGGGGCAATTATTGTTTCGTCCGTATTTATGCCAGATAACTTCCTAATCGCGCCTTCGAATTAACTCCCCGGACGAGCTATCACATAATTCACCGCGCGCCTCTTGAATGCGAACAAGGCGAAGAATTAGAGGAGCGAGTAGCGAAACAGGCGCAGGAAAAACACAGAAGGCTTTAAAATTAATATACAAAACAACTGTCGACACATTAACAACATTAATGATTAAAATAAAAGCAGTACCTTCAACTGGAAGGATAAAAGTGCAAAAAAAATATTATTCAAATAATTCATTTTTTATTGAATCTGAATAAAGATTTAGAGATCATACAAAAAATAATAAAGATAATTAATTCAGGCAGACTTTCTTGTACTAAATGAAATTTATCAATTAAATTTTAAAAATACAGTCTAGAAAACTTGTAGATTCTAGTATATTAAATTAAATTTCTTAGAAAATAAAATAAATAGGGCTGAAAGACCACCGGTCGATAGCCATGAAACGGAAGAAGACAATTATATCAGAATTTATTTTATTTTATTTTATTTTATACATTACATGTATTATAATTTATTTTCTTCTGTGAATAAAGATGTTTTAGTAGTAGTAAAATAAATATGTATATCTATGTATGACTATGTAAAACTAAAAATAAATAGAGTTTGTAACTGTTTTTATTGCCAATTATTACAATGCAAATTATTAATAAATAAATATGAGTAATATTATTATCCAACACATCAGTATAAAGTTAATTATTTATATTGTATATTTAAAAATTAACTATCATTAATAAAATAATTTGTATCTAATCTTTATTGCAGAAACTTTTTCCATAATGTGTTGTCAGAGATATCAATCGCCGTTCTCTCTGCACTGTTTTAAATACAAGAAATATTAAATATAATTTGAAGCTAGTTAATAGAGTTTCATTTAATAAATCGGATTGGCATGTTTGTATTTTGATGATATACTGCGATTGCGAGGAACACCGTATTTATCAAGAAATATTTATTAGATGAAGCCACTATATGGTGAACATGTTGCAATGATCAACAATAAAAGTGAAATGCTCACATCTGTGTAGTTTTATTTCACTTTGTCAAGATGTGGTAGGTTGAAAAATTTAGATGAGAATTATTTGGAAGCCTAATTTTGATCGGAGTGCAAATCTTTTACGATTTTTAGGAGAAACCCTAAAAGCAAACTCTTCCTATATTGGGTTTTTCATAGGAACGTTCGAACTTTTTTCAATTGGAGACGGTAAATCACACTATTTTTCTTTCAGTTGGAAAATCATCATAGAGCAGTACACACTTGAACAACGTTTGCAAGTTATTCAAATGTATTATCAAAATTCGCATTCGGTCACCGCAACTTTAAGAGCATTGCGACCACTTTATCGAAGCTATCATTTGCCTACCCAATCAACAAATCAACGTCTACTGAAAAAATTTGAATCCACATTTTCGCTACACAATATTCCAGTGCCAGTGAGACAAAGAAATGAACGAAGTGAAGAATATATTGCCGCATTCAAGCATCTGTTCAAGAAGATCAAATCAATCACTCACACGACGTTCTCATCATTTGGGCATCTCTGTGATGTCATTGTGGCGAATTTTGCGAAAAGATCTTAGCCCACATCCATATAAGATCAAATTGATACAAGAACTAAAGTAATTTGACCATTTAAAACATCACCCATTCGTTAATTAGGCTGAAGAACAACATGAAATTGATACTTATTTTTATCGAAAAATCATATTCAGCGATGAGGCTCATTTTTGGCTCAATGGATTTGTCAACAAGCAAAATGCGTTATTGGACAGGCAGCAATCTACACGTGCTTCCCGAAACACCATTACATCCCTAAAAAATCCCTGTTTGGTGTGAATTACATGCCGGAGGTGTCACTGGACCATATTTTTTGTTGATGATGATGATCGCCACGTTACTATAAATATAAATTGCTATCGCACCATGTTAGCTGAGTATTTTTGGCACAAATTTTGACCTGCACGATATGTGGTTTCAGCAGGACGGTGCCACTAGCCACATATCAAACGTTACAATTGATTTATTGAAAAGCAAATCCGGTGAACCTGTTATTTCATGAAATGGACCAGTCGATTGGCCGCCTTGATGGTGCGATTTAACGCCTTTGGACTATTTTCTTTCGGATCATGTGAAGTCCTTAGTCTATAGCAATAAGCCGACGACGTTACAAGAGCTAAGAACAAATATTGAACACGAAATTGCTACGATTCGGGTCAATTTATTTGAAAAAGTGGTGGAAAATTGGGTTCAACGATTGGACATGCGAAATTGAATTTCATACATAATTGCCACTAAATGTACTTGAACAGATAATAAAAATTTGTGGGTATCTTAATCCGTTTTTCTTTTATTTAAAAAAAACGACCGCCCTTAAAACACTGTATATTAATTATAGCCACAAGAGACTTGTAACCATCAGTATGCTTTATTTGGAGATCTTCTATTCATTAGGAAGGTAACTTTGCTAACAATAGTTGAGGATTTTATGGATGAACTAGTGGGTATGTTCATGCAAGTTTTTTTAGGATTGATCAAGAAATATTGTTATGGCCAGAGAAAGTACTTTGGCAAAATGCAAATAATAGTAATCTTCTTTACTAAGTCATACTAGCCATTTACAGTGTCGACAAAGTTATTGTTAGAGTCATTATCAATTGTTTTTTAAGTGACTTGTCGGATTTACGAATTTGTAATTAAGTTACCGTGATTGTTAAATTGTCGGAAAAGTCTAAAATAGTATAGATATTGTCTGATTTTTGTAATCTGCTCATCGCTCAATTTGTATCCAGCATATATTACCTTGCATGTCGTTGACTTGTTGGCATATATCAGTCCATTTATTTTTTTATGTTCAAAAATAAGTTTATTTATGTTTTTGTTTACTTGTAAATGTTTCTTTCAAAACTCTGTCTTGATTGAGTTTAAGTTTTATTTGAATTGTTGTTTATTATAAAGATATATTTAGGTATATTATCTGTAGTCTTAGGTACTCATATTTTATATCTTAAATTAAATCGTAAAAGTATAGAAATAAATCATCTACTTGTGCATTTTAAACTGAGTCCATGGTCACATCATAATACTTTTCATAATTAAAATTAAAAACATTTTGTTTAGGTAAGACTTTTTAAAAGTGTTTTCTTAATGCTTACATTAATAGGTACAACCAAGTAAACACCGACAACATTTGAGAAATTTAGTTTACTTTAAATAAAATATAAACAGACTTGTTGGCTTCTAGAAGAGTAGGAGAGTAGTTATCCTAAAAGGCAATTCAAAGAAGAGGAAGAGAAATCAACAAACACTGTTTGTATTTGTGTAATACAACTACGAAAAAAGATACAGAAAGAAAAACTGGCTGGTTTTGTAATTAAATTTTTAAACAAACCAGATAATAAGGATTGTCAAGATTTTATTCTATTGTCACAGCGTCGACGTCAGCTTCCCGATCTTTGAAAGAATCTGAAGAGCAAACAACTAGTAGCATCCCAAATCCTTCAGAAAGCGACTATAGAAATAATACAAGTGAAGGTACTTCTAAAGAACCTATAAGCGGAATATCGTCATCAGCGGTTTCTATCAGTTTGACATGTAGTGACGACCTGATTTTGTAGCCTAGCGGTTTCTATCAGTTTGACATGTAGTGACAACCTGATTTTGTAGCCTACTAGTATTAATAGTGATTTTGTTAATATTTTAGTTAGACATGGTCCTGTACAGGTGCGTAACCACAGTTTTCCCGTTAATGGTAAAGAACGCAAATTTTGCAAAATGTTTGGTAAAACTACAAGTAGTCTGTCTGATTTGAGCGATTGTTCATTGGCAACATTTATCATTAACTTTAAAAAGACATGAAACCAGGGATTTCTACAATAAAAAAATGAAATCTTGAGTGCAATTAAATAATATGGTCAAGAATGCTGTCAATCAAATGCAACTAAGACTGTTAGAGTCAGAAAAACAGCATCGGTGTGATGTATTAGAAATAATGAAAGCCGTTATAAAGGTTTTATCATGTCAATGTCTGTCTTTTCGAGGTTCTTCCAAAGATTTTTGTAAGTACGAAAACGGCAATAGAAATGATAGCTTCTTTGAAATTATTGCATTACTCGGCACAGCGATAAAAATTATATGTTGGGCAAAGTTAGAGAATCGAAATATTTTTCTGTCATATTAGACTGTACAGCGGATGCAAGCCATACGGAACAAATAACAGTAATACTTAGACATGTTTATCTAAACAATACCGATAAAAAAGTAATGGTATGCGAACACTTGATTTTTGTCAATAGTTCAACTGGCGTGGTTTGTTAAATTTTGATTTGATTTGAATATATTTTTTTATGATAAAGGTTCTAACATGTGTGGAAAACACCATGGGTTGCATAAAATCAATTCGGAAATCAATCATCGTGCATTTTATTAGTTAAGGATGCAGTAAATATTATACACCAAATTATCAATTTTAAGAATTATTTAAGGTCAACTATGTATCAACCAAGACTGAGTAATTTATCCATTATTTCGATATAATCTGAAGTATTAGAAAGTTTAGATACTAGACAAATAATAGCTAGTTTCGTGTAAAAAATGTGTAAAGGCAAGACAAGTTAAATTTTTATAGGTACTTGCTTGTACAATTAAGTTTTTTTCTAGACTTTAACATAAATTGTTTGATTATTATAGCTGTTTTTTATAACCAAATTCAAATTAGGGAAAAATAGGATAGATGAGGCGGCCCTGTCAGTTTCGCACGCGGGCGCTGAAGCGGCGAGTGGTGAACCTGTATCTATCAATCCACGATAGTCTCAAAAGGCTCGGAAAGGTGTTGAAATTATCTGGATAGAGCCCAAAAAAAATCTGAACGCCTACACATTTTAATCGGTTGGTTCCAACAAAATGAGCAGACTCCATTAAGAAAGTTAAGCTTTACTGCCGTTGTCTTCATTGTGCAATGGAGGCGAATCCGCTACGAAAAAAGGATCGTAAAAGTTTTCCACTACGATGATGCTCACTCATCCTCATGTTGAGCGTAGTGTCTTCTAATCAATTACCAATAAAGGATAGGAGCTACTCCCACATGCGTCATATTTACTAAAAGATTTTCCGACACACTATCACGTCAATCGCTCAACAATGGTTTGCATAACTTGCTAACCGATGTTAAAGAACCGTGACTTCTTTGTTCATGGGACCGGCCATCTTACAAGCAAATGGGAAGTAAATGGCGACCATGTTCCGAAATTTTCATTATTTTTTTAATTGTTTTTGTTAATAAAATTCACATGACTGATTGTATCAATAAAGGTAACTTATAAGGTGACCCAATTGGACGTGTGCTGTATTTTTTATTACAAATTTTCATGTTTGCATTAAATGTTGTAAAATAAGTGTTATCTGCCCTCAGATTTTTGATGTTCAAGATAAAGGACATCGTATATAAATCGCGTAGAGTACCTGATAATATTTAATTAGTATTGCTAAGAAAGCTTTAATAAGAAAGACATAACATATTAAAAATAGATTATATTTTACTAATAATTCACTCATATATATTTTTTAAAGTGATTCATACAATTGATTAGATATACCATTTATAAGATTATAAAGAACTGTTTAATATTAGGTTTAGTATAAAGTAATCCATTTTTTTGCAAGAAATTTTCAACAGTAAAATTGTTTGCCATGGACAAGAACAATAAGGTGGATGTCTACAATAACCTAACCAAGCTCTCGGAGCTTCTGGAGGGTCACAATCAATGTGCGTGGCATGGTGTTTTTCTGATGGAACATGTCTTTCTTATTGGCCGATTCTAGACGATTGCTTCCTGCAGATGGAAATTCGGTCCATGAGGTTGTTTTGCGTTAACTCGTGTGGCACCCATACATCGAGCTTCTTTTTTTATCCAGCCTTATTCAAATGGTTCCAAAAGGTTTTTTGGGCCATCTTTAGCTCTAGGGAAATCGAAACAGTGCTTACATGACGGTCGAACTCGACAATGTCCACGATTTTATCGATATTTTTGACAATTGGCCTTCTATTGCGTGATTCATCTGTGACTTCGAAATTACCGAAACATAATCGACAAAACTAAAATTGTGCATAATTGGCTGTTACAGTATCAAGACCATAAACACTACTCACATTTTCAGCCGCCTGGCTTGCGTTTTCACCTTCATCGAAGATAAACTGTATAATATAGAGTCAACAAATCAGACAATTTCTAGTGGAACCTAATTGAACTTATAGAACGCAAGATATAGATAACTAAAGCCATCTATTGGAAAAATAATGGGTTTCCTTTTACTACACCTAAATAAATAAAAATTATTGAAGCTTTGGTATAAATAAAAAATGGCATAATAAAGCATAGTATATATTTATATGGATTTTTGAATGACTGAGAATGTGTTCATTTATGCAACATGTTTGCATGTTTCGTCTTACATAAAGTTTCAACTCAACCACAAGTGATTGAAATGTCGACATTTAGTTGATATAGTATTAATAGACCACTTACGACTACCCATTATAATCTCCCGTGTGCAAAATAAAAATGTTAAAAGAACAGTTAGATCAATAACACCAGCAGATAAAACTGAATTTTATTGCATGTAGAGCAATATTATGAATGGCTCCATCAAAGTTACTATGCTAATATAATACTTATTGGTGCAATCCTGATCATAAACAACTTCAACGTTATTGTTGATGCGCTTAAGGATGGAAATATTGTTGCAAGTAATTTGCTCGATTTTTACAAAGCAATTGATTGCATAATACCTGATTGCTAACAATTGTACTTTTATAATTTTAGACCTCATACTTGTAAATTTTTATTCTCTCATTTTTCGAACAGAAGCCAGAATAAGAAAATAGAACTTAAAAAGCGATGGTCTATGCCGATGATACTACAATTTCCTTAAAGGGTGACACAACCTAAAATATAACATAACAACTGAAGTGGAAAGCTAGTCGATCAAACTCTCTGGCTTCTCAATTAGTATTAATAAAAACACACAATTTATACAAATAGGACTTAATTGGCAATGGGTGTATTTTTTAAGAAATATGTCATGGTCATTGTATAAAGAAGTTCTAATAAATGCTTACTGTTATTTTATTTTCTCACTCATTAAGTAAAATTATATTGAGTCATTTAGCGACTATGTATGGTAAATTTAATTTGAAACGAAAATCACTTTCTGTGATTTTCTTTACAGAAAAAAAATGGCTGGAGCAGAACTACTTTTTTACACGGATATCGCCCCATTACTCTTCTTCCAGTGCTAAATAAAATCCTAGAATCTATTCTAAAATAAAAAACTAACCAAATTATTAATAACAATAACAATTTTGCTTTAAATCGCATAAAAGCTCAACCATACTACCTGCATCCAGATAAGTCTTTAATTCTCAGTTGACACGATTTGAAAACAAATACTTTGCCATACTATTTTTAAATATTTACAAAGCACTTGATTCATTTTGGCAGAAAACTAAAATGGTACTTCGAAACCTCCTACCTTACTTACTTAACTTAAACCATAATACCAATAATACAATTCACTTCCTACAACATCTCTTAGACTCCACTATAGAATGATTTAAAATATGAAGGACGTACCTAATTGCATCAAAAAATCAATAATTATTCCTATCTCAACAAATTTTCTCTAACTTTCTATCAATAACTAATGGAAATATGGTATATTCTTCAATAATTTGCAAGTATCTTGGAAATCACACTAGGACATACATTAAATTTTAAATACGACGCCCAAATAGTAAATACCAAGGTTTTAGAAAGGGCAAGATATTTTAGAGGTCTTTCATACAACAAGTCCTTACTTGGTGATAAATTTAATTTTTTAGTTTTATATTGAAGTTAAATACTGTTTTGCATTGCATTTTGAATGTCGAAGGTATTTGTAGTAAGAACAGAAAGCGTCAGTTATTTTTATCTTATTAATGACCATTTCACATTGGGACTATGTACGGTTAACACGTATTTTTTTACAATTCAAATCACAGATAAAGTTACATTATTTTTCTCTTGAATTTGTTATAAAATTCTTAAGAATAAATATTCAGAGAAAATGCTAATTATTTTAAATTGACTAAATTAATTTTTTTATTGCATTAATAATTATTCATTTTAATTGCAATTAAAAATAAAAGTAGACGAATTTTTTCTGTAAATTACACTTTTTTAAATAGCGAATTACAAAAATTTGTTTTCGCTTTAAAATCCATGCATCAGTATAAACAAAAACAATTGCAGCATTCGCTTATGAAAGATACCATGCAGATATCATTCGAATTTATGACCCCCGAGGCTTGTGCGCAGGAAGTATACTACTATCTCATCGTTTACTTTTCTACAGTTCACAGCACGTTAAGTTTTATGAAATAATGCGCCGAAATAAAAGCACATTTCTCTTACACATTAGTTAGACATTGTATTACTAAACAGATGAAAATAAAGTCCAATGAATATTCTGTCGCCAACGGTGAACGGCAATGATAATACTTACGCTTCTGTAAAAGTACATTTAGTGCCTCTTATTATTGCAGCTTTTATAGGCTTATTTTTAATTCCATACTTTAAATATTAGTTTTAATAATAAATGATAAAATTGAATAATACAAAAGTAATTTGCGTGTTACAAAATAGCAAGGCTATCAAAGCAACACTAGTTTGAACGTTATTCTTTCTGTAAAATGAACTAAAAACTAAACTTAAATCAAATGATAAAATGTTCATTTGTCTACGTCTATCACTGGCGGAAATATAGTGGAACCTTATCTGTTCTCTGAATGTCTAGGAAGTTTGAGTTAAAAACTACTATATTAACAGAATGTATATTAGGTAAGTATATATGAAAGAATAAAATATGAAAATTTAATAATTGTAACACATGGATCAATAAGTCCCGGGACTAACCCAGAGATGGCGCTCGTAGTAAACCAGTAACCACGCCTTTCTAGAGTACTAACCTTTGCTTGAAACGTGTCAAAATTTTAAGTCGATCGGACCAGAAACAGCTGAGTTATCGAGGTTATAGTAAAGTCATTTTGTAGTCAGTTTAAAAAATGGAAAAAACCGAGTTTCGTGTTCTAATAAAACATTGTTTTTTAATGGGTAAAAACACCGTGCAAGCGAAACAATGGATTGAAAAATGTTACCCGGAATCTTCTCCATCAAAAACAACGATTTGTCGGTGGTTTACCGAGTTTAAACGTGGTCGTACCGACACAAATGACGCGGAACGCTCGGGTAGACCTGTGGAAGCCTCTACACCGGAAAATGTGAGTGAAGTGACAAAAATTATCATGAAAGACCGTAAAGTGAAGCTTCGTGAGATTGCTGAGATGACACAGATATCATATGGAAGTGTATTTGCTATCGTTCATCAAAAATTGAGCATGAAAAAGGTTTTTTCCAAGTGGGTGCCGCGATTGCTTTCGATGGAACAAAAACAGCAACGAGTCGATGATTCAGAAAGCTGTTAATCGCTATTGACTCGTAACAAAAAAGATTTCTTGCGTCGTTACGTGACCATGGACGAAACATGGATACATCACTACACTCCAGAGTCGAAGCGGCAGTCATCTGAGTGGCGTACAGCTGACGAAAGCCGTCCGAAGCGTGCGAAAACGCAGCAGTCAGCTGGAAAAGTCATGGCGTCAGTTTTTTGGGATACGCATGGCGTGATTTTTATTGATTACCTCGAAAAAGGTAAATCGATCAACAGCGACTATTATATTGACTTGCTGGTGCGTTTGAAGAAGGAAATAGCAAAAAAACGACCGCACATGCAGAGAAAAAAATTCCTTTTTCACCAAGACAATGCACCCTGCCACAAGTCAATGAAAACAATGGCAAAATTGGACGAATTGGGCTTTGATCTGCTTCCCCACCCCCCATACTCGCCAGATTTAGCCCCCAGTGACTACTGGCTTTTTGCTGACCTTAAAAAAATGCTCCAGGGAAAAAGATTTGGCTCAAATGAGGAGGTCATCGCTAAAACAGAAGCTTATTTTGAAGCGAAAGATATTAATTTTTTTAAACATGGTATTGAAAAATTGGAAAAGCGGTGGAACGATTGTATCACCCTAAAAGGTGATTATGTAGATGAATAAAAAAAATTTTGCAAAAAAAATGTTGTTTTCATTGTTAGTCCCGGGACTTATTGATCCATGTGTTATATGTATATTATTAAATTTTGTAATATTTAAAACATTAGATGGAAAGGATTTATGTACTATTTAAGTTTCTAAACATAAGCATTTATTTAAAGAAAATATTAACAATAATTGTTTCCTGCTAATAACAGCCACGGACCGGTTTCTATCTATTTTTGATCTCATCAGCGTAGAGCAGTTAGAGACTGGGAATCGAGATGTACTTTTTAACTCTTAACCATTATTGATGGCATCCTTGTGGTAATAACTCAAAAATGTAATAAAACTAATAGTTTTTAAAAATTACTATAGCAGAATTATATTGCACATTTCGAATGGTTAAAGATTGTATTTGAAATGTGTCTTCAGTGAGTTAAAATAAAAAAAACACTTTTACTTTTTTATACCACTTTATAAACTTATTATCTGACTGGAAGAACGTCGCAGCTGCATGAACTCCGCCCAGCTTCATCCATTCAAGATTGTTGTATGTTTTGTTATATATTTGTGTATATTCATATGTATTTTTTTTTGAAAGGAAGCTAAAGACTAATAAACTTAAAATATAAATGATTACCATGTAGTCGAAACTAGTCACTGCAAAAAAAAAAAAAATTAAAATGGTGTAAAAAAGTAAAAGTCTTTATTTTTAAATCTGTAGTTTGCACTTTTTTCTCGAAGTATTAAAAATCCTTCACTATTCTAACATTACATTTCGACATGAAGTGTACATTTGTCAACTACAGAGTGTTGTATCGTTGAAGTGACGTGGGAATGGGGCCTTGTAACGACGTCGTAAGCGGCACGACGCCGTGTGTATCCTCCTTCCGACGTCGATATAAACCCCGGGAGGTTATCTGCAAACACACTAGGAAACCCGCCCCTGGCGGCGGCGGCATCTGGAGTACCGTCCCGGTCCGAGATCCCGTCGCCCCCAGGGCCCCCTCACGATCCCTACGTCCCTTATCGTGCACACCCCTCGCGTAATTGTCACACTAAATTTCCTCGGCCCTTTATGAGAACCGCCTTAGGCCAACCATCGAGATTTTCACCCTCGCCCCTCCGAGGGCATTCACGGAAAACAATAAACGGACCTGCACTTAATTAAAAGCGGCCCTTATGAAATATTAAAAAAAATACACAAATAAAGTTAAAAAGTGAACGCGGCGCAATAAACGTGGAATAATTGAGTTTGAGGGAAGTAATTATAAATTGTAGATAAAGCTGAACCGCGAGCGGCTATCTCTACTTTCTGGCGCGAACGACCCACCGCGGAAAAACAAAGACGACGAATACGAAGAACAAAGGAGCATCGAGCTAAATTAGAATTGCTAGTTTCGCAATTAAAACGTTGCCAAATAAAATTTGCATTTTAATTCGCAACTTAGTATGTTATATTGTTTAAATCCCTAATGGAAACGTGATAGACTCGAAGAACTTAAATTAAATCTTGAAACAATTGCTTTAATAACTCAAAGGTATAAGGTAATTAGAGCTTGTTAAATATAATTAAGTAAATATTTAAATTTATACAATACAGCAATTAATTATATTGTTTTATAATTAATATTTAGAATAATTAGAATTGATGCAAATCTGTAAAATATTGTAGTCTTTAATTTCAAACTATGTTTCAATTAATGGTTATGAGACCAGTATTGTATCTTATTATTTAATGAAGTATAATATTCCTAGCCACAGGAGATTTTTTAAAAATGTGTAGTGTGATGTTATTTTAAATTTACTGTTGTAAACATTAGCGTCAGCACGCCTAAAACAAATCCTCTCCCATAATAAATTACAAGTCGCACCAATTTTAATTCCCATCTACGGACAATAAATTTCATACTTACCCTCAACAGCCGCCCGGTGCCGGTGAGCCGTCCCTTGCAACCCTCGTCCCCCGTTACAAATTTTTTTACGGCCACTTTACCATCTGTTTACGTACACGGGGATTAACATTAATGGCCGTAAAACTTATATGCCGCTCGTCGGCGAACCGCCACAATCTTCTTAATGTTGCCCCCATTGACTGACTGGTTGCTTTCCGGAGGGTGGCACGATCCTCCGTACCCGAGGAACTAGATTAATTGTTATCGCCGCTCGCGTAATACATCATCTTCGAGTTTCACGCTCGGCTGTCATCCTGCAGACGAGCAAATGAGCATGTACGTTGGTATTATCGTGTAATTATCGCCCCCCTGTACCTTCCCGGAAACCTGCTACTAGGCGTGGCCTAATTAATTTCAACACCTCTGAGCGTGATTTAAAGTTGCGATCTTCATGTATCAAGAGGGAATTATTATTTAGACTAATATTCAAAGTTTCATTAGTAAATGTGTTATGTCTTTTTACGAACAATTACTATGTTTCATAATGATTGCTTTTTAATTTTGCCCATAATATACGAATTTCAGCTACTTGGAGGGATTGTTGATCCGTTATAGATTTATAGACATAAAAATTATCTAAATCTAAAATAAATAAAATATTATTTTAGAACTGTTTTGGATAAGTAAGCTTCTTAGAGTCACACCAATTATCATTTATTTCTGAGCTAATAATAGCTAATAAACTCAATGCAGTTATTCTTTTTTTTGTATCAAAAGTAATAAAAACCATTGAATTATTAACAACAACCACGGTTCTGATCTATATCAGCGATCTTATCAGCGTAGCGTAGTTGAAGACAAGGCATGGAAGTTATACTTTGGAGTTTTAACTTTCCATGTATCCATAAAGTAAGATTATATCACTTGTGATATACTGAAAATACAAGGATAACAGCAATGTGCATAGACAATATCCTTGTCAACAAAGGTGTTGAATATATGGTTGGTGTTACCTGTTACATGTGTGAATTAAATTGTTAATTGTATCTGTTACGCTTTATTCAAAAACCTTAACAAGATTTGCATTTTACTACGTCCAGATCGTGTCTTTCAACTGTTTATTTTTATATTTATTTGTACGCATTTTTCCCATGGTGACAAAACGGCCATAAAGAATTTATTGTGTTTTTGTGAAAGTGTGCGTTTAGATTTTGCGGTAATAAACAATTCTGCGTATTTTCAACCATCAGAGGACAAGCTCAAGGATTTCCCCTTTTAAACAATAGAGCGGGATTTTGGACATCTGGTTAGCAGAAGGAGATCTTCCAGCGCACCCCAGTCATCGCAGTTTGCAGTTTGGCAACAACGCAGAGTGGTGGAAGATGGGGAAAAATTGCAACCAATTAGTGTGTCTTCCTTACCACCACTCACCCCTTAAACTCTAACGCCGCACCCTTGGACGTTCACGACGTATTCAATATATATTTTAAACGGTCCTTCGAGTATTAAGACACAGACATTCAGTATTCATTCGAGAGCGAACTGCTACCACGAACAGACGTATTCCTGCATCCGTCCATCCAAGCTATCTCTCTCTTACACATTCGTGTATCCGAGCACTTTCAAAGCGAATAAAAGCGTTAAATCGCTATCTTACCGCGTCCATCATGGAGATGGACGTGGTTGACCCCAATCTCGACATCTATGCAGACCTAAAAAGTGCAATTGACCCAGCCGTCCATGAGGCTAAGATCTAAAACGCGACACCGAACTCGCATATTACAAGGAGCATTATTACACAAACAGTTAGGGTCGAGCTCAAACTAAAATCCAAAGGCATTAATCAATGCCACCGCTGCCAAAAGCTGGGCCACGCTCAGCGCTTCTGTCGAACAAAGTTTGTCTGCGTTAAATACGCAGGCAATCACCATACCTCAGAGTGCACCATCACTCTAGAAACTACACCGCGTTGCGGTAATTACGAAGGCGAGCACCCATGTTCGCCAACTCTAGACGTAACAAGCCCACCCAGGCCTCTCAGAGGACCTCAAAGGCTTCCAATGCCAATCGACGCCCTGGCGTATCCTACGCACAGTTCACTTCTTCTGATGTCGACTTCCCAGCTCTGCCGGGTACAACATCATCTCCCCCTCCTCGTTCCCCAGAGGAACAAAAAGAGCTCCTCCAAAAGCTCCTGGCAACGGTGCACACCGACGCCGAGTGGGCTACGATCGCGTTTGCTGTTACTGCAGCTTTCGCCTCGGCCAACTAACTATCCAGCGCAGTTTCTCCTATTTGATAATCACAAATGGCTGCACAAAACACGGATTTGACAAATCTCTTAGACTTCCTTCGCATTGCTTTCTGGAATGCGAACGGGCTTCGAGAACCCATCGACGAGCTTGAACTTTTCTTTCAGGAGAATGATATTCATATCATGCTGGTGAACGAAATTCGTCTCGGCCTGCGCCTGAGGCCCAGAGTTCTAGGGTATACCACATACCTTCAGGTCAACAAGAACGACCCAAGTCATGGCGGTACCGCCATCTTTATCAAGAGGGGGCTAGACCACTCTCAGCTCCCGCTCGACAATCTATCGAGTCTAAACGCTACTACTATTGTTCTTAACACAGAACACGGTCATTTAAAAATCGTCTCGGCATACCACTCGCCATCACATCTGATCACACATGACGACCTAAACTCCAAAAGTCCGAAGTGGAACAGTAGACTTACCAACCGTAATGGTAGAATCCTCCGTCAGTTCATCATCAACTCGAACTGTCGGCCCAGTAAGTCCTACTTTTATCCACGGAGACTCTAACGTCCTGCCTGATGTGCTTGACATAGCCGTTCTCTCGAATGTCAATTGGGACCACGACATCTGGTCTTCCGATGAGCTCAGCTCCGACCATAACCCTGTCTTCTTAGACATTGCAGTCGGAGCCTCTAGCTCGACTATCGTTCCCCTTTCTGTCATAAATACGACGATTGACCTTGAAGCAGCTGTCTCTAGGCTCTCCACGGTCATCCTCAAGGCTCATAAAGAGTTCACAGCTAGCAGGACATCCTCTCAGGTTGATCCTCTCCACATTCCCCCCGAGCTCAAGGCTCTCATCCGGGACAGAAAACTCGCTCGCCGCAGATGGCAAAACACTCGAGATCCATCCTTCCGTACGGAAGCAAACCAACTCGCTCGCCGGGTGAGAGACCAATTACGCGACCTGCGTAATGTGCGTTGCGAAAAGCGACTTTAGTCGTTTAATGAGCACCCACATTCTGTGTGGGGATTTTTCAAAAGGCTCAAGAGAGGTAAACCTTGTAACCATGCGTTACGTGGCGAGAGAGGACTCGCCTACTCCGATGCAGAAAAAGCAGAAGCGTTCGCCGACTCCATGGAGCGGCAATTCACGCTAAACCCAGGCGGTGACGATGACTTCCATGATGAAGTCAAAAAATCCGTCCGATCTTACATTTATAATTCAGACCGGGTGTGGACCTGCGAAGCAGCCACCCCGGAAGAACTCGATGGACTGATAAAGCAGCCCAAAAACCGGAAAGCCCCCGGCTATGACGGAATTTCCACCTTAATGGTGAAAAACCTCGGACAAATGGGTAGAACCGCTCTGCTCGACATTATCAATGCTTCAATGAGATTGGGCGCTTTTCCAACAGCATGGAACAGTATCAAAGTGGGAAAATCACCAACTTTTCCCCAAAACTATCGCCCAATCAGTTTGCTTAGCTCCTTAGGCAAACTCCTTGAAAAGGTCCTGCTAGCACGTCTTTCGGCCTTCACTGAAGACCACAAAATAATACCAGACTCACAGGTCGGCTTCAGAGCGGGCCTGTCTACTAATCACCAGCTACTGAGGGTGACCGAATACATAACTGAGGGCTTTGCTATCAGAAGAGACACTGCTGCAGTATTCCTTGACGTCTCTAAGGCGTTCGACAGAGTTTGGCACGACGGCCTTATCTATAAAATGATAGGGCTCGAGTACCCCGAATACCTAATTAGGACATTGTACGACTTCCTTCGTAACAGGAAGTTCTGTACCAAGGTGAACAATTTGTTCTCCACTCAGCGTCCGATATTAGCAGGTGTACCACAGGGCTCTGCCCTGTCCCCGTCCCTGTATAATATCTACACCAGCGACATACCGAATCTGGTTCCGGTCATGATCGCACAATACGCGGACGATACTGCCCTCCTGTACAGGGGGCGCTCCACATCCCACTTAGAGAATACTCCCCAGAAGGCCCTGGACTCCTACGAGGAGTGGGCTGACAAGTGGCGACTAGCGATCAATGCTGACAAAAGTGTCTCTGTACACTTCAGCAAAAACAAACATCGAGTTATTGACTCCCCAGAATTCTCCTTCGGGCATTCATTAATTCCTATCCGAGACGAGGTTAAATACCTCGGTCTAATCTTCGACCAACACCTAAGATGGTCAAAAACAATTTCACATGTCCTTCAAAAGGCAAAAGCGACCCTGTCAAAGCTGTGGCCTTTGATAAACAACAAATCAAAATTAGCCCACAAGACCCGAGTTAAATTCTACAAAATGGTCATTAGGCCACAGCTGAGGAGGGCGTCACGCAGGATGATCGGCAATAGAATAATTCATCTAGCGATTACCTCGCTTATGTCCCTGACTGGAATAATCCTAACAAAGAGTCGTCACGGAGGAGAGGTTTTAGTCGGTAGGAGTCCGACACTGCCCTATTAAAAGGGCGTCCATGATGGATTTCCTCTCTTTGCACCAAGAAAAAATTTTTTTTTTTAAGTATTAAGAATTTCATTTGAACCTCAAGTTAGAAGACATTAACATTTTGGTCCATCGAACCGGACCAAGAAATTTTGAGTAAAAAGCAGATTAAGAAGATTCGCGTGCATATTAAAAAGTACATCATCGTTATTCCGCACCGATTACCAGCAGTAGCAGCATAGCAGCCCAAAGAAGCCGTAGGTGCCCTATGGTTACGTCGGAGTTGACATTAAGTAACAGCACCAGTACCCAGAGAAGCAGCGCCGGGTCGCTCCGTGGGAACCAAGACGCCCTCTGGACCCATCTTCATAGGACAAATACAGCAGGGTCAGTCCCCCAAGTCACGAGCGACTTGACAAGGTAGGCCTCTGGTTATCCTTTTCCATTTTATTTTCTCCCTTAATCATGTCTCAAGAATCAGAAATTCAAGTACCTCAATTGTCTAAAGAGAGTGATCGCCCTTTTCGTGCATTACATAAATATTATCATAATATTGAAACGAATATTGCTAGTATTAATGAAGAATTCGAGTCAGAAAACGTTGACGCGGACGTTTGTTTAGCTTTAATTGATAATATAAGTTTAATTTCCGAATTTGTTGTGAAAGTTTGAGCGGGAAGAATATGATGAGAATGCTCCATAATCATTTAGTCGTAATGTTGAGCAACACGTTTAAAAATTATGGCTCAAAAGTTAAATAAACATGAAAATTCAGCAGTAAATAACATTCAATTATCTCAAGCTCAAGTTAAATTACCGGAAATAACGCTACCTTTATTTTGTGGAGATTATCCACAGCTATTAAATCTGCAAAAATTTCAGTATTTGAAACCTTCGCTAACCGGCGAAGCAGCTAGAACGGTTCAGTCGTTGGAAATCAGCGGCTTAAATTATGCTATAGCTTTGCAATTGTTACGAGGTAATTTCGAAAACAAGCGATTGATACTTAACGTCACAAGTTGTCAAGACTTTTATATTCACGACTTATTAACGGGTGCTCCAAGTTAGGCATTTACGCGATTCATTACTGGAAACTCTAAAAAGGGGTGGGTTTTCTTTACGTAAGTGGGCAGCGAATAATCCAGAAATTATTACTAGAACTACATGCTTTTGGTGATGCTAGCATGGTTCGGCGATTTATTTAAAATCGGGTAAAACAAGCTTTACACGCAGAAGTAATGAATTATTATTATTATACAGACTCAACAATTGTTTTATCCTGGCTTAAATCAGACCCAGCACGATTTAAACAATTTGTTGCACATCGAGTTGGTGAAGTTCAAAGACTGTCAAATCTAGATCACTGCCAACATATTAGATCAGCTGACAATCCAGCAGATATAATTTCACGTGGGACGTTACCCTCCGAATTAATTAGTAATTCTTTATAATTAATAATAATTAATTAATAATGTTTATTCACGGAAGCCATTTAAAATACAATTGCTGATTAAAATAACAATTACAATATAAATAATTAAAAAAGTTAAAATAACAATTACAATAGAATACTTAAATAGTTAAAATAACAAATAAAATATAAATAATTAAAATAGTTAAAATACATAAAAAACGAAGATAACAACTTAATTAAGTAATCGACGCAAACTATTGATCGAGTCCGCAAAAAAATAAAAATGAGTGACTGTGTTAGCATGCCTTAAAATCCTTGTTGCAGCCGAGTGCAGGGCATAATCCGTCCTTTGGAAAGGGATACTGAATGCAGTAGTATCACGCAGACGACGAGATGGTACATGAATGCCTATTAAATTGAGCAGGTCAGGACAATCTATAATATTTTGCACAATTTTACATACAAGTAAAACATCGGAATTAAAACGTCTAGAAGCAAGACTTGTAATATTAAAGATGGACAAACAATTTTGATAACTGAAGACGATGTTACACTTGTATAATAAATAGCTCACAATTTTTTTCTGAACCTGCTCGATCTTCTCTTTATCAACCTTAGTGTAAGGGTACCAAACACTGGAACAATATTCAAGGTGTGGGCGAACAAGAGCATTGTAAAGCAGGATCAAGGTGCGATAGTCGCGAAATTCATTCCCATTTCGTTTAACAAATCCTAAAAGCCGATAGGATTTGGCCACAATGTTAGTAATATGAGTAGAAAACGATAAATTCGAATTAAAAGTGACACCAAGGTCTTTAATACAATCTACTCGTGGTAGAAGTTCACCGAAAAGGGAGTACGCATAACTCACAGTAGATACACGCTTTTAAAAAGTGATCATCCTGCATTTACTAAGATTAAGTGCAAGTTTATTCTCATTACACCATTCGCCGAATGAGTGTAAATCAGTCTGGAGTAACTCAGCATCTTCCATTGTGCGAATTTTTAAAAAGATTTTCATGTCGTCAGCAAACAATAAACATTGTGCTTTCGTGAAACAACTTACCACATCATTTATGAAAATGTTAAAGAGGAGTGGACCTAGATGTAATCCTTGAGGAACACCCGAAGATACCACTATTGGACGAGACACACAGTTTCCAATTTTAACATATTGAAGCCTATCGTTTAAATATGATTTTACCCAGTCTAGAAAGGTGCCATCAATGCCAAAACAACGTAATTTGCGAAGTAAAATCACATGATCAACAGTATCAAAGGCTTTTGAGAAGTCAGTGTAGATAGAATTTACCTGACATCTCTCTACAAAAGCATCCATAATATAGGACTCGTAAACTAAAAGGTTCGTCGAAGTCGATATACCTTTGCGGAAGCCGTGTTGATACATAGAGATTGAAGATTTGCAAGAGGCTGTTAGGTGAATGGTAAGCAGTTTTTCAAATATCTTGGGTACAACAGATAATAATGATATTGGCCTATAATTGTCGACATGTTTTTGGTTGCCGGATTTAAAGATTGGCGTAATGAATGCGCTCTTCCAACATTTGGGAAAAGTCCCCGTAGAAAGAGACATGTTATACAAAAGCCACAAGGAACGGCTGAGTGCAAATGCACAGTTCTTAAGGAAAAATGCAGATAGACCATCGGGGCCAGGGCAGTTATTTGTCTTTAATGAAGGAAGTTCATTCAACACATCTGAAATATTTAAAACTGGTGGTTTACACTCATTAATAATGGTGTTCGAAACCAAAATATTATTCCCGACAGATACACTAGGTGAACGGTAAACACTGCCGAAAAAATGAGCAAATTTGTCAACTACTTCATCTTTACTACAAGTAATTGAATCATCATCAACAAGAGTCGTAGGTATTACATCAGAATTACGCTTGGATTTAACGTAACCCCAAAACCCTTTTGGATTATTTGAAATTTTCAATCTTAAGAAAATGATTAGAATAACATTCATTAGTTAATCTCTTACATTTATCACGAATACTACTAAATTTAGAATAGTCTGAAGGGCACCGGGATAACATATACGACTTATGTAATTTTTTCTTCAAAAATACAAGATTCTTTAGTTAAGAACTAAACCATTTAGGAAAACGAGAAGTTTTCGTTCATGCCGGGCTAACTTTTGGTACATGCAGATCTAATATGCCAAAGATAGTAGAATAGAATAGATCGCAGGCAACATCAATGTTACAACCTTCAAATATAAGATCCCACCGTACATTTAGAAAAGCGTTGTTGAGAGATGTATAATCCGCTCGCTTAAAGTCAGAAATAAGTGCGTCCGTATTGTTTAGCCATACGTTGTTGCAGTCACAACGGTAAACCTTACAATTGTTGAAACCTAATTCAGCATTCGAGATTGTGCTAGTCAACCAAGTTTCAGTGAGAATGAAAACGTCTTGCTCAAATAATGGTATACTAGTGTTTAATGCAAACAATTTAGAGCGCATTCCACGTACATTTTGGTAGTACAACCACAATTTAGAGTGTACAGATGGTTTTCCAGACAAATGGACGGGCAGCCATAATTTCGGTTGATTTATGTCTACTGTTGAGCTGGATTGACCGCCGCACGTTGTAAAAAAGTAGACTGACTCACATCAATAGGCGCATTCAACGGTTTGTGTTTCCGCCGACGATTTGTAAAAACACGTATAGAAATACCTTTCGGCCATTTATCAGCCAACAAAATTTCGTCAGTAGCGGTAGCAACAGTACCTACTTTAAACGAATAATAAACTTCGTTTTTGGTAAGCGATATACAGATGATGTCGCTAATCTGTAGATTATTCCTGAAAAAAATTCGGATATCCTCTACAGTAGTAGAGGGCGCACAATTATTTATATGGTAAAAAGTACGTCGATGGGCAGCTTGAATGCCTATATTTTCAGCAGTTCCCCTGATTACCGATTTTGTTTGGTGGAACGTTTTATGGATAGACGCCGGTTCCAACACAATACATAAAAAATTTATTGTGTTTTTGTGAAAGTGTGCGTTTAGATATTGCGGTAATAAGCAGTTCTGCGTATTTTCAACCATCAGAGGACAAGCTCAAGGATGTCCCATTTTAAACAATAGCGCGGGATTTTGGACATCTGGTTAGCAGAAGGAGACCTTCCAGCACACCAAGGTCATCGCAGGTTACAGTTTGGCAACAACGCAGAGTGGTGGAAGATGGGGGAAGATTGCAGCCAATTAGTGCTTCTTCCTTACCACCACTCACCTCTTAAACTCCACCCCCGCACCCTTGGACGTTCACGAGAGGAGAAAAAACGAAGAGACGACAACAACCGGTCAAACTGTTCACTTCAATATGTCGATATTATACATATTTTACTGTATTCAATATATATTTTAACAGTATCTTTAACAAAATTTAGGCATCCATTATGATACTAATTGAACATTACTAATGGTAAATATCCATTAAACTATGGAAACTTATAAATACCTGTCAGTTATAGAAAAAGTATTAAAATTGATCTAGAGTATAGCTATTAACTATATTGATTAAATCGTATAAAATGTATACAATTTTTAATCTTCCAATCAAAACTTTACCAATCAAGAAATTTCAGTTTTGAAGTAGCCGGGCTGCATATTTGAAATTTCCATTTCCATCATTAATATTTGACTAGGGCGGCATCCCCGGACTCCCATCCTGTCCCCATCCAATTTCGACGCCGCCGCCACTTAACGCACGCACATACGCGCCCCCTCCGTTCTCAAAACTACCCTAGTTTTGGATAAGTGCCGCTTAAATTTCGGGCCTTCATTAAAATAGAACGCACCCGCTTGAATAATTGACATGCAGGAGAGCGAGTGAGCTACGATCTTCCAGATTGCCACCGCGGCGAGCGCACGAGTGGGAATAAACAAAACGCGCGAATTTACGAAGATGAGACCGGTTAGGGGGTGCGACATAAAAATCGATGTCCGAGCCTTAAATGGCAAAAAACTGCTTCTATGTCATTTAAACTTTTCTTGGTAGCCCTGCGGAGTAACATGGCGGCCCATTGTTTTTCCTTTTTTTCTTCGCAAGTTGTAAATAACCAGAGGCAATTTGCGGGGACGTTCTTTGTTTACGTTTTTGTTGGCTGCTTACGGTCTGAGGCCCTAATGTCCAAAGTTTGCGACTGATCGCGCCGAGCAAATTATTAAATATTCCCGATGACACCAGAAACTTTCTTCTGGAACATGCAGTTTACATTATACAATAATAAATATATATAACTAAATCCCTAATAAGAGTAACAATTTTCAGAATTTTTAATAACAATAATTATTAGAACCAAAATTTAAAACATTAAAACATAATGTCAAAGTAGTAATACATAGGTTTACATTTTTAGTTGCTCGACACGTGTTTTGATCTTACAATCATTATAAAAGTAAAAAGATCAAAACACGTATTAGGCAACTGAAAATATAAATGTATAAATAAACAGGTGTTTTACCCTACTATATCTTCAAGTAGGGTTCTATCAAAAGAGCACAAGCGTGTTAAAAATATTAAATAGCAGGTTTTTCCAAAATCTCATTATTAAATATAAATTCTGCAGGGAATTGGGTACACGCTACAATTTTTATATCAATAAATTTATGTTATTATGATTGCTAATAATGATTTATCTCAGTTTATATATTTTTCTTTATAAATATTTGTTTATTTATTTAACAAATGCACTTTAAAATTATAATATTTTTAAATTTTCCGACCTCGCCACGAAATTGACCGAAGATCGCGGGACGTCATTGTTTATGATACGATTTATACGCAGTATTTAGACGTCGTTCATTCACATTTTATTTGTTAATTACTTGTGTTATTTTAAAATAATGGAAGATACCGTATTTTTTAAAGCATACAGTGATAATTTGCCGAATATCGACGCATATATGTTAATGGAATTTATCAATTATAATGATTGTTATAATGCCGCAGAAATTCGTGGATTAAAAGCAGATTTGTAAATATAACACCTATTTAACATTTACATAATATATTTTAATTGATATTAATTATGATAAACGAAGAGAATATATACAATTATATTGTCCCCAAAACTTATTTGCCCATTCCTAATAGTTAACCTAAAAATTTAAAAACAACAAACAATTAAAACTGTCCCTTCTGCGACAATATAACATTGTAGGTGTGACTAATTTAATAAAATTATAATTATTTTAGATCAATGAGGGACTCCTACATCAATATTGCAATTGGTTATGTGCAAATTAAAAGAACAGGAAATACATGTACCATTCTTGGACAAATTTGCCCAGAACATAGAATTAGGGCCTCTAATTATAAAGTTAAGTTAGTGGTATGTGAAAAAGAGGAAAACATTTTGGAAGTCAAATGTTTGGATTGTTCGGCTTCCGAAGAAGGATGTAAACACGCACTTGCATTTTTAATGTGGGCACATCGTAAAAGTACCCAGCCAGCACCAACTGAAATTGAATGCTACTGGAAAAAACCAAAATTTACAGGTGCTGCAAATGAAACTGTTACGACAGAAAAGTTTGGTGTTGTACCTAAATCGTATATAACCGACCAGCAGATGAAACATCTTTTTGAAGAAACGATTAAAAGTGGGAGAGAATTAAAATGTTCGGCACAAATTTTAAATTATTTTGATGACACAGAAACTGGAGATGAACCTAATAATTTAAGTATGCATTTATTATTGCATCGTTTCATAAATACTCATGGGGAACATAGTTGCAAGGAATTTTTAAAATTTTGCGAGACTGCAATTAATGAGCAATCTTGTAAAAATGCTGCAAATGCAACAATTGAACAAAGTTCAAATAAACTGTGGTTTGAACTTCGTTATGGAAGGATTACAGCTTCAAAAATATATTCCGCAGCATTCTGTAAAACTAGTGATGGTGTTTTAGTGACTATTCCACTCCTATTGCATGTAGCCAATGAAAATGAGGCATGTGATATTTTTTTAGCCAATCACGTCAATTTATAAGTGAATAAACAGCAAGTTGCTGTTTATTCACCTGAATAACCTGAAGTTAGCTATTTCCCGACAAATAAATTGAATTAGCCTTGATAAAAAAAATCGAAAAACGTTGTTTCTACGTATGTCGGTTGCAAGTGGGTTATAAAATCAAAAGGTTTGGTAACACTTCATCATCCATAATAAATGCGACAGTGGCAAGTTCTGCACCAAAAAATAAATCTTAAACGAGATCGTGTGTTTGGAAACGATTTGAAGAATTCTGCGCCGATAAAAACTACCAGTTGTTAGCAAAACTTCAATGGAAACTCTTGCCGCGATTATGATGACTGGGCGTATAATATAAAGAAGGTAAATGCAAATGATTATAAGGGAGGTGTTATTTAATCAATGTCGAATTTTTCGACCAAAATACTGCAGAAGATATATCATAAAAATTTTAATATAAATATTGAACCATTCACCGATATTCGTTTCAAGTCGTGGAATAGTCTTTCCAAATACCATTCGTGATGACAATTAAATCGGAATAAATTTTGTTTTTAGCGCATTCAAGTTTGTTGCTTATTCGCGATTTTTATTCGAGCAACTGATAGACAGTTGCTCTCATTAAAATCGCTAAGCAACAAACTTTCATGCAAAAACAAAATTTATTCGAGTAAATTGCCATCACTTATGGTATTACTTGTGAAAAGTGTAATTGGTGTTTCCAAAATGTTTCAGACAAAGGCAATGAAGCGAGGATTATATTTGGAAGATAATGTTCGAAAACAAGTGGGAAAACAATTAAATATTAAAATAAAAAAGTGCGGATTAATATTAAATAACCAGCATCCAGAATTTGGTGTATTACCCGATGGTATATCAAATAATGCAGTGTTTGAAATTAAATGTCCATCGACTGTAACTGATTATTTGTTAAAAACGGTCACATATCTCCTAAATGCAAAGCACAATTACATTTACAAATGTTAATGTTAAATTTCAAAGATATATTAGGAAAGGCAAAGATATATTGGGAAGCAATGATTTTTTCTAGATTATTAGAAACTGTTTTATAATTTTTAATTTTACTTTATTAAATGTATTAAAATTAACAACAAACATATTTATAATTATATTATTTTTGATTGTAAATTTACTAAACCACATGCAATAATCACCATGTAGTCTAGTTTTTATAAGTTTATTATTTACACAAGCATGAGGTTTTAATATTTTGTGTTCCCGTACTCTTCTGATAACCCTTTCTACATGAATACGTAATGAGGCAATTCTCTTGATTTCCAACACCTCTGCTTTAGAACTCTTTACACCTGCTTTTACAGATGGCGGTCTGATTAAAATGCAATTTTTCTGATGTAATATTGCATCGATTGGTTTAAAACCACGATCTGCCATCACTGAACAATTTGGTTTTAATGTTTCTAAGTAATCCGATCTTTTAACGGCTGTAACATCAGTTGTACGCCCTCCAAAACCTTTTGAAATAAAGTTAATAAAACCACTTGGTGTAATCGATAGTAAGTATTTAAAAGTATTTGCCTTTTTATATTTTAACCAAGTAGCTGCTTGCTTTATGGGATCATTAGGCTTTTCAATTTCTATTTCAAAACAGTCAATACTATAATAACAATTTGCACGAAATGCTAATGGCAGAAGTTGTTTAATTTTTTGTCTTTCTGGCCAAAAAATATATGCATTCAAACAAAAACTAATTTGGGAGACTGTGTTCCGAAAGGATTTTGCAGCTTCACTGTGAGAAATTCCGAAATCATCAGCTATTTCATCTAAAGGGAGGTTACTTCTAATTTTTCTTAAAGTTATGTAAATGTCTTGTAGTTTTTACTAATAATAAAATTATAAAATAACAGTCAGTTGGTATTCCTAAATAAATTCTACAATTTTTTATATAAATACAAACTACGTTCAATAGAAATCGAACTAATTCTATTTTTTAATCAAGTCACGACTAGGGCTCGATGATGCACCACTGCACTGACAATATTCAGAAACACTTGTAATGCTAAAAGATGATCCACTTTTTAATAAAGGAGACATGCTTGTACTTGTAAATTTCTTTATCGGTTTTATTTTAATAGGTGGGCAAGCTACACTTGTTACCTTCTTTAAATCACCGACATTGTCTGTTTGAATATATCGATTTTTAAAGGTTATTGGTGTAGTTTGAATACCAATTGTAGAACACATTACATCTGTTTGACAACTTTTCTCATATAACGACGCACTAATATCAGATGTTTCTTGGATATCATTATGCGGTGAAGAAACTTTAATTGACACATCTTCACTTATTTGATTATCCTAAGTCTTTTCTTACTCTTGAATGGAATCCTGCAATTCTGCATTTTTTTATAATTGTCCAACCATTTCCGTTCGAGCCCTCTTGCTTGAGCCTTTTTTTTGTGGTAGTGGCAAAGATCGTTTTCTGTAAGCCTGACTAACTAACTAACTAACTTCCATTTTATGTAGTTATCCATGTCTTCTTCTAACTATACATATTGAATTAATGTTTATTATGCACGGTTTCAAAAAGCAGAGCTAAATTTATCATCAAATAAAATTAACTGTAAAAGCAAGTTAATTAATTTGATTTTAAATTTAGCACCACTCAGTCAGTTCGTAACCGATTTAATACTTACATTAAAATGATCTTCACAAACGAAACCATTTGATTTGTTTGATATATCTTTATCATTTCGCCTCATTGCTTTTAACCACATTTTTCTTCTTTTAAGCTGTTTAATATTAGCTGCATTTGGTAACGATATAAATATTTTGTTCGGTGTTTGAAAGGTAGTGTTTACACAGCATGGCACTAAACGATATTTATAGTAAGCCGAAGTGCTGGGACCTATGTCTTCCAGTGTATATAAATTAGGATCAATAATAAATGTAGAGTCACAAAATACACTTATTTTATTCTCAACTGTAGCTCCAACGATTCTTTTAATGCTCAATGAACTGATATGAAAGTTCGTAACAGATCACAACGTGAACAAATGCGTCACAATTCCGCCATCTGCATTCTGGCGATTTCGCGCCAACTTTAAATTTTTAAATTTTATAAAAAAACTTTACCCCTTTAGGATATTTTTTTTCTGTTTTGTTTTATTTAACTTATTATGAAACATATAAAGTTAATTTTAAATTAATTAAAAAAAAACACGCCAGTTCCCAATTTCCACTTTTATACATTTGAGCTCTGGTTTAAACAAACCTTTAATATTTGTTTGAAAAACATAACTTTTCAAAAAAGCTTAAATAAAAATAAATAAAAAGTACTAATTTATTAATGCATATAGTTAGCTTTTTTATAAATGCTAAAATTTAACCTCATGAACATCAAATGATTAACGTCCTCCCTTCCCACCGTTTCCCTTAGCAAGCGATAACAAATGAAGTCGGCTATCTTAACAAACCTTTCTATTAATCCCCGCTAGGTAGCGATTGTCTGAAAAAAAAAGTTGTGCGACGTTTCGGAAGGAAAATTAATGGGTTCCGCGATAACGTCCGTTCGCACCCCCCATCCAGTCATCCAGGTGGGCAGACCAGGGGGGGGCGGCGATGAATCGATCGAAATAAAATGCAACTCAATTTCCTACGCCGCCCCGGCGTCACCTTTTTTTCCCCCGCTCTCCGTCCACGATTCGCCGAAGGGGGGGCCGAGCGCACACAAAACATCATATATTGTAATATAGGGCCGAAAGGGGCGAGATTTATTATCAAAGTTTGCAAATATAAAGTCCGTCGAAAATTTTTAAAAGCGCGCTAGTCTCCCCCGCCCGACCCCTTTCGAAAGTTTCCGCCTCCGTCTCCCCGTTTCCTCGTTTTAATTTGCAATTTTGTTTCGGTTATGCGGGGCCCGCTCTTTTTCTGCGGTCGGCTTTCCCCAAAAATTAATGAATAAATATTAGTGGGCCGATGCGGAAGCATACGCACTGGAAAAAAAAAACAACGCTCGGGGGGTGGACGTGGAAGGCATCAACTCGCCGGCTGTAATTACAAAAAAATTAGGTGCAGAACAAAAAGCGATCGCCCTCGTGATAATAATGGCGCGGGAACTTTTTTTATGAAAATTAATGAATATTTGAACTGATAATTTCATTCGCATAGTTAACGTGGCTATCTAAAAATCTGATAAATTTGAAAAAGTATAGAAAAATAATAAATAATAAAAATTGAATTAGACAAAACAACACATCCTGTAGCCAAACAATAAAAGTAATTAATAGTATTAATAAGAAAAGATATTTTCTTCGAGAATTACTAACTACTAACTTACTTCACAAATGACATATCATCGATAAATCAAAAATACTTCTCCTATTAAGGTACTGTAATGCATTAAATTATATAATTGATGGCTACGTTTTATTTTACTTTAAAGGAATGTTCTTTAAGTCAGAGATAAGAGCTTCACATTTAAGACATGATTTTCTAATATAGCTATTCCATACTTGCAAAAAAAATACCAAAACTTAAGATAAAATAGAGTAATTACCTTAGGGTTACCATAGATATACCATTCATATATCTTATATTCTATATTTCTTTTTTATAAATAACGTGTTAATAGAACTTTATTAGTTCATTGCCAATGTATGGTAATATATAGTTCAAACTAACTTTAAATGAGTTTTCTAATACAGCCAGTATTGATACCCAAGAGTTTCCATAACAGACAGATATTATTATAAACTTAAATTGGACAAGTCATATTAATAGATATGCGCCGAAACATAAATTAACCTGAATGATTACTTATATTGATATTATAGCCAAGATTATATACATTCTTTTTAAATATAGAATAAACAAAATCGCTGCATATACAGGGTCGGCCACGAATAACATTCATTAAAAGTTTTCCTGCATAAAAAAATATCTGAAAAAATTGTGTAATGTGAACTCCTCATGGAAACTATTTTAACTTTCTATCAATTCCGGTTGTACCGGAAACGACTATCAACTATGTTATTTTAAATGGCACATACTGTATATTATTACATTTTAGGATTCCTCGTTCAATTGCCTATGTCCCCATATGGATTTATGTCTAACTATTTCAATTTTTGAGTTATAAATTTGTCAAATATTAACCTCAAATAGAGGTGTTTTAAAATGGCTATAACTTCAAGTGGGTTCAAGATAGACATACGAGTAGCTTCTTGATTGTAACCAATAGATCCCTCTACAATTAAATAATATTAACATCTGTTAATTTTGACAAAAGGTATTTCAAAAATATCAATATTTCAGCGCTAACTTAAAACATCATAGTCGTAGAACAATTGATTAGGACAATACAAGATGCCGCTCGTGTGTCTATCTTCTATTTACTATAAGTTATAGGAATTTTTCTAAACGCATATTTGAGGTTAATACATATTTGACAAATCAATTTTTAAATCAAAAACTGTAAAAGTTAAGTGGACATAAACCCATATGGGGAGGTAGGCAATCGAGCAAGGAATACAATAAAGCAATATACTGTATGTTCCATTTAAACTAACAAAGTTGGTAGCCGTTTCCGGTACAACTGGAAATGATAAAAAGTCTAAATATTTTCAATGAGGAGATCGCAATGTTGATTTTTTTGAGATATTTCCTCTTGCAGGAACCCCGTAAACGTTCAATTGACGTTATTCGTGGCCCACCCTGTATATCATTGGATCCTTTAATATATTTGAAAGCCAGTCCCAACTGGGTTAGTTTTACATTTGGTAATTCAAATAAAAATGTAAAGAAAGGTTATTAGTACTTAATTCGTCATATTAATTTGATCTTCATGTAACTCAATCAACCAATTTATGCCTTAAATAGTGTAAAACACATCTTGAGTATGCGCTTGGTACTGCTATTCTGGTACTTTTGTTTACTACTAACAAATGTTATGTTGGGAAAAACTTAAATATTACTAACTCAAGTTTGATACCTTTATAGGGTGTTAGAGCTTGATTTCATAAACATGTGACATTCTTTCATGTTAATTTATTAAGGCAGAACTTAAAAAGAGACAAAAATGAATTTGCACTAATAATTCCTTAATGCTTTGTGTATTTGGAATACTGTAAAATAATTCCAAATTAGAAGAAAGTTCAAAGAATTCGCGACCCCTGATTTTATACCTTAAATATGTCATTTCTTAAAAATTTCCATGTTTCTTTATTTAATTCTATTACTTATATAATTGATTAGTTTCTAAGCTGCTTTTTCGAACATAATTTAGGGTATTAGAAGAATAAATAAGCTATATGAACTAATAGGTAATTATAAGTAGTAATCTTTTATTTTGTGAAATCAATACACCGCAGACTCGTAATTTAGATTCTAGAACTATTTATTATTTAAGCGTTTGATTTTTAGAAAAAAAAACTGGCGACTTTAGTTTTCAATTATGGCTTTCTGAAATACAAAAAATTGAAGGTGGTCCATATAATAAACATACAATTTTTTAAGACATTATTGATTTTTGGATCTATGGTCGTACCCAAGTACTTAATAGAAACTTGGGGAAGGATGATGGTTTGGGCAATTGCTATGGAATTACGAGCTGTGATTTGTGGGGATTAATTTTAATGCGCCATTAAGCAAACCAACGTTGAAAGGAATCAATAAGTTCTTGAAGGAATTGAAGAACGTTTGGTAATATGAGAGCATGTGTAATTAGGGTAGTATCATCTGCAAATTGCAGGAGATATTTGGAATGATTAAATTAAAGAGTATCAGGGTTATGGACATGAACCCTTATGTTTTATTATTCTTATAAAACAAAATATAGTTATCAAACGTTCAGAAATGTTTAATATCATATCCAGCATTAATATTAATTTAATCAAATATTTTCATGAAATATAATTGTGTATAATTAATAATTGAATATATGTGAATCACTGAGCACCATTGAAAAGTATTCCTTACAAATGTAATATTTTCAATAATTTAAAAATATGTATATGGAAAATAATATTTCCAAACAAATTATCCTATTTATAAAGTTTGAATATAAAAAATTATAAACGATCGAAATAAAACTTTAAAAAAAAATTGATACCAGACTATTTGAACAATTACCCATAACATTTATTTTTAAAATTTGAATGACTGAAACAGTATTATTTTCCAAAAATTAAAAAATTAATAATACTATAAATCTTTTTTCCTAGAAAAAGAAATACATTTACATTTAGCTAAATTTAAGGAAATGCCATTAGTCTTGCACAATTGGTGAATTTTTTAAATGTTATTCCGAAACGTAAGGCAACCGCCCTGCGTATCTACAACATTAATTATTTTTATATAATCGACAAACAACAAAACTTTGCTTTGGACATTGTAGCAATATATTTACACGAACAATGTCCCATATAGTGTACAAATTGTTGTCGATTCTAAGTTATGAACGAATCAGGGAGACTACCTGATTAGTAAAGCTTGAATCAGACAGAGGAATTATTAATGCTCTATATATCATGGAATATCAATAGCAACGGAGAATGGATTCCCAGTTAATCTTATTCAAAATTGAATCCACAAACAACTATACAAATAAACCAGGGCTCATATTTATCCAAATATTTTAGACCAAACGAACACAAAATTTACAAAATTTACTTATTTTGGGCACGTAACAAAAAAAGTTGTGCCAAAATTGATAATATATTGTAAACTTTGTTTGTGTATATTATACAATAAATAGTAATATAAAAACTTAAAAATTATTTTCAATTACCCTTTTTAAAATGAACTACCACATACTAACGGTCGCTACCATCATTCATCGTGTTAAAGTCTGAATTTACGATTCTTAAAAACACTTTTAAAATTTGTAGCAAAATATTCTACAATATTTTGGATTCATAATATTAACTCTGTTATAATGCATATTTCATTTTTTTTTTAATTCTTTCAAAATACTAGACTCCATGCTACAAATATCTTTCTGATTAGATTTATTAAGACTATGAATTTCTTTCTTTCATCTAACAATCTTTAATTTTAAATTGTATTGTATTGTATTTAGTCTTTATCTAACATACATGTTATAAATAAATATATAATTGCTGAACTTGTGCTTCATAAACATTTTAATTGCCGTATCTTTACCTTTTAGCATTTTTAACGGGAAACTAAACCACAAAGGATATAAAATTTTTACAAAATCTATTATATGCCTGATTTGGTTCAGTAATATTTATGATATCCTTACAGTTGATTAAAGAAATTTCTTTATACAAAATTATAAGGTCAGCTTTAGTAAAATCACAACTTGGCCACATTAACCGTAGATAGTCACAACACAATGCCAGATGATGTAAATCTTCTCTTACCAAACCAATACCCTGGCTAACATTGCAATTTAAACTGGATCCGTTTACAATTAAAACCGATTATACTGCGATAATTTATTTAATTGGATAATATTTTTGTAGTATACAATGTGAGGATTTAGGCCTCGATGATCTGATTCAAATAAGTACAGTTTGGGCAAATTTAAGTCTCATAAAATCAAAACTGGTCCCTGTCATGCCATTTTACTTTTGTTATATACTTTTGTTTCCAATTCATCAAATAAATTTTCATAATCACTAACACATGACGAAGGTGGGTGTAATATACCTATATGAATGCTAAATGAATTATCCTTTCATTAGTTATTAGTTTCTCAATTACTAATTCAATTTTGCTAGAATTTGAAGCAAACACGAACTGTGATAGTGATACTTGGTGATGATAGTAGCCATGTTTCCGATATACAGAAAATGTTACAGTTATTTGTTATTTGATTTTTAGAATAACCTGGTCATTTTGTTATCGTCGTTTTAGTACTTCGCGAATGGCTTTTTCATGATGTAATTGAAGATGAGTTTTATTATTTCTGATCTATATGTTTAAAAATTGCACCATTGTATTTCTTAATATTGCTTTTGCATCGTGTCTACATTAAAAATGACTTAAATTGGTCCGATTCGATTTACATTAGTTGCACTGAGTCTATATATTTTTACTGGGGCTGGAGCATTTTCAACTAGGTTGCGAAACATATTTTTAAGACAATATTTGTCGTCTTGGCCTCTGCCGGATTCAGCTATATTTAATATTATAATTGACTTAGCTCGTATTTGTCTCTGCAAAAATTCATTTGTATTATTTTTATAAATAAGCAAACAATTAGAGTTATTTTGAATGTATTAAATGAGGAGGTATTTTTAAGAAAGAAAATATACTAACTGTATAAAGTTTATGTGAAAACATAAATGGCAATTTTAAACTATATACTATTCTAATCGTTATATAACAAGAAGTACACACAATATAGAATAAATATATGTTAGAAATATAGACTTTATAAATTCCTTAACATATCTAACTGCTACTATAATATACAACCTGAACCATAATAAAGACAATTAATCACATTTAAAACATTATGTTACATATAGCCTTACTGCATACATATATTGTAAATATATAGAAAATTTATTTTTATAATATTAAAGATATTGAATTGACGAGGCGGATACATACTTGGTAGTTACTTTCCAAAGCTTCGATTTGAAAAACATAAATCTAATAATACAACACTAATGAAATTAATGCTTGTTACGCTACACTCTTGATGGAAACATATATTACTATTAGGTGGAGAGTAACACTTGTTTTGTTCCATAATGTTTTTATTTTCAGTTGCCTGACTTGTTTAAAACAGTTTAATTTTGATAATGGTCTGCGAAGATCGAAATTAGTGTCAGCCAATGGAAAATAAAAACTTTAGGGGACAAAGCAAGTGTTACTCACCACCTAATATGCAAATCATTAAATTCGATAATCTCGGATAATATTTGTGCTTTTGGACAATTATTATCAATTGATTAATTGATATTATTAAAGTTCCAATACGCGAAGATTATATTAAAATCACCGCAAAAAACTAATCTGAAATTTGGGCACGCATAAGATAAATGAACGCTTTATTTTAGGTTGTGTAGTTTTGTTTACATTTCAACAACATTTTCATAAAATATTTTTAGTTTTTACATTAGAGATAACTATTTGTGTAATAATTGATGGGCGTCCATTTCTATATATTAAAAACCTGTTCACCATTTTCTATCTTATAGTGAAGGTCTTGTCTTAATGATTGAAGATGTTTTGATTGTAATTTTCTCCTATCATTAGTGAATCTTATGTTATTTTTAGAACATAATCAGCTGACTCACGATTTTGAAAAACTAATTTTATTGGTCTGGACTTTGTTTGACAAATAGACTTAAGTGAACATAAATTATTTTCCCTCGGATCAAAAATTGATTTTATTGCATTAATATCACTTTATACTCTTTGTTTGCTCTAGTTATAATCAATTAATTCATTCTAATATATAATTTTGTTACATGCTTATTTTAACCAGTTAATACTTCTAATTCATTTAAAAATTATTGTCGCTGATCGAAACGTATGTCACGAAAATATAAATGATAAAGAGTTTCGGTCCATAGACCGATCCTTGCGGAACACCAATGTTCACCGTTTATAATATACTGTTTATTGTTTGTGAGACAGGATGAGATGAGATCACAGTTGCTAGGACTAAACTGAAGGTATTTAAGCTTATCTATTAGTATTTCTGGTGACACACAATCGCATGCTTTACTTAAATCGCAAAAATGTGTATTTGTACTGCTGTTACAGGTCTAATATTGCTAATGAGGTCGACCTACCCTTTCTAAATTCAACCTGTTTTTTGATCAGTATGTTGTTGCTTTCAAGGAAGGCGTCGATTTGAAAAGCAAGACATTTTTCGAGTATTTTTCCAATTAAAGAAATTATTGTAATTGGTCGAAAATTAGTTAAGTCTTTAGTTACCTTTTTTAAATATAGGTATAACTTTCGCTAGTTTTAGTACATCTGGAAATTGGTTAGTCTTTATTGATATATTAATTAGTTTAATGAGGGGAATTATTAATAGGTTAGACAGTGTTTTTAAGATTTTAGTATTCATTCCATTTGCATCCAAACTGTTTGAGTTTTTGAGTTCACGAATAATTTCCCGCACTTCGTTGAAGCTGAGATGTGAGGTATCTGTCAAAGGTAATGTACTATTAAGTAAGTTAAGTATTCGTTAAAATCATTCGCAGAAAATTGATTTTTTTTATCGCTCGACTTATTATTGCTCGCTGAGTTTATAACTTCCCACATGGTCTTCCAGGGATTTTTTGAATTGGTAATGTAAGTGTCGTATGCCCGTCTTTTAGCTTTTGCAATGTCATGCCTATATGTTTTCCCACGCTGCTTCAGTTGATTATTAATTTCGATTGAGTTAATTACTTTATTTGCGCTTGATAAAAATTTAATTTGTTCTCTGGTTACATGCAGGTCGTGTGTAAACCAGTTAATTTTCACTTTAGAATTTAGTATTTTTGATTTAGTTGGACATGAGGAATCAATGGCCTTTTGAATTAAGTCTATAAATATATTGAACTCATGGTGTATGTTGTAAGATTTATTGTTAATGAAATTCCAATCTAGGCTTTCAATTCACTAAATACTTAGAATAACGCTTTTAACAAGGAAACAATCAACACATGTTTACAGATATACTCTTATAAGATGAGTATTTTCGACGTAAAATATTAAATTTCTTTAATAATTAATAATGAGACAAATAGCATTTCTGCGCTTATGTTTTACATTAAATGTAAAAACTCCAGCCAACAGTTAAAACAACTACTTCCCGTACTAAAGCACCGCCGGGAATTGAGTGACACAACTTTAAGCTGTCGTAACATGTCTGAAATCATATAAATATATATCACATAAAAATTGTTACATCGTGCTGAATATGATTTCAGACATGTAACGACAGCTAACAGTTATGCCATTCAATGGACGGCGGTGCTTTAGTACGGGAAGTCATTGTTTTATAATATCAGCTTATTTAGAGAATCTGCACTTTCTAAAAGCTTAAAATTTAACAAGGTTAACCAGTTTTTATATTTGCTATTTCTTCTTATATTTCTTTTCTACTTTTGTATGTTAAATGCATATTTTCCCCTTCTTGGTATGTTACATTATTATTCTCCTTTGTTCCTCTGCTGAATTTTTCCTGGTAATACTGTTTCGAAATTTTCGCTATTTGTTACGGTTTCGTTTGGATTTGAGATTCTGTGTTTGCTGCAATATTCCTTATTTTCCCCGGAATACTCTGTTATTGTTTTCCTGGATTTCCTTGCCGAACTCTTACAATGCCTTGCTCTTCTAATTTCTTATTTTTTATTTTATTATTCGCCTTTGACTCTTCTTTATCGTCTTGTCTCCTGTTTGGATGTATTTCTTCCATGCTGCTTTCTTCTTAAGTACTTCTTTTTTCAATGTTTCGTTCCATAACCCTTTTTTATCACAGCTTTTGGTTCCACATATGTTCTTTCTATTTTGTCTTTAAATGTGTTTCCTGTTCTTTAAATCTTTTGTCCATCCTCTGTGTATATTGTTCCTATACTCTTTGTCGCTATTACACCCCTGAACAGTAAATGCTATATTTTTCATTTAGTTTAACATGTCCATTTCCTATATTGTTTATTGTACTTATTCTTATTATGTGTACTTTCATTGCCATTTCTCTCGCTACTTTTATATCTTTTCCAGGAGGGATGTTGTGTTCCATATTACTAATCATATAGTTTTCATTGAATTCTGCTTGTCCTTGTTATTACTATTTATCTCAATGCTCTTTTCTCAATTTATGAAGAGGGTTAACTTATATTTATATAATTACTCTTTGGTTTTCCATTTAGTTTATTGCCATCACTATCGTTATTACTAGAGAGCGGAAAAAAAGCTTAAAAAATGTCAAAAAAAGCACTTAAAAATGCACAAAATTTAGAGAAAAAAAGCAATAAAAAAGCATAAAAACAGGAAAAAAGCATAAAAATACGAAAAAAGCACTAAAAAAGCATTAAAAGGCACAACATTTAGAGAAAAAAAGCATTAAAAAAAGCATAAAAACAGGAAAAAAGCATAAAAACACGAAAAAAGCACTAAAGAAAACTATATTTTCTTGATATGTTACACGTTTATCAACATATTTTACAAAGAAATTTGGCTTAAAACTAAAATAAACATACTTTCTTTACGCAATATATAATATCATGTAAGTATTTAAAAATTAAATTGTAATTTTGTATACGTTTCAAAATAACTAAAATCTATTCATAAAAACAGTAGATCATTCAATGTTGTTCTAAGGGTTTAATTGTAAAAATTATTACTTCTGACGCTCAATAAATTTTTGAAAGTAGAAAAGCTTCTCTTTATTTTAAATTATAGCTGGATCCATTTGAAAATTGCCATTCAAAATCAAGCTTAATTTATTTAATATTAAAAATCCTTCATTTTCAACGAATATTTCTTTCGATATTATTTTGATTTCTTGGCCAATGCATGCAGGTATTTTCTAAAATGAATCTGCTTTTATAAAGATTTGATTGTGTTGCTCACAAAATTTAAACGCGATTTTATGTAACTCAATTGTTTTGAAGGAAGCTCTTGTTTCCTAAGAACTGTTTAACAGTATTTAACTGATTTGCTTGTCGTTTCGGGAAAGTTGTATATAACCTTATTAAATTCTTCAAAATTGTTCGCATAGTACATTGTAGCATATAGACAAATTCCCCATTTTGTTAGCACTGGTTTATGGGGCAGTGAGATATCAGATAATGACTTCTTGAATAATTGTACTCACAGAAGAATATAAGAACTATTTTTCCATATTTATTTAAATCTTCAAATGGAAATTTCATTCTTATAGTTTCAGAAATTCGTTTCTATTCATGTGCTAAACTTGTACAATGCACAAAATGGATTATTAGTAAAATTTTGTAACTTGGTATTGTCTACGGCAAAAATAAGCTTGTCAGTCCATCATTTATGAATTTTGCTATAATGTTATTATCAGTTTTCTTCAATTCTTTTGTATATATCAAAATACTGTTGGTCGGATGTCTTCATGTTAAACTCATATTATTAAATTAAACAAGTCTGTGGTTTCATCCACACCAAACCACATATAATTATTGTTAATAATATCTTTAATTTTTTGTATGGTTTCATAGTATCTAAGAGCTACATAATTTTTTCTCGGGAATGCGTATTTTACAATATTTTCCCAAGAAAGATTTAAATGCATTATTTTGTAATTTTCTTAAAGGGATATTAGAATGTAAAAGTATTTTGCACAAATGTGAATTTAATTGAAGATGATGCTAAAGATTGTGAAATTGTGCTGTTTTGTTAGTTCAGCTTTGAACTTTTTCAAACGTTCTTGACGTAGTGTTGTTATAACATGTTTTACATACAAGTCTTGACTAGTTAGGATGCAGTTGGAAACTAAAATAAAACTTACTATTTTTAAACATGCCTTACAAAATTATGTATAATTTTCACTTATTAATTCTGGATAGCCTCTAATTAATTCGTGTATTGTGGTTTTCACCTTTTGCATTATGGGTTAAATATACATGTGAATTATATAATATAATTTATCTGTGATTCCCCAGGTTAATACGATTCACACATATAGTAATTTTTGATAAATAAGCAAAGTTTTTGGAATGTCAATTCAATAGTTTATGAATGCGAGTTTGAATATGAAAATTAACGAAAACGGTAAATATGCGCCAGTCGTCCCATCGGTACTTTTGCGGAGAGAAGGAAATTGATACGGTTGCAGAACACCTGATTATTAGCTATCACTTAAATTTGTTTACATTTAATACTTACTGGGGCCCCTATTTATTTTTTAACGACGTTTACATCCGGAATATCATAGGTGTGATTCCTATGAAGCGTTCGTCTGTATTATCTGAATAATGAGACGGTCTATTATATCTACTTATTTATAGACATATCCATTGTAAATTGGTAATTTATACTAATATTTATTAATAATAAAATTAATTATAATTATTGTATCATATTATGAAGATTTTTAACAATTATGTTGTCAAAAGACACGAAGAAAATATGTAATACAAATATAATCTATAAATGATGGAATACAGATTTTTACGAAAATTCTCTATATTAGCAGATTAATTTAATATCAGAGTGAAATTATTATTAAATGTTTTTTAAATGTTTAAGAAAATGCTCCAAATAAGCATAAAAATCTAAAAAAAGCATGAAAATAAGCATAAAAAGTCAAAATAAGCACAAAAAGTCAAAATAAGCAAAAAAGCCTAAAAAAACTTAGCGCTAAGTAATCACATTCTTCAAGATTCGTATAGATATTAAGAAATTTTTTCGATGCTATTAATATTATGGATAAGCATAATGCTAGAAATCCGCTCTCTAGTTATTACTATTTTCCATTTCCCCAATCTTACTATTATGACTTTGTTTAATTTTTGTGAACCAGCCTTGCTCGCATTTCTATCATGATTTTTTATAGCTGTCGTTATTATTACAATAAAGTACAAATTAATATTGGTTTAACATTTACAACTGAGAATAAAACTGTTAATATTTATATGAGTTAGAAGACCGCCGAAACATAGTAATTTTTTTTTTGGCCTATATTAACTATGGCATTTAATTGCAAAATTAACGACTCTTATATTGTGATTCTGTGTTTATATGGAATACAAGTTTTTTGTCTATCGGACGCAATGCGTCAAAATAAAGACTTCTTACCAGATCTCCTTTTTAGTTTCTCTCGGTGTCCCACAGGGTTCGCATTCTGGTCCATTATTACTCCTACTTTTTATAAATGGCATCTCCATAAATAATAAAATCAAAAATAAATACTTATGATTTAGAAGATAAATTCACTTATTAATTTATATAAATGATTGTTATACTGTTATTATTAGAGGAAATTTTATGCATATAATCTAATATAAAATATGAAACATGTAAATAAATAAATAATAAATGTTAAGTATTTATTACCAGCACTTTATAATTAGATTTTATTACGTGATAAACAAGTTTCAACATCTGTAACGGAATTACTTACAATTAACAATTTGAACTTTACCAAGAATATCCTAAACAGGTATAAATTACGTCTCAAATGCCTGATATATTCCTCGGCTTGGCAGTTGAATTTGATTTAAAACGTTCGCAATCTGCTAGACATCAGCCCCCCGGAGCCGTACGAGATAATCCGCACAATCGGTTCAGTTGTTGACGCCGCTCTGCCACCGAATGGAATGGGGAGGATTTTGGTTAAACCAGTTATATGTAAATATGTGCGAGGGCGCAGGGGGGGCGGTGAGGAAACGGCGAAAGTTAGACGAACAATTTGATACTTCCGTTTGTGGCGTTATCGCTTTGTGAGCGTTTCCGGTCGCTTCCGTCCGGAATGTGCGGCTAATTAGCGACAATACCTTTGCGAAAGTATTTTTCAATAATGTCGACAGTTTTAAAAATTTTCTGCACAACTCATGCATAGCATATTGAAAAGTTTTGCCTTATGTATAAACGCCAACAACTTTATCTTTAATACATTATTTAAAACATTGTATTTATGTATTAATAATATTTATTATATCAGTCGGTTAAATTGTTTATATTTACTTTCTATTTTATATGATTGATTGTTGAAGCCGTTACTTTGTGATACATCTTAATTACGAAGTAGGTTCAGAAAATAATAATACTTTGCTAGTATCACAAATTATCTATTTTATGTAGTTTCAATGATTAATTTTGTTATTTTAAAATATTATACTGATGTGTTTTCTTAAATATTAATCATATCTAGTTAAAGCTAGAAAGTAATATTTTTAACACAATTTAGATAATTCTATTGTATAGAATTAAAATTGTTTAATTTTATTAGTAGTAGCAGTAGTAGTAGTGTATGGCTATCGAACACGTGGTCCTTCCGCCGTGTTATTTGTGGATTTGTGTGTGTAAATAATAGTTTTATTATTTTCTACTATGTTTGGGAATTACTTAAATATTTCGTTTAAACTGAAAAAATCCTTATTGAGATAAGTTAATATTTTTTTATGTTTATGGGATTATTTTAAAAATAAGCTTTTCTGCTTTAAATATCAAACATAATAGTTTAATTATTGTTTCTTTTCAACAACAGCCACAGAGATCCTAAATAGATCGAAAGCATTGCGTGGCTTTTGTTGTCAGCGAACAATAATTCAAAACTCTTAATCATTAATATTATATTAGAATTTTAAAATATTATCTATTAAACCAAAAGAAAAGTCTTTATTAAAGCATTTTGTAAGTTACGAATATTGCACGTTTAATTTATATAACCATTTATGTTTTAAAAAAAATACAGGTACAACGTTCCGTAAATAAATTAACTTTTCGTAATTTAAACCCCTATACTTATGGCAACATTTTAATTTGCACACTGATACGGTTTGTCTAACGATGCTATCAATTAAACCGGCAAACTTCCGCTCCTTTCTTTCCCTTCTTTTTCGTACCGCCGAGACAAAAAAGAAAAGCTTTTAGCCCGGCCGCCCTTTTTACTTATTCTAGAGACGACCGCGGCCCTCCTAAAAGGGGGCGATTTCTCGCGCCATCAACCACGGCGGCGCTACAAGAATATGGAGCGATTTAAATGTCAAATTAGCCCTGACAGATCAAAGTGATTTCCTCCTGAGTGATATAATCCGCAAAAATAGCTCGCGGGATTTGAAATTCACCGGAGCCGACACCGGAATTGCCAAATTGATATAAACCACCCTCCATCAACCCCCTAACCTCAAGGCTCGCCTGCATTATTTACGGGGATACTTAATTATTTACAACTCCGAGGACCGTAAATAAACAATTACTGGGTAATAAGGTAAAAGAAGAGGATGGTTTATGACTTTCTTGAGTTTATTGCGAAAGGAAGAATCAGCCTCGATGATAGGCCGTGAGTTATTATGTCCTAATGGTATTTTTAATCTCCACTAATTTAATTCAAGGACGGTCGATTAATGCGGGGATAAATAGAAGGATAAAGGGAGGGTGGCTACAGGTGTCCCGAGGTTGCATCCCCCAGGGCCTCCTTAATTGCTTACTGGAGGGTCGTATGTGTGCGAGGGCGGAAAAACACCGTTATTTATCCCACGACGCGAAAACACCGTTAATTTGTATATGATTTAAATGTTTGTTTCAACTGTACTAAAAAAATGTGTTTTCCTTTTATCTCTCGTAAAATAAAATATGTATTTTTGCTGGTAAGAATATTGTACATTAACAATGATGCGTCATTTTAAAATGATAATTTATATTAAAAATTCAGTTAAATTAAATATACATTATAATGTATGTTTGAACAAAGAAAGAAATATAAAGAGAGAGTTTATTACATAATTATATAATTTATTAATGAAAGAAAACAAATATAAGGACAGTGACATTTTATTTTAATAATAACACAGCTATTAGCTTAATTAAAAATAGTCAATTGAGAGATTGTGTTAAATATTTTAACTCTAATTTTGATAATCAATTTTAATTTTAAGAAAAAATGTCTCATAACTCTTGTATTTGTTAAAACAAGTGACTTGTTTAAATTGCTTTTGTGAGTAGTTTTTTTCAATGAAAGAGTTTTAGTAAGCTTTAAAATTAACTTACCATATAGTCCTTATGATTGGATAATATTAGTTTTATGCGAAATCAAAAGCTAGTGTCTTAAACCGGATAAAAATATAATACGAATAGAGGTATCTTAGCTGCATGATACTTTGAATTAATTCTAATAAACATTATATAATAGATTTTAGTTTAACAATATTGTGTAGCTCCTTACAACCACATCAATGGTAGATGGACCGGCGGGTTGGTTCCAAGTAACGGATTTTATGTCCTAGCTTTCTGTCTATTTAATTCTTGGAACAACTAGTTTGACAAGGTTAGAATAAAGAAGTTTTAAAGCGACTAATGGAATGCATCTAAATGTTAGTATTGGGAATTGCTAAGACGATCGCTAGTGTCATGCTTCTATTTCTGCTGAAGATGAGGAGCTTGGAGATATAATTGCGAATCTAAGTAACGAGAATAAACATACAAATTCAGAAGAGGATATTAGTAACTGTCCAAGAGAGCATAGCGACCATGACAATGAGTGACGTAATTAATTCTGATAGTGTCGTAGAAAGTAATGAGAAATCTACTTTAGATAAGGATACAGAAAGTATTACTGCTTTATTTACGGCAAATATCGTTATAAGTAGGCTAAAAACCTACATTAAACGGATGTCTGAACTAGCGCACAAAATATAATCATACACTTGTCAGAAATAGCAAAACCAGTTTTGAATACAAATCCTTCTACACCATATGTAGGAATGTATTTTAGCATTAACTATTTAACATTTATTTAGATATGACAGCAAACGCGTCTCCTATACTAACTGTTTGAGTATAAATGAACAGAACTCCATTATTGGGCTTATATATTTAGCAGCCGTTTTAAATCTAGGCGAGAAGACATAAATTCCATGTTTTCAACAGATGGGACTGAAAGAACAATTTTTTAAAGCAGTTATGTTAATGAAAAGTTTCTTTTTTAAATAGTTGAGTTTAACAAAATGAAAAGACTGCTGCAAGAGATAAATTGGCTGCGGTTTCACAATAATTATTCATTTTCAGTGTGTTACTGTAGACGAAATGTTGGTAGATGTATATGGAAAACAAGCCAGCTATGGTCTGAGAGTAATGTGTCTCTGCTATTCTAAAACGCTTTCGATTAAACTGGTAAAGATACTGCAAGTAAGTAATATTAAAAAGTTAAGTGTTGCTAGGGTCACCGATTCAAAATAGTAACAGAAATGTAAAGAGGATAACTGATTTAGTTCCATCGAACTTACTAACGAACTAAAAACACGAAGCCTTATATACTTAGGCACTTTAAGAAAAAATAAAAAGAGAAATACTATATAATATTTTGGCCTCTGGACAACGAGTAAGTGGAAACACAGTTTTTGGTTTTACAGGTGACTGTACATAATTTTCGGATATACCAAAGAAACATAGCGATATGATTTTGATATCTTCAATGCACTATACTAATAACATCGACCCAAATTATCAAATACCTGAAATTATATAACTATACGAAATACGGAGTAGACACTTTTTACTTTCCCTATATACGAAGTATATATAGGGGAAGTATTGTGATCGTGATTTTTTTTTGAAAAATTTTCTTTGCGGAAATATCCGATTTGAGGTCTCCTGAGTCCATTAAACTAATTTCTGGAAAAATTTTTTTTGTGTCTGTGTGTGTGTCTGTCTGTCTGTCTGTCTGTCTGTCTGTCTGTCTGTCTGTCCGTGGGTGCTGTATCTCAAAAACGACTGATCCGATTGAGATGAAACTTTAAACGTAAGGTTTTATCGTTAAAAACTGGAACTGAAAAGCTTTTGGTAAACATTCATAAACCGGAAGTGGGTGTTTACTCGAGGCGTTTTTTGTTTTTTTCCGATATTTTTTTTAATATGATGAATATTACAAAACTTTTCAAACAAAAGTTAAAGAGAATGAGAAACTGAACAAATTTTGTTTAAATATATTTTTCATAAAATTCTTAACTTTCGAGAAAAAAAATAAAAATAGAAATTTTTTGCCAATTGCTAATAAACTATTGAAGCAACATGAAAGTTATATAACAAATAATTGTAGAGAATTCAAAATTGAATAGACTATTAAGAATAACCTTTTTGCATAAACCGCTTAGTTTTCGAGTAAAATATAGGGAAAGTACTATGATGGCCACATCACCATTTTTTATACAATGCTCAATATTGGACAAGTTAATGTCCATGTACTGTTTATAGCAGCTAATACTGAATCAAAAAATTTTAAAATGAAGCATAGAGATGGCGGTATTTCTATACGAAAATACACGATCTTCTAATCGACAGACTTCACAACAACAAACTTCCAAGAAAACTAAGAACATCAATCCAGGAAATTTTAGAAATACCTATACCCAATCAGCAAATAGGCGATCTCAGCAAAAATTACAAAGAGGTGTGTACTGCTCTCCAAATATAGACAAAAATACTCAACTAGATGTTGAAAATGTTTTAAGATCGTGAAAACAGCACTATACTAACAAAATCGCGTGCCTGTCTTGTAACGACAACCAAATAAGGTATGCTAAAATTGTATGTGTCAGTTCTGACATACAAATTTAAAATCTTAATTTTCTTATTTCAGTGAATGCAGTGAGGATTAAAAAAAAAAACAAATTATAAGTTCTTATAATGATTCCTTTGAACTAAGATGATATCGAAATTAAATGTTATGTTAAATATGCAGTATTTTATTATTTTGTTTATTAAGAGAAAATTCTTAAAATTTACTTACTGGTATTTGTTACAAATAGTAAACGTATTAAAAAAATTGTGATTTTTACTTCTTTTTAATATATAAAAAACTGGGGCTATGTGAAACCCCAATGTTTCCAAATACCTGCCTACTAGTTCAGAGTTACCGTAAATTTCCATATTTTCTTAATTGGGGTTTGTCTACTTAGAGTTGTCGGAAGATTCTAAGCCTGTCCATTTTGCCTTTCAATTTTTTTTATTTGAGTCCGCATTTAGGTTAAATTTTTGGTTAAAATTCAACAATTCATTTGAAACCATTCTTTTGAACCGTTTTGTCTTCTGGATACTAGTTCCGATGGAAAATCTTTGTTACCATAAGTTTGAACGATCAAGTGAGAAGAATTGAGAAAGGAGGATTCTGGAAGATTTAAGCTGCTTTCCTCTTGAATCAGAAGATATTGCACCATCTTCTGATTCGGATGGATTCACAAGAATACCATATAAGCGGAAAATTAGGACGTAAATTGTTGTTTTATAAACGGGCGAATTTAATATTAATTTGATCAGTGTTTCATGTAATAAACCTAACGTATTATTGCTTAAAATGCATCAGAATTATCTTATCACCGTGTTCATATGATAATTAATTGTCAGATTGATAGAAAATTATTTAGAAGAGATATTATACCACTTTTTATTACGTTAAGTGGTATAAACAAGTTTTAAGTTTTCTTTATTCTTTAAAAATTAAAATGTACCACGAAGTTAACGCAGAGAAGATTCAAGAAGTAAATTTTCTATAAATACTGAAATTTTCTATAACACAGAACAAGTAAAACTCGAATAATAGAACGGCGGAAGGGACATTTCCTTAATTTGAAACAAATATTTGTAGAAAAACGTATACGAGGAAACAATATATAGTAAAATGTCTAAAATTATAAGAAAAATTCTAAAAATTTAAAGAAAATATTTCCACGGAACAAAATGTAAAAAGGCATCTAATTTTGAGAATCCAACATCCTGGACCGACATTCTCAAACACTAAGTATTAACAAATTAATAGAATAATTAACATTAATCCATAACGAAAATCAAATTTATATTATGTTGTAAAAATGATTTATTTAATTTTGAAAACAGTGTACTTTTAAAATATCCAGCAGTTTAATCGACAACTATACAAGTTTATAAAAATAAAATTATAAGAATAAAATAAATTTATACATTCTGTTTAGAAGTAGATTTACTGTTTCTGCTTTAAATTATCCACTATATTCTGATTAACGGAAAGCCCACTAATTTAATTTTATGTCATATAGAAATTTGTTTTTGAGTTACGTAAATATGTGATTTTTACTTAATTAATACAATAAAAATTTCTTCACAATTAAATTTTATATTGCCAGAGGTATATTTCGTGTGATAATTAACAGTTCCTAAATAAAACCGCATTAATTTTAACGCCTTTTTAGTAATAATATCAATATGGTCCGCAAATATTAATTTAGTTTCAAAGTAAACACCTAAATCTGAAAATCGTCTACAATGCCATAAATTTTTTTTATACATTGTGAATAGAGAATCAACAGACCTTTCAAACAATATATTACAAGCCAATAGTTCCTATTAAAAATAAATGGAAGTTATATCTGTCACTTGAAGGGGGTTGAAGGTAGGGATCATATTTTCACCTTAAAGAATATTAATTTATAATTTACACCTGACTTGTTTAGTTTTTTTATAAATATGTACAGTAACCGAAATATTGAATGTATTCCATTTGGATTTTCTACAGTGTATATATTACATACGTTAAGTCTACTTGTAGAAATAAATATATTTGAATAAAATACATATTAAGGGCTATTGTATTTAATAAATCTAAGCTAAGTTATTCTACTAAGCCATAAGTTAAGTGACTTTCTATTAGTGCATGATATAAAAGACTCAACTGGGGTATATTCAAGATATTTCGTCACCATCTAAAGTGAAAAGTTAAGATCTGTGTTTTTTTTTTCAAAATTTTGTGCATTCCATTTCAGATGCTCGTCTATAATAATTCCAACATATTTTATGTTTCGGACTGTAAATATGATAAACTGAAAGACAGTATATGGTATAGATAATTGTGTAAAATTTGGTAAAAGCTATAGAGTTTGTCTTGGATACCTCCATTGTTAACAATCTTGACTGAAACAATTTTCAAGGCATAAATGGGTAATCAAATAATAAATTCCATTAATGTCTGCAGATTTTTTAGGAACTAAACAGTATATTTAGTAATAATAATGATAGTTTATATTATTAAGTTAGGTATGTTTCTAAAACGTAAATAAATTAACTAACGCAAGGGTATGCTGGTTGAAAAAATTAATTTTTATATTATTTCTGGCAAAATACAGTTTAGCTAACAACAATTTCTTAAAATGTTTAAATGGTCAATTAAAATAATTTTATTAATTTTAATTAATTTAAAAACATGTAAAATTAGCAATATTTATAGCGACAGTCCGGCACCTCCACCACATATATACTTACTAAATACTGTACAATTATATAATACTTACAAATTTAAATAATATGTGCACTTGGTAAACAAAATATAATAAAATTTATGTCTACAAAATAACTACATTTATTATTATTATCGACTTGTTTCATTCAGACAATTGAGTGGCTACTTTCTCCTATATAAAATAATCAGTAGTATATAGTTAGAACTGAACCATTGTTGATTTCAAATTAAGTTGTTTTTGTGATCGATTTTTAAGAAGTTATAATTGTATAAAAAATACAATGGACCAGACTTCTTTAATGCTTTTTACAAAAATATAACATTGCAAAGGCATTTATTTATTTATTTATCTATATATCCTTGGACTCCTTTCTTAAAAATTACTTATACAACAAATTAATTAAAAAACCCACGTCAAATTTTGAACAAAATAACCACGGGCGGAGTGTACAATCACAAAATATTCTTCCACTCAAACCCTTTCTTTTCTGTAATGCTGAAGGGACAAATATTCTCTTAGCCATCCTAAGCTCCTCAACACCTGGTTGACATTGTCATCGGAAGTGATCCCCGATGGCAAGCTAACGTGGGAGCCACATCTCAAAATAAAATGTAAAAAAGCATGTTCCGTTAGTAAGACCAATGCTTATCTATGGAGCACAGGTCTGGTGGCCCAGAGCCAAACAGAAAAATTCAGCAAAGCAGCTTACTCAGTTGCAAAGGATAGCATGCCTCAACACGACCGGGGCAATGCACCCACTGCCGTAATGGAAGCAATGCTCTGCCTTTCACCTCCCGACTCCCGACTTATATGTAAATGTGATGGCCACGGCGACAGCACTGCGCCCAAACTCAATTAGACTCTGGTACAAAGGAGGCAGGGCTGGTAGACCTCACCTCACCTCTTAGAGGAGGCTGTCAAGAAGACAACCTTCCTTGGAAGAAAGACGGACAATCTGCCACCCTGCTAGGTCTTCAATGGACCCTACAATGTATCGACAAAAAACGAACCGGGAGAGTAGAGGGTGGGGAAACACTCCGAATTTACACCGATGGTTCTAAAACCAAAAGAGGATCCGGGACGGGTATTTACAATGGACCTAGCACGAGCTATACCCCTAGAGAATCACACAACTACTCTGCAAGCAGAGATCGTTGGCATCACTTATGGGGCAAAAGAAATCCTACACCGTGACATCCGTGATAGGAACATCCAAATTCTTACAGACAGTAGGGCAGCAATACTAGCAGTGAGTGGTCACAATATCACCTCAAGACTAGTTAAAGAGTATCACAGCTCCCTGAAACAAGAAGCACAATCAAACAGTATTGAGCTGCGCTGGGTCAAGGGACAAAATAATGAAGAAGGCAATGGCAAGGCAGACAAGCTGGCGCGGGCTGATTTGGCTCTCAGTGATACCACAGACGGGCCCCCGATAGCGACATCACTGAAATGCCTAACTGACATCCTCAAACAAATGACTCTCAAAATGCTAAAACAACGTTGGGACAACACCTCAGGCTGCAGGCAGGCCAAGGAAGCAATGCGCTCACCCAATCTGAAAATAGCTGAATACTATATGTGAGTGTTCCGGGGAAATTCGCGCTTTATAACAGGTATTTACAGGTATCCTTACGGGTCACTGTCAGCAAAGGAAACACTTATTTACTATGGGTCTGGTGGAAACCCCCATATGTAGAGCATATGAAGAAGAGGACGAGACAGTGGAGCATGTGTTAACCACCTGCCCGACTCTCGCCTACCTTACAGAGTCCATGCTAGGGGAGCTCTGGCCGAACATGGCCAACATTAGAGATACCCCTCCAAGCGTTGTGCTGTTTTTTGCTCGTCGCCTTGGGTAGCTAAATGAATCATAAAACAACGGAGGGCTGTCCCAGCCAGGGGGCACAACGGGCCTAGTTAGGCCTAAGTGCTCTGGTCAATGATTTGATCACCTTTGGAAAACTCAATCCAGATCTGGGAATGATTCCGGGCTCATTTATTATTGATTTTATTTACTTTTTTATTCCCGTTTAGGAGAGAATATTAGATGTTTTTTCCTGTAGCTAGAGAACACGAACTCGTTTTTTAGCGCGAGAACATTTCTAAAAAATTCAAAAAAAATCATTAAATTTAAGGGCAAATTATGCAATATATGGCTAGGCTAAAGACTTGATAAGATAAATATCAATAGAGAGTTTTTCCTAAGACGTAAATATGAGTGGAAAAACAAGACATTGTGAACCTTGTCCGTTGTCAAAACGATTGAAATTATTCTAGAAATTGGTAGGTTCCGTAAAAGATTAAAACAGTTTTTTTTTTCAAAAATCAATAAAATAAATAATTAAGGCTAAAACGATAAAAAATGATTATAATAATAGCAAACATATTTAGCAACTTTCATTAGAAAAATCAAAAATATAACTAGCCATAAATAAAGTATATCTACTGGAAAAGTACTTATAAAAATGAAGAAAAATATCATAATCCAAAACTTGTACGCCATGATGTCAGCAAAATAGAGTACCTAATGGCATAAAATAAAGAATACTAATTGAAAAATAAATAAAATAAAACCTAGGCATTATAGATTATACATATTTTTGGGGCGGAAGGAGTAACTTCATCAAGCCACCAACTTATAACCTAAACCTAAACCCTAAGAATTAAACCAACTAATTGATTGGTTATTATTTTATCGAGTTATTTGTTCATCAAAAATGTAATTCAAAAAATAGTATATTCAATCTTGCAGCAATTGCGTTATGATTTCAAAGCCTCTCTAAATGATTATTACTTAAATTAAATATGATTATTATGATTTTTTTAAAGAGAAATATCCGTTTAAAGATGCCTAGATATTTACAATTTTCAGAAAAAAAAACTTAAGCTATTATTCATAATTTGCGGAAGGTTTTCAACGTAAACCTTAAACTAATGCTATTATTCTTAATCAGAAGATCTAATCACAAAAGCCCTGGTGTAATAATTGCCCTTGACCTTTCGAAAAATATACTTATGTTGAATAAAAATGGAAACTAATAAATATTTTGGTGAACGTAATTGACCTTTGTTAACTTTTCCCCAATTAGCGTCCGGAACGTGAGCGGGTCTCAATCCAATAAAACTAACCCTATTTGAGTCCTGAATGTGTAATAGTCCGGCGATAGAGGGCGCTCGTTAATTTGATTAGTTATGAATTTATATAAGGCCGTTACGAGGACGTAGCTCCCCTTCGGGGACGGGCGGGAAAGGTCGCGGCCGCAATTTCACGGTGGTGGCCGGTGTTTATAATTTTATTCCGGGAAGGGCATCCATCACTAATGTCTCATTTAAGTTTACCAATAAAAGTTGTTCGACTCGTGTGCGGTCCACTAGTTTCATTGTGGGGAATTCGGCGTGCCCATTTTTTTTTTGGCAATACAGTAGGTTTTTTTTATACGCTGCGGTTGTGATTTTATAGTTTTATTGCCGAGATGTGGGGGAAAATGGATAAACACGGATGACGCCAAATTCCTATTCGAGGCTTAAATGGAAGGATATTTCACGCAACATTTACACGTTTCACGAATTTAACTTTGCTGATGGACTGTGGAAATTTCCTTTCATGTTTTTATTGTAGTGTCAAACGATTCAATAAAAATGTATATAACATCCTAAAAACCCTATTAAAATGTGACTACAAATTTATACTTCTGCGGCATAAAAAAAAAACTAGACAATCATATATTTAAATAGCCACAGTTTCAAAGGCTGTAATTTATTAATAAAAAAATATATAAGTCCTTTACCCTTTAGAAAATTAAGTAATAATTAGAAAATATATCTTAAATATACAACAAATGCGTCTTATTAAGTTGTTTCAACAAGTGATTTGTTTTTTTGTAGTCTTAATAACACTCATTTGTTGTAGATTTACGATATATTTTCGTGATTTTTTCTAATTGTCATTTATTGTTTGTTATAATTAATCATTATTTAATTACACCACTTATTTGAATTTAATGAAATAATTTTACTATTTTTAAAATTAATTATAGAATATTGAAATAAATACACTTATAATAATATTTATTTACTTTTATTCACCTTTGTTCTTATAAAAATGTTCGTTAATATAATTATTTTTCAATTTATACCCACGAATCACATTTCAGATGAACATCTATCATTAGTGTGAGCAGACACGCACATGTCTGACGTTTTTCCCCATCTAATTTTCACGCCTCTGCGAATGAAGGAAATGGTGCTCCCACGTCCATTTCCTCGTTTTCTTCGGCGCTGTATTATTTATATAGCATAATTCTGCACCGGAAATTCGGATAAACAGCACGAGCGCACGACAGTTTCGTTCGATTCCGGAATTAACTACGACCGAGTACTGACTGCAAGGGATTGAAAAAAAAGTTAATTAGAGAACCAGAATGGAGTTTCTGTCAGTGGGATTTAATTAAAATGGGCGTATACATACGCTTTTTTGCTGAAGATCTGTAAAGGTTCAAATTAATTTCGATATATGAACAGCAAGTCAAGTGCTGAGAGTTCAGAGAAGAGGGTGAAAGCAATAAATACCTTGGTTTAAAATGTTTTCAAATAACAGGAAACCGTTTTTTTTAAATTGAACTCTAGATTTATAAAGTTTATTAGATATGCCAATTATGTGAGACGAGGCACTCAGTTGAAAATCCAAATTATTATTTTTATTATTGAGATATGAAAATTGTATATTATATTACATTAAAAAAATAATAAATGTATTTCATTTATATCGTAAATTATAACATTTTAAAACTTATATTTTCTGTTATATTAATATTTGTCATTTCAAACATCTAATAATTTATATAGCTATAAATAAAAATGGTGGCCCAAGAATAGTGCCCTAGGGAACGTCGATCATAATTCCCAATGCACAAAACATTTGCAGCCTATTTACTAATAGATAAATATGATAAAATCTTCATAAACTCAATGACCTTGAATGGTTTATCTATTAATATTAAATGTCTAAAGTAATAAAATGCCCATAAGAATTATAAATTAACGACACTCAGCATATTTTGAGTTTTAAATGTATGTTAAGCATACTTTTATCTTCTCTAAAAGTGAGATAGCTTGAAATGATTTAATTATATTGATTGATAAAATGGATACTTTTTCAAATTATCATTTCGGTATTATACTTGCATATTTTATCATAAATACAATTTACCTCTGTTTCAGTAATAAGAATTACATGAAATATTACTCGACTCTAAAACTATTTGATATACTTGTACTTACTTTGGAAAAGTAATAATTAAAGTCACCTTAGATTGTGGCAGTAAATATTATTTTCTTTCTTTTTGTGCAGCCCCTAACTACCATCCATGATGAGCTTCTTAGTTTACCTCAATAAGACGTCGTCTTTCCTTCATGTAATATTGACATACACATAATAAAATAACTCCAAGTAAATTGGACAAAAATAGCCACTAGTAATGGCAAAAATATTGCCTCAGTGGTAATAACCACCCCCCGTTCATTGTCGGATACAGGAAATAATGGTTTGAGTGGAAGTACACTACCATGTGAACTCCGCCTTCAAGTTTTGCGATCTAAATTCAAGTTATTGTAAATGTATCTTATTTTCAAGTCAATGAATATGGGTTTGTTCAATTGGAGACAAAAAGGTCTTCTTATTGTCGCAATCAAATTTTCCTAAGGTTCCGGTATTGATACAGAGGTAATTTAAAATTTTTGTAATTGTTTCTCTGCAATCTGTTATCATATGCAATTTTTTTCTGCAGTAAAGTTCTATACACGCACCGGTTTTAGTACATATCCTCGTATAACAAATATATCGAAGCTTTCCAATAGATTTAATGATATTATGATAAATATATTTACTTTAAAAGTTGTTGTCCACGGGCATATCAATCTAGGCAATATTTTTTTTCCCGAATACTGTGGTATTCGCTATCGTTTCTTATAACTCATTCATTTGTTGCTTATAATCTTATGTTTATAGATGGGAGGTGCAGGGTCTTCACTTCTGCAACTTGAATTGTTCTTATAGTTTCTATCCTGTCCTGCTATAAAAACACTTGAACATGAACTAGGAACCTTTGCCTCAACGAATGCCTGAACTGCATAATTACATAATTTAAAAATAATTTTTAAGTCTGTATTGCATTGTAATTCCATGTGTTTCTAACGCATTTGTTACTTAATGATCAACTATTCTTTGTTTGATGATTTTAAATAATTAAATTTCATCTTTCTCGTAAACAATTCGAGTTTAATTTTTGCTAAATTTATGGATAATTCTTGCAATTTCAAAACTATTAGAATTACATTACATTAATATTCCTTTTGGGTAACCAAAAAGTAGGTCAGTCTGTCTTCCTCATCAACTGCAGACCTGTTAACCCGAAATATGGGCTACATGTGACCTATGTAGGACTAGTAAGCTATTTTCTCATAGGTTGTCTAAATTTCTAGATTTACATTGTACTTCCGTTTTTTTTTTTATTGGTACTTAAGCATATTATTATATTATACTCCTCCTTTAGAGCAAGTTTCCAACAATAGAAGCTTAAAAATTAATTTAATTAAATAATGTATCTCTCTCATAAATAATACGAGTTATATTTTCTCTGAATTTATTATTTATTCCTTCAACATAACATCAACAGCATCTGTTTTATGTTTCTTTAATGTGCCTTCTTAGTTACCAAAAAACAGAACATTCTATATTCCTTACTGATGTCAACTTATAGTAACACGATATATGAGCTACAAGTTATATATTTTAATGTTAGATTATATTCTCCAGAAAAGATTATTAAATATCTACTGGCTTAGAGCAATAAAAATTATCTATATTGAAGTACTGATACTTTTAGGAAGGAAATCAGTTTAGGGGTATTATATCCAGAATTTAGAAAATGTAAAATTTCCTTTCATCAATCCAAATCTGCTGAGCTGAGTACAAATATGCTTTTACTATAGCGAATTTCAAGAATCATGCTTTTGGTATAAATTACATTAGTCTATTTTCATATTATACCTAGTAGAGTAAGTTCTTATCTTACTGAATGAGACCAGATTATATCTTCTTATGGCTAAATTATATGTCATCCTCAATGGTTTTTGCACTTCCTTTCCTGTGCATCTTTTCTTTTCTAGCCGAAATAATTATAATTCTTAATTCGGCTATATCTATTATAGATTCATAAGTTATTTACTAAATCCTTATATTCAGGGATATTTCCTGATGCTTGAAAACAATGTTTTTTTTAAATCTGGCAACAAATTACCGTGGAGTTTCATTGCAGTCGGCGATTACCAAATTAATGGACAAAATGGTTAGTGATTATTTAGCGTGGATATCACGATCGTCGATTTTGAATATGCAACACGGTTTTATAAGTGGCAGATCTGCTATTTCTAACTTTCTTGAGCTTAGACAGTTCTTATCGAAGGTCTTGGACAAACACAAACAAGTGGATGTTATCTACACGGACTTCTCCAAGGCTTTCGATAGAGTTGACCATTCGGAATTAATTTAGAAGCTGAAATAATTGGGTTTATCATGGTTGGGCTTATTCCTATCTAATCGATCACTACAAGTAAAAATTAATAACTTCTTATCTCATCCCATAATGGCCACTTCCGTTGTACCTTAAGGTACTGATATTGGTCCGGTGCTCTTTATCTTGTTTATAAATGATCTAGTGGATGTTGTTGAGTTTGAGAATGGCCTACTCTACGCGGAAATTATTTAAAATAAACAATAAACTATAATTAAACCTTCAGCCAAAGAAACAACCGGGATACAGGTAGAGCAAGAGGGGACTAAATTCCCAAAATTCCCGAGGCGAGGACAGGGGGAAGAAGAAGCAATGCGCATACTCTGTAAATTACTATACATATTTATAGTATACTAATAAAGAATAATTTCAAATGATCGATAGTTTGGAAGATTGTGGGAAGTTACAGATTGATTGTGACAAAGTATTCACATTGGTGTAGTGCCAACCATCAAAACTTCTAAATGTAAAGTTACGACATTTTCGAGAGCTACTAGCCCGATTCAATTTAAATATTTGCTAAACTCAATGCCTTTGGCTAGAACTGATCCCTTTAAGGATTTGGCCGTTGTTTTCGATAGTTCTCTATCATTCAAGAGTCATATAGGTTCGATTTGTGACAAAGCAAAGAGAATGTGGGGAGCTTAGTCCTGAATACGTTAAGGTCTTATTCTGTTACCTTGTAAGATCCCATTGACTACGCTTTTCCGGTGTGGTGAATTTATCTTCAGGTTGAAATTGTAAGAATTGAGAGGGTTCAAAACATATTCTTAAGATTAATTGAATACAAATATAATTTAAAGCATGTACAAGGCTCGTATTCAAATATTTTATCAATTTTGATAATGCACCCTTTCGCAATTATGTTGCAGACTTATGTATACTTCATAAATTGTTGTCTGAAATTAATATTATAAAAAAGCAACATATATCTCGTGAAAACCTTTCATTTTAACTGAGCCTACAATAATTCGGTAAACCGTATGATGCGGTTGGCAAATGAATTGAGCTCCAAATCTGGTTCAATATTTTTAATACTAACATCGGAAATTTTAAACACAAGCTTAAGAATATGCCTTGGTATGCTCTTTTAAGTCTGCAATGTCTGTATATTATCATTCTCTGACCACTTTCCCTACTTTAGTATTTTTTATGTTTTTTGTTTTGTTTTGTTTTTATGTTAAATATAATTTTTAGCTTGATTTTTAATTTGTCTAGTTTAGTCATGATCATTTGTACGTATTTATAGTTCTACTTTTAGTTTTAATTTAAGTCTTTATTATTATATTATAAATATTTTATCGCTGAAATTGTAAATTGGGGTTTTCCGTTAATCACCAATAAAATAAAATAAATAAATCTTTGCAATGGTCCTCTGATCAGCTTTGGATAGCTTTATTAGTTTTAGTGTAAACTAATGTAACTTAGTATTTTACCTATAAGTCACCTTACGTTGTAATCTTTTTAGATATGTAAATAATACTTTGATAATAGGAGTTAAAAGTTAATCCATTACCTTATTTTATACTTTGATAATAGGAGTTAAAAGTTAATACATTACCTTATTTTATATTTGTTCTATAGCTATAAAATCTTGCAATCACTGTAATTATTTTCTTGGCTTTTTCATGTCTGCTGGTGTAATTTAGTCATCCCTACCCTTTTATAGCACTCTACTAGAGCTTCATTATTTTATGATCAAATCGATTTAAAAGTATTAGGTAGGAGTACTCTAAAATTCAAACTTTTTATAATTTTAATTTTTGATTAATGCATAATAAGTTACTCTTATTTATAATTACATCTTATTTACATCAGAAAAGAAAAATATACGAGAAGAAGAAAAAGCGGATCATATCCTTATTTGCCTGACTTTTATAATTTTATAATGTAATTTTCTCCTTACATGTTTGTTCTGTGCACTTTAAATTTACAGCAAATTAATTATTTTAAACGTGTATATCTATTGATGATTTAATTAATTTCAAATGTGCTTTCTCCACATATTACGGAAATAGTTCCTATAATATTAGGTAACATTATATAAAAAAATTTGTCCCGAGCGAGGGTTACCACCTTTACGTGGAGCAAGGGATAAGTACCCTCAATGATCGTAAGTGAGAAGGGAAACGAAGAGTAACCCAAACCCCAAGCTAAGGTGAAAGGCAAAGTGCTCAGAGCTGAATGGCCGAAGGGTATGTGCGGTCTCGAACTTTCCCAGGGGGGGCACCAGGCGAAACCCCCCTGTATCTAGCCTTACCTGGTCATGCGGGGCTCTGATCAGGCCGACCGAATATTTCCCTAGCTTCTCGGGGGAACAAAAATGAATACAAACCCAAGAAAAGCAAAAAACATAGGCCAGGAGGCTTCCAAGGCTACTGGGCCAGGGACCTCCTACGAGGCCAGCAAAGAGGCCACCCAAGCCAAAGGGCAGGGTACCTCTACACAAGAACCTCGTCAAGGCCAAAGGGCCGGAAAGGCACTACGTATAAGTGCCTTAGAGGAGGTAGACCTCATGTCAGACGATGAAATTCGGAAGGCAGGGGTTTCAGGCGTCACTAAAGCGAAAGTGGCGAAACTAAGGAAGGCCGAGATTACATCCAGGCCAAAAGAGCCGTAATCAAGGCTAACTTCACCGCCAGCCAGGCACGCAAGGGCCAGGAAAAACCCCAAGGACAAACAAGGCCCGGGGCGCAAACAAAGAAGGCACCCCAAGGGCAAACAATGCCCGCGGGTGCTCATAAATCCGAAAAAGGACCCACGAAGAGGACCAGATCGGATAGCAGCACGCCTAGTCAGACAAAAAAGACCAAAAGGGACGGGCCAACCTTCACGGAGGCCGTAACATCGGTCAAGGTTGCCATAGCGTGCCAGGGGTTCCCAAAAACCCAGCTCGACAAGGACAAGCTGAAGGCAGTCCAAGAAACCATCATGACGGCATACGAGCACATACCGGAGCAAGGGCCACAAGTCCGCTTCGCGAAGTGCACACAGAGACCGGGATATCTAATGATTACCTGCGCCGAGGAGGCCAGCGCACATTGGCTAAGGGAGACAGGTCCAATCCTGACACCATGGGAGGGAGCGTCTCTCAGGGTGTTGAAGGGGGACGAGATTCCCAAGCCATGGGTGTGCACGGCATACGTCCCGGATGAGGGGAAGGACAGACTGGAGGCCGACAGGATCCTGAAACGATTGAGAATCGGGAACCGGGGCCTAAACACACACCTGTGGACTGTATGGGGGAAAACCCCGGAGGCTAAAGGTGTGATATGGACATTCTCCATTGACAAAGAGTCCAAAGAGGAGTTATCTAAATAGGACCACTACCCATTCTTCGGATCCGGGAGGCTTCGGCTGCGTATCAAGGAGAATAGTAGGACAACGGAAGGGAGTAAACCAAGGCAGAGTCCGGAGGCCACTACCCTTGAGAAACCAGCGGACACCCAAGACACCAGCGAGGCCGGGGAGAACGTGGAACCAGGGCAAGACTCTCCTAAAGAAGGTCAACCCTCCGCCAGCGGGATCAGTCCCCTTTCTAGGCCATCGGCCAAGGGGGACGCGGTTCCAATGGAGAAGGAAAAGACCACGGAGGAAGAGCCTGAAGATATCCCTCCTCTTCAATAGCGGAAGAGGAATAAAAATCCTGCAGGTGAACCTTCAACACGCAAAAGCCGTATCGGCAACGCTGTGTAGGAGGTTCAACAAAGAAGGCAAAGATATAGCCCTCCTGCAAGAACCTTGGTTACTCCGAGGGAAAATAACAGGCCTAGCGCCACAACACTCTCAGGTAATATACTGGCCAAACGCCGAAAGGCCAAGGGCATGCATAATTCACAGTGATAGAGTCAAATGTACACTAATACCGCAATTATGCACTGAAGATTCTGTTACAGGCATCATGTCGGCCAGGACGGAGGAAGGGAGAGGATCTGCTCAGCCTACTTCCCAGGAAATGAGAGAGAATGCCCTCCGCGTATACTAAGCGACATAGTTGCATACTGCGCGGAGAAGGCATACCAACTCATAATAGGGTGCGACACCAATGCGCATCACACGCTCTGGGGTAGCTCGGACATCAACAAACGAGGTGAGTCTTTACTTAACTTTATCTCCGCACAGGGACTTATAGTGACCAATATTGGCAATAAGCCCACGTTCATCACGAAAAAACCGTAAAGAAGTACTAGACCTAACGATCTGTACCGGGAAAGTATAGCGAACTGGCATGTGTCAGAAGAACCATCGTGCTCCGACCACAGGCAAATCCGCTTCGATCTAGTCACATCTCTCATTACGAACAAGTACAAAAACCCAAGAGAGACGAACTGGGTAGGATATAAAGAGTCCCTCAGAGAAGCTCTCAAGGGAGGTACAGCATCGACAAGAGAGATTGATGGGCTGGAGCTGGCAGTGGAACAAATCAATGACGCCATCAGGACGGCTTATTTGGAAAACTGCCCGGAAAACATAGCCAAGCAGAGGGGCTGCGGAACAGTCTGGTAAAACCAAAAACTCGAAAAGATGAGGATCGAGGTTCGAAGGCTTTTCAATAGGGCCAAAAACAACCAGGACTGGGACACCTACAGAGGAAAGCTCACTCAATATAACAAAGAAATCCGAAAAACCAAAAGGGACTCGTGGAGGAAGTTCTGCGAGGAGATTAACGACACTCCGGCATGCTCTAGAATTCACAAAGTCCTGTCTAAGGAAGGCAGTGCTGCCAAAGAGGTAGGCTTCCTCAAGAAACCGGAAGGAACCTACACAGAAACAATAGAGGAAAGTCTCAAGGAACTATTAAAAGTCCACTTTCCAGCCTCAACAATTCTGGCAGAACACAACAAGCCAGACAATCCCAGCCAAAGATCTAAAAGGCCCGACCGAAAGGACTGGAGATTAGCCACGGAGGTCACAAGACCCACTAAAATTAAATGGACCATCAGCGGGTTCAACCTTAAAAGTCCGCGGGACCGGATGGGATTTATCCCATTCTGTTACAAATGGGCATAGAGGAATTGGTGCCGCACCTGTCAAAAATCTTCAAAGCCTGCCTGGCATGGGGATATATACCAAAATCATGGCAAAGCGTAAGGGTAATCTACCTGCCGAAGGTAGGCAGAATAGCTGACCTAACGCCAAAGTCATACAGACCTATCAGCCTATCTTCATTCTTACTAAAAACAATGGAAAGACTGATTGATAGGTACATAAGGGACGAGATACTGTTAAAAGATCCCCTCAACAAAAGGCAATATGCATATCAGTCGGGTAAGTGGCCACATTTCTGGATATAGAAGGGGCGTTTAACAACGTCACAACAAACTCTCTCGTGGAGGCCAATGGAGCCAATGGATCAAGGCCAGCCTAGAGAAAAAGACAATCATATCCACTTTGGGGGGCCATACCATTAAGGGTAAGGCAGGGGGGCTGCCCACAAGGAGGAGTGCTATCTCCACTGTTATGGGCTACACTAGTAGATGACCTTCTAGGAAAACTGTCCAAAGAGGACATCAACTGCCTAGGGTACGCGGATGACTTAGCCATTGTCATCAGGGGCCGGTTCGCGGGAGTTGCCTCGGAGCGAACACAAAGAGCCCTAAACATAGTAGACAATTGGTGCAGGAACGATTGACAATCAATCCACAAAAAACACAAATTGTCGTATTCACAAAAAGACGAGCATTGCAAGGCCTAAAGCCACTGAAGCTAGGGGGTACGGAAATTCCCTTCGTAGGGGAGGCAAAGTAGCTGGGAGTAATCTTTGACGCCAAAATGACGTGGAGACCACACATCACAAAAGCCACCAAAAAAGCAACAATATCATTGGGCAGCTGTCGCAGAATGTGCGGGAAAAATTGGGGACTAAACCCTAAATTGACTCTATGGCTCTACACCAGGGTGATAAGACCCATGATAGCCTATGGAGCAGTGGTATGGTGGACTAGGACAAAGCAAAAGGGAGCGATAGGACTCCTGAGCAGTACACCAAGACTAGCATGTCTCAGTACAACAGGAGCCCTAAGCACCACCCTAACAGCAGCCCTAGAAGCCATCTTGAACATACCACCACTACACATCTTCATTCAAGGAGAAGCGAGGTCCGTATCATACAGACTGATGCAAGGACAGGCGCCCATAATCCGATCACACGGAAACACGCACCAATGGCTAGAAGACGAGCTGAAGGCTAACGCGATTACAGCAATGCCTAGCGATGCCATGGTGAAAAAATACAATTTCGAAAAGAAATACAAGGTTCTAATCCCACAAAGAGAGTACTGGGTCGAAGGCCAACCTACCAAAGCAGAATCATGCTGGTTTACGGACGGCTCAAAGACCGACAAAGGGGTAGGAGCAGGTATATACGGCACAAAACCCGAGACAAAGATTTCTGTCAGTCTCACCAAGGACAGCACGGTGTTCCAAGCAGAGGCGATAGCTCTTCACCACTGCACAAGAGAAATAGCAAGACAAGACACCAAAAGTAGGTCAATTGCTATATTCTCCGACAGCGAGGCGCTACTAAGAGCACTAAGCTCCACACAGGTCGAATCTAAACTAGTGTGGGACTGTATACGCGCTCTTAGCCAACTTGGCCGTCACAAAAAAGTAACAATCACATGGGTCCCAGGACACGGAGGACATCCGGGGAATGACATAGCAGACGAATTGGCCAAACAAGGCTCGTCAAAAGCAGTAATTGGCCCGGAACCCTCTTGCGGAATCTCTAAAACCGCAGTCAAACGATCCATAAAAAAATGGGTGGAGACACAGGCCCATACCTGGTGGACGAACTCACCAGGACAGAGACAGGCGAAACAGTTCCTTAAGAAACACTCGCCAAAATTCACGAACGAACTCCTGAACCAAGACAGGAAAATGGTCAAAACAATAGTAGGCCTGATAACAGGACACTGCAAGCTCAACAAACATATGAGCAAAATAGACCTGGTGGAAGAAGCATCATGCAGGTTCTGCCTAGAGGAAGAAGACTCGTTCCACATCCTATGCCACTGCGAGGGTCTAGCAAGGATTAGATATCAAAAGCTAGGCACTACAAACCCAAGCGCGGAGACTTATACCCAAGCCCCTCTGGCAGGGCTAATAGGACTAATCAAAGAGGCAAAGCTAGAGCTGGTCATCTGAGATAACCAGGAATCCACAATAGACTTGGAAAGGTCGCGGTGGAATAGGTGCCACCCATACAACATCTAATCTAATAAAAAATTTGTAGAATGATCAAAATTGTACGAGTATTTTCATATTTGGTCAACTTTATCAAGTCAAATCTATTCAAAATTCTTAATACAAACACTTACTGAAAAACAAAGATGAGTCAAGATACATACATCTTTAATTGGCGAATCAGACAACTGATCAAGCCATGGGAGGACGGCAATGTTAGATTCTTTTAAAAAACGTGTTGTAGCCTTTTCCGTATAAGGGCGCGTTTTATCCTCTTGGAAAATAGGATTTTGCAACCCCAAAAGTTATGGAAGCACAACGGGATCTAGCACATTAGCAATATAACCAATTGGGTTTAGTTTGTCATCAACGAAGACCAAGGGTAATCTGCTACCATAACACAACACATCCTTCTGACCCTCCTACGACCACTGTGGACCCACAAGCAAAATCGCGACTTGTCATTAAAAACAATTTGAAACCATTTTTACGCCCAATTATTTCTTTCGTTGCTTAATTCTTGCCTTCATGAACTGGTGTACAGGTAGCAGAGAAGCAGTCCATAAGACCTTTGTTGGGGTCAACATCTCAATACAGTTGTAACATTTCCACTTACACCACGAGCAATTTCGCTAAAGTTCAGCCTCTCCCCTGCCAATAATACGGCCACGTTCAAAATCAGTTAAAGGAACAATCTGCAAAATTGAGAGTTAATTACACACTGACTCGTTTATTTTTTTGAATTTATTGTTACTAAGTGCAAAGAACAAAGCAAAAAAAATCTAACTTCTGGTTTCATTTAATTCAAATCACTTGTTTCACGAAAATAAAAATTTTATGAAGATCTTCATAAAAAACAGTTCAAGAAAAGAAATTGTAAACGTATATCAGTTATAATATTTGAAAAATAGACCTTAGAATTAATTTGTTAATATTGCATAGATAAAACTATACGAAGTATATATGAAAGAATACACGGCTTTATATTTTTGTTGTAAATTTAACCAGTTGTTTAAGAACACATGGGGTCATTTTTTAATGCAATTGTTGATCAATAATCAAAATCAATGAAAATTCCAAAATTCAATTTAGTGCCTTACGCACTTGAATTCAGTATTAAATTAGTAGTAATAACATTTTGAAGTCAATCATCCAATCAATTTTTGATTAATGAACATTTAAAATAATGAACCAAATAAAATATAGCGATAGCTGCAGAGGCCTATTCCGACGCGAAAATATATTAACTTTCATAGGAATTTATATATACTAAAGTATAAAATTTTTGTGGAAACACAAACATCTCTTTCAAAAGCAAATATTTATTAATACACATAACACTAGGCATGGCATCCAGTACATATATCCTCACCATAAGTTAGCTTTTTTTGAAAAGGGCCCACATTACTCATGTCTTAAGTTATTTAATCATCTTTCTAAACATATAAGAGAATCCCAAACATTCTCAAATTTAAAAACATCTTTAAAATAGTTCCTGATTGAGTTAGAACCCTACAATATACAGGAATTTTATGCAACAGTAGGTTAGTTTTCTTTTTGTATTTATTACTGTTTATTTTTGACTCTATTTCATGTAACTGTAATATTTGAACATAATCTGTGTAAATTATTGTTGGAACACTGAAATAAAGAACTATTATTATTATTATTATTCAGTCTACATAACTATTATATGATATAATATTATCTATTTTTATATGGCAATGTTAGTTATCTTCTTAAATTTTTGTTGGAATGTTGAAGTCATTCTAAGCATAATCTGTTGCTGCCGCAATAACATTTTTAATTATTTCTACTGTAATAATATTATAATAATAATTTATTGGTGCTAGTATAATATTAGTTTACACAAGTTAGAGAGTATAGAAAATAAGTAATATAATTGTAGTAATATAATATCTGGAAATATGAATACCTATAAAGTAAATAGAGACAAATAAAAAAAACATATGTATAAACAATAAAAGTATTAAATTAGAACTACACGATCCACATAAAAATAAACATGCTCCATTAATTAAATAATTGAGACCAGTACGAATACAATATAAAACATTATGTTGGATTTTTAAAGATAATAACAATTATATGGTAAGTTGATACATTTAAATAAATAAAACACTAACTAAAACACTTTCAAAATTCTTACTCAAATAGGTTAATATTCATTTATACAATAAAATGCCTTAGTTATAAAATATTTTTTAATGGTAATTTTGATACTGTTAGATTCAAAATAATAACGTGCTCGGGAAGAATATTAAATAATTTTGGACAATAATAGTTGATGACTAATAAAAAGTAAAAAATATGCGACTGGTATAAGGCAAAATACGTTGACTGGAGTGCCACCTGTGGAAGAGTAAATGAATATTTCCATGTTAGATTGGAATCAATATATACACCTTAGAATCTAGATATCGGTATTATAATTGATTGAGAATTTTTTGTGAGAATATAACAGTAGCTAATGCAGATTTAATTGTAGTTTCTTCTGCAAACAAAATTAGCGAAGACTCAGTATAAGTGTTAAGTAGGTCATTTATATAGATTAAGAACAGTAAAGAGCTATGAAGAGATCCCTGCGGAACACCATGTTTTATAGTGGTATATGATGAGTGCTTATCGCCCATCCGTAACATTTGCAACCTATCAGAAAGATAGGAGTTTAGTAATTTACAACTGGATTGGAGAAAATGTATAAACGTTTAGTTAACGCAGAAAAATATCCTGTGAAACGTAAGTCAAATGGTCTAAAAATGAAACACTGAAATATAATCGGTATATTCATTAGTTGTTCTTACTCTACGAAAACCATACTGCAAATTTGAAAGGAAATAATTTTCTTCTAAAACCTCAGAAATTTGAATGGATAGACGTTTTCTTATTAGTGCTACAGTTTGTGCAGAAAAGATTCAAATGCACATTCGGGATCTAAATTAACATTTCCGAGTAGGCTCCAAGTGGTGTCAGTGAGGCAATTTTCAAATAATATTTCATCTGCTTTATTAATTGGAATTATAATTCATTTCGCTAGTTTTTTTCATTACTAAGTTCAATATTTAGTTTAACATGTACATCTATATGATCAGAAAATCCTGTGTCAATTTGAAATGAATTAATGACGAGTTTATCTACATTGAAAAAAAAACATTATCGATGCAATTATTATATCTAGTTTAAAAATTAACCAGTTTTCCCAGACCATAACATGCCATAAGATCACAAATATGTATAGCTCTCGTATCCTTAGTGTTAAAAAATTAAAATTACCACCAAATAATATCAATTTATTGCAGTCAAGTGTATCAAATAATTTGTTTAAAAGTAATAAAAATCATTGAAGTTTTCGAACTGTGAACGATATAATATTATCGCTATGATATAGAAAGTAAGCAAGTATTTTGCAGCTATTTCGCAATTATTCTCACTTGAAAGTTGAGAAAGTTCAATTAAATTCGTTGTTAAAATATGATTTTCACTAAATTCAATACACTGTCATGACCAAACCTTGTACGAGACAAGTTAGAAACAGCATTGAATTATTCTACTGAAAGATATTCTATTTAGGATTGTTTAGGCCAGTTCCCACTAATTCATAACATTTAAAAAATATTGTTTTCAATTAAAAATGCACCTTCTAATACATTGTGAATTCAGAACAAATAAGCACACGAGTCATAGAAAAATTATCAAGTATATTTAGTTCCAAATTGGGCTCTTCGAAAAGTATAGGTTTTATCTGAAGTTTAATTTAAAAAAAAATCACCATAGTAATCTTTATAGTAATGTCTAAAATTGTATGTTAAGTGAACTGTCAAATTTGCACTTCTTCAATTTCTTTAATTTTGATTTGTAAATTCACTGCCAAATATGACGCTTCTATTTAATGGTAAGAGCAAGCTATTTACATTTATTTTATTTGGTTATTTATAAATAATTTTATGAATAAGTATTTAACTCCAAAGCAAATTAATCTTTCCTAGGTTAATTTTATAACATTTTTTAAGATTGTAATTCGGAAGGTGGAGACACAGATAGTGATATTCTTGCTTGCATCTTACAACAGAGAAAACGAGATGCCCTAAAAAGAGAAGTTCCCAGGCAGTAAGTTTCATTTTTGTAAATTTTAAATAATTTATTACACTGTTATAATTACATTACGATATCTATGTACTTATATATGAAGATGGATGTTTGACTTTTGCATTTGTAAAATTGAATCTAATATAATGTTATATTTTAAGTCATAATATAGAGATAAGCTTTCTCTTATATATTTAGATTACTGTAATATTATTGTATGCAACTTAATTTTTTTAGTTATTGTGGAATAGGGCCAAATCCGGATCCTACAAAAATTGAACCAAAGCCATGTATACCAAAACGAAAAAATGCATGCACTCGAAACCCCTTTTGTCCGCAAAGAACGGCCGAACTTTCAATTCCAAAATTAAACCTCATAATGAACACAATAAAGTGCTACAATCATATCCTCGAACCACGAAGAATCGTACATTTGGTGAAAATGGTACATGAAATTAACGAGCCGAAACCGAAACGCTGCTCACTACTGAGGAAACCGCGAAGGAAACATAGGCGTAGGAGGAAGTGTAAAAAAGGCAAGGCCGCTTGCGAACGAATCTGGCTTGAAAAACAGTTGGATGAATCTGCTAAATTAGTTGTTAACTATGCCAGAACACTGCCTAGATATACCCCGAATTATAAACAGCTGCACGTCGCGTTGTTTGTGATGCAGTTGTTGAAATTGAAGAAGAAGAAGTGTATTAAGAAGTGTGTTAAGACGGAACTATGCAAGATTTTCCAACAGCTAGCAGTTTTAATTGATTCCAAATGGGAGCCGTATAAGAGGACGTTGAAAATTGAACCGGTGAAGTCTAAATCAACTGTAGCTAGCGAGGATAAGAAGCATTGTATATTTAATCTTATGGATTTTGAATATGATTGTAAGTATATCCATATTTTACATATTTTTATATAAAAATTAATTAATTGATCATTCATTAAAAAACTATTTGAATTAAAATTTTTACATATTATTTAATACGTTTCTTAACAAATATCAAATGATTAAATCAACAAGTTTATTCTAGCACAATTTGATACAACTCATAATACAAAAATAGATTCCTGGGATTAAAATATAATGATATTACACAAAATATCTATAAAAACTAAAATATACTACTTATAAACTTAAGTCTTTGTCTTTTTTTTTCTTGACAATTCCGGCTTAACCTTAAACTTTTGGATATAGATTATTTGTGTTAAATCATCCTATTTTAAACCCAGCCATTACCCCATATTAACTAGACTTCATGTATATACACGTTGTCCCCTGAAATTTTGAATATGAGCAATGTAATGTGTTTGTATTATATCTCGATTATTATTGGTTGCCATGGTTGTTGCTGCAATATGTCAATTTGACTTACATACCTTCAAAATGTTAACAGGAATTTTTTGATTGAGCCAAACAATATCCCAGATTGTTTGGCTCAATAAAGAGACGTTTTCGAACATTGAATAAGATGAACATTGTAGTTATTTGTTATTCGTTACGTCAGAATTGTGTAAATATGTTTCATTTTAGTTCCCTATTTTATTACAAATTAGAAATTACTAATTATTTCCCGTTGGTCAGTCCATTAAAATATGTCACGAGCGTGGTAACTAAGTAACAAGTAACGCATTTAAATGCCCGTATTCAAAATTTCAGGGGACAACGTGTATAAGTAATTATGTTTATCACTAAATTAAGTCTTCTATGTTAGCTGAAGAGGAAGAGGAGGAAGGATATGGAGAAGAAGAAGAAGAAGGAGAAATAGAAGGTAATTACTAGACAGTTTATAATCTATAGGTTTAAAATGTTAGAATTTCACTATTATCATTATTATCTAATGGATGTAGAGAATTAAGAAAGTGAACTAAGTAAATTTTCTTTCATCTTGTTTTAATCTTAATCTGTTGGATCTAGTAAAATGCATAAAATCCTACAAGTTGATCGATAGGACCTTCAGTTACCCTTGCCGACTGTACAGTTATTACTTTAATAAGAAAATGTGTAGTTATTGCATTGATCAGTACTGAATCTATGCATATGTACATCTAAGTAATAATATTTTAACAGACTTTGTATGTAAATTTACAATATGCGTCATTGATTGTTGCTTGCATTAGTAATAACTTATTAATATTTAATGAAGAAGGAGACAAGATTACTTTGTTTTACCAGTTTATTTTAACAAAGATATTATGCCTTCTTCTTTATTATACTCAAGACAGAGTAAACACCTCCACAATTAAACTTTTATTAATGTTTGTAAAGTTATATATGTGCGTAAATGTAACTAATTTAATTAATATTAAAGAAATGGAACAAGAACAAGAAGAAGAAGAAGCTGAAGAATTGGAAGTACAAGAAGGGCCAAGTGAAGAGAGAGAAGGGGAAGGAGAAGAAAGAGAAGATAAATGGGTAGTGGAGTGGGGACGATTTTGGGGTGAACTCGAGGGTGAAGGTGTACAGGAAGGAGAAGGTGAAGGAGAAGCCGATGTTAGAATTAGAGGCATTAGTATTAGCAAAGGCGAGGCTGAAGGTGAAGGTGAGGGTGAGGGAGAAGATTATGAAAGTTTGTTAAGACAAGAAGCAGAAGGTGAAGGAGAGGGTGAAGGTGAAGGTGAAGAAAGGCATGAAGGGGAAGGTGAAGAGGAAGGCTATATAGTTGAGGAGGAGATTGTTGAGGAAGTTGAAGGAGAGGAAGAGGAAGAGGAGGAGGAGGTGGGTTTGGATGAGCAAGCTTGGGATATAGCCGAGGCTATTGAAGCCCTATTGGAGGAGGAAGAGGAGGAACCTATGGGAATAGCAGGCTTTGACGGGCATGAGGATGGTACTTCCAGTTACGTGTCATGGTGTCTATATTCTTCTTGGTTAGATGAGTTTGGAAAGAATATCAATATGTATGGGATGTGTCTCAGTAGATTTAAAGCGTGTGTCGCTAGTGGTAAGTTATTTAATTTTAATTGTATTGTTTTAATTTCATATTATTTCTGACTGATTTCTACTTATAGGGGTCTAAATTAAATTAGATTTAAATATTATATTTTTAATTACTTCAATGAAAAGTATTTGCATAATATACATTACTTTCGTAAGTACACTTTTCGACCTTCAGTGGTTTTATAATTAATTACTTTTTTCGCAAAAAAAATCAAGGAGTAAATATATATATTTTTATGAAAGTGATTAACATTTATATTACGAAATTAAGTGGTATACATTTTACTAATGGCTATCATCTTACTTCTTCGCCAAGTGTCAAGCTAATATATCGTGATATAATTATTTTATAATGAACACAACAGAGCAATTAAATTTTTAAATAAAACCTGTACTTATTTTAATATTATGATTTAAAGGCAAGTTAATTATGTAAGAAAAGGGCGAGTAATATAAACTTTAAGAGAAATAAATTAAAGTAGTATTAATATTAATAAAACATAATATATGTATCCTTGGATTTAAAGTTCCTCCTTTGTAAAAGATTATAAGTTTATTTTTAGTTAAATATTCGGCCTTAAACATATTTTGTTTCTGCTATATATTGATGGTTCATTCGGGAGATGATTTTGTAATTTTTTGTAATCTGGGAATAATTTCGCCCAATTTATGATTTGGATTTTAGATATACCATAAACCTTAAGAGTATTTTTTTGTTCGCTGTAGATTGGACTACGTAATATGTATAATTTATTATAAGTGTATTATTATCCTTGACAGAAATTTAAAAAAATAACATTATAAAAATTTCTGATTAAATACTTGAGTGCTTGAAGATTATTATTATTATTATTATTATTATTATTATTATTATTAGTGGTTAAAAGTATATCCTTTCTTCAGCAGTTTTATTATTAACTATATGTACATTTGGAACCCTAAGTATTCATTATCAATGAACACTTAGGGTTCGAAATGTACATATAGTTAACAATAAAACTGTTGAAGAAAGGATATACTTTTAATCACTAATAATTATAAATTTTGTAACCGATTGTGACTTTGATGTTCACTTTTGTTAATAAAACAAATGTATTACAAATTACAAATATTCCAGAATTAATAATTACCTATAATATTTTAGAATTAATAGAAAATCTTATGTATTTATGTATTTTTTTAAGATGGTGCTTCAAAACATAACGAAATCATAGTTGTCGTACTCAAGAATTGGAGCAGATACTTAAGCGAAGTGATGCGCGTTGATAAAAAAATGGTGCAGTACTTTAAGGACAAACCAATCACCAAGTGTAGTAAATGCAGAGACTGCGATATATACGACTATCCTACGGACCATGAATTCCCACAAGAATTATTAGAAGCTGTAGAGATCACGAAACAATGGAAGCAGCTGCTCGAAGAGGCGGAAAAACAATGCAAAGCTCTCGTTTGTGGTATGTATTTTAATGAATTTACATGTTGCATAATAGAAGCGCATTGCTATAATTTGCCAGGTTTTACTCATACGTTGAAATATAATCAAAATTTTAAATTGCAGTTCTGTTAATAAATCAATTCAAATTTTAACATAGGGTAATTTTAAATTAGAACACTTGTTATGCTTAATTTTATTATATTCATTTTGCTGACATATGTTTCAGCAACGATAACTTTCACAAGTGTTCTAATTTAAAATTATAGTTATAAGTTATAATTTCGTTTTATTAAGAATGCAGTGAAAAAAGTATTTACCATTTAAAAATTTAACAATTTAGTTATAAGAGGCACCCTAACCTTAAAAAAATCTTTTTTTTAATAATTTGTTTTAGACTTAATTTTTTAATTAAATACCTTAACAATATCTAAACATTTTAAGAAAATAGCGTAGAAATCTACTAAGAATTGTGGAATGAATTCATTAATTGGTAATTTTAATTAATTCAATGTTCAAAATTAGCCTCTTGTCTCTAGTAATACTTGAAATTAATAAACATTTCTATTATTATATTAACGATTATATCATCGAAAAGAATAATAATAATAATCTCTATTTGGTATGTTGCATAATAATTATGTCTAAAATATAACAACGTAAAATTTTACAATTTTTTAAGAGTTTCATAAGTTAAAAAATACTGAATTTTCATTTTAACAAAATTGTCACGAATACTTCAGTTTTTGAGAACTAAAATTAAACTATTTTCTTTTTGTATTTTATTTGAAAGTATCGCAGTAAAGTATCACTAAAGTTCTTATTATTTTATTAACTGTTTGGTAAATTTCCGCTCTATCATCGTGAAGGTATTTATATAATATTTCCATTTATTTCTTAATTTAATTTAATAATTTTTCATAGAATAGAATATAATGTCTCTGTAAAGTTGTCCGTTATGTTTCAAAAGTTGAAGAATAAATTTCTTTCTATTCTTTGTTTATTTCTTTAGTTATTCCTAGGTATTCTTATTGCGCTTCTCCAATAATTTCTTGGTCTTCCTCTTTGATTTTTTTCTCATTCTTCAAGTAGTTTCTTGGTGTTTCTTTCATTGTTCATTCTGCAGATGTGAACGTACCATCTCACCAGTTCTCAGGTTCTGTCTGTATATCTCGTTCCTTATCCTGTCTCTTATGGTTTTATTGTCTATTTTTCTGAGGAACCTCATTTCAATCGCGTTTATTCTCTTTTTTGATTTTTTATCATTGTTCATGATTCGCTGCTGTATATCAAGGTGGGTCTTATTTCTGTTTTTGTGCTTTTGGTAATTTCTTTTCTTTTGAAGAACGTATTTTGCAGCATGTTGAATTGTTTTGCTGTTTTGCTTATTTTATCCTCTATTTCTTTATCTATTTTCTCATTGTTCTCAATTATTATTCCTAGGTATCTGTATTATTCAACTTGTTCTATTTTCTTTCCTTGTATCTTTATTTCGTGCTTTTTCTCTTCCTGTGCTATTAACATGGTCTTCATTTTCTCAAGGTTTTCCTCTGTTCTGCAATTATTGCCATGTTATCTACAATTAGTGTATCTGTTAGTTGTACAATACCTATTTTCCAATATCTAATTTTTAGTGTTTTCTTTTTTTTCTTCTTTCATCGCCTTTTATAGTACTATTGTAAATATCAGTGGACTCAGCACGCATTCTTATTTGACCCCTTTCTTTGTTTCGTATATTTTTGCTTCCTTATTGTTCATTCTCACTATATTTTGGTTCTCTCTTTACATGTTTTTTTAACAGGTTTATCATTGTCTTTTCCGTTCCTCTGTCTTCTCGTTTTTTCCATAAGTCCTATATTTTTATCCTGACAAATTCCTTTTCTAAATCTACGAAGCATATGTGTATTTCTCTGTTCTTTTTTATTAGTTTCTCGCTTATTTGTCTTATAAATATCTGATCCTGAGTACTTCTTCTTTTGAATCCACCCTGATTATAATCTATTGTTTCTTCTAATTAGTAACTCTTCCTTTTTTATAATATTCTTGTTAGTATCTTGCTTGGTATGCTTGTTAGTGTGATTCCTCTGTAATTTCAGCAATTTCGTTTATCTCCTTTCTTGTATATTAGAAGTATTATTCCCATGTTCCATTCTTTTCGGGTATATTCTTTTTCTACTATTTCGTTCATTAATTCCGTTATTTCTGCTCTTCCTCTATCTCCCATGTATTTTGTCATTTCTGCTGTTATTTCATCTACTCCTGGCGTCATTACGTTTTTTTTTTTAAATTTTTTAATTGCTTCCTTTACTACTTCCTCTTTTATCTTCTCTGTCGTTGCCATATTTGTCTCTTCTTGTGTCTCTTCTTCTGTTTTATGTATCTCAAGCTCTTCTGTTTCTTGTTTGGTCAGATCTTCGAAGTATTGTCGCCTTCTTTCGATAATTTTGTCTTCGTTCGTGATTATGTTTCCGTACTTGTCTTTATTTTTCATCATGTTGTGTTCTTTTTTTTTGTTTGACTTGCTTTACTGTTCCATAAAATAGTGTTTAGTTTTCTCTGTATTTCTCATTCATTGTTTTTCAAAACTTTATCCATGATTCTTGTTTTGCTTTTTTTATTTGTCTCTATGCTTCTTTCCTTATATCTTTGTATTCTTCGTAGTCCATTATTTTTTTTAGTTTGTAGGTATTTTTTTCATTTAACTTTATTGTCTTTTATCATCCACTTTATATTTTCTGTTCGCCATTCGAATCTCTTTACTTCTGTGTTTCCTATTTTTGTTGTTCCACAGCACTCCTTCGCTGCTTCTAGTATAATTCTTTTGAATGTCTCCCATTTCCCTTCTATGCTATTTGTTTTTCTTTATCTTTAAATTTCCTTTGAAGTGTCTCTTGGTATTTTTCTTGTATTTGTGCTTCCTTTAGTTTATACACTTTTATTTTAACTTTAAATTGTTTCCATTTTTGTCAAGTCTTCGTTTATCTCTCTATTTCATGTCCATTTTTGGAAGTGCTGGTCACTCCCTATTTCTGCTTGTCTTTTTACTCTTACGTCATTTACCTAGTTCCAGTTATTTTTGCTAATTAGATAATAGTCTATCACTGATTTCTCGTGAATTTATGGATATCCTTGTGTTTGAATTTAATATTTGTTATTATTAGGTTGTTTTCAGAACATATTTGTATTATTCTTTCTACATTATTGTTTCTTGTATTTTCTCCTTCTTTCCCCAAAATGTTTTCTATTCCGCTGTTTTAGTTTCCTACCATTTATATCTCCCAAAATCATTATATTTTCTGCACCCTCATCTATTTCTATTTGTATGTTCTCATAGAATATATCTTTACTTATACTACAATTAATGTTCACGTCTCGTCCTCTATTAGTTTCATTTTTATAGTCATCACGATTTCATTAATAAGTCTTTCCTTTGTTAAGTTTTTTATTCTTTCTGGTGTTATTAGAATTCCCACTCCTCTTCTTGTTCTTTCGGTGCTTTCTACCCCGACCAATTTAAACCAGTAACCTCCATGTATCCTTTGTATTCCTTTTGTCTTTTTTTGTTTCCGTTATTCCCAATATTTCTATTTTTTTGTTTTTCTTCTGCCAGTTCTACTTCTTTTCCCGCATAACTTCGTATGCTCCATGTGCCAATTCTTATTTCGATTAATTTTGTTAGGTCTATTTTATTATCTTCTATCCTTTTTGTACATTTTTGTTTTTCCGACTTAGATGTTATTTGCATATTTCTGTCCCTGTTTGTTGGCTTTACATTTGTCTTTTTATTTCTTTAGTTCTTTCTTATTCGTTTCTTGTTTGCCTATTTTGCCCTTTATCAGTCACAGTCACTCCTTTCACTCTTTTGTTCCATTTACATTTCTTATTTATTTCTTCTCTTGCTATGCTTCTTATTTCTCTTTGTATCATCAGTTGATTCCTTATTAAATCGTTATCTATGACTATTTTTTCACCTTTTTTTTCGTTGTCATTATTTATTTCTTTATTTTCCATGACTCTGTGATGATCATTTATGTGGCTGTTCCTATATGTATTTTATATGCATCTTGTATTTTGGTTTCTATTTTCATCTCACTATGTATGAATTCTTCTACTTTTCGTTTCACTTTCAGACCTTTTATCACTACATTATTTCTTTTCTTCCCCTTTTCAATTTCTTCGATCTTGTTCTCCAAATCTTGTACTTTAGAGTTTAGTTGTGATTTTTATTTGTCCCACGTTCCTCTTTGTTTTTGATTTCATTTCTCATATCATGTATCTCGATTTTTTAATTCTTAATTTTTCTCTTTCATTTCTCTGTTCAGTTCATATATAAAGGACTATATTATTGATAATAAGTGTAAAGTAAAGTAAAGAGGGATTCATTTAATATATTATAGATATGCAGAGGAAGTGATAGGCTTTACAAATAGAATTGGCGGGTGTAAAACTATTTATTTGATTTTTTTAAAGAAATATATTTTTTTTTAATTTCAATTTTTTTATTATAAAGTGTTTTTAATTTATAATTATTTATTCTTGTAAACTTTAAATTGCTATTTTTTAACTGAGCAGCCCAACAAGATTTTTTAAAACATTTTCTTTTTATTAACCTGTTTTCGTTTGAATTTTAATCTATAATTTATTTTCTGTTTTTTTCTAAATTTTTATTTATTCATTTCTTGTAAAATATTAACTAGCTCTATTCTTCGTTTAACCATAATTTGTTTAGTTTAAAGTTTAGACACTTATTTGTGCATTTAACTGTTTTAGTAAACATTAATAATTTTGTTTGAAATAAATTTTAATATTTTACCTTTTCTATGCCAGGTATGCAAAAATTTAAAAAAAAGTGGTGATGTGGCCATCATAGTACTTTCCCTATCTTTTTCTCGAACTATGAGGTTTACGCAAAAGTCTATTCTAAATAAATTTTGAATTCTGCACAATTACTTGTTATATAAATTTCATTTAACTTCTATAGTTTATTAGCTATTAGGCAAAACATGTTAAAATTATTAAGTTAAGAACTTTATGAAAACATGTTTTTGTAAAACTTGTTCAGTTGTTCATTCTCTTTAACTTTTATTCGAAAAGTTGTATTATTTTTCAAAATTTTTGACTGTGTAAATTAATAAAAATTATATACATTATTCGTGGAAATGCTTTGAATCAAGCTTAAATAAGATTAGCTTTAGAAGGTCATTTATATTTAAACCTAAATTTGTATTTATACTTTTGATTACATATATAGTTTTACTATTTTTTAAGTAGCAAAATCATCAACAATTAGTATTTAAAGTTATTATGTATATATAAGGTGGATGTGTGGCCCTTAACACACACTCCAATCAGTAAAACATAGGCGAGGGTTTTAATTGCTACTTTTACTGCTTTTTATGAGAAGAGTGCAAACTATATTGGAATAAAATTATATAACAAGATAACTAAAATAAAATCCATTAAAACAACCAATAAAAATTCATTTAAAAACACTGTTAAAAATTATCTTTTGTCGAATCCTTACTATTCTTTAAATGAATTTTTAACCTAAAAATGCACTTATGACTATTTACTATGACATTGTATTTGTATTATTGCTTTTACTTTTATTTTACTTAAAATTTCGCATATTTTAGTTTACCATAAGTTTTTTTTTTTTTATAATTTTATATGTTTTTATGTTTTATATGTAATGACTATGTAATATCCTTGAGTGGATCTAACTACAAATATATATATATTATTATTATTATTATTATTATTATTATTAAAATTTGTAAATCGTAAATAAACCTAACATTCTTGCAAAATTTAATAGATTCATTTAAACAAATTTTTCAAATAATTTTTAATAATATTTTACTAATTGGAGGGTGGGATACAAGACACCCACCCTACATACAAATATAAACTTAAATTCCTTATTGTCTCGTTGTATCCAGTGAAATAAATTACAAAACTTTTTGAATAAAAACAGAATTAAAAAGGTAAAATTTTTGAGTGATTAAAATAGTAAAAATTTGATGCATGATGGGTGGGTATATTTTAAATCTAAATTAGATAATATTAGCTATAGACAGTCATTTATATTTAAACTTAAATTTTGATTTTGTTTTATTTTTTATTACGTTAAAGGTTTGACTGTTTTTTTTTTAGCAGCAACATCATTAACAATTATCAATTGAAGTTATCATGTATATGTAGGATGGGTGGGTTTCCTCTATCCCACCCTACAATCAGTAAAACATCAGCAAGGGTTTTAATTAAAAGTTGTAAAACGTAAATAAACATAACATTATTGCAAATTTTAATAGATTCATTCTAAGAAGTTTTTTAAATAATTTTTGATGATGTTTTACTGATTGGCGGGTGAGACAGAAGCTACCCACCCGCCCTACATATACATATGAACATTAATTACTGATCGCATCGCAGTTTGCAATAACTTTACGAAATTTGAATAAAAGAGAATTGACAAACTAAAATTTTATTTTTGAGTATGTAAATTAATAAAAATTGTGTACATGATACGTGGAAAGGCTTTAAATCAAGATTAAATAAGATTAGTAACAATAGTAGTCATTTATATTTAAACAAAATTTGGATAATGCCTCATTTTTTATTACATACAAGGTTTTATTGTTTTTTGTTTTAATAAACGCCTCGAGTAAACACCCACTTCCTGTTTATGAATTTTTACCAAAAGCTTTTCAATTTCAGTTTTTAATGATAAAACCTTAACCTTAAAGTTTAATCTCAAACGCATCATTCGTTTTTGAGATACAGCGTCTACAGACATTCTCATTCACGAAAACAATTCAATAATTCAATGGACAATGGATTAAGCAATCCATTATTTTAATAAAAATTGTGATGTGGCCATCGTAGTAATTACCATTTACTTATCAGTTTATTGTCATTTGAAATTATTATTATCATAAATTAACATAACGCGTATAGTGTCTGTTTAACATTTCCGATGAACTAGATGTCACTAAAATGTTTAATGACATTTAAATTTTAGGTTTAAATTGAAAACTGTACAAATTTATGAATTGTAAGAGATACAAAGCATTAAATACAAATACAAATAATTCTACTGATAAAACCTTCACGACTACAAATGATTATAGTAATATTAAAACGTATGTGTGTTTATCTTAAAAACTGATACAGATTTTGAGATCTCAAAATAAGGTATTATCTTTTGTTAGAAGATCGGAAGAGCATTTGGAGTAAATTCGCTCACCGGAAATGTGTGTTAACTATTTTTTACAAGTATGTAAAATGTTCCAAACAAAAAGACAACGAAAACAAAGAGAAGCTAAGTTTAGTAAAAATACAAGTAAAAGAGATTATGGCCATATATTTCTAAAAAATCATTCATCTATTCGTCAAGTGGCGCCCTCTGTTAACTGTAGATTTCAGTTATATACTTTGTATTCTTGTATATAATTTATATAAGGACAATAACATAAAACAATATTTCTGTCCGAAAGTACGGAAAATGTACTATGATTGCCACATCACCATTATACTTACTTTTATTTTGATTTTATTTACACACATTAATAATTCACAAATAAAACACCTTTTTTAGCTTTGTTTGTATAAATGGGATATTATTTAGTGACAAATTCATCTTGTTATTTTCAAACTAGCTTGAAATTTTCAAAACTATAGTCAGTAAATAAAGCCCCATACAAACATTGTTAAAATTTGTTTCAATTATGAATTATGATGTATAACGAAATAGAAACCTCCACCGTTTACATTTAATGTTATTAGAACATATTACTTTCATTTATATTTAAATATTTTATATTAATATTAAATATACCAACATTTTATTTATTTCTTTGTTCAATATAAAAAATCAGAAATCTGTTTACATGCAATTTCTGAAATCATTAATTATTTAAACGTATTACGATTCCAGTAGGGATTTACTTGATACTAAACGCTCAGATGCATCCCCATTCGAGATCATCACGCTTCACCGAACATCGAGTTTTTCGTCGTTTAACGTCCTTACCGCACATAATTCCTTATGAGATATGAGCATCTCGTACAGTAAAACATATATCAACTAAAAATCTCATTAATATCTTGGGGTTACGCATTTAATAGTATCAGTAAGATACTTAAAGACTGTAATATCTGTTTCATTCGGATTTAGATTTTACACAAGCTGCTACTATATCTTTCTCAATCATTTTAAATTATTTTAGAAGTTTTAATCCACACGATCAAAATTTCTATTGTTAATTTTAATTATTATCAATGAAAAAGTCTAATGTTTAAAATTATTTCTACCATCTTTAATTGAATGCATTTTATAAATTTAATTAAATGTTGTAATCAAATCTAAACTTTAAAGATGTAATTAATTTAAATTTAAAGAATAACATATCTAAATATATTCACATTAATTTTAGTACTAATATTATTATAAGTGTCAGTATGGATTACCATGTAGTAACGGTCGTAACCATTCTCTGTATGCATTCAAGACGATTATATACTAATGTAATGTAATAAAATAAATATTTTATTATTTTTTATTTTATTAATATGATAGTTTATATATTTGATTTTGTTACGTTTTATCTTGCAGGTGCGGACGTTATGGAATCGATTTCAATGGCCAGTGTGGAGTCAGTGGAAATCCTGGACGTGTCTTCCTCGAGTTCATCTGGATTCATTATCGAGGACATGCACAGGCCCTGTTAGTATCAATTTATTGTGTCTGCACATAAAGAACGCGAAGTTGTGGAGTTGATCGCCTTAAGTTAGTTCCCCCAGGGGGCGTCCTAGACTCCGGAGTCGGCGTCGGCGGCTGCGGTGTTTTATCGTGGGAATTAATTGGCTCCTGCGGGAATGATATTTATGTCGTCGGAAAATTGGATGTTACCAGCGAAAGATAATTCATTTTAATGTAAAGTAAAGCGGCGGCGTCGAGTGTAAATCGGCAGGGCTTTCACTACTTTCTGTTCTTTTCTTGTTGTATATCCGGGCTGTATATGTAACTGTTGCATTAACGTTATAGTTCTTTTGTAAAAGAAACACCTACATATAACGTATATATGAATTGCTTTAATTATAGTAAATAAATATTTCGATTGTAATTATTATAAAGTAGATAAACGTTTTAGGGTATCTACTTATTCTTATCCCAGCTTTATAGTCCTCCGCCGGCAGAGTAGTAAGAGACGTAATTACAGCTTCTTTCAGTTCTTCAGAAAGAATTTGGAAGAAATTCTTTTTTCTTCAAAAAAGTCTTTGGGTTTTATAAACAGATGGTAATCTGAATCGGGGCCATACAAGGCATGGCATTGTCGTAGAGAAAAATAACGCCAGTGGACAACAAACCTCTCCATCGATTTTCATTCGCACGTCGTATTTTTCTCAATATTGCATAATATGCATGTCATGAAGTCAATGAGCAGTTCACTTCACCGATCTCAGAAAATGGTTGCTATGACATTCCGGGTAGACCATGCCATTTTAAATCTTTTGGATTTGTTTGATGTATGAGCATCATGCCACTCCATTGATTGTCTTTTTCTATCATATGTTGCATAGTAAAGTAAACCAACAAATAGTCGAAGTCAAGAAAGGGTCACATTTAAGAGAATAACGTTCCAAAAATATTAGTGCTGCAGCCGTATATTTTCTAAGAATGCAGGTGGTCTTTAACAATTTGATGAATAACTTGTCCGTGAAACATTATGGAAATGTTTACTGATCCCGTCAAATGTAACGCGATTCACGAATTTATTAATTGAATTCACCAGTTCGTTCGTAATGACTGACGGAGGCCTTGAACGCCCATCATCTTAGGAGTTTCTCTTCATAAGTTGAAATTACAACACCAAAGCCGAACAAACGATAAAGACGGTAGATATCGCAAGGCCGCTGATTTCTTGCGATGAGAAATCTAATCAAAACTTTACAACTGACGGCAACTAGATAGATATCAATTTAAAGTTGGTTTTATGCCTAAGGATGCCTAGCAGTGCCTAAAAGTGGAAAGGAAGTCACAGACTTGTTGATGCGAGGTGAAAATATCTTGGAGAAGTTTTGGGGCGAAGATTGGAGTACTTTCTGAGAAGGCATCATTCAAGGGATGAAATAAGGGCAAGTTGCAAATAAGACCTTAAGGAATTCGTACATTTATCGGACAATACATACAAAGTTGTAGAAGATGTGGTCTGCAAGCTTGAAATTTAGTGTAACAACAAGGCAATGTCTCGAAAAGATTTTTTTGTGGAGAGAAGTATTGAGTTAGTGATAAAATTAATGCCAACGTGTAATACCTGATTTTGAAGATGAAGTGGATCATTGAAGGCATTTAAGGACATAATAGAAGGGGGTGCGGGAGTTTTCGTTTGCAGTGCGCGTATTGGAAGATGATCTGTTGTGATTTGAAGGAGTAGATATATTTGGTGAAGGAGTTGACTTCTTTTTAAAGTCTGGAGTCAGCGTGGCGCGGATTGTTGGGTGTGGCCCATAACGCAGTTACTTTAACTTAGGTTTATATTATAGAAAGTTTTAGGCAAGAAACATCATACAAGGTGCGGCAGGGGAACTTGCTGATTTGATAAAAGAGAAAGCTTTTCACATACCGATTTATTTTTTTTTCCTATCGTATTGTACATATCCTGAATTTTTATTTCAAGTGGTTTAAAAAATGACATCGGGCAAATGGCGGCCCTCATTAGCGATACACTGATCCACCCGTTTTTTTAAGTTTCGCTCCACTCTTTCGAGCATATCGACGGGAATGTTGGCGATGGCTTGGCGAATGTTGTCCTTTAGGTGTTGCCGAGTCCGTGGTTTGTCATTGTAAACAATGGATTTGAGATATCTCCATTAAAATAAATCACAGAGAGAAAAATCGGGGGCCGCGCCGATCACAGTACGTCACCCCTCAAGAAGATTAGGCGCTCGTGGAAGTGTTTCCTCAAAAATTCTATTGAAATTCTCGCTGTGTATATCGTGACTATCCGTTCTGCTGAAACCATACGTCCCCAAGATTTATTTCGTCAAGTTTGGGAGAAGAAATGCCTCAATCATTTCTCTGTAGCGAACTGCGTAAAGCGCAATTTTGGTTTGTTTACGCATCCGGAAAGATGGAAATCGGCCTCATCATTAAAAAGCACGAGGGCGTCGTGAGGCCAGTTGAAAAGCGCTTCACATGCACTTTGGCCAGAAACAAAATCACGTTCACTGACCTTTTGCACCACAGTAAGTTTGTAGTAATGAAACTTGAGTTCGTCGCGAAGAATGCATCTCACACTTTGATCAAAAATTCCCAGAGCACCGGCCTGTTTGCACGTCGAACGCCTTGGAGAGCGTAAAAACGACAGCCTAACCTTCTTGACGTTTTCTGGGGTTCTGGGACCTCCAGGCCCTTTTTTACCACACGGCCACTTTTCCTGAATGCTTCCATCGATGAAAGGATCGATTGCCGGCCAGGAACGGGACCTCCGGGATGAATATTGAACCGAGTTCGGAAGGCACGTTGTGTGGCGACTGCCGAACGGCCATTGGAAAAGTAGGTCTCGACGTCGAACGCACGCTTCTCCTTTGTCCAACGTATGACGAAAACTGGCTTGAGCGTTAATAAAACTTCAAGACCCCCTCTTTCGAATGGTACCTTCCCTACCACTTTCTGACCACATCTCGCTCATTGGCGCCTAATATGGATGGGTAAAAGTACGAAGGTCTAATAGTTTCAAAAGCGTTTTAAAGGACAAGAGGAGAGGAGAGGATCGAAACTGTCGATGGAATTAAGCCATTTTTATTTCTAAAATTCGTTAACTCCAAGTTTGATAAAAGCATTTAGCGTGTTCTACTCTTTTCGATGATAAAGCAAATTATAGCGTCGAATATGTCGGTAGAGTTTTAGCAGATAAGGAAATTTACGCGACGAGGAAAAAAGTATGGGCGATAAGAAGGGCGAAAGAAGAAAATGTTCATGACCAATTGAAGGAAAGAAGTATGAACTGCTGTATCAATTTTGTCAGTGGATGATAGATGTTCAAGAGGCATAATGCCTTCCAGATAGCATTAAAAGGCATTCTGTTCCAGTTAGTACTTAATATTTTCTTTAAAGAGAAGTGTCGAGTGGAGAGAGAAGTTAAGAGGGTACAGGTAGAGAAAATATGGTTTCTGTTGCCGAGACTCAAGGAACAACATGATCATAAATCTCGGCCGTGACAAAAATATGGTTGTCGATGGAATTATCTGTGTGATCGATGCAGACAGAAAAATAATTAGGAAACCGGGCGAATGTATTTATTGGGAGGTTTTCTAATTCTAATGGCCGTAAAGGTTAGTGAAAATATTACAAGAAGAGAAATATTTGGCGTCTATAGGGATGGGAGGAGAGACGATTGAATATTATGGAAGACAGAAAAAAAGGTACGTTTCTTGAAGAGCGAGGAAGGTGGTTAGTCGGTTAGGCGGGATCATATTGAAGGGTTTATATTCCTTGCCCATCTAATATTTTTATTTTTATTTATTTTTTTATTAATTTTTCTTTACATGTCCACTTAAAGAAATATAATATTCTAACAATTTATATAAATATATAAATACTTAACAATGTGGAGCAGGGGACATGCGGGTGGAGTTCACGTAGTGTACTTCCACTCAGAACCATAATACTACGAGTAGATAATGGCATCCTCACCAGTAGTAGATTATGACCATTTAGACAATATTTTAGCCATTACTGGCTTATTTATGGTCTTATTATATTGGTGCAAAATTGAGATTTAGATTGTCTGTACAGGAAATTAATTTTGGTCACAAGGAGGCGGAGTAAGAAAAAGAAGATAAGGTAAACGGAAGAGGGGTGAGGGAAAATTACGCAGAAGCTTAGGACGACAGTTGCTGAAACCGCCTCTTGGATACCAGCTGATTGTGTGGGTTTATGTTTACATTTAGTAGTTTGTATGAACTTCTTCTCAAGAGAGATTGTGTTATTGAAAGAGACGTATTAGGGGCCGGACAGTGTTAGACATTATTAGTATTAGCTATTGGGGCATTTATTGAATAAGGAGGGATGGGTACATCTGCATTAAGGGCATTTCAGGATATTGGATGTGCATTTATTTGTTGAGTGCCGGCCATCGAATATCGCAAGGGGTGGATTTTGAATAGGATGTGGAGGAGTTGTGGTAGTCTCTTATGATGGAAAATAAATAGGACACAACAAGAGGACAGAAGGTTCTAAAAATATCCTGAAAAGCCAAACTATTAGAATGTTAAAGACGATATGGTCTATTTCATCACTGGGATCGGAATATAGCCTATGAAGAGAGTGTGGTGTTAAATGACCCTTGATAAATGATGATAAAGCCTTATGCTACAGCAAAAATAGCGTTGACCGTTGATTAAAGTAGTTGAAAATGTTGGCGATGGGGCGGAGGATTGTTGGAAATACTTTTGGGCACGTAATTTCAGAAAGGTTCACTAATAAGTTCAGGTAGTAGGAAGGCAATGAGGTGGTAGTATGAGCGAACCGAGGTGAGTGCATTTGAAGGAGTGGGAGGGAAGAAGATGTTAACGATGGCGATGCTGAAAGCTATTGAGAAGGTGAGAGATGTATATTGTTTTTTTTTGTGGTCTGGAAGAGGAAAATCCATTTACGGACAGAATGTCGGATTCTTTTTATGAGGACTACCGACTAGAAACCCCTCCCACTTTACCGACGTCGACTGCTTAGGTCATTGGCCGGTCTAAGCTTTGATATGTACTGATTTATATTGGAAATAAACAAAGAGATGTAATAGAGAGACAAAACACAAGTTAGGCATTTGTACCCATATAAATTAAACCTAATATCATAGTAAGGACTATTAATGTATCCTTTGACATAATCGGGGCTCACAGGTATATCGTTTCCTTCAATAACTACGTGCCCCGGTATCCAGACGAAAACTAGCGTCTTTCGCAACCGAGACATTTCGAATATGAGCTGAACCAGCGGGTCGGTCGAGTATAACGATGATATACTCTGAATGGCACTTAGGGAGTCCGAACAGATTAGGAATGAGCAATGGTGGGACATAATAAAGTAACGAAGAGCCTGGTATAACGCGTACAGTTCTGATGTGTACACGCTGGCTGACTCATGTAACGACCACGAATGTGCTGCACCGTCTATAATGACAGAGCAACCTACTCCATGGTCGGTCCTCGAGCCGTCCGTATACAGCCGCGGAGAGTCTGGGTATTCAGCGAGTATAGATATGAATATTCTCCTAAGAATATAGGGGCTCGTATCGCTTTTTTTTATGCGAGGCCAGATCCAGTCGACACCGAACCCTTGGCATGAGCCAAGGGGGGATTTTCAGGAATCCGACCTCAAATACCCTTGGAAAATTAATATTATAACTCTCCATGAGCTCATTCAGCAGCGGGATACTCGATTCGCAGCAGAGGCTCGGTGCAGGACTCGTCCGAAAGGCACCAGTGGCACACCTGATACCTTCGTGATGGATTGGGTCTAAGGCTTTCAACCAGGATTTTCGAGACGAAGAATATACCGCACAGCCGTAGTCAACTCTGGACAGAACCAGAGCTTTGTAAAACTGCCGTAGTGTCTCTCTTCGTGCTCCCCAGTTGATGCTGGCCGGGCTCTTGATTACATTCAAGGCTTTTTTCGACCGCTGGACCAGCTCGTCAATATGGGCCCGAGAGGACAGAGTGCTATCGAACCGTGGCCCCAGAAAGCGGATATTGTTGACCACTTGTATCCTTGTACCACGGAGAAACAAGCTGGGATCACGATGAGGGTGGCTAAGTCTGCAGAAATATACACATGAGGTTTTAGTTTCAGAGAATCGAAAACCTCTAGACTCTGCACCACTATTCACCTTGTCAATAATTTCCTGTAACTGTCGATTTATGGCAGGTATAGTATCACCCGCCATATGAATGACTAAGTTATCGACATAGCAGAATCGGTGGGAAAGTGTCTGTAGCAAAACAAAGTCACACTTATAGTTGAACCTTGGGGAATACCGTTTTCCAGCGCGAACAACGCCAACTAGGTATCCCCAATTCTTACCCTAAATGAACGATCACACATAAATGACTTAAAAAATGTAGGCAGACAGCCTCTGAATCCCCAATTATATAATTTCTGGAGAACTCCATAACTCCAGGTCATATCGTATGCCTTCTCTAAATCAAAAAACACCGCTATGAGGTGTTTTCTCTCCAAGAAGGCATCCTGGATGGAGTTCTCCAAATGTACAAGTTGATCGAGCGTGCTATGGTACTTTCGAAAACCTGCTTGATATTTTGCTAGGATTTTTTCTAAAATTTTCCCTAAGCAATTAAAGATATTGGCCGGTAACTGTTAACATTTTTAGGGTCCTTGTCAGGTTTCAAAAGATGATAGGATGATAGCTGTTTTCCAGCATTTAAGGTAGACGCCCCTGTCCCATATCAGATTATAGATGTTGAGCAGGTATTCCCTCATACATGCTGGATGCTGTCAGATAATCTGATATGGGATGCCATCTGGACCTGATGATTTTGATACACCCATAGAGTTTATGGCATCATATAATTCCCTCTTTGAAAACAGAGCGTTATAAGTCTTAGGCTTCGGTGAGGAGGAGAAGTTCAGGGGGATCTCTAGGTTGGCTTTATTACCCAGGAAAGTAATATTATAATTCTGAACTGATAGAGTGGAAGTGGGATGCAATAGCATTTGCGATCTCAGTAGTGTCTGTAACATCCCGACCATCAACGGTAAGGACGGGTGCTACGGCAGGGGATTTCTTCTCTGCTATAGCGCCCACCTTCCTCCATACTTCACCCACCGGTGTGGTTGGTGTTATCGCTCCCCCATGATTGTTTCTTACTCTCTCTTGAAAGCAATCATATTTTCCTGGGTAGGAGACCGCCTAAACCTGTTTAAAGCCTTCTTTTTCTCCTCAATCGCTTTCTTTATTTCCTGGTTTCATCATGGAACAGGCGGACCCATCATTTTCCCACTGTACCTAGGAATAAAATGACTAGCTGCTTTCATAACACGCGATGTAAAATCTTGGACAGCAGTCTCAACATCGTCAACGAGTGACGAGGTTGGCATTAGATTGGCTCGAAAACCCAACAAGTTGCCTGAGACTGACTGCCTTACCCGTCGAACGATGGTTTTAATAGCTATTGGAAAATTATCGCTACCGTGCAGATCATTAATAACTTGTCACGAGAGATTGGTGGCCAAACGGGGAGATGAGAACGATAAGTCAATCGCTGTGAACTCAGACCCTCTAGCGCTAAAATGAGTGCGGAAATCCCCATTGAGAAGAACCGCGTCACTTTGATTGAGGAAATCCTCTATCAAGCGATCACAGGGATCTCTCCTCTGAGAACCCTACAGGGGGTTGTGAGCGTTAAAATCTCCCGTTATTATATAAGGCGAGGGGAGTTGATTCACCAGGTCTGTAATCTCATAGAATGTCCAGTCAAATTCTGGAAGATACAAGGTGCAGATTGGGGTTTTTATAGGGAAAAATATTCGTATAGCCAGCGCCTGGAGCCTCGTCCTGAGAGTGATTTTCTAAAAGGGAAGCCCCTCTCTCAGTAAAATGGCGACTCCACCTCTGACCCGCACATTCGGTACTACATCGCTGCGTGTAATTGAAAAACCATTTATCCGAAAACTCTCACCTGGCTTAAAATGTACGAAAAAAGGGATCTGTCTAGCCAAGAGTAGTTTAAGCTCATAGTAGTGTTTTCTGCACCCGTTGCAGTTCCACTGTATTAACTGTTCAGCCATTTTTGATATAAAAAATAAATATCACAGTCGGATAAGAATAAATTAGAATAAATAAACACATAACAAGATAAACAAAGAGGAACATGGGAGTTGTAAAGGACTCCGATGCAACATAAAACCGACAAAGACCTTAAAACTAGTATCACAGATAGTATCGGAGTTGTAAAAGGCTCCGATGCCAGAACGAACACAACAAAAAACCTTATGTCTAATATCACAGATAGTATCAGAGTTGTAAATAACTCCGATAACAGATTTCTCTTGACAACAAAACCTACAGTTACTATCACATGAATATTGTTAATTTTAATTGTAATGATTAATGTAATAATCGATTTCACTGAAATATAATTTGACACATGTTTATTCATGATATTTCTATTCAGGAGTTACCGATGTGACAATAACTAAACTAATTTGGGAAATAGTATATAGTGAAAGTCGCCGATCCGTATTTTGAACGATCTCTACCTCTAAAAGATTGTATCAGAGGGATAGTAAGCCTACGGCGCTTTTGTCTAGATGCAAGACATTAGTAGACGTCTAGCAGGAAAGTGATTATCCATTTACTTACCATTACCAGCACTCATTCGTTATTTAATTGATTATTGGATAGTTATTTATTCATATTCTTAAATAATTCTAACCTTTGAATAACTAGAATAATTCATAAGCGCTATAAATGGGTTAATGCAGTAACGTTGTATAATTAAATCCTTATTAATATGTACAAGATTTAATTACACAGTATTTAATAAAACTAAGCTTGACAGTAAACAGGAGAATTATTAATTCGCTAAATATATTATTGTCACATATTATTGTCATATTGTTAGTTACATGTAAATTATTTTCTTATTTTCTGTAAATAAAGATGTTTGTTATTGTTAATAGTTATATAATTTAAACATAATATTGATTAATATTAATAATTAACACAATTCATAAGAATAAGAATCCATTTAAATCTTTAATGTCAATGGTTTGGCTTCAGAAAGAAAATTTGTTTTTATTATCAAATTAAGAAACGTGCTAAATTCTATAAAGAGCCTACTTATGTTACCACTTGTTGATTAATATAGCAATATTTTATTAACCATAATAATATCTAAAATTGGTGACACCATTATTTAGATAGAATTCAAATTGAGAGAAGTATAACTCTTGTTATGTTCCATTTCTTTATTTTCAGGTAACACGTGTTTCGATCCTAACGGATCATTACCTAAAAATAAAGAAATGGAACATAACACGAGTTTTACTTCTCCCAATTTGAAAATTTAGTTCCATCAAGAGAGTAGCAGAACAAGTATCGATTATATCAGAGATAATTTTCCTACAAAATGAGAATTAAGAGAAATGCAATGCTTAAAGATTTAGTTTACTGCCAGAAGTGAATCCTACTTTTTTTTTCAAATTGCAATTTATTTAGACATTTGCCTTTGAAAAATATTAGTTGAGGAACGGGTTATAATATTAAAACAAACAAATTATTATTAAGATCGGCGAATTATCATATTAAAAATGTTTCGTTTATTCATGTTTTAAATGAGAAATAAAATATTATACTTTACGTGATATCAACGTTTTCCACAACTTAGAATCTTACAATAAACTTTGAAGAATGTATTTCTATCCACGTACTTGAGATATCTGCTTCCAAAGGCAAATCACAAACATCACACATTGAGACTTCGTTAGAACCATCATGATACTAATTATTTGTTATAACTATCGCCAACGTTATTTCATTGTATATAAACATATACTAGACAAAATAAATAGAAGTGGTATGAAGTCCAGTAACAAACACTATTTTTGTTTCGAATTTAAATAAAATAATAAACTTTATAAAACTGATTCGTTACTTATGGCTTTGAAGCCATAAATAAAGAATCATTTCCAAAAGAAAATTTTCCACGTAGTAGAAATTGAATAAGAGGTAAGGATGCAAATTTATTAATTCAACAACGAATGATTTGCAATTATATTACATTAGTGATTAATTGAATAAATACAATACAAAATAATATAGCAAGAAAATTCTAGTACCACAATACGATGTATTTATAAAATAAATTCTTATTCCAATGTAAACATGTTTACGCCAAACTATATTTGATCTCCTTTTCAATATATGCATTTTATAATAAGAAAATACAGATTCAACACGATGCAGCAAAATTGTGTTGCCGGTGTAATTAATGATGTGTATAATCAATTCAGTTGATGTTATTTGTTTTTTAGTAAACCTAGGACTGCTATTACGCTTTGATTACACTCGGAAACAAATTGAGCCTTGTATAAAGTACAGCCGGGTATTCGCACAATTACGAACGTTCAATATTTAGCATAAAATGCCCGAAATTAACTTCAGCTTTATACATTCACAAACGCTTAATCCTCGGCATAAATATTCATGATTAATTACAGACATACTACATTATAAACGGATGCCGTTTGCTATGCGAATTTATATGGTGAACCGCGTTAAATTTAGTTTCGCGTTGTTCGATGAGAACTTTAGGAAGTATTGTTCTAGTAATAATGCAATTAGGTTATTAAATTTGTATAATATTGAATGGAAATACCATGAATCATATGGGTATAACTTTAGAGGCAAAGGATACCATTTTTTATCGTCAACGATTTCCAGTCTAAGTAAATTTGCGAAAAGAAAATGAATTCTGTGTGATTTGTGAATAATATTGTGCTCTGTTATAATTACAGATGAATAATCGCTTTCCTTACCTGATGAATTGATATACGATAATTGACACCTAAGAAAGCTCCTCCGGAATATATTCTTCATTGCCAGACAAACTGAAAATTGCTCAGTTTGAATTATATGCTATCTAGATAATATAATATAATACAATATAACTAAAAATATACATATAGTTATTTACAATTTGAAACATTAATTCATGAGATATTCTTGTATAGAATAAGGTTCTCTTTCTATTAGATATTTTATATGGTGGATTTTTAAAGATTTTATGTCATTTTTTAATTGTTTTATTTCATCTGGCATTAAACAACTAAATTTCCGAATGACACATCACATCTTCTGTAGATTTTTTCTTATGATGAGAGAAGAAGATGTAGTTTAAGGTGAGCATATTGTGGTTCCAAAATAAATCACGACGTGTTTCTTTATATCTTAATCGATATATTATGTGAATTGCTTTCTTTTTGAAGTACAAAGATTTTTTTCCACATGACTTACCCCAAAATATTATGACATATAGCAGTTAGTGTTGTAAGTCATTTTTAGTCCCAATTTATTCTCTGATGGTATACAATACAGAATTTGGCTTATTGTCTGTTTTAAGTATATGATATATGGTTTCATATTCAGTGTACATTATTATCGGATTCACTGTTGAAATTTTATCACGAGGAAGGCAGCAGTGAAAATGGTGACAATGGTACTGCAATATCCTATGTAAATCCCCAGTTCCCTCTAATTTACAACCCGATAAAATTATTAAAAACAGTGCAGCTAGGGACGAGACAGTAACAATGTCTTCAGTTATAGCGCTATTTGACGAATATCTTGGCTCATTTAAAAACAAAATGATACGTTTATGTCGCAAATGTCAAAGCAAGTTAATGAAATCCACACAAAAATTAAATCATTAGAACTAGAAAATAAACAACTTCGCAAAGACTTGAACAATGTCCAGTGTAATACTAATGTTGATTATATTATTAATGAAATTTCCGAAGGCAAACGTCGAAGCTGCAACGTAATTGTATATAATATGCCTAAATCAAAATCTACTCTTACTAACGAAAAAAAAAGATGACATTTCACAATTCAATCTTATAACAGCATCAAATTTGAATAATGTTAATCCAACGAATGCTATACGTCTCGGTAAATCGTCTGGAAAACCCAGACCATTCAAACAATATCAGCACTCTACTGGTTAATTACTCGAAAATATCAAATTCGTCTAATTAAATTTCAATCAAGGCTGATTTGACAAATCTTCAACGTAATAAAAATTAAAAATTAACATAATGAGTTGGAATGTAGAAAGAAGGCCGGTGAAACAGACATTTACGTTAAATTTATCAATAATCGACCAACCATTTGTAAAGAATCGCAGGGTGGATCAAAGCAAAATAAAAATAACCCTTTAAAAAAGTATAAACTTATTATCAAAATTTAGGTGGAATGAAAACTAAGTTATGTAATATTATGAACCATATAAACTGTTGTACGATGTAATAATATTTGTTGAAACTTGGTTAGATGATAATGTATCTGAGAATAAATTAGGCTTGAACAATTTCACAATATAATATATATTATTATAGATTGGATCGCCCTTCACTAACTAGCTCTAAACATCATGGAGGTGGTGTTCTAGTAGCCGTAAAAAATAATATGTCTTTCAGAATCAATATTGAAGAGTCAAGTATTGAACAAGTTTTGGTTTGTCTCAAATTAAATGAAAAGAATGTAATAATTAGTAGCATATATATTCCACCCAGTTCTGTCAAAGATATTTACGAAAAGCATTGTAAAATTATTGAAATATTTATTTAATTAATACTGATTGCCCAATTTGGTATGGAAAACTAATAGGGGCATTTGTATCCCAGATGGTCGATTTAATTAATGTTCCGAACTTCTTCTTAGCACATACAAACTGATTAACTAAAATCAAATAAATTATATGTCTAACTCTAATGGAAATTTTTTAGACGTGGTATTTACTGATTTTTTAGAGTATGATGTCAATATAATGGTTAATGATTCCTTACCTACTTTAAACAGATATAAAGAAATTCCTGACCATTTAAAGGCCCATTATGATGCCATTAATGTTCTCGTGAAATAATTTGTTTGCCAATAAGGATATTAATGAGATGGTTATCATTTTCTACAAAATTCTGAATGAAGCCATTCGTTTATATATTTCCAAGAAAAAAATATATAATAGTAACTATCCAGTTTGGTTCAATAAAGAATTATATACGTTTAATAAAAGAAACAAAATTGCACACGCCAATTTAAAAAAAAACTGGTTTAGTTTCAGATTATAATCATTTTAGATATTTACGAAAAAAAATATCTGCAGGTTTTGCAAAATATTTTTCTGAAACTTATAAAAACATGGAGGAGAAAACAAGTAATTTCACTTTTAATAAACAAGTTTTTGACTCAAGATTTACTATTTTATTACAAGATGTTTATAATGAATTACAATCGCTTGGAAATTGCACATCCTTCGTTCCAGATGGTGTCCCTGCAATATTTCTACCAAAATGTGTGTGTGCTTTATCTGAACCCTTATATAATTTGTTTTCATGTTCTAAGGCTTTCGATAAAGTTAACCACTCCATCTTATTATTGAAAATGAATAACAATAGCGTCATCAATTGGTTTCGTTCATATTTATCCAGTAGACAACAATGCGTTCGAATTGGAAACTACATTTCTAGAAGTATAAAGGTATCATCTGGTGTACCTCAAGGAATCCATTGTGGTCCCTTGCTATTTTTAATATTAATTAATGGCATTTCTCAAATTCTAAACCACTCTAGGTGTTACCTTTATGCCGATGACATGGAAATTTTAATGGAAGACAAATCGATTCAGGATTGTCACAATCTTCAAAACGACCTAAACAATACCCACCCCTGATGTATTACTTTGTACAAAAAATATCCAAAACCTTATTCACTCTGTCAACCTAGTCCCTGATTTGTGTTCTGACCACATTGCTATCCGTTTTCAAATTAAAATCCCACTAGTTCCGTCTCAACAAATTCCCACTTTGATCTATAATTTTAGTGAATGCAACACAGACAGAGTTCAATCAGAAAATTCAGAATATATTATCGCTAACCCTTCTATTAACCCCAATTCTATCACCCACTTCAATGAAATCCTCTCTTCTTCCATCAGACAAAACACATTCCAAATAACAAAACAATTTTACAAATATCCCCTCCCAAAATACATCCTTCGACTTATCAAATTCAAATGACAATTTAACAAGCTTAACAAAGACATTAAAAGACTTATAAATGAATTTAAAACGGACATTTGGACCAAAACATGCAGTAAAATCAACGATTCAAAGGGAAAAAATTGGACAGAGATTAAGAAACTGAGCAAATATAAAAAGACAGACAATATACAGTAAATATTCGACCCGCAAATTAACGAGACCATCACAAAACCGGACGTAATCGCACCAAAATTTGCCGACAATTTCAACACTAGTTATTTAATGACAGAAGATCCAAACTTTGACCCGACAAATTTCCAAAAAGTAAATGACTGGTACAATAAATATTTTTTAAAACTATTTGTACAAATCGGTAGTAGCGCTTCTGCAACATGTAGCATTAGCAAAGGTGTTGTTCAGGGATCAACTCTAGGTCCATTGCTATTTTTATTATATATTAATGACCTCCCTGAACTGTCGGCCACGTAATAAATTTTGCGGATGATACTGCTATCCTATTATCGGCAAATAATGATGACGAACTACTGCTTAAAGTGAAAAGGACAAATGACGAAATGCGAGACTGGTGTAACAAAAACAACCTACTCCTTAACACAGACAAAACGAATACATTACTATTCCATAACAGAAAACCACGTCCTATATTAATAGCAAATCGTTCGTCCAGTGTTAAATACTTGGGAACGTATATACAGGAAAACTTGCGCTGGGACGCACAAATTGATCACGTCACATCAAAACTAAGTAGTGCATACTACGCCATACTAAAACTAAAAACCAAAATAAACCACACAGCACTATTGGAAATATATTACGCCATTGCACATTCCCATATAAACTACAACATATTAGCGTGGGGGAGGGCTGATATAACTCGCGTATGTGTAGCTCAAAAACGAATACTAAGACTAATATTTGGCCTGCGGAAAACTGAATCATGTCGTAATATATTTAAATCGAGTAATATACTAACTGTAATAAGTGTGTATATATATAAATGTGCGGTATATGCCTACAACAACAAACACATGCTTTTAAAAAACAATAACACCCATCAGTACAACACGAGGCAAGGTTTTGATGTGCGAGCTACCTCACATAAAACGACTCTCTTTGAGCGATCAGCGATGTACATGTGCGGCGTAATCCTTAACAAATTACCTATTGAGATTAAAACATGTAGCACACTTAATCAATTCAAAACAAAATTAAAAAATTATTTAATTGAAAAATGTTTTTATAGCTACATTGAATTTATAACGACTTGATCTAATCGCATAACTTTCGAATAATTTTAATGTGTTTTATATTTTATCTGTATGTATTAAACTAGTTTATAAGCTAATTTTTAATTTTATATTATATATTTTAACTGTCAACTGTTTTTATAATGTTTTAACGTGTTCTTATTTATTATTAACGCAATTTTATCATGTAGACTAGATTATTTAAATTTATAATTATTATAATTGACGTTCACATCCACTCCAAATATATATGTATTGTATTTTTTGTATATGGTGGCTTACGTGAATAAAATGAATTGAATTGAATTGAAAAAAAAAAAAATGACTGTTCAGAACCGACGGACATTTTTACACATGACGAATACTTTGACGTTTAAAAAAAAGGGAAAAACACAGCGACTGGACATGACAATATACATAGACACATCCTAAAATCCCTCCCATTTCTTTACAAAAAATGCATCCTTAATAATATCAACTTCCTTTACAAAAAATTTCCCAGAAGTGTGAAAAATAGGTGTTGTAATTTGTATCTTCCTTCTTATCCAGCTATCGATGGGTCGATGTGTGATGGGTCACACTCCTACCCGTTATTGGAAAAATCTATGAATCCCTCCTCAAAATCAAAATCCTTTCTTTAATTTCCAATCACATCTCCAAATACCAATTTGGTTTTCTTCCCCGTCGATCAACTTCCCATCCACTTACTATCCTTGCCTCAAATATCCAAACATCCCACCTGGAAGGCAGAGCTTCTGCAGCTTTATATTTGGATGTCCAGAAAGCGTTTGACTCTGTCTGGCATCAAGGCTTATTATACAAGTGCCACCTCCTAAATATCCCTTCCCACATTATTTTCATTATCAAACAATTCCTCTCCAATAGATCCCTAAAAGTGAAAATCCACAACTCATTTTCTCCCCGCTCTCACATCTGTTATATAACATTTTTTGCGTGGATGTCTACAACCCCGATCCTTTTTACTTTAACCCATCCAAATATCTCCTGCAATTTGCAGATGATACGGCCTTGATCACACATACTCCCACACTTCAAGAAGCCCTTTAATTCCTTCAAGAGGTTATTGACTTCCTTCAACGATGGTTTGCAAAATGGCGCATTAAAATCAATCCCCACAAATCACAACTCCTAATTCCCTATCATCGCACCAATAATTCACCCCATAAAGTCTTTATTTCCCAAACTATGATCCCTCCTTCAGTTTCCGTTAAACCCTACATCAAAAAATCAATTTCAAAAAACACACTGCTATAATAAAAAATAAAATAACTTTGGGGAAAATGCTTTAACCTACAAGAACAATGGGATTAATACTAGCACAGCTGTTAGAATTTATAAAATGAACTTGATTATGGTTGTGCCCTCTATACCAATCGCAGCAATCCAACCTCCCATAATATTGAAGTTAGCGAGCTAGTATCCCTCCGTACCCTAACCAAACTGCGACATCCTCTTAATCATTGTGTAAAGGATTAAGAGGATGTCGCAGTTTGGTTAGGGTAATCAGCTCCTCTATCATACTACTTTAGTTATCCCTATCCTAGAACGCCTTCGATTCCTATCAAAAAAATTCTTCAAAAATCCTTTCAACTTTCATATATTATCCCAATATTGTCTTCCTAGAAACCCTAGTATAAACCCTAAATTCAAAAATCCCAATTCAACCATATTTCATTTCATTTCATCCTTTCACGCATTAATGACTGACGCCATATGACTGGACAAAACAAGGCAGAAAGACCTCTGGTCGATAGCCTTTTGACAAATTAATACATTAACACCTCATTCATTATTCATCATTCCAATGTAAATATGTACAAAATTGTGTTATACAAACAAAGTTACAAAGTGTTTATTATTTATACTCAACATGTATAACGAAGTAGAAGCCGCAAAAATCAATAATATATGTACAAAATTATGATCTTAATGCAAGAGTGGGGGATGACTACACAACAAATGTAATCGGAAAATATGGAGAGACTACATTAACAAATAACGGGACAAGACTAATAGAATACTGCATACACAATAACATTATTGTCGCAAACACCTTCTACAAGCACAAAAATATTCACAAGTACACCCGACAAGGAAAGGGAACAAAGAAAAATCTATAATAGACTACATACTAACAGAAAGAACAAATAAGAAGGAAATTACAGATGTAAGAGTATACAGAGGACCAAATATTGGTAGTGATCACTATATGGTAATGACAAAGATTAAAGGAAATAACGAACAGAACAACGAAAATGAAACATATAATAAAGGCTATAAACCATTAAATACTATAAACTAAGAGTCACAAATATAGCAGCAGAGTATAGTAGTGTTGTGGAAAAGAGAATAAAAAACATCCTGATAGAGCATAAAAATGCAGAATAATCATGGCAGGTGCTCAAAAACAGCTAGAGAAACTTGTGGTACAATTAAGATTATGAATGGGGCTAAAAGGACCGCCTGGTGGAATGATAACATCAAGGCCCAAATAAAAATTAAAAAAGAAATGTGGTGTAAATATTTACAACAAAGAACGGAGGAAAATTACAATATATATAAAAAACAACGGAAAATAGTGAAAGATGTGGTGAGAAAGGGGAAAGAAAACAGTTGGAAGACATTTGGTGAAAAAATGGAGTAGGACAGCAAAAACAACAAAAAGTTATTATATAAAACACTAAAAAATATGAGAAACAAAAAGGAAGAACACAATGGTAAAATTAAAGATGCTCACAACCAAATTTTGATAGATGGAAAGGAAATTATGAATCGATGGAAAAAATACTTTGCGAAACTACTAAATGTGACAGACAAAGAAGGATACGACGAAAACTCACCACAAAAACACGGAAATGATCCAACACCAATATTATTGAACGAAGTTAAAGAAGCTATAAAACTACTTAAAAATGGAAAATCACCAGGACACGACAAAATAACAAACGAAATGATGAAAAATATGGGCGAAGAGGGTATGATAATGTTTTAGAAGATTACGATGAAGGCACGGAAGAAGAAAACAATACCTGAGGACTGGAATAAGGGAGTAATTGTACCTATCCACAAAAAGGGAGACAAAATAGATTGCAATAATTGCAGAGGAATCACGTTATTATGCACTGGCTTAAAGGTATATGAAAGAATATTCGAGAAGAAATTAAGAGAAATAGTAGAACCAACTTTAGAAGAATCCCAGAGTGGCTTTAGAGCAGGTAGAAGCATTCAAGATCATATATTTACAATAAAACAACTAATTGAAAAGATAAATAATAACTATGACTTAAAAGTATACTTCGCATTTATTGATCTTGAAAAAGCATTCGACAGAGTACCTAGGACCAGTGTATTGAGCATATTACAAGGAAGAGGAGTTGACACAAAGCTAATAGATGCTATAAACAGTGTCTATAAAGTAACACATAACTATGTAATATACAGAAACGAGCAATCGGAAATGTTTCACACTGTTGATGGACTAAGACAAAGAGGGGTTTTAAGCCCATTACTATTTTGCATATTCATAGACCAAGTCATGAAGGAATGTCACCAATACATTACACCAGTAATAATATGGTATAAGAATCTCCAACCTATAAAACTAAGTGAATGTGCGTATGCAGATGATATGATGTTAATAGCTGGGAGTGAAAAAGACCTACAAAGTAACCTAAACATTTGGAATAACACACTCGAGAAATACAATATGAAAATAAATGTAAACAAAACCAAGGTAATGGTGATAGGAAAGGAAACAGACACACTGAACATAAAAATAATGGGAAAACGAATTGAACAAGTAGATGAATTTAAGTAACTGGGAGTGACAATACAAAATAATGGAAAATGTGATAGAGACATTAAAGAAAGAATCAGCAAAACAGGGAGGCTATACTACACCATGAGCCAAAATTCCTAAAAAACAAATACATTTCGAAGGAGACAAAACTGATAATATATAAGACCATATACCTACCCATACTAACATACGGATGCGAAACTTGGACACTAAGCAACACACTTAAAAGCAAAATACAAGCAATGGAGATGAAATACCTGAGAGCCGTGAGAGGAATAACAAGAATCGACAGAATACGAAATACAACAGTTAGAGAAGAACTTCAATTACAAGACATACATAAATATATACAGACAAAGCAGCTAGGATGGTGGAAACACATGATAAGGATGTAAGGATGGAGGAGACACGAATAGTTAAGAAGGTGTGGACCGCAAGAACACAAATCAAGAGAGGAAAAGGACGACCTAAGGAAACGTGGGATAACATAGTTGCCAAAGCGCTAACGGAAAGAGGAATCACAATCGCGTATGCGAAGAAAATAGCAATGAATAGGACGATGTGGAAAAATGTTCTAAGAGGAAATAAATAGGACCATACCCCAACACCGCTAAAGTGGTAGAAGGGGTCTATATATATATATATATATATATAGACATTAAAGAAAGAATCGAATCGAAAGATTGTGATAAGATTAAATTAACTTCCAATAAAAATTTAAATAAAAAACCTAAACATAAATCAAACTAATCTGAGTTTAAAAATGGGTCGAAAAAACTTTTGTCCAAGTCGCAATATGGCTTAAGTCGACATACGTTTCGACTACTGATGCATTAGTCGACTTTGTGGATAAAATAATAATACGTTTTGAAGGAGGTAAATTTTCGATAGCCACTTTTCTTGACCTGAGTAAGGCATTCGATTATGTCTTCCACAATATATTACTTAGTAAATTATATTTTTATAATTTTGAGCCCATTGAAAGTAAACTTTTCTCTCGTCTATACAAAAGATATTCAATAGTTCATTAATTAGAGGTTAATTAAGCACTTGGTATTGTTTTACAATTTTTATAAATCTCCGACTAGTTTAAAAATTGCGAAACAACACCAAGTGTTTAATTAACCTCTAACTAACATAAAAATGTTTCACCACGGATTAAGTGTGAATTTAATTTATCGTAAATAGTTGATTTTGTGATCAACTTTTTAATTCACATGTGGTGTCACAAGAGTCTACGCTGGGTCCTCTATTATACTTCAAATTTAGTAATTTATTTTTTAAAGTAAAACACTTTTATAATTTTTAGAAAACTTTTGCTTTGATGACAAAGCTAAGTTAATTACGTAAACAAATACAAAATTATGTCCCAATAAGTGTTTTCAGATTTTTTTTTAAATTTGCCATCATAATCTAGAAAATATGCTTCCCTGTGTCTATAAAGTTCAAGCAATTGTTAGCAAAGGTAGCTATTGATAATGGGTACGTAGTGCCCGAAATTTACATTTAATAGTGAAATAAAAGAAAAAGTGAAGGAAGGAATATAACTGTGTTTTCAATTAAGTGATTTGAGCAATGATTTTTCTTTCAATGTTAAATAAAAAAACAGAATAACGTTAAAATATTGAATTAATGAGGCGAAATAACATTATGCAATTAAATTAATCAAACACGGGTGTCTGAAGAGTGTTGCTTTATTGCGTAGATACACTGATACAATTACTTCACTACACCGTGGCTTCATCAGACAGATGAGTAATTATTCATTTACTATTAATTTAAGTGTATGAGAATGTTATGTATGACATTAATTTTTAGAGTAAACTTTGACAATTTTATTACAAAAAATCACAAATAAAAACAAATAATAATATGTTAACTTGACACTAGAAATCCCTTAACATATCGAACCTATTATATTGACTAATGTACAAGGTCAAAACGTTAGAGGCCTTTCTATTAAATTTTATAATAATTTAATGGCACGTTCCTTTCATGTATTATTAATAGCCAACCCTAGTTAATGAAGATGTTTGTAGCAACGATTATATAGTAATTTATATTTATAGTATAATAGAGAAATACGCTTTGATGTAACGTCTACGATATTATAGCTTCGACCTCTCTAGGTCATTATTAGGTATTGCAAATTATTAAAATAGCATGTTAGTTAAACAGGCATCAATCATTAGTTTGAAATTATTAAATTTTTCTTTATTTGACATATAAAATCTCTTAATGTGACTAGTTTTAAATACCTTGTTTATATATTTTTAAAATACTAAGATTATATATTTGATCCCTTAGAGAGAGACAAACATCTTTATTGATAATTGAATAGATTCGTTATGTACAATATAATCGTAATTGATTTTGATTACGGCTATCGACCCATGGTCTTTCTGCCAGTTGATCCCTTACATATATAAATAAAATCAATTACCTAAATTATTAGAATGTCTACATTTTTAGAAATTTAATTTAATAATACAAATACCATCGTTACAAGATTCTTTTCACAATTTTTTTTACACTGTTTAATAAATAATATATTCCATCTAATCCCAATATTCCCTTAAAATTTAAATATCCCCCACACACTCTTCACAAACTCATTAAACAATAATTCTTCACTTTTAAATAGTTCAGACGATGGCTTATTAACACAAAATACATTAAAATATATGTATTCATATATTAACCATTGTAAATAGTTACTGTAATAAAGATCTATTTGTTTTTACTTAGTTGAAGATTAAAATGTTTATACTACTAAAAATGTCTTTCCAAGTAAAAAATAAATATATGTGATGTATTACTATGAAATAACGGAAATAACGGTTGCAACCAACCTTATGATTAAATTACATTACTTATTCATGCATGATTATCGGTTCGTCTATTATTATATTACCAAACGTAAAACGAATTAAATTTCTTTTGTGTTTTAGACAAGAGAGACATGTAAATCAGGCCCATTTTATAGAAATTTTCCAGGATGCATTGTGTTCCTAAATTTCTATAGATTTGTCTTCGATAGAATTCATTTTACGGTCTCTATTCCCATAGTAGATTATTGAAACTAATGTTGACAATCTAATAAATGGCTTGAAAATCTAAAGTTAGACGTAGTTAATTGAAATGTTAAAATACTATGGAGTTTGTTTTATCTAACATTTAATGTATCAATAGATTTCTCGATTTTACCTCTCTCTTAGAGTTAATTTTTGTTTAAAAAATATCGTAAATGGAATCATCGCAAAGTTAGAATTGTTCATGTTAATTTACACTTTTTAGTATTTTTTCAAAGTATGGATAGCGATGGTACGCCTAAAATAGTTCAGAACTTTTTTTATTATGTTTGACTGTAAAATTACTGAGTTTATATAGATGTTATATAAAAAATCTATTTAAATACTTTAATCTTATTACTGATAATATAAAAGACAAGGTTTTATCCAATGAAGCATAATAATTTTTATTAGAAAACATTAAATTATTGTTATTTGTCAAGAACATATATTTTAGATCTCATAAACATGGTTCAGTTAAAGACAGAGAAACTTATTCAATCAAGATGTTTTATTTAAAATATTTCTCATAAACATACTCGTCAATATAATGCATACTAAAAGATATAAGAATCATTTCAATTATTTTAAATTACAAGGCCATACTGTACGTTTGATAATGGCCTTGTAAGGTTGAAACTATAGTTACGAAATAAATTCCGTGTGTGATATTAACAAAGTAAGTCTTATTTATGATTTGATTAAGTTCCAAATATATTTCCTACTAATATTTTAAATTCATCTATTTCTTACTAAAAGTGTGATTGACTAAAAATGTGTCTCTATGATCTACATTACTCATGTGAGCAAGAGTTTAAATATGTAATATAAATATCATAAATATTACAACTACAGTACATTATATCTAGCTGATCCGATATCAAATATCAAACTATCTAGTTTATAAGTATTAAACTAATTGGGCCGTACTTTTTCGAGAATGCTGTGGGAAATGCGTTTTCTGTCAATTGTGTTCGTTATCGTGACATGATAACCAACTTTTTATGGAATTAATTAAACGGCATGGATTTGGAAGACATATGCTTTCAACAAGATGGTGCAACCTGCCAGACTGCCAACGAAACAATGCCGTTATTGCAAACAAAGTTCCATGGTCGTGTTATTTTGCGCCGCGGCGATGTGAATTGGCCACCAAAATCGTGCGATCTGACGCCATTATACTTCTTCCTTTGGGGTTTTCTGAAAGAAAAAGTGTATGCCAATGATCCACAGACCATTCCGCGGCTTAAGAAAGAAATTAGATGCACCATTAATGAAATTAGTCCGCCATTATGCCAAAATGTAATTGAAAATTTTGTCAAAAGAATGACCATTTGCAAACAAGATCGAGGCGCCCATGTATCGGATATTGAGTTCCACACATAACCTCCGTGTTTTTACCTTATATTAAAATAAAAACATTCGGAATTTTCCAAAAATAATATAATATGTTTTTTTAATAAATTAAAATGTCAGTTCATTTTGAGACACCCTTTACATGAAGCCTTGATCTTCTCCTCAAGGTTATAGGCTGAACGTAATTATTAGTGGAGGTGACAAGGCTGTGGTAATTTGTAGTTTCTCTTATTTCCACCCCATACAATTGCACTGTTGCCCAATTGCTCTTCTCAGCCTCCGCCTTTTGATCATGCCAGATATTGGCTTTTGGGGAATAGTTGGCCGTCTATTTCGAAGAAGACTTGTATTATATTTTTCACGTACAATGCCTATTGTTTTTAATTCCAATATTTGCATCTAAACTAATTGGTGATGTAAAATGATTTATCAGATTACCTGTCTGTACAAATACAAGGAAAGATGTCTTAAAAATATAAATGAGAGCCTGGAGTTGCAACAACGTACGTAAAGTCCCAACAATGCTTTTATTTATTTGAATATCCGACGTAGGACCTAGTATTAGCCAGGGAAGTAATTATTTCCTAAGATAGTTAACCAGAGTTAACCAGAAAAGTCTACTTCATTAGTGCGCTTAGCATTAGACAAGATAAATAACTAACGAACACAAATGACTATTTGACCTAAAAATTACAACACCCTAAACTTTAACTATTGAAATCACCAGAATTGCAGACTATGGAAAAGAAGAAGAAGTACCCTGAATAAAAAATAACGAAGTGGTAGAAGATTCGAAGTAGAAGTTAGCACGAGTAGTGTCTCTCAAAAAAATTAAAAAGGATAACAAACATCCAAGCAAAGATATACCCCTACAAACTACAAACAGAAAAATCGACAGCGAAGACGTTTTTAACTAAACATGGATAATCCAAATATATATCTGCAGATAAACAGTAATAGTTTAAGAGATTGTAATGATATCGACACTACAATACGATTAAAAATTAGCATCTGTTTGTCAAAAACATACATACTATCTCCTGATGTAATTATATAGATTTACATAAACACTGTTCGGTAATAAAATTCTACTCGCATTCATATTACTCATTAAAGAGTAAATAGCTTAAAGCTACGAGTCACAATAAGATCACTAAATAGACCCCTAAAATTAAAATAACAGATACCAAGGCCATTTATAGCATAAACATCAATTTTCAGATATATGAAGCAAATAAAATATCATCCAAGAAACAGAAACATGGATCTTCTGCAAAAAAGAAATATTACATTACGTAAATTATTGATCCCATACCGGAAGATAACGTCCTATATGAACAGCTGTTAACAGGATAAAATCGATCCATCGGCTGGCCAAGTCCTCTATAATTATATATTTTTCTATAAATGTATCTAACAGCCCGAACAAGTCAAATGAAATCGATTCGAAACGCTGAATTGTAGGTGATGTCTGTATCAGGCTGGTTGGGCTTTAGATTGCTGGGTTTATATCTTTAACACTCAACACAGTTTTTTAGGTGTTTAATTACCTATGTCGTCTCGCATCTTTTTCCAAAAGTAAAGGCGGGAGTTTTTATTTATTTATTTTTTGAATAAAATGACCGGCGGTGAGTCTGTCTTTCAACATATCCGGAACCTCATTTCGTGGGACGCATTATGGGAGTCCTCGCAGACTATGTTCGGTCTGTACCTGTAGAGTATTTTTTAAAAATAAGTATCCTCCAATATACGGCGTCTTCGATCTGTAGTTGTGTTTCCATGGCGTTGATTATTTTCCTCTAATCTTCGTCTTCACATTGCTTCTGACGAATATTCTAGGCTAATCGTCGTGACGTATCCACTTGAATAGTTTAGATTTCCATGGCTTCGTTACTCAGAGTCATCAGGGCATCCGCGACATAATTTGACCTTATGGTTAGTTCCAACGGTTGTAGTTGCAAAGCCCATCTCGCAAGGTCCAGGTTATCGGTTGCGATGGTGATAAGGAAGATCCCCTTATCACCATCCTGAATTTATAGAGAGCCCAGACGATGGAAAGGGCCTTTTTCTTTGTTATGGGGTAATTTTTTTCCGATGGTTCTGCGGGTATAATGGTTTTTAGAATAGGCGCTGAAGTTCTTTCTTGAGGATGTCCAGATGCCTCTTGTAGCTGCCGATCTACAAGTAGTGGTTTACCTTAAAAGTTTTGATATGAGTTGGCTTTTCTCTGCTAAATTCGGCATAAACCATCGGTAGAAAAAGCACGTCTTTATGAAAGAGATGGCCTCTCTGTGGTCTCTGGGACTTCTCCAAGAGGCAATTGCTTAAACTAGCATCCGATCTGTAGTGATACCTTCCTGTGTTGTAATGTTGCCGAGAAATTTAACACATTCTGGGAAAAATGTTGTTTTTTTTGACTTGCGGCGTTGGACTTCTGATTGAGAAGGCTAAAAACGCCATCTAAATCGAGTAGGTGTTGCCTGAAATTATCGGATAGCACGATGATGTCATCGCTCAAGCATTCGAATATGTGGAATCCTTGTTTTCAATCATCTATCGTTCGCTGAAACGTAGCTAGGACTTTACGGAGTCCAGGCTCCATTTTGGAATTGGTAATCCATCCTCGGAAGTGAGTATCGGTCTGGTATTATGGCGGCGTTGATGGCGCGATAATTAATACAGAGGTGAAAAGTGCTTACCTATTGGGACATAATTAGTACCGGTGCAACTCATTGAGATAACGAGGACTGAATCATGTTCTCCTTAAGGAGTTGTCTTAGTTATTGTTGCTGCTCTTCTCTTCAAGTATCATGGGTGGCTTTGCGCTCTGGAATATTTTCGCTTGTTTTTCTAATAATTCAGTGGTTCGGGAAATAGGAAGTACCTCATCTCCATTTCAGTTTCCTGGGAGATTTAAGGTCTTTCCATTTTCACCATATTTACATAATCATATGCTGAGTGTAATCCATCTGGATATTTGTCAGGTCTTAATCGTGTGTAATGCCTGCTTCTTCTAGAAAATCCATTCCAAGGATAGTTTCGCATGTCTAGCTGTTCGGTAGGACGCGGAAAGTTGTAGAAATTTTTATTTTTATTTTTGAAGATGATATTGGCTTCCGGTATTAGTAGCGTGTTAGGCCGTAAGCGGTCATTTGCAAACCAGACGTCTCCTGTCTGTTTTCCGAAACTGTTGCGTTTAAGCGTTTCAGCGCGTCATTCAAATGCAGCGAATAGTGTTTTAGGAGCCTGTGTCAAAAAGCTCATACTCTATTTTCCTATTTATTGTTATGTGTACATACGGTATCTTCGTGTCCTTGGTTGTGTCAACAATACAATACAATATCTTTATTATGTTGATTACTATACAGGTTATAGATACATTCGTCAGTTTAAATAAAAATAATAACGATACATCAACTAGTAATAAATCACAACTAATAATTCACAAATATACACAATAAAATTATATGAAACATGTTGTAACTTACATAACAGATTATGAAACTCAAAAATGGAATAAATTGCATTTGTTATGAGAAGGGATTTTATCTTAGCTTTAAATAGATTTGTATTGAGATTTTAGAGTTGGTGGTAATTTATTGTACAAATCAGAACCTGCGTGAATGGAAGACTGTTTATGTTGCGTATGGTTGAATTTATCTATGGCTATATTGGTCGATCCTCGTGTGTTATGACTATGAATATTATTTCGGTGATTAAGTGAATATTTTATTTTATAGATATAACACAATAATCTATAAATATATATTGATGCCATGGTCATAATTCGTTTTTCTTTAAATACAAATCTACATGACTCGCTGTATTTCAGATTATAAATTAATCGTACTATACGCTTTTGAACTAGAAATACCTTTTTGGCTGCTGGTGACTGTCCCCATAACATAATTCCATAGCTCATAAATGAATGTACTATTCCGAAATAAGCAGTTATTAGGCCCTCTTCATCCAATACAAATTTAAACTGGGATAGTGCAAAATATGATTTATTTAATTTCCCAAGTAGGGTGTCAATATGTATTCCACGATAAGTTCTTGTCAATTAGTATACCCAAAAATTTAGCGCTTTCACTGATTGGGATGTTGTTGTTCCCCACGTTGATAGTATAGCTTGATGGCTGAGTATGGGTATTGTAGAACTCAATACAGACTGTTTTTGAGAAGTTTATTATTAGATTATTTACTGTACACCAATTAGTAAATTCATTAATCATAATTTGTAATTTTGTATTACATATATATGAATCTGGCCCACTTACTATAATAGATGTATTACCGGCATTCATACAAATATGTGCGTCTGTTATATATGTTGGGAGATCATTGATAAATAATATAAATAAAAGTGGACCTCCCACGCTTCCCTGTGGCACACCTAAAGTTATGTCATATTTATCAGAAAATTCGTCATTCAATTTGACCATTAATTTTCTGTTTTCTAAATATGACTTAAACCAATGATTTATTGGACCCCGAATTCCTAATGCCTCCAATTTTTGCAAAATAAAATGATAACCTAAGCTGTCAAAGGCTCGAGACAAGTCCAAGAATGCACCAATCACTTTATTGTTTTTGTCCATCTTATCATACACATGCTTAACAAAGTTTAAGGTAGCTGTTTCTGTTGAGCGCTTGCTGCGAAAACCATGTTGTGAATCGGAAAACTTATAAAATTTTTCAAGGAATAATATAATTATTTTACATACTATTTTTTCTATAATCTTGGAGAACACACTAAGGCTATGGGTCTATAATTATCTAGGTTTTGGGGATTTCCTTTCTTTAAAATTGGTATTACTGTTGATAATTTTAAATAACTTGGAAACTGACCTAATTTTATTGAATTATTTATAATATCCGCTAGAACGGGTGCTAGTTCTTTGGAACATTTTTTTATTAAAGTCATTGGTACATCATCGTGACCGGTTGAGTTCTTATTTTTAAATTCATTTATTGTGCGTATTACTTCATCTACTGTTACGGGCCTAAAGTACATTGAAGTATTAGTAAAGTTTACGTGTTAACAGTGCAGGATTTCGAAAGAGTTCCATTAAAATGATTCTTTTTTTGTTGCATGACGTTTGAAGAAAAATATGAACCGAACTCGTTACATATTTCTTTGGTATCTGTAATTTTACTTTTGTTTATACTAATTTTATTAATCCCATTTGATGGTACATTTGCATTTTTATTTTATTTATTTACTATCTGCCATGTGGTTTTTAAAATGTTTGAAGATTTTGTTAGCATTTTCGCGTAATATTGCTTTTTTGTGTTAGTAATTAGCTAACGATACTCAGACTTTAAATTTTTATACTCACGATCAACGATTTCTAGATTTGTAATTTTACGTAACCAATCCAGATCTTTCAATTTATTTGCTTGATTCTTAAGTTCATTTGTGTACCATGGTAGTTTATTAGGTTTATGGTTATTTTAAATAGTACTGTTTTTATAAGGAAAACATGTTTCAAAACAGCTAGAAAAGCAATTCCAAAATTGGTTGTACATGTCATCAATATCAGTAAAGAAAGTTAAATAAAAGTTTTGAATAGATTTGCAAAATAAATGTTTAAAAGTATATATATCCACATCCCGATAATAAATATGTTTTACAGTAACATTTTTTATCTCATGTGATTTTCCAATAGGATTATTTTTACACGTTAAAATTTGGGCAGTATGGTCTGATATATTTGGTTCTACAATATCAAATACAACATTGTCTGTTATTGTCGTTAATATATAGTCAATTTCGCTAATACATACATTGGATCCATTTTTAGAAATTCGGGTAGGTTCATTTCTCAAATTATAAGAAACGAGTTTGAAACAATTAAAAATATTCCTCAATGTATTTCACTCATAAGTGTTCTTTAAATTATCTACATTAAAATCCCCACATAGAAATATGGATGAGTAACTTTGTGATAACAAGCTTAATAGTTTTGTGAGTTCAATTACAAAAATTTCAAAGTCTTCACTGGGTGATCTATAGATTGTTAGGATGCATGCATTATTGTTACCAAGAGAGATTACCGAGTTTTCAAAGTGAAGTTTAATGGAATATTTTTGTATTGATTTACAATTTAAATACAGATTTTGTTTAACAAATATTTCTGTTCCGCCGTGTACATGTTCTTTTCGAGTGAATGATGATATTAAATTATATCCGAATATATTACAACTGTTTATTTGTCCCTCAGACATCCAGTGCTCGCTAACACAAAATATCTCTGGTGAATGATTATGCAAGAATAATTCAATCTGATTTAATTTGTTAGTCAAGCATTGCACATTCAAGTGGACTATTTTAAATGTGTGAGAGACACTCATATTTTTACTTGTTGTTTGATTTTTTTACTTAGTTGCTGTTGGGATAAGTTTGAGGCCGATTGTTGAAAATTTCCTTTTCTTGGAAATCGAAACCGTCTAACTGCAGCTCCCTGAGGCCAAATAGCTGGTTCATACACCTTATTGACAGCACTGATTGGAAATGATACCTTGAACGATGCTCTTCTATCATCTTTTCGTAATTCTTCGCACGAAAATTGAATGTTAGGTGCAGTATGGCGTAGATGTTCTGTTAGATTATCCGCCATGGTGTTTGTGTTTAGCCTGTATACGTGTAGGTAGCCATATTTTGGAACAGTCTGTACATAATCACTATGTGTACTTGAACCAATAATAGGTTTGAAATAATTATTGTTTATTTTCTTTGGGTTCTTAATTCCCGTCATTGTTTGTATTTTTTCATTCGGTTCAATGATTGATTTCGTCTGGTCTTTAGTCTCCGTCTTCTTTTTATCGCAATAGTTTTTGGGCCCATTATTTTTGCTCGTTGAAATTAAACGAATGTCCTTCCTTAAATCTCTATCTACAGTTGTAGTGCAGTTTTCTTCAATTTGGTCAGTTTTATTATTTTGTTGCAGTTTCGATTGGCTTATAGATGTCTCCACATTATGTGAAGTACAATCCGATTTTAGCAATTTAATAATTTTATTAAGATCATTTATTCGTGATTCCAGATGGATGTTTAGCTTTTCTATTGTACTCACTTGTGTTTTTAAGTATTTATAATGCAATTTATTAAAATCTTCTTCCGGATCATTTCTGTTTATAAGGCTGTCTTTGTAGGTTATGCCACTGGAACAGCAATGAATATTCGACAAATTATCCACATATGTACCCCCAATTTTGAGTATACAGCTTGGATGATAGTTATTCTTGCAGTCACTGCACTTCACATACTTTTTTACTGTCACTGAACAATAATTACATACAACTTCTTCTAACTGTTGTTTAGGCGTCATTTTTTTATTATTATTAACGATGGAGATTTATCTGGAGCGTGATTGTACGTTGCAATTCGATCAGTAGCTTCTTATTATGTTTGGTTTTCTGCAGCCGTAATATTGGAAATTGTTGGCGCTTGTAGAGGTGGTTTCTCGCTGCTTCCTACGGCATTCCTTTACTCGGTAGCCGTTGTTCTTGCAGTAGGCGTACTTACTCTTTTCCGTGCCATTGGGTTTCCTGTCTCTTCTACAATAATATTCTAGGCTTCTCTCGCGTTGGTTAGTTGTTTGTCTTACTAGTCCACTGAATTCCTGGCTAACCTTTTCTCTTTTAAAAATGTATGGCAAAATGTAAGCCTTCACAATTACTCACTTATTCCTTCGAGGTCTATTAGTAATTCAGCTGCCATTGCTTGGCTCAGTTTGCTGAAGAGTACTTGCTTTTAGATTATAAATTGGTTTATTTTTGCGGGCCTGTTAATTAATATGAGAATGTAGATACGGCGTACACTAGTCGGTGCCAGGAGTTGATTTCGTCTTTGATGCCCACCCACCAGGTGTTGGCTAAGGCCTGAAAGAGTAGCCAAAAGTCTGTGATCGCGTCTACTTTGGTGGCATGTTCGGCGTTCTCACATAGAATACTTTTACTTAGAAAACTTTCTACTATTTGCGCATTGAGGTTTCTCCCTTGAACCAAGTAGTATATTTTGAGAAGGGCCTGAAACTTTTGTTTTTCACCTTACTTCTCGTTCTTCTTCAGGATGTTTCATCTTGTCCGCGCATTGGGCTTCCAGTTTTTAATAATTGGTTTGTTCAAAAAAGGATATGTAGGAATGCGTAATATAAAATTAGACGGGGCTTACTAGGAGAAAAGCTATTAGGGATATCGAGACTGGCATATATTTTTATAATCGCCTAAAGGCATTTTTAAAACTTTTTGACTGTTCGCCGTCACGCGCTTTTGTAGGTACGCGAGAGTGTTACAATATGTAATATTTATATAATAAAGGTAAACTTCATAATGTGATAGTTTCTAACACCGTCATTGCATTATAACTGTTTGCTATTAGTAAAATGTACCTAAAACCAAAATAACCTATCTCTCTATGAATCAGAATAAAAACACTCAAAGCTATGTTAAACATGGTGGTTATTAACATAGCTTTGAGTGTTTTTTTTAAATTTACACCCTTTTACAAATTTACAAACTTTTTATAAATAAAGTACTAATCTTGTCATTCTAAGATCTATACAACAATAATATAAAAATCAAATATATCATTACATCCTAGATAATAATTCTTATTTACTTCTAGACAATGTTCCTAAAAAGTTGTCGTTTTACACAATATTTCCTAGGTGCCCATTATCAAACAAATTCTGACAAACTTTAATGCATCATCTTCTTCATTAAATTCGACAACATTAATTAATAACCTACACTCATAAGTATTTGGGAGCTGAAATTTTAACTTAAATTGCAGCAGTTATTTATTTATTATTTATTCAATGTTTATTACGTTGATATATACGGAAGTTATATGATTGCTAGGAACTATAAAAGGTTATAGTATGTGATACATTTAACATTGTGTATTGCAAATAAAGGTATTATGTGCATCATTGTAACTATATGAAGACATAATTGTAATAATTTTTCGAAAGAGTAGGCAGTGCTAATAGTATATAATATTCCTATTAAAAAAAATCAATTATTTACTATAAAAAGTAGTAAAATTGAATAATTTTTTACAACCGGAAATAAAATTTTATATATAATAAAAATATATTTAGTAGTATATGAAGCATATATTATTAAATTGATTTATGAAGTTTATTGTTTATTCATATGAGTAATAAAATGCGTTTAACACGTAAACGTTTCTGAATAATTGATAAAGCATATGAAGTAAAATAATTTATTTTTCCATTAATTTGGAACGTGTCAGTCGAGAAATTGAATCATTTTTATCCCCAGTCGCACCACAAATAAGTCTTCGCGACGTCGCGCAATGGGACAAAACGATTTTAAATAGGTGCAATATTTCCGCCCACAAAAATTTGAATTTAAATTGAATTTTTTCCATTATACCACAGTTTTTTTTTTCTAGCTGCGTGAGGCCTGACTGATAACGCACACTGGGTAGAATAGCGCCATTTACATAAAATCTATTTTTAAATTTAATACAGTCATTAAATAATCTGAATTTTTCATATGTTATGTTTGAACGGGAAGATAAATCTAATAGTTTTCCCACCGTTAATAAAGTCCCGCTTTAAATAAAAACCACTGTGCTCTCGTGAACTTTGCGAATGCTCGAGAATTATGCCGGAATAATTAACTTGTTATTGAACATTCCCGGAATGCCCTCGTTTCTTATTAAATTTTAAAGCCCGCTCGGCTTCTATCGCCCGAGCTTCGAAACCCCTTCACGTCGATATTAACTCACTCTCGAATTTCATCGAACATCATTCGAATTTTCCTCGTTATTAAAACAACAATCATATATACCAATAATAATGGTTGGTTGGAAAATTCAGATAGAATGGTTATCCTAATAATTAACCGAATATTTTTTTTAAGTTACCTGAATGGAAAATTGCCGACTTTGATCGCTTTGTTCTAAATATTAAGACATTAAGGAAAATCACATAATAAAGAAGTTATAGTGATAAATTAGATCAATCAGAAGCACTCTAAAGAGACAATTGAGCTGTTAGTGAAATGAAAGTTTTGTACTGTGCAGACATGAAAATATGAAAAAAATGTAATGATCGCGAAACATTCAGCAGGTTATTAATTAAATTCATTAGGTAGCTTTTATTAAAAAAAATCAATCTTATTTATCAAGGAATTTAATTATGAATTAATTAATACTAGACTTTCCAGTAAATAATTTTGAGTAAACAATTTTGCCTATAAATTCAACAAGTAGGCAGCTGGAAGCTATTAATTAAGTTAATGATGTCATTAATAAAATCAATAGATATTTTTTTTCATTCAAACCACAAAAGTATATAATAATGTCTCTCAATGATATATATTAAATCAAAACAATATGAAAACCAATTCTATAATTGCAAAAATATATTAAAAATATCGCGAAGGAATCCGGCGAACATGTCAGCCAGTAATTTTAAAAACAAGCCAAAAATGTGACATGGAAGCAAGCCACCAAAGAGCCAAAAAAGGAAAATATCTTTCAGAAGAGCAAAATCAATACAATGCTCTGCGTTAACTGCCTAATCGTTTGAAGAAAACGGTCTTCTTAAATTCAAATTGATTTATTCATGGTGAATTAGACAGTAATCGCAGAATATTATTTAGAACAATTGTGTGAAGGATTTGAAGAGCTCCACCGTAATCATTGCACAAAAATTTTTGGTTGCTTAACTGCTTAACCAGAAGCAGCCCCTTTAAAGCGTATAATCGGCATTTTAAGGTCATGAGTACCTCTAATTGAAAACCAGTTAGCATTCTTGATATGATGTTTAAAATTGGTGAAAATGTCTTATAAATGGAGGACGCAGTTAATTATCTATTAGATATAATAACTACTGTAATTAGTGACGAGAAAATGTAAAGACTTGCTTGCATGAGCAGAGCCATTCATCTTGGCCTATCTTTTCTCCTCGAAACTGATCAACATCATCAGATATTGCTGATTGTATATCATAACTAAATCTTAATAAAATAAAGTTATATTCTGATTGATACACAATCAGCAATATCTCAATAATCTATGTTTCTAGGAGAAAAGACCGACCAGGATCAATATATCAGCCCATGTTTGCAAGTCATTCGTATTTTGGAAAATTTGTTTCTAATAGAGAAATGAGAAAACAGTTTACTCTAAATATATGATAAACATCATTGTTTCACATTTAGAGTTAAGTATTTATTACATGTTTAACAGCAATGTCATTCGACCGCTGCAGCCTAAAAATTTATGATATCTGCAGCAAATCCAAATTGGAATTGTGTAGGTTAGGTGCGGCCTGATCATCATTGTTAATAATTTTAATAAATATATTTAATCTTATATTGGTCGCAGTTTAATCAAGAAATGCTTAGCCTTTGGGACCTACCATTTTAGTAGCTAAGATGCTGATCAAAAATAATGCTGATATATTAAATCTCGTATTAGTAGGAACTAATTTCCCCAGAGGTACTGGAAAGAATCAATCTATCTTTTCTTGAGCTACAATCTGCTGAAATACACGGAGACATTTAACCAACATTGATTTCAGGTCGATATTTATTGTCATCCTACAAAGAAATTAAAAGTCGCTTGCTTAATTTTCTTGGATAAACAAGTATGACTTCTATATAAAAAGCAGTGCCATCAATTAATTATGCGATATTCATCAAAGCCAAATTCTAAATATTGCTGGTTTAGATATTGTATAGTCTCGGTGACAGAGCCCAATGAAACAGCCTCAATTTTACGATCACTGAAAAACGTGTCTTTGAATATTCAATAAACTTTCTCATCTCATCAAGAAGAGTTTAGACACAATCCCTATCGATGGTTCTGAAACATGGAGAAACATTGCAGCAGTGCCTTGTTTAATCAATAACCCTGCCGAGATAAACACAATTGCCCTTAATAGTTGATAAATACTGGAGTATTAAAATCGACATTAGAATCCGGAATTATTTTTTGGTCTCTGTGAAAGACTAAAATAATTATCACTAAAAGCTAATGGGGCCATAATTTGATAACAGATTTGCTTTGAGTATTATGGTCAAAGGGCTAGCGTCTAAGTTAGCGAAAAACATAGCAAATCTATTTAAATATTCGCAATATTGATAAAAACCCAGCAATGTTGATAGCCAATTAATACGCCCATTTAGCGCTTTGAGAGTGTCTGGATGACATACCTACCTTCAGTTATTATCAGAAAGGTACGCCCTGAAACACAGAAATCTATATTATCGCTTGTGATTTGGGTAAAATAGGCACTCTTAACGTATTTGCCTTATTAATTCAGAATAAAGAAGACTACTGCGATCAAGTTGTTTGATAAGTGGAGATAAAATCCATCATATAATCCCTTGTACCAGTAAAAAATCGGATTTCTACATTCTAAAACAACTTACTGGGATTCGCTTATGGTGCGTACTTGTCCAACACCATAAGATTTTTCTAGCTGAAACAAACACCTTCGCTTTTGTTAAGATTATCTATAGTTTTCTATGATTTCATGAAATGATTTTATTATATCTATGATTACTAAACCTCGAGAACTTCAGCCTACAACAAATTCATGAAAGACTACGGGATTAAAACGCGGACTACTCCTCCCTGCAAGAGTAGAACAAGCTACAAACAAGGGTAACTATATTCTTAAACTACTAGGTACTACTGATCCAACGGACCCTGACCTCATGAGAACTTCCGCAGCCTAAGACAGAGGTTTACATCCCGCACACTAACCTCACCAGCACTATCGAACTCCCTTCCCGAAAGAATAAGGGTCTGGCGTAGTGAAAGCCCCGCATGCGGTAAGCTCCTATGCCCCAATAACTAACGAAAGCAATCCCACTACGGCAAGATTACCAAATTCACAGCAGGCCAAACTACAAATAGCCCCCCGAATTTCCGAAGAACGGAGTGAAGCAGCAGATCCCACCCGACTCCCCGTCCTGAGCAATGACGGTAGGCCGATCACTAGTCCCTCGCTGCTGGTTGTTAATGCTGCGCCGTTGGGATGAACATTACCTAACCCAACCGACATCCAACATTCAAGGGTGACAAGCGAGATGTACATCACGCCTCCATCAAGAAATCCTCAACTCCGGTAAAATATAAGAAAAGTCACATTAGGTATAAAGTCACAATCAAAACTAAATTTTACCTCATGCCCTACTAACTACAAAGATTGTAGCCAGAGGTTTTATTGCCCCAACCTCGCAATAAAAGATCGAGTCCTAAACCAACCAAGACAATAATTGACTCCTCTCGGGGCTCCTTTTCAACAACCGCCTGAGCACACAGCTCGACAATTACTTCATGCCCTACTGATTACAAAGATTGTAGTCAGAGGTTTTATTGTCCCAACCTCGCAATAAAAGATGGAGTCCTAAACCAACCAAGACAACAATTGACTCCTCTCGCACTTATTTCCATTCAAACGCCAAAATTAACAAGACCGTATTCTCTTTGGTCTAGCCCCTATGTAGAAAGAGAAGGAAAGAAACAATGACTAAAATAAAGAAGAGAAATAAAGAAAAGGGTTTTCTTGGAACAATGTTTTAGTCGTACCTAAATATCCGCCGAAGCGTTTTATTACGGGCCTTACTACTAATCTCCAAACAAATTCCTAAACCAACTCACCGCGTAATAAACTTTGTCATGCATTTAAAACCAGCAAAAACTGAGCTCATATAGAGCACAATGTCTGCATGACGAAGTACTTAACATTATTCCAAATTTCAAGATACACAAAGGTAGAACGAGTGAATGAAAGAGAGAACCAAATAAAGAGAGGAAATGCTATGATTGCGGACCCCACAAAGATGACAAAGAGGGAAAACAATCAAATACTAAAGCAATGCAAAAAAGTTAAACTCTACCTGGATCATCATCATGATTATACTAATAAATTGTACGCTCTGTTATTCTGGTATATTTAGCAAGGGAGAGAGAAGATAGATCTTTCTTAACAGCTCTTACGTGTTTAACTAAGTATAGCAATTTTCAAATCAATAAGGCACCTACACATACATACTAATAAAACATTAAATTACTTGCCTTGATGATATTATAGCATTATTTGTTATATATGTAATTATAATTTTGAAAAATGTATGCATAATTAAGCAGAAGATGTCACAAACAAATCAAATACAAAATTGGTGTTTTAGTCTCATATCTTAAACGTTTTTTTCGGATTTTACACTAGTAGATAAAGCCTGGTCTGCTTCCTTGTTTAGCCGGAAGTTACTAAATTTATTGGAATTCGGCGTTTAACTAGTTTCTTTATTGTTGAAGCTGGTCAATAATACCCACATTTGCTACTTCAATTAAGTTCTTTATTTATAACTAAAACATCGTTTCAGGATGGTTGTGACCGTTACTAGGTTACATATATACAAAAATTTACGACTTAAGTTTCGACCTATTAGGGTCATTATCAAGTGAATATAAATTGCCGAGGAAGTACATTTATACCGGCGAGAGATTAGTAAAATGAGGGTGTCAGTTTATATATTATTAATATTTAATTATATTGCCGAGAGCTGCCTGAAGAGCTAGGTGGAGATTAAATCTATAGAGAAGATTAATGTTGGGATTTCTGTTGCTTTTATAAATTTCGGCCGCTTCTTAAAGGTTTAGCCTCGAACCTTTGGTACAGCTGTGCAAAATTTTCAACCTGCTTCTTTCCGGGAATTGATGCTTGTTCACTATGATATGGTTGGCGAATGAGCTGTGGTTCTGCTGCAGTCTAAAGGCCTGGAAATGTTCTGAATATTGTTTCTCAATTTGGTCCTTTAAATAAAATAGAATAATAGATAGCTTTGCAGCTGGCCTAAATGCGATTTTTTGGTTTTGTTTTCGGAGAACGCTTGCTATTTTATTTGATGTTTCGCCAGAATATGTCTGAAGTTTATGTTTTTGGATAAATTTGAGCCATTGTGTTTTTACATCGTTTTTTTATTGATTAATGTTTTGATTGAATTTAAGAGAAAACCATTCGATTTTGAAATAGATAAGATTGTATTTAGTTCTTCATTTAAGTGAATATTAGAAAGTGGTATGGAAAATACTCAGTGAATTATTGAATTGTAGGATGCTAGTTTGTATGACAGAGGATAATTGGAATGGAATGGAATGGTGGAATTGGCATTAGTTGACTTTCTATAGACACTGAATTCTAATTAAAAATTGATTTGGTTATTGTGTTCACATTCGAGTGTAAATTTAATTTTGGGGTGAATATTATTTATAAAATTTAAACATTGGCTTGAGGTGCCACTGAAGCATACATATCATACACATATCCCAAAGAAAATATGTTTTTGGCAAGATCTGAATTAAATATTTGGTCTTCGATGTGTGCCATGAATAAATCGTCAAGGATAGGGCTTAAAGAAGATCCCATGGCAAGTCATATACTTTGTAGAATTTGTTTTTAAATTGTAAATAATTTTATTTTACACAGACATCAAACGCTTGATAAAGTTCGGTTTTTGTGACAATATCAATATTTAATTTATCTAGGATATTTTGAATTATTACCAGACATTCATCTGTGGGAATATTGGAGAACATGTTGGTAATATCAAAGGACACAAGTTTAGTATTTTTCGGGGTAGTTATGGTTTATTTTGGTTTAAAATTGGCAAATTTTAAAAGAATATAAAATTCAACTGCTAATCCATGTGTATATAATATATAAGAATAAGAAACTGGGCAAGCGGGGAGATTTAGTTTGTGTGTTTTTATTAGTATTTTTAAAATTTTGAGAAAATAGCCGTAATATCTTTAAGAAGATTTTTTATTTGTGATTGAAATGAGGACGTGGGATCTTTATCAAGGAGGGTTAAATTTTCTGTGGTATTAAAATTATTGATTTTGTCATTATACTAAGCCTTATCAAGGACGACTATTGAATTTGATTTGTCTGCTTTTGTCGCTATTTAATTATTTGATGAAATTTTAGATTTGATTGATTGAATTACTTGGTCGTCTAGTGTAATATTTTGTGAGTAATCTTTTATAATGTTGGCTATTTGAGCTCTCGGAACAAAAACATCTTGGATATTACTAAGGGCTATTTCCGATTTAATTACTAACAGTGTTTTTATCGCAATTGTTCTTGATATGGGGGCTATAATTAAACTTTTAGGATAGAAATGATTCTTCTGTCTTACTGAACGAATTGTTACTTAAGTTAATAAACTTTGAGACTGAATTTTAATTTTTTTAATCTTCCTGGGCTGGTCTTTGATGTTTGTTGTTTTTTTTAAGTAGAACGTCTAATATCTTTTTTGAGTACTATATTTTGCATGTATAACTCTACTCACATTTTCCCTAACAAAATCATTAAGGATTGTGAATTCAAACTTCACCCAGTCGAATTCATACGTAGGCCAAACTAGACGCAGCTTGGAGAAACGATATTCAGAATATTTCTGGGTCTTTAGACTGCAGTAGAACCACAGCTCATTCGCCAACCATATCATAGAGAGCAAACATCAATTTCCGGATATAAGCAAGGTGAACATTTTTCATTTAGCAAAGGTTCGAGGTTAAACCTTATAGAAGCGGCCGAAATTTATGAACGCAACAAAAATCCCGACATTAATCTTCTCTAAGAATAAACAAATTTAATCTCCAGACAGCTCCGGACAATCTAATTTAATATTCATAATTTATAGTAAGTGTTTCAATATGTGTTTAAAGCATCATTATTAATACCATCAAAGCCGATTACAACATTCTCAGATTATTATTTAAAAGTTTGAGTATAGTTAAATTGGTTCTTGATACCGATTGTTGAAATAGCCAAGACAATAACCGACAAAACGGTTAATTACTTTTTCTTGTGCAGCCATTTCTGAATAAATAGCACTAATTTTAAAAAGGAACGGCTTATAATTATTAAGGTCAAACTGGTACTGGTGCAAGATGAACTTCACAACATATATGTTTTAGGGTAATCTGCATCTAAAAGCAAACTGTTCAATTGCACAGTACTTTATAATAGCAGCTCTGTCTATTTTCTTCACAGGTGAAAATGTATCCTTAATCTGACCCTTTAATAAATCAGTTTTTTCAGATCAATCTAGGAATCAGAAGAAATACCAAATCAGCGTCGTGATCATCTCCTCTATTTATGAATGTATCTGGCATAAAAGCAATTAAATTCTGTATACGATGCTGTAATTTTTGAACATCAACTATCCTCAACTAATTTTTTTGTGTACTCTATTGTTTGGAAAAACATGTTCTTTAAAATTTCTGACAATAATAATAATAATAATAAAATAATAGGTATTTATTTGCCCAACAGTTTCCCATTTACAGGACAAAATTAACATAATCTAAATGCGAAAATAAACAAGATAATAAACATACAATATAATTCAATATATACAGATGCGCGAACTTATTTACTCATACAGTAGCACAGACCTCATCGTGGTTTTATAATCTGACAAAATATCACAATCAATAGTAAGGGATAACTCGTTAGCATTTGTTAATATATGGATAATAGGCGCTTTGTGCATTATATTAGATTCGGGAGTGTTTATATAAAAAGTACACTGAGATCTAGAAAAAAAGGAAGGATTTTTTAAATTTATTAAAGATAGTAACAGAATAAGACAATACAGAATTTCTTCTTAAATCTATGTTAGAGCTCCAGAGATGGTTTCTACAGTTTGTGTACGAGATCCCTTAATTTGTTTAACGATACCTCACGGTCTGCAATGGTTCCATGGGCCAACTCATTTTCCCACACAGCCTCTCTATGGGCTCTAACAAGTTCCTCCTGCATGTCCATTTTTAATTCGGCCTTACTTTCTACCAATTGATTGTTCATATCCTGAAGAGCCACTTCGGCCACTTCCTCCATTTACTTTTAATACTCGGTCGTAGTGAGTTGCTGGCGATGTAGTCATTATGAGACAGTAACGGAAACATACCAGTTTAATAGACTGATTTAGTTGTTTAAATTAAATCGAGAGATTTTTTATTTATATACTGTATATTTTCAAATTGAAAGCAGTAATTAAACATCTTCAGCTGCAACTTTTTCATTATATAGTTACAGTTAATAATAAAATTATCAAAAAATTCGAATAGAAATTTGGTGTACACTTACAATAAATGTAAAGAAGTTTCACCACACGATGACTTCAATAAGCAGATTTTATTATATCTATTAATTTCTAATTCTTCTATCAAATTTAATTTATAACATACGTGCAAAATTTCAAATTTAGTATTAAAGTTCTGCTACACTAGCTATATTATTTTGTTTATTACAATCGCTGTTACTCTTTGTTGTGCGGCTACTTAAAATTTTTAAGGCCGTTCGTAGACTTGAGACTTTGAAAGCGTATTATCAACGAACTGTGCAGTCAGTCGACGAAAAATTTCGAATGATGCTGAAAGACATTTCTTTGTAATACATCTTAGAACATATCATTAGTTGTTTGTTAATTAGTTTTACGCCTTTCCGCGCTAAAAATTGAATGAGATGCGTTGCTCAACAGACGTATATATGTACCTTATGCTCAGACAATCATCTCCAACACATTCAACGTAACCGCGCATAACACTTCATTTAGCGATCAATAAACAAATAATTCTGGGTTATATTTGATCAATCCTCGTACTTCAGCTATTAGGTGCAAAATTGTTGAAACATATTTTTTTGGCTATATAATGTGAATCGCGCAATGAAAAGGTTTGCTAAGAGCAAGTTTCAAAACTTGTAAAAAGCTATTAAATATTTTGCTATTGATAATGGCGACCGAAATGTACATGTAGCACAAATACAAATTATTTGTGAAGAAAGTGTTAGTGTTTTATTCTAGCTTTTGTATTTAGATCATATTGAATTCTTATCTTTTTCTTATATATTTAGCTTGCGTGAACATATTTCTAATTTATATATTTCTGAGAAAAAATAGAACGTTAAGTATGTAATTGCATTCAGAAATACGTCATGTGCTTAGTTTATATAAATTATATCATATGTTATTCCAAGCCATTAATAAAGGCACGACTAGTGTAAAATAATATTTTCCAGATAGTGCTTCCAGTCGCTCAATATTTTTTACTTAATCTATTTTTTTTCTATTTGAATGGTAATGAATACTTCTCGTCTGATGTCTGTTAATTTATTAGTTTTTCTAAATTTTGATTAATTAACTTTGTTGTCACCTCTATTTCATTTACAACCTTAAGTAATTAAATATTTTTTGTAGAAGCTCTTATGGTAATTACCTCTCTATCATCAACTACGTTAATTAAAGTTTAATCTTCTGACGTTAATAATAACTAAACAATACATTTTTCTGTTATATTTATAACTATAATATAAATATATATTCATAACTAAATAATAAATAAATTAAATCTTTATAAAACATGATACTAATTAGATTTAGATTTACCTGAATAAGCCCGAAGAATTAAATTAACGAATATTTATGGTATAATCTGAATTCTGAGCATTCTTAGAAATGATTAAGTGTTAAGGGTAAGTAAATTTGAAGTGAGGGAGGCGAGCGGATAATCTGGGGGCATTACCTCGGGTTCATTCCTTCTGTCCCGGTCTGGAATTTCTCGTTACGCCTATGCAGGGTGCTTCGGAGGCAAATGAATCCGCTAAATTAAACCATCCATTCCTCACCGGTTTTAGGGGGCCGCGCCGTTCCCCCCGGTCAGGTCTAATAATTACTCACTGATTACACGCCGCCGAAAATTAAACCACCCCCCGCCAGTGGCGTTGCGACCCAAGGCATTCATACGTTCGCTTGTATACCACACATTTGTTTAACTAACATTCTATGAATTTAAATTTAACATTTATGGGAGAATTATGTCTAAACAATGACGATGGTTAAATTTTAGAAAGTTAGTAAATATTTACATAATAAGTATGAGAGTTTGCCCTCAATATAAGGGATACCTTTTAATTTTACATCTGCGAGCTCTGTGTCCTGGAAAGCCAGAGACATCGGTTTTGTGTTACTGTTATTATGAAAAATCAATTTGTTGACAAGTTGTTTCAGGTTAGATTGTTTATAGCTATAATATAAGTTTTTTATAACAACTAATGAAGACAAATTCGAAATTTTTTTTTTTTAAAGATCAAATAGTGTTGGCTTTAATTTTTATCGAAACTTGATAGAAAATTAGTATATTCACCAAACACAACTGTCTTGGACTGGTATTAAAAATCGACTAATTGTTTTTGGTTATCTGTTGTCAGGTAATCTGACGATGAGAGTGTCCAGGAACGGTATGCTAGTGTTTGATTCTATTTCTACTGTAAATTGGATGTGCAAATTAAAAGATTAATTCGACCGATTCAGCCAACATTAACAGGTAAAAATCACCGATATATTAGCAAATTAAAGGAGAGGAGATGTAAAACATTATCGAAAAGGAAATCCATCACTAAGAGGGCGTGAATCGGACTTAATGAAGAGCCAATGAGGGTGCCAAAGAACTGTTCATAGAAAATACCATTGTAGCAATTTTTATTTCAAACTAATTTAACACGTCGAATAAAATTATTTATTGAGGTATTGATTAGTAAATACATTGGGAAAGGAAAAACTACATTAAATGATATAACAAGATAACCCTCCGGTAATTGGTTATTATTAATTTCTGCAGCAAGAACGAAAATGGCTTTAACGTTAAATGTAGTGCGGTTAAAGTATACTTATGTCAATGTGTCTGAAAGAAAACAAGCAGCGTATATGAAAGTGAATATAACCTAGAAATGATCGGTAAGATGGGCCTTCCAGGTTTATGTACTTTCGGTAAACCACAGTACTTTCGAGGTTCAACATTTTCAAGTTAAAATTGTCGAAACATGAAACCCTGCGTCTTCTTCTTTATTTTTATTGCTTGCATCATCAACTAGGGGATTATGCTGAATAGTATAAAGTATTTGTAGTTTGTTTTATAGCTGAATTGTTTTTATAATAGTGCGAATCGTTAAGAGTAGGTTAAATCTGTTGACTCCTACCTTGGGAAGAGTGAATTGCAACAATAGTCCTCCAATTACTCTCAATGTTTCATTGAAAAATCCTTTAGCGCCCACGTTTAATATGAACTCGTCTAAGAAGCATCTAAACTTTAAAAAGGCTAACTTCCCGCTCTTTTATCACAAGATTCAAGAGTGTAACTGGGATTGTCTATTGTGTTGTTGGTAGTATGGATCAAAATAATGCCTGCTCTCAATTTTATTTGAAATTAAATAATATTTTCAAAACTTGTGTCCCCACAAAAAAGAGTAACTTAAAAAGGAAATTCCCTATATGGTTTACAAATGTAACTAAAACACTGATTCGTACAAAAACTAGGTACCTAAAACTTCTAAATAGATGATTGAGTAATTTCTACACTATTAAGATTAGAGATTTGCCGCCACAGAATTAAAATAATTATTTATAATTATGTATTACTAAACATATATTGAAAAGCAGAAATCGTCTATGAAAAAATATCTGATGAAGTTCTGGTCTTTTATATGTTCTAAAAAGGCATCGTCTCGAATTCCTGGAAATATGTGTTATTGTAACAATAATTTGGAGATCGAACAGGATATTGTGAATAGTTTTGGTGACTTTTTCAAGAGTGTCTTCACGCCGGCTTCTGTCTTAGGAACTAATACTACAATTTCTTCGTGTAGTAATTCTAACGTACTAATTAAAAATTTATCTGAAGAGGAGATCATTGAAGCTGGTAAGAATTTAAAACCTCTCTTTGATTGTATACCGTGTCTTTTGCTCCATTAAAACACATTTTCAATTTAATTCTAACAACTGCATCATTTCCCGATATTTGGAAACTAGCTCGCATATGTTTAAATCTGGAGATAAAAACGAGGTGATCAGTTATAGGCCTATCGCCTTGATAATCATATTTGCTAAACTATGTGAAAGCATTATCTCAAAGAAAATCTATTAGCATATCTCTAAGTATACCGCACCAACACGGCTTCGTTAAAAACCGATCAACAAATACCAACCTTTTAAATTTCACTCAATTCATATCACATGTTCTCGATCGGCGTGGGCAAGTAGATGCTTATATACTTAGATTTTAAAAAAAGCATTCGATAGCATTAGCCACAGTCTTGTAATTATGAAACTATCTTACCTTGGGTTTTCTCCTATATTATGTTCCGTTATTGTGGCATACTTATCTAATCGCACTCAATACGTGGAACATAATGGTTGTATGTCCCCTAAATTTGTTTCTTGTAGCGGTGTACCTCAGGGGTCTAACCTGGGGCCTTTAATTTTCATATGCTTTATCAATGATATTGTTTCGAATATTAATTCTAAAATATTTTTATATGCTGACGACATAAAATTATACTCTGAGATTAAATCGGAGGATGATTGCCTAATGTTAATGAGAGGCTTGCAGACAATTGATGCCTGGTGCGTTGATAATGATCTGCAATTGAATCTTAGCAAATGTACACATATTACCGAAAAGAGAATCCCATATTATATAGCTACTCTATTGGCAGTCATCTGCTCTCTCACTGTAATGTGGTCAAGGATTTGGGTGTCTTGCTAGATAATAAATTAACTTTCGAAGCTAATATTAATGAAATTTGCAATAATAGCTATAAAATGTTGGGGTTTATCATGAGAAATTCCAAATATTTCAAAAACAGTGCCACTCTAGTTAAAATATTTTACGCTTTTATTAGATCTAAATTAGAATACTGTTCTATCGTATGGTCGCCTTTTCATTCTTGCTACATTCAGCAAATTGAATCTATTCAGCGAAAATTTCTAAAGCTTCTTTATTTAATACAAAGAGTGTCCTGTCCAAAATTATGTATTATGTGATATAATTTATAACATAATATTTGAAACTATAGTTTCGATAGCTTCAGCTTGTCGTTATGAAGCAGTAATAAAACTTAAGCTTGCCATTATCAAACAATTAATTAACTGAACAAGCTAAAATTGTCGATACTATTGTTACAAGTATTATTAAAGAAGTGATACCAAAAAGTTAGTCGTTTTATTTTGAATTATCCTCTACAATTTGTTTTATTTATTGTAGCCTTAATTACCTACATCCATATTTGTGATGAGATTTGTAAAAGTATTCAGGGCTCACTAATTTTATCTGTGAACTATGTGTTTGGCAAGAGATGAAGAAAATCTTTATTTGTTAAAATAGATAGAATATTATAAAATATTTTTAGAGTCTTTTAACTAAAACGTCATTTCACATAGCGGAAAAAAATGCGCTAAATGCCGTTTTGGTCATACCTTGACAAGTTACAAGATTGTTTTATGGTGCCTATTGACTGAGAAATAGATAGTTTTTGCTTATAATTGTTACTGTCAAGAGTAATTACTCGCTTCTCACTCTTCAAAATACAATAAAATGTAAAGCCGATAATATATATATACATCGATTTGTCGACAACCTATTGATTACAGTGCGATCCTATTTAACCATGCTCCAGCACTTCAACGTCGCCGAAAGGTCAGCCCTACGCACCTTTACCAAACTAAGACATCCCATCAATTCCCTACACAATCCTTCCAATGTTCTCATCTACGAAATCACCCCAATATCCACAGGTATAAATAGCCTTAGTATAAAATTTGCCAACAATACCTTCAATGTGACCTTCATTAATAAATTCTGCATTCCCCGAAACCCTAATATCTCCCATAAACACAAACAAATCAATAGTGATTGATGACTCTTCATAAATTTATTAGCTCGTATCATTCGAACAGTTAAGCTAGACAGCATTTTTTTCTTTGTTTTTTACATAAATTAGAGTCAAGACAAGGTCGATAGCGCAAATGGATGGATTACCCCTTATTTTAAATTAAAATGTATTTGTTATAAATATTTGTTGCCCAATTAAAGATGTTGTTCTCTCTCTGTTAATAACGTGAATTATCTAGTCAAAAATTCACGATGTCAGTATGAATGAATCTATAAACTATAAACTCGAATAATGTTCGTCTTGCCTACTTCCAAAACCTTACGACATAAATAAAGCCTTTAACATTGTGGGCAAGTTTAAAACACGATATAGATATTATCAAGTATCCCAAATTATGTGCATTTCTCAAGCGTGCATCAGATGGGTACAAACTAAAAAATCCAATTTTTGACGCCACAGCAAGTAAAAGTATGCTTAACATCAGCAACAGATGATTTACAAAGGTATTCATTCTACAAACTAAATAGCAGACTTATATGTCAAAGGTGCACCAGAGTTGAAGCGAGAAACAATGTAAACAACGATAATGTGGCAATATGTGCCATATGAATTGTTGATAGAATAGGTTAGAAAAATGTTTTAAATTAAGGGAGATTGTCGGAGGTAAGAATGAATGACAATTGAAACAAGCAGAGCTCTCGTCATTGAAAGTTCTTCTTCTTTATGATGATTGTAAGAAATATATGAATCTACGTCCTCAGAATCTTGTAAATAATTCACTTCTCTTCTTAAATTATCAGCGAGGAGAAAAAACTTAATAGCGCGCTGGGTTAAATAAGTTTGGCAGCCTCGCTAAGAAAGTCGCGACATTTTTTAAACTAAAAATTTTTGTATACAGGCCACTGACTGCGACGATCCTCAGCAACCATTGTAGTAGTATTTGTTGCAAATATTACTTTGTTAAAACGACACAGTGGCATTCAACTTCTGTAGCAAAAGGCTACATTTATAATTCATTCAATAATAAAATTCAAACTGGTAATCAAATTTTATGTACTATTGAAGGAAATGAAGATAACAACATTAAGAATCACTATTTAATTTGAAGATTTAAATTTGAAGATTAACGAAAATTCTCTCCCACACAAATGTTTTAATTGCAAATACAAGTAAATTAGGTACCAACGCAGGGAAATCAATGGTTTCTTTTAACAATTGTCAGAATTTTTCTAATATGACTGTTAATATATATATATAAAACTTAATACATAATATACTAGTATATATTAGTTACAGCCGTAATAACACACGTTACATTATACTCATTTTAATTACTATACCAATAATATTTTATACAACAATTTTTATTATGGAACTGAGATAAAGCTTTGAATACAATTTAAATTTAAATACAAATTAGCAGCTCCGATCTTAATTATTATATGTGTCCTACTCTTATCTTGAATTAAGAGGCATATATTATGTATAATACTAAATATTAATTATTATAATGATTTATAGATACTAGTTAAATCTATATTCTATATGCTCAAATTAACTACTCTGTGGAAATTCAGCAAATGTAAAGTAAAACAAAATAAAGAACCTAACCTGAAATACACACTCGGTAACATAAATGTAAAACAAAGTGACAACAATTATCAATATTCTAGTGATAGTTTAATCAACATAAATAAAGAAGGAGAGCGTGTTATATCCCAAATTAAAACTCAAATAGTGACAGAGCAGTGGCCAAATATCAATTCACCTTTATTAAATACTAAATGAATACGTTCGCATGATAATAAAATATTAAAAGAAAAAAACGTAAATATAGATCCATAGTTATCTATGCAAAAACTAATATTAAATACCACTGATATCCAGTCCAGTATTAAGAATCCGGCAGCTACCACGTCAAGAAAACCAATAACAATATCCGAAATAAAAAAACAACGAAATTACGTCTGCTATCACACTGACCTCTATATTCGTATCCAATTTCAAAAATAATACCAGTAAAAAGGACGTTCGTGAATATTTACTAAAGACTCTTCCGATGCAACCTATTCACGTAAACAAGATAAAAGACAATAAATATCATTCCAGTTTCAAAATTGATGTTCCGGAAAAATATGCGGAAGCTATTATTGTGCAATAGTGAGAACTTTATTATTTTATGTATTACAGAAACCTGGATACAAGAACCTCAACTTAACGTAATTAAAATTAAAAATTATACAATGATAGGGCATTTCTCCAGACAATCAAGTGCACATGGTGTAACTGCAATATTTATAAAAAAAACACTCTTCGGGGGAAATCTCGCCCATTAAAATTTATAAGTAGTCTGGCAATCGAAAATGTTATTGAATGTTGTGGTATCTCCCTGGGTAAGAAGACTTGCATAATTACAATATACAGGCCTCCTAATAACGCGAATGATATTAGTGAACTATTTTTTAATCAGTTTAATAATCTTTTGGATATTATTGATAAAAAGTTTGAAACAATTATTATCTGCGGAGACCTGAATATAGATCACTTAAGTAAAAATAAATTATCTTCCTTACTAAACGATCTTCTTTGCGCACATAATCTTCATTCCCTAATAAAGAACGTAACCAGGATTCATAAAAACTCTAATTCTAATGAAATATCAATGTCCTCGATTGATTATATTATTACAAACAATACGACCGCAATAAAGTATACAGACAATTTCAATCCAGGTTTGTCCGATCATTTTGCACAGACATCCCGGATTGAAATTAATTTACCGGCCTCAAACGAACTTTCTTACGTAAAATTTCGTTGTTTTTCTCCAATTAGCATAAATAATTTTAGACAACATGTCATAAAACATAAATAAACAGTGTGTTTATTAATTGGTCAGAAATCAATGATATTGATTTTGTATTTAAATATTTTTTTGATCAATTCAGATGGAGTTTTGATGTAGTTTTTCCAAATTAAAAAAAATACGAAAAGTGACAAGCAATTTTGTAAGACAAAAAATTACCTTCTCAGACGAAACACAAAATCTGTATAACGAAATAAAACATCTTGACTTCATTGTAAAAGCAACTCAAAGGGAAGATCTAATATCATTACTTAAAGATAAGAAAAAAAAATTGAATTCATTAATCAAGGCAGAAAAGAAACAACATGCTGCCGATTACATAAATAATGCCAGTAATAAAGTTAAAGCTCTTTGGGAGTTGGTTGAATACAAGAACAAAGAATAATGCAACATAGAATCAGATAAGAGTAATTGTGAAGTCGCGAATGATTTTGCAGAGTTTTTTGAAAAATCTATGACCGATTTGACAAATTCTATTATAAATACGAACTTTACCACAAACGGTTGTCTTCGTGACTCATTTTGTTATATCGCAGTAACTGAAACTGAAATTGTATCAACAATACTTTCATTACTTAACACCAACTCCACCAGTCTGGACGAAATCCCAGTCGAACTACTCAAAGCATGCGCAGACATTAATGCCCCTTTTTTAAGTAATATCATAAACGTTTCTGTTATGCAAGGAAAATTTCCCACAGCTCTGAAAACGGCGCAAATTAATCCATTACTAAAAAAGGAGACTCTAAGAATATAAATAATTATCGATCCATCTGTTTATTGAATCCCTTTTCAAAAATCATAGATTCATTGCAAAGTACAATTTACTAAATGATAAGCAATATGGGTTTCGCCAAGGCAAATCTACGGAATCCGTCTGCATAAATGTAGTACAATCCAGCATCAATAACATAGATGCAAATAAAGAAACATTCATTATCTTGTTTGACCTAAAAAAGGCTTTCGACACTATTAACATTGATTTGCTACGTATTAAGTTATTAAACATGGGCTTTTGCGGGTCTGTAAATGATTGGCTTGGTCTCCTATCTGAGTTATAGGAAATACAGGGTTAAGTATAAGGATGCTTTGTCAGTTCAGCAATTGGTGTCAACAAAATAAATTAATTATTAATACTGAAAAACAGAAATAATACAACTTGTAACAGTATAAAATTTAATAAGTATTTTTAATTGATTTTTGGGTGTTTATTGTATGCAGCCTAACAAACAATCGATTCGTATTTTATTTGCGAATCTTTCAATTAGTCGGACTCGCGGTTTCTTTTTTTTCGCGGAGGTATTTTCTTCTTATCGGTCCTCTTCGGGTCAGATTTAGTCTCATCCTCGTGGCGATTGAACGCAAATTTTCACTTAATAATATACAAAGTGTGTTGTATTGTATTATTATTACGACAAGTACGTCGGATAAATAGTGGAAATTAGTTCATGAAATTGTGAATATTATGGGAATGGATTAAGTTCACAATACGACGCATTGTCGGATTATTTTCACCACGGGCAAGACTATCTGCACTCATTAATCAAACAATTGGAGGAAATTTATCAAAATTAATTACGATTCGTCCAAGAAATAAAACCAATAAAACCGCACAAGATCTCAGGTATGTTCGTTCTTCGCTATTTAATCTCCCAATAAATCAGTAAGATGTAATATTTTATTAAACACATTTCTTACACAAATCTCCATTTTTAGGTTTTTTTTTTCTGTATAAAATTTGATATTTTATTCGCCGTTTCGTTACTGTATTGAGAACTACGGCTATGTTGAGGAGGTCCATATAATTTCCTTGGAAAATAAATCAACTGGGTTTTGGTAGAATCAGTTCTGGTCGGTGGAGGAGGTCGTTGGTAGCATTCGAGATTGCAGACCTGGACTTTGAAGTGGATGATGTAAGACGGAGGAAGTTGTTTCCAACCAGGAGCTCACCAAGTCCAGATAAGATTTATATATTTTACTTTGTCGATTTATTTTTTTTTATATATTTAATACGGCAGCCAGAATTATATATAGTGTTGTTCTTCTTTTTTCTTCTTGAATTAGTTTATCTTTTGCGAATTATTATTATCTTTATTTTTTTTTTTTTGCATATATAATTATAATTCTATGTACGACCGCGTATTTATAGAGCATCTTCGGGATTAATTAAATTACTGTTTTCGTGTATAATATGACGTCGGAACGGAACGATTAGCGCTAACGGACCGTCGCGATCGACTTTACATTTATTCGGAGTATCTATTTATTTATTATTTGCATTATTTTATTTTCATTATAGTTCTCTATAATTACTGGTCTTATTAATAACTTGTATTTAAATAATATATGCAGTATTTAGGTTTTACGTGCTTCCTACTGATATTATCATTATTACTAGTATCTTTTTTTTATATACAATATAATTTTGAATATTTATTTTATACTTATACTCAGCATTTTTGAAAATAAATTTTTGTTTGTTTTGGGGAAAATTAAGTTATATTATTTAAAAATAGGTAGCTTCTTTTTTTCCCTCGTTATTTAATTGTTTCGTAATTTTATTTAACGTCCTGTCGGTGGCCGTCGTTAAAAATCACGTGGCGCCCAAAATTAATTTAAAAATAAATTACCCACCCCATCTCCATTGGGTAAGTCGGCCGGCGACCACTAATATAACATCGGGCAGGACTAAAGGGAGCGCCACCGTTTCAAACTTTCTAATATCTATAATAAAAAACCCATACAGAATTTAATTTCAAAAATAACATAATCAAAACGGCTACTTCAACTAAATATTTGGGAGTTACTTTAGATCAATATTTACAATGGAATAACCATATAGATTACTTTTGGGCAAAAATTAACAAAGCGTATGTCTTGATATCGCGACTAAAATACCAATTTAATCTAGATAGTATCTTAAACATTTACTATGCAGTAGCATATTCACACTTGAGCTACAATATAACATTATGGGGCTTATCAAATGAATTCAATAGATTGTTTATACTACAAAAGCGAATCATAAGACTTATATTTAATTTAAATTACATAGAATCATACAAAAGTAAGTTCATAGATCACAAAAGAATGACACTTTCATGTATTTATATTCTAAAAATTCTGTGTTATATACATTTTAATAAATCTAAATTTGAAAAACACAGTGACGTCCATGACTATCCAACTCGTAATAAAGAAAAAATAATTCAGAAAAAACACAAGCACCTCTTGTTCCACAAAACAGTGGAATTACTTTGTATAATAAACTACTTGACGCAATTATGCCATTATCCAATAAACAATTTAAAATAAAATTAAAATCATTCCTCTGCAGAAATGCATTTAATTGCATACAGGACTTTTTAGTCAATATTTTTGCGTTGAAATGTTAAGTTGAGGTAAATCATATAATTTGTATTGTCTTTTTTATTTGTCTAAATTGAACGCGTTTTATTCTGTATTATTTTTAGTTAAATAACTTTCCTTTTTATTATTTTTATTTTTATGTGTATTTATGTAATTACTTTTTGCGATTTCGACGTGTCTCATATTGTAAATACAATGAAAAAGGCCAATAAACTCATATCATATCATATCATATAAAGCACTTAGTAAAACAGCACATACGAAAATAGATTTATAATTTGTATTATTTATTTTATAATATTCGTCATTATAATTAGCACAAATCTTTACATCCGGCCTCTTGCTATTGTCATTTTTCTTTAACATAACGGTAATCAAACAAACAATAACAATTAAAGTTTACTGATTTTATAATTTAATAACAACCGTACCTTTTATAATTAGCACAAATCTCACTGCAAGAGGTAAAAATTGCACGGACACCTACACTAAAAATGCGATCATGCTCGTCTCAAAGAGTTGCCAGCGCACGCGTTGTTATGTTGTTTACACTTTTTATGCAGCTTCCGAAACAATTGTAAGTCACGAGTAATTTCAGGTGAAATCTAGGTCACGCACTTTAGCTTAAAAAGTATTCTACCACTTAAATATTTTGCAGTAACGGCAACGAATAGATGTAAGTATTAAAATATATTATTGTAACAATATGAATTATTAAATTGTTGTTTTTCATAAATCGTCGGGATATTTATTTGTTGGAAATTGTAAATAAATATGTGTTTAGATTAAATAAATATACACTTTTCAACTAGTCATATATACAAAACAAACAAACAAATGTTAGTATGATAACATTCTACTACAGTAAAAAAATATGGACAAGTTTTAAATGATCGGAATAATATATGCGTTTCTTATGAGTACAAGTATACTTTTAAAAATAGATTTATAATTGACTTTGTTTATTACGTTCACAGTAACTATAAATATTACAAACCTTTATATCCGGCCATCTTAGCGTCTCTGTTGCTCTGCTGTAGGACAAAATTAGCTTTCTTTTACCGTACCTATCGAACTATCGAACACTAACAGCATCATAACAATAAAAGTTACTATTATAGCGATGTAATGATAGCTATATCGAAATTAGATTTGAATGAACACAAATTTCACTACATGAGATAAAATTTCACACCGACCCGAACTGTAAAAACGCGTCGACTGTCAGCTTAGAGTCATGAGCGCACGCGTAAATTTGTTTGCCCTTTTTATATATCATACATATTCAAACAATTGGAATTTACGCCTAATATAAAGTAGAGTAACTGATTTAAAGTTAAAATGATTTTCTCATGTAAATGTTGTAAATAGTGTTTGGAGTTTAATTTGTTAATTAGTGGCTTGATTACTCCCATCCATTCGTTTAATTTTGGGGCAATTTTAATGACATTCATCCACCCAGCAAGGATTTATCCAGGCCAAATATTAATTAATCAAAAGATATTTAATTATATTTTAATTCAATATTAAATTTACATATTCAGACAAAACTATTTTAAAATAAAGCTCGTTTTAATGTTGATTTATTTTATATTCATGGGGATTGAGATAAGAAAAAAAAAACATTTAGTGAATTCTCTATTGTGCCACAATTTTTAATATTCTCTTTTCTACTTTTAAACAACCATAAAGTTCCGATTGTGCAAAAATGACTATTGGGACTTTTCTCAATAAATAATAGGAGTTTTCGATAATTTTTTTATTCCAAAAAAGCAGCTTAACCTCAATATAGTGAGTTTCAGGTGAGTTCAAGGTCTTAAGCTATCTCAGTGAAGAGGAGGGTTTTATCTGAAACACGCCGGGTTTTAACCCTTAGCACACAAATAATATGCATATAAGCATTTTAGTGCAGTAATAATTATTATTTTTGTAAAAACAAGAATAATAGAAAAAAAATCATAACTTTGTCAATTGTTAATGTTAACTCGTATTTTTTGCAATAGAGAACAATTTATTGAAAAATATCTCTTCGATAATAATAATAAACACGGCATTTAAAACGCGAGTTTTTCCTCTAAACGGCGTTGAATTCACTCAAACACATATCTCTATTATTTATATTTTTCTTCTGTGCGGTTTTTTTGAGGCAAACTCCTAGATTAAGAACCAGGTTTTCTGGAACATGTTTTGCAAAACCTTAGGTTTCACGTTTACCTCCTGGAATTTTTCTATTACTACTGCAAACTACACAATTCGAAGAACCTTCCAATTTAGCTAAGAAGTGAGGTTTTCCATCAAGCCTTTCTTCTTTATATAGAGAGCTGGGCTTTCCTCTTTTTCTTGATAGTCCTCCGTCTCTAGTATCTCCTAGTATTTCAAAATTAGCTATTTTTGGTATTTCACTTTGATTTTATTGTTTTTTTTAAGGTGTTGGTTGTAAATTATTAAACTATTGATAACACTAATTTCTAACATAAAAAAAAGTTTTTTTCTACTGCTCCCATTTTAGTACATTCCTATTAGAAGAAAGAACAGAAAAGGAAGGAAAAGAGAAGAGGCGAAACAACATTGTAATAACTGTCGTATCGAAAATCAAATACAGAAAGATGTC